>LR991076.1:13225092-13825092 GCA_905163555.1 Notocelia uddmanniana | reverse complement strand
AAATCTCACACTCGAGATATGTTATTGACGGGCGTGTTTCATTCCAATTTCGAATATTGTCATACTTTTGCTTTAACTCCACGTTACCTCTTACGCGTCGCGGGCGCCAGGCTCTTTTGCATTCACCCTTGGTGATATAATTATTTAGTATGAAAATTACAAAAATATCTTTATCTTGAATTTATAAAAACTAAATATGCTACTTCCTTTTTAGGGTTCCGTACCCAAAGGGTAAAAACGGGACCCTATTACTAAGACTTCGCTGTCCGTCCGTCTGTCACCAGGCTGTATCTCAAGAACCGTAATAGTTAGACAGTTGAAATTTTCTCAGATTGTGTATTTCTGTTGCCGCTATAACAACACATACAAAAAAAACTCAATTAAACAAGTGTTTAATGGCACCAGGTTTTAGCCTTTTTTATGGTACGGAACCCTTCGTGCGCGAGTCCGACTCGCATTTGGCCGGTTTTTATGGGTATACACAGCTATAAGCCTGAAGGAACGGAAATCAATAAAACAACCTGTATAGCGGTATTACAAGTCGAAGCATCTTTTCAACTCTTTCTGTAAGAAATAAACGTCCGCTTGGAATACAAGTTCATGCTGTAATTACATAGACTCCGAGGTTTTCCCGACTTCGAGTTAGGGTTCTTCAATAAAAGAGTGTCTTAATGTTTTAAAGGGCCGGAGAGAAGCATGTGACACCCCTAGAGTTGCAAGCGTCCAGGAGGCCAATTCTCGGGCCGTTCGAGACGATGTCTATTCAAAATGATCTCGATTGACGCAATGTCTATTGAAAAATCTCACCAAAATGTCGAACACAGCGAAATGTCTTATTCTAGGGCACGATCGAGATTATGTCGAACGAGGATCTCAATGTCTATTGTAATACGCGTTCCGTTTTTTTCGATTGTGTTAGTTTACAATCGAGTGTATGATAATGAATCTACTATCATACACTTTATTAACATATATATTTTTTTCCGCTTAATTTTTTTTTTTTTTTTTTTATTTATTGTTCACGAAAGATAAACTTAAAAACTACTACAAGATTTCGCCAAACTGCGGAGCAGTTTGTTGGCGAATGGCTTTAGTACACTCATTTTTTGCTTATTCTACCGTGCTTATTTTACATACAAAGTACTAAAGAAATGATGGTTGACATTACAACTGACAAACTACCTACCATTTAACATTTCTAAATAGATTGTCTACTCTTGACAGTTTTTGTTACAGAAATTGTTGATTAGAAAAGTCTTTATTTTTACTTTGAATATTTGTTTTGACAAAAAGTTCTCTTCTGAGGGTAAGTTATTAAATATTCGCGGTATTAAGTAATGTCTCGTTCTTTGGCCATAGTAATTACACGCTCTGGGCTCGGCATATTTCTTACGTACTGAGTGTCTCAGACTCCGGTTATAGATTTTGAAAGTCTTGAACTTAACGGAATGGTATTGATCAACAGCTAGTTGGTATTTTAATTTCTCATAAATAGGTAATATATTACATTTATTGAAGAGCTGATTGTAGTGCTTATTACATTTTTCTTTGGTCTGTTTATCTACTAACACCTTCAATAATCTAAGTTGTAGATTAAAATTTTTATCTAATTGAGTTTGAAAAGTGCGGCCGTACGCAACCAGCCCATAACCGAGTACAGAGTCGGCTAAGGCGTGATATAAAGTTAACAAAACGGACTTATTTGTTATATGTTTTAAGTTTTTAAATTTACATAAAATCGACCTCAGTTTATTACACACAGATTGAACGTGAAGTTTCCAATTGAAGTTATCGTCTATAATTAAACCAAGATATTTAAAGTTCGTAACCACCTCCAGAGGGTCACAATTACACCACGCTAAACCATTGTGTAAGCATTCATAGGTATGTCCTACTATTTTGAGGTTCGCGTCGGACATTTTCAGGTAAGGGGACCTTATCAGCATACACTTGGTTTTAGAGACATTAAGTATCAAGCCATTGTCGTGCGACCACTTAAGTATGTTATTAAAGTCCGCCTGCAGCCGGTCCTGTATGACCGCGACGTCCCGGTCGGCATACACCAGACACGTGTTAAATATCTCTTATGTCAAAAACAAAAGCATTAATAATTTACAATAATTTAATAGATAATTATGGTGATTTAACACCTCAAACATATTTACGGCTATATGCTCGTTTATGTACTTACATGAAATGGAACGCATAAAAACTATTTTGACTTGACAGTTTTGAGTCAAAGACAACTTGCAATTTTTGAGTGCTGTCAATAATTTCCATCAACTGCCATTCCACCACTGAACGTATCAAAAATATTTAAAAGTCTTTAGCCATTACATAATTTAAATCTATCGAAATATTTTTCGCAAATATGTTCATTTTGTACTGCTGTAAACAGTCGATCAACAACTTAAGTTGTCAATATTTACCACCACTGGCAGATCAAATGTCAAAAAAATGTGATAAAACCATCTCGATCGCTACCGATCACTCATTGCATCTCGAAGGACTAGACATATCTCGAGTGTGAGATTTTGAGAATACGCAAATGGGTTTTCGATAGACATCCGTCATTTTTTATCGAGATATGTCTAATAGACATCATCTCTAACGGCCCGAGAATAGGCCTCCTGGCTAACGATGATCATTAAGAAGATGCGTTCGCTTCGCTACCTACGTGGAATTTAAAAAAAATAGGACGACAGGTTTTCATGACATTGTTTACGTGACAGTTTGGGCGATATAGTATTCAAAATAGAAACATTTACAAATGAAAAAAAACTTAGAAGCGAAACATTAATATTTGCAATTGAGCCGTTAAACATGACTATAAAAATCTATCGTGGTGGTGGTAGAAGAAGAGAAAGGGAGAAGATAAAAGGAAGATTGAATGTGTTTGTGTTTCAGACAGCCCACGGCCTGAAACGAGGCCGCCGCAGATGAAGACTGCCCGCAACCACGCTCTATCATGTACTAGCAGGTAATAATAGTACATTACTATAGAGGCCGGGAAACGACGGGTTGGGATATAGGGATACGAAGCCTGCAGGCTGCAGCCCAACGTTTCTGGCCGAGATTTGTATAGTGCTTTTCTCAAACATAAGCAATGAAATAAAAAATACACCAATCAAATATCAAATTTAACAGACGCCATGTTTTACATTAAAATTAAGAAAAAAAAAATACTTCCCGGCCTAGGCCATAAATTTTGTATGAAATTCCTTTACAGTTCTCCCGAGTTGTTTCGCCTGCAACGTGATACTTTGTAGCCTGTTATAATATATGTACGTAATGACGAAATTTAATTGACAACATTTCATGTTTTTAAGCGGACTTTTTTCCGGTAAAATATAACCACATTTTTAAACTATCGAAAATATCTCGATTTCAAATACAAAAATCAATTTCAAATGTTCCTCATTCTAAAAGAGAGTAAGTGACAAGTAAAGCGTCACAGCGTACAAAATCATACAGAAGCACTATTACTAAGGCGGATTTACTGAAGAAAGTGTACTGCTGTTAGCTGTTCTTTTTGTGCGTTGTGACTGTCACATTTCAGCCTTGTGACGTCATATAGACGATTATAGGCTTTCTTCACATTTTCATGAATAACAGGAAAACTAATAGCTATAAAAATTAAAATAAAATATTATTGGGTTTATTTTAACAAACGAACGAAATGAGTCAAGATTTCATACTACTTGGAAATTTGAAATGTTGTCAATTGCACGTTTGAGAAAAATACTTACCTATGCCAGAATTGTGATTTTGACATCCTTGGGATGATTCACAGTCAGTAGGCCGTACCGTGTCCGAGCCGGCCCGCTTTCTTTGAGAGCAAGGTGCCGGTCGTTGCGCGGCCGGCCCCGGGGGCCAATTATCGGGTTCGATCGAGATTCAATTCAAATTCAAAATTTAAAAACGTTTATTCGTGACACACACGGTACATAATAATAAAAAGAAAGAAAGACAAGCAAAAAAGGGCCGTGCCACGAAATGGACCCAACTCAGCATATTGCTGGCTTTACAGCCAGCGCTGGTCTTCCGTAAGACCCATTAAGTGAGGAAACGGTGGGTAACACAACATACAGTATACAAAACAAAAGTAAAAAACATTACACATTGCAACAAAAAACCGAGATCAGAAAAACAACAGTCACATCACAATTTTAAAAGAAACAAAAAGAAAAATAAGTTCAAAGTAATACAATTGTGTGATAAGGCCTAATCCTGTGCAATAGAATGAACGCAGCCATTCGCGCCAGAGATGATCTCTATTCGAGATTCCATACAAGTGACTCTACCATTCCATATAATTTCACGATCGATATGCATCTCGCTCGGACCGAGAATTGGCCCCCAGTAGACGCTCGGAACGCTCGCTCTCTTTTTAGTGAACTAACGTTTGACGGCCAATCTATACGGCAAAGGCTCGGAAGCAGCCCGGTCTCGATCCGGCCCGGAAATAGAACGTTCTAGTGGGAATCATTCTTAATCAAATCAGCAACTTTATATGAATCATTTAAAATGCTCTGCCAGCAATGTTGTCCAAGATTTTCGTGAGTTTTGTTTATCTGATTTCAATTTAATTAAAGACCAAATTTGATTAATAGTGTACCTAATTATAGTACTCATAAATAGTTAATGATATTGGTAAATGTAATAATAATTTAGTTTTATTGCGATCTTATCGATTACTGTATTCAATGGGGCCGTTTACACGGTTATTATTATCACGCGATTCACACATATCATGATCCGTATCACGTGTCTCTTGATGAATATTGAAGCAAACCCCATACAATTTTGAAAACCACGATAATATTGGCAGCCCAGTATTGTGATAATATTAATCGTGCAAAGGGCCCCATAGTTTTCAAAATTGTTTAGATTTTGCTTCAATATTTGGCGACCTGTTTAGCCTACTCGTACTACTCGCTGGTCGCTGCTGGAGCCAAAAAGCGACCTTGGTTTAACCGGCCCTGTAAGTATGCTACAGCATGTAAGCAAGCCGCATACAGGGCTTGGACCAAGGCCAAAGCTAGTAACGATCCAAACGTTTCTGATGTAAAACGGAAGTTGAACGCTGCCTCGAGGTCTAGCAAGAGAGTTATTGCCAGAGCTAAATTCAATTTCATCGGCAGAATTGGCGAGAAACTTTCTGGATATCCCTCCGGAAGTCGCGCCTTTTGGTCGCTCGCCAAAGCTGCCGAGGGAAACTTCTGTCAGTCGTCCTTACCACCACTGCGAACTACAGCTGGAGATCAGGCCCACAGTGCAAAAGAGAAAGCCGATCTATTGGGTAGCCTCTTTGCCTCGAACCACTTTGGACGACGACGGCAGCGCCGTACCTCCCACTATCCCTCGATGTGGGTATTCCATGCCGGAAATTAACTTTTCACAGAGGGATGTCCGGAGGGAGCTGCTGTCCCTAAACGTCCACAAGTCGAGCGGGCCGGACAGCATACCAGCGGTGGTGCTCAAACGTTGTGCTCTTGAGTTGTGTCCCGTCCTAACGCGACTTTTCGCGCTCTCTTACCGCAAAAGGCAAGTTCCGTCTTCGTGGAAGACTGCCCTCGTACACCCGGTGCCTAAAAAGGGCGATAGATCAGACCCATCGAATTACAGGCCTATTGCTATTACCTCCCTTCTCTCCAAGCTGATGGAGCGTGTCATCAACACAAAGCTCCTAAGATACCTAGAGGAACACGATCTGATCAGCGACCGTCAGTACGGTTTTCGTCACGGTCGTTCGACTGGTGACCTCCTAGTGTATCTTACACACCGGTGGGCCTCAGCCATTGAGAATCAGGGAGAGGCGTTAGCGGTCAGCTTAGACATAGCGAAGGCGTTCGATCGGGTCTGGCACCGAGGTCTTCTGTCGAAGCTACCATCGTACGGACTGCCCGTGCTATCTCCGACGCTGTTTTTGCTGCATATTAATGACATGCTGTCTATTGATAGCATCCATTGTTAAGCGGATGACAGCACCGGGGACGCTTACTATACGGGCCGTGCCAACATTCCTCGTGCCTCTGTGTTAGAGAGTCGCGAACAACTTGTGTCCGAAATCGAGAGCACTCTGGTCAGAGTCTCTGAGTGGGGCCAGGATAATCTGGTCCAGTTCAACCCCACCAAGACACAAGTATGTGCGTTCACCGCTAAGAAAACCCCGTTCACTGTGGCCCCACAGTTCCAGGACACAACCCTCTCCATCTCAGAGAGTATTGGGATCCTTGGTGTCGACATTTGCAGCGACGTCCAATTTCGAAGCCACTTAGAAGGCAAGGCCAAGCTGGCATCCAAAAAGCTAGGTGTGCTCAATAGAGCGAAGCGGTACTTCACCCCGGGACAGAGACTTATATTATATAAGTCGCAAGTTCGTCCCCACATGGAGTATTGCTGTCACCTCTGGGCGGGAGCACCTGGATACCAGCTTGGGCCTTTTGACTCGCTTCAGAGACGTGCTGTGCGAATCGTGGACGATCCCAAACTCACGAGCGATATTGAACTTTTAAGTTTAAGGAGAAACTTTGCCTCCTTGTGCGTGTTCTATCGCTTGTATAATGGGTTGTGTTCCGAAGAACTATTCGATATGATGCCCACGGCCGCTTTCTATCATCGCACTGCTCGCCGTCGGCAGGGCATTCATCCTCACACCTTAGAACCTAAATGGTCGCGTACGGTACGGTTTCAGAGGAACTTCCTCCCTCGGACGCTCCGGTTGTGGAATAAGCTCCCTGCCGAGGTTTTCCCGAGGAACTACAGTATGGGATTCTTCAAGAAAAGAGTGTATACATTTTTAAAGGGTCGGCAACGCGCATGTGACACCCCTGGAGTTGCAGGCGTCCATAGGCTGCGGTGACCGCTTACCATCACTACCATCAGGCGGGCCGTACGAATGTTTGCCACCGACGTGGTATTAAAAAAAAAAGCCTAGTTGGTAGTGACTCTGCCTCCGAAGCTAGAGGTCCCGGGTTCGAACCCCGGCCAGGCCATTTATTTGTGCATTTTTCACGGATATTTGTTCTTGGGTCTTGGATGTTTTCTATGTATTTAAGTATGTATTTATCTATATAAGTATGTATATCGTCGTCTAGTACCCATAGTACAAGCTTTGCTTAGTTTGGGACTAGGTCGATTTGTGTAAGATTGTCCCCGAATATTATTATTATTATTAATATTCACGTGACACGTATCGTGTGATAATAATAACCGTGTAAAAGACCCCTATCATCTAGGATCGGTCAATACCACAGTAGAATCTCAACAAACACTGCAGGACTGGGTCTCTCCTTCTAGACTAGAACTAGGTTAACTATTGACCGCTTAGTTTAGGCCACAAACGTCCTGGGGCGCGGGCGCACTATCAGGCGAGTAAAGGAGGGGGACTTTTTATACATAGAAAAAAGCACCTAGGACCTTCTTCAGGGGGAGCATGGATCCTATCCGCGACTGCACGTCTGACTCTTGACCCTGCTCTGTCACAGATTTGACGACCTGTTTAGCCTAGTTGGTAGTGACTCTGCCTCCGAAGCTGGAGGTCCCGGGTTCGAATACCGGCCAGGGCATTTATTTGTGCATTTTTCACGGATATTTGTTCTTGGGTCTTGGATGTTTTCTATGTATTCAAGTATGTATTTATCTATATAAGTATTTATATCGTCGTCTAGTACCCATAGTATAATACAAGCAAAAAAAAACACAGATGCCGGCTTTGTTAAATGGTAGACCTAATAAGTAATAAATGTGTGGGCATCTAAGGAATAGAATTAAGTTACAGTACATATTATTAGACAGTCACAGAATTGACATCTTTTGGAGTAAAGAATATCTTGGTATATCCTTGAAATATCAAAAAATATAAATAAAATTAACAAGCATTTTGGATCAATTAAAAAACTTAAGTTTAGATTCGTACATGTATGGTATTTCCCTCGAGTATAGCCTGTGTATATTTAAAATGCTTTCAGTTCCGGGCGAAGCAAACGCATCAGAACGATCTTCACCCCTGAACAGCTGGAACGGCTGGAGGCAGAGTTCGAGCGGCAGCAGTACATGGTGGGCCCTGAGCGACTGTACCTTGCTCATGCGCTCCAGCTCACCGAGGCGCAGGTCAGTGCTGGAAGAGCTGAAGTTGTTCCAGGTTGAATTTTAGTAGATAATGGACCCCGAGCGGCTGTACCTCGCGCAGGCACTGCAACTCAAAAAAGGGCAGGACAATTCTAGAACAGCTGGAGTGATGCCAGGTCGAGCTGCAGTACAGGGTAGGCCTCGAGTGGCTGTACGTCGCGCATGTGCTGCAGCTCAACGAAGTGAAACAGCTGGAGTGATGCCAGCTTGTGCTGCAGTACATGGTGGGCCCCACGTGGCTGTACGTTGCGCACGCGCTGCAGCTCACAGAGGCGCAGGTCAGTGCTGGAACAGCTGGAGTGGTTCCAGTTCGAGCTTAAGTAGATGGTGGGCCCCAAGTGGCTGTACCTCGCTCACGCGCTCTAGTTCGTCAAGGCGCAGGTGAGTGCTGGAACAGCTAGAGTGGTTGCAAATCGAGCTTCAGTACATGATGGGACCCGAGCGGCTGTACCTCGCTCATGCGCTGCAGCTCACCGAGGCGCAGGTCAGTGCTGGAACACCTGCAGCGGCTGCAAGTCAAGTGGCAGCAGAACTTGGTGCAAATAATGGAATACCAAAAAGAGAGGGAAAAGCCTGAAAATAACTGGACTGCGCTGCTCAAAGCCTGGCACGCGCTGTAGCTCTTTAAAGTGCAGATTGAAGGGTTAGACTGCGCCAAGTTCTGTCCGTGTGGCGGCGGATCATCAATTTCCCCAACAATGCAAGCGTGCCTTTGTGCGTCTGTCGGAAAAGTAAGAAAGCCTGAGTTGCACCCTTGCACCAAACCGTCTGTATTTAGTTCGTTAAATTTGAATGTATGGAAAGTTTGACAAGATTATATGGGATGACAGCTGCCGGCGCCATATTTAACATTGATCGGTCTGTGATCGTAAGTCGGTGCAACCCAGCCTTGGTCATGTTATTGTTATAATATAAGTTACGGTATCGAGTCGGACATGGCCCAGACTCGGTACGCTTTAAGCCTCTCACAGACTGGCGCGGCTTGGCCGCGGCGGTCAATAGTAAACTTGTCATTAGCTGTCAAATTTACTATTGACCGCCACCGCAGGCCGCGCCAGTGTGACTCAGGCCTTACTTGTGAGTCATTCCGTACTTATACTGAGCACAACAGCTTTCCTGGCTTTATGGGCATAATCATCGCCTCCTCATCTCGTTACGCTAGTCCGCTTGAAGATAAAAAAATTCCAGCCATGGAACAAAAACAGCAACAGTTAAAACTCGTAATTCTATTCCAGGTGAAGGTGTGGTTCCAGAATCGACGCATAAAGTGGCGCAAGCACCACCTGGAGGTGACGCAGCAGAGGCTGGCCGTGCTGCAACGGCACCGCCCTGACGGAGACGAAGACCTGTAAACACGTCACCGCCACACAAGCCACCAGGATATTATTAGACGCCTGTGATTCTTTAAGCGTGCACGACATTAACCCGAAGAGACCAATATCTACTTCAGCTATAAAGAGTCCGGTGACAGCTGTCAACCCAGTACATTTTATGCCATCATACGTCAAAGATGACATAATCTGTACTGGGTTGACAGCCGTCACCAGACTCTTTATAGCTGAAATAGATAGTAAACCGGACATTAGATTAGTGTTCCAGCAGTATCACTCTGACGGAAACCAGGACCTCTAAACAGGACGTCACGTAGCCATATGTCTATCCGCCACAAGATGTTAGATGGCTGTACCTAACACCATAACCTTGCTGCATCTGGTGCTGGGTAAAACGAATTGAGACGAGGACCTTTGAACACGTTATCGGACGTAAAGACCACTACACCTGCCACCAGATGTTAAATGCCAGTGGAGTTGCCTTGCTGCCATGATATTAACTGAATGGTGACAAGAACATCTTACCTGTCCTGGACCTAGCAACCAGGTATTAGAAACAAGAAGAACAGAAAGAACTAGGAAGAAGACCGCCTCGGTTTTAGCTATTGCGAGACTCCGGGTGGGTAGATGTTTTGCGAGGCCGTTGTCTTTGTACTATTAAGTAGTACTTAATATTTGACGTGGGTAGTTGCGCGGCTACGCCAGGCCCCTGCAAAAGCGTTGCCCCAGGCGGCTGCCCTGTTCGCTACCCCCAAAGGCCGCCCCTGGTAAGACAAGGAAAGGCCTATTAATGATAATTCACTCTAATGGCAAGACCGTTCACGTAAAAAAGTGTTTCACTGCATTCTCAAAAGTCGCTGCTTGAATCGTCCTCTAAAGTGATTCAGACGGATAGTCCAACGACGATGTAAAGACCATACCATGTCGCTGATAATCGTACAAGGCGATGCCGAAGAGACCAGACCGTCTATTCGGGGGTTAATGATTCAGCTTTTAGAACTAGGAGATACCGTTTACCGAGAGTTGAAATGGTCGAGTGATTTCCATGATATTCCATGTATTTAAAACAAGTATTCATGTATACCTAATTTGGTGCGAAAAAACATGTGAGACTATTGAAAGTGACTTTAATCGTGAAACTTAGTGTAGTGTACGACTAAAAGTTAAGCGAGGATTTTAAGTGTTTTAGTATATGAACGTTGAACACGTAATTCGCGGTACAGACGATTTGTGGGAACATAACTTGTATTAACATTAATGTAACGTATAATGTTAAGCTTAGTTTGAGTTTGGCTTGCTAAATACTCAGATTTCTGGACTAAAACGGTGTTTTTATTTACATATCTGCATGGAATCTCGCGTTGTGTGGGTTTGTAAATGGTTTAGGTGAGCAACGCCATCAGTGCCATAAGGTAGCCCGGCAACCATCAATACAGTCGTCAATATCTCTACGTTATTGATAGCTACAGCGTGTATGAGGGTAAAGCGTGTCACTGGAGCGGCCGGCGGTGGCGGACAGTTGCAGGTCTGTACACTATGACAGTCCTAAAAATCATTCAGACATATGACACGTGGCCTTGATTATCATAGTGTACAATTGGCCGCTACAGTGTGTGGTTACGCTTCATCATCATCATCATCATCATCATGTCAGCCGAATGACGTCCACTGCTGGACATAAGCCTCCCCCAAAGACTTCCACAATGACCGGTCCTGCGCCACCCGCATCCAGCGGACACCCGCGACCCTTACCAGGTCATCATGCAGTCCTTCGTGTGGGGGCCTGCCCACGCTACGCTATCCGGTACGTGGTTGCCACTCGAGAACCTTTCCGCCCCAACGCTTAACATATCTATACCTAGATATTATTCTAGCAGGAACAACATTTGTTTAGTGCTTGCCAAAATAAAAATATCGACAATCCTGTTATCGATAAGTACATACTACTTCAACGGCAAGACGTACATACAACCACAGACCTATATCGGCTACCTACCTAGACGCCGCGTGCACTGTGACTGATCTTGTACAAATTGAACGTAATCCGTACACTTTTGATCCAATTTATTTTTATAATCTGCAATGAATAGTTCTTTATATAGAGCAGCCTACATGAAACTTTCTGGGTGTATTGTCTTTTTTGTTTATCTTGATTATAGTATTAAAAAAGAATTACGAAAATATTTAAGGCAGGGGAAGTTTATCAAGTCAATGTTCTGTGTGCACTAAAAAACATTCTACTAAAGTCACGTTTTAATTGTTCAGAGTTGGGCATGTTCGCTGACTGAAGAGGCTAAATCATAATACACATTTCATTTAAATAATCTACTTATTACCAACGTCAAAAAGTAATCAAACTTTTTATATTCTTAGACGTTATTCATTAAAAAAGTAAATTGACATACAATGTGACGTTTATTCACATTGCATGTTAAGGCCACAAAGTACAATATATATACTGAGATAGAGATACCAGTGAAATACTCCACATATGTAGATCGTAGCGCCGTTGTGTATTTAGTAAGAACTAACCGCACGGCCGCTGCATCTTCGTCACTTCAGTATACAAACAAGTTAAACTAACATTTCCATAGAAAAAAATCGTACTTCTTTACTATCGTACTACTTTTATCTTAATATATTGTTAACACAAGACTGAATACGAAAAAATGCCACCCAGAAAAACGCCCCGAGAAGAGAGAATCACCTCGGTTATTGTAAATTTACCAGAAATCGGATTTCGTGGTTCAACATTATTTTGCACCAAATGCGAAGTAAACATCGTCCCAAAGAAACATAACATCATATGGTACATTAACACAGAGCATAAAAATACTTAGGAAGGGAAAAAACGATTTCATATGGACCTAACAAAGTTTATGACCAATTAGACATCCCCAATTTTCGAACATTTATCTATGACGTTGAAGTGGTATTTATCGATAACAGCTCGATGTTTTATTGTGTCAATCACTTACAACAAGTCGTTCGTGCTAGAAACATATCTAGGTGTGCATGATAATAGCCACCATGTGACAGGCCCACTGCAGGGGCCTGCGGTAGCGGCCGTGATGGTGGCCAGTTGTAAACTATGACAATCAAGGCCGCGCGTGTCTGAATGATTCCTGAATGATTTCTGATTTTTGTCATAGTGTATAACTGGCCGCCACTGCGGCCGCCACCGCAGGCCGCTCCAGTGTGTAACACGCTCAAGACATGTAACAGTCGAAGTGTTTGCAAGCCCTATGTCTGAAATCCTTAGCTATGTATTAGTAGTATGAACTATAGGCAAAGTTACGATCAAATCGTCGCCATTTTACAATGTATAGTATACCCGATGCACCGTAACAATACAAGGAACTGTAAAAAAATAAGGCTTACTCCATAGACGTGACCAATTGAGATAGGACGGGGCATTACACCGGTTATGCGACCAGCATACATGGTGTTGCCTGTAATAGGAGCAATAAATTAAACGGTACACTAAGCTATCCAGCAATTAATTCTAATTTAAAAAAAAAGTTTTTTTTTTTCATTTTTTTTTTCAAATGTAGCTTATATGTACTTTTTTATACTATTGGAGTGATATTAATAAACATTTATTCAAAAAACAATAAAAAAAAATTAAAAATTCCTAAAAATATTCTTTTAAACAAAAATGCGACAACGATTATGAGTCATAACTTGAAGTAACCTCAAAATCAGCATTGACTGCCGCGCTGTAATCTCTGGGTGCCAATATCCATTACTTGGAGGTCATAACTTAGATCAAAATTTCTCCCAATTGAAAAAAGATATTTTTTTGGACACAAGAGGTTACTGCAGGTGCTCTAAGGAAGCGTCCTTTAAATTTATTGCTCCTATTACAGGCAACATCCTGTATATCAGTTTGCGATTAACTATTTTTAGCAGTGAAACACACTTCATTTAATAAATATCAAAATGTTATCGGCTTTTCTACAAATATTAATATTAAAATTAAATTAAATTAAATATTGGGGGACAATCTTACACAAATCAACCTAGTCCCAAACTAAGCAAAGCTTGTACTATGGGTTCTAGACGACGATATACATACTTAAATAGAAAAATACATACTTAAATACATAGAAAACATCCAAGACCCAAGAACAAATATCCGTGATAAATGCACAAATAAATGCCCTGGCCGGGATTCGAACCCGGGACCTCAAGCTTCGGAGACAGAGTCACTACCAACTAGGGTAATCAGGTCGTCAAAAAAATAATAAAAATATACAATGATTCTGCTATAAATTAATGATTTACTGATACAAAGCAACAGTACGCGCCTACCAAATTGACAGCCATAATCATAATCCCTTGATTGATAATCGTGATAATCCCGCGCTAAGTGACAGCGGCTGTCAACCAGTCTATTTAAGGCATTTATAATAAGTAACGTTGTTCAAACTAAAACGCTATTCCAATACTATATTAACAATTTCTACACACGCCAAAAAACAGCGAGTCGGATGCATTTCATTAAATTGATATTTATTAAATTAGAGAGTAACTGTGATCTCGCAAATTTTTTTTTCACATATCTAAATTCCAAAACTGACTCGACAGTAAAATTATATATTATAATAATCAAACCTGCTCACAAAATTTCACGAGAATCGATTGAAAAATGCGACCAGAGAGAACAGCGGAAAATTCGGTTGCCGGACGTACATCCGGTGGCCTTTTTGCCGAAGCTGAAACGGGGTCTCCGTTTGTTACACTCGGTCAAAAAAAAGTCAACTTAATTAGCTGGTCGCTAACCGCCGTAATGATAATGACCCTATTTTGGTTAAAAACTTATCAATGGAATAGTTTTTTTTTATTAACGTATAAAATTGTTGTATAGTAGGTAGTAGTACAGTCAGTACGCATATGAAGAAATCAAAAGCTCTTATTCCTTTGCAATAAAGACTTTTGAACATTTGTACATGTACATGTACACCCAGCATGTGTACATACCCTAAAAGGCCTTCAACACGATCGGGACCAACCGCCAACCATCGTGTCCTTGGTCTGATCAACCATTTTTTGTATTCGCTCTACACGATCAGTGGTTGACTCAACTTGTCAGTTCTTCTCCGGTATTTGAACAGAACGGTAGCGATGGCACCTTGCCTTTCAAAGCAACAGAAGATCGGTTTGGAAATAACTTTTTTGTTTGAGTGAAGAAGAAAAGAAAAGGAAAAATAAAATAGACGAAACAGTAGTTGTTGTTGAGCTTCTCTTTCATAAGCTCCCATGCTTGAGTTTCTTGGTGCTTATCTTTTTTGAAATCGGCTCCAATGTCCTAAAGACATTGTAAATCGAAATATAAAGATATAAATTCAGCCAGAACCTTCTCGTTCGCGGCTTTCTTTTGCGAATCCATTGCACAACGTGCGCTCGCGACGACTGACAAGCACACACTGAAGCGTAAGCGTTCCCGTCGGCCAACAGCGTTCCAGATGGTTGGGACTAACGACAGATGCAGTTTGTCGCGAAGGATGTGCTCGCGACCAAGGCCGTTGACATCAACCAAATATCGGTCGGGTCAACCGCTTTCTGCACGGTCCATTTTTATATCAACCCGACCAAGGACACGATGGTTGGCGGTTGGTCCCGATCGTGTAGAGTAGAAGGCCTTTTAAGGCGATTCACCGTTGTGCTGTGAAATATCGTCGATTTGGTCGGGGCGGAGCGCGAGCTGTATAATATATTTGATAAGCAATATACATTTTGGTCATTAATGTTAGTATATTATTTTATTTTATTTATTTTTATTTATTAGGAGAACAAACAGAGATAAATGTACATAATACTTAATATTAATAAACTGCATAGCAAACATGCATTTAGCTCCTCAACAGTCCTCACTGAGATGTATGGTTAAGTATTATATATATAAGTAGTATATTGGTTACTTATTCTATTTTTTTTTATTTTTTTTTTTTTATTACTATTTATTTTAAAAAATGTGTAATTTTATTTATGACAACTTAAATTATTTAAAGTAAAACTAGTAAAAATCTAAAAAAGGTCCGTGCGGCATGGTGCCAAGAATGCTGGCAGCATTTCCACGCTGTATGGCGATGCCAAGACGTTGTGCGAGGAAGCTGCCAGCTCTCTTGTCCCCGGTGACGTCGATCAGTCTCTTCGCCAGTTGATTAAAGAGCTCTGTTGCCCCAGGGCCCCACGGACCGAGGGTCTCGACGCCGAAGGCAACGAATTTGTATCCGGCATCCAGACCCCTGTATTTGCGCATTTTTAAGGCTTCGGCCGCCTCCGCTGCTGCGCCGGCCCTATGTATTGTACTGTGGAGATGAGACGAGGCTAAGGTGTCCACGCAGGTTGCGTCCCACACTAGCACCCGTCCCATTTTCCACGGTATTAGGGACATTCCGTCCGGTCTTTTGCCATCGTCTCGAACGATGCCGACTGGTTCGAGCACCGCCGGCACGTTCACGCTAGCAAGAGATCGGCGGATAATGTCGTTAAGGGCGGCGTGACGCGAAAAGCGGCCAGCGCTTTTTGCGCATGACAGACCGTGGTGCCCCAAACGATCGACGTCACTGCCACAGGGACATTTGTGCGGAGCACAAATCGGGACCCCTAGGCGCAGGCTGACTGCCAGTCGAAGCGTGGCGCTGTCGAGAAATGTGCCGGTACTTGGACAGGGGTAGGCGTTCATCCACTGACCAGCCTCCTTGCATCCGACAGCAGTCAGTCGCGCGCGATCCACTCCAGAGCTGCCGTTGAGTAAGGTGGTGTAAGTTAATTTAGAAATCACACCATCCCAGCACTTTTGCGACTTTGGATTTACGGGTACGTTTTGCCCCGGGCAGGCTAGCAACCAAGCATTTACGGCGCAGTCCAAGCCTGCAATCTTGTAGTGTAAAGGGAGAGTCATTAATTAAATGAGATCTTTTAAATAACCCGTCAGTTTTATTCTTAGTACCCCCACTTCACCAGTGATCAGATAGGTCCCAATATAATAACGGTGCTTAAATACGAAAATAGTATTAAAATTAAAGGACAGACTTTTTCTATAACGATACTTATGGACGCGGTACAGTCCACAGCAAATGTAGATGATCATTTTAGTACTTTGTCGCACTAACGTAACAAGACGGCGATAGTTGGAATGCGTCAAACTAATGAAAGTGACAAAGTAGGTACTAAAACGATCATCCAGTTTTGCTGTTGACTGTGCTTAGTTACGTTCATTCCATTTGTGCCAGCTTCCATTTACCTCAGACAATTCATTTTCATACTTATAGATTTAAGAAATTCCATGTAGGTCAGAAAATCAATACCTACGCACGTCGTACCTAAATGGAACATCTCAGTGCCCAATTTGCTACATTCCATTTCTAGGACTGAAATGTAATATGTGGGAATGCGAATGCAAGGCATTTTAGGTACCGTATATTTAAATTGCTTGAGATATCCGAAAGGCAAAACACTCAGAAATAGGAGCCCCGCTCGTTTATTCCCAGTAGTCCCGTGGCGGAACTAGTGAGACTTTTTTCCCCAATAGTTCCGTTCCTAATGTTTAGGTGTGTTGTTGTCCTAATGTTCTACTAACACTCCTCCTCGCTTCGCTCGTCGTCGTACCTAACTACCACTCTATACCGTTGAAGGAACTATTGGGAATAAAAGTCTCACTACTACTTCCACGGGACTACTGAGAATGAACTGCCCCGCTCAGCTGTAACTTGTCATTAGCTGTCAAATTTAGGCCTGAGGCCGCGGCCAATAGTAAATTTGACAGCTATTTTAATGACAAGGTTACTATTGACCGCCGCGGCCAGGCCGCGCCTGTCTGTGAGAGGCTTGTCACAAACTGGAGCGGCCTGCGATGGCGGCCAGTTGTAAACTATGATAATCCTAACAATGATTCAGACACAGGCGGCCTTAACGCGGTGGTTGCGCGGCTGACCGCGGCCGCATGCCACGTCCGCTCCGCCACTGCGTATGCGTGAACGGCTGCGGGTAACGGCCAGTTGCACCTTTTCACAACTGACCGCCATTTTCCATAAATGCATAGTCAAATTATATTATTGATCATTTTAAAAACTATTGTTCATACATTTATCAGCTAGACAGAGTCAAACTGCAAATTAAAGTTTACTTTTGAGTATCCAAAAGTAAGCAAAAAAGTTTGTTTTGGTAATTTATGTAATCGGTTTGACGTTTGGTTTGGCGCGAAAATTGA
The DNA here is from genome assembly GCA_905163555.1 of Notocelia uddmanniana. NCBI lineage: Eukaryota > Metazoa > Arthropoda > Insecta > Lepidoptera > Tortricidae > Notocelia > Notocelia uddmanniana. The sequence continues at coordinate 13,807,410 of LR991076.1, read as the reverse complement.
CGTAGGCCGCCACCGCAGGCCGCGCCAGTGTGTTGTTGTTGCGGCCAGCGGTCAAACGCCACCGCAGGCCGTCCCAGTTTGTGATAGGCTTTACTATTGACCAGCCGAGCTAGTGTAATTCAGGCGTTATGTTTGTGGCTTTCGGTTTTCGTTCATTTATGTTGGCAGTATAACTTCATACCATAGACTCAAGAAACGTCAAACGGAACGTAGTGAGTAGGAATAGCCTTATCTGTGGCCTGATATGTCGAACGAAACTTAGGGTCGGTTGCACCAAACCGTCTGTAATTGTAAGCGGTCTTCGTCAAAATCTGACGATCACATGCGGATTTTAACGACCGTTAAATCCGTTGGGTTGCACCATCTTCAAAATCACGGATTGTAATTGTTAATCGGGTTGCCACTTAAGAAACGCACTCCCACCAAAATAATTCTCGGGTAATTATTTTTTCATATAGCAACCGAGCATGAAAATTCAATTTTGTCTGTGCTCATGTCACTTTTGACAAGCGATGAAAACGGGTCCGTATAATGCACGGACATGATAATGCTCGGACACGATAATGTACAGGCCGATAATGCTAATCAAAACGTTAATGCATTACTGGGCTGTGCATTATCGGGCCGAGCATTATCACCCTGATCAAACTCGGTCCGGGGCGATAATGCACAGCCCCAATAATCCGCCTACACCCGAGCAAACTTGGTCCGTTCGTCCGACTGCTCGGGTTGATAACGCTCGACCCAGTAATGTACAGGCCGATAATCCGAAGCCACTCGGAGAGTGACAGAACCATAGACTTTTTTTTTCTTAAGAGAACTGTCAAAATTACTAGTGACGTTCTGACAGCATTTTGACGTTTGTCTAAGAAAACCGTTTTCCTGGTTCTTGCCGCCAGCCGCCAGGTTTTGAATTAGTTTTGACATTGTGTTGTCCTTTGCAACGTAGTGATTATATGCTCAGTGGTCCTTTGGATCATAAATAAGAGTGTAACTTTGCATTGGACGGTTTTTCTCAAGACTTTCCTGTAGCCTCCAACCTTAATCCTGGCATAATTTTCTCACGGGACAGTAGTCAATAAAACCAAAAATCGATCAATCGAAATTATGGCTGTCATCCTTCTACGGTTTTATCCTCTATCAAGTGAAACGGCAGATCGCCTATGAGATGAACTCAGCAAACCGGGCCGCGGTAGACGCAATCCTGCTGTGCACAAGGAAAGCGTCCTTGAGAGACGAATGGCGATGGATTGTTAAGCTTGCTACTAAACCGACATAACGACCACGACCACTCTATCAAAAGTGAAGCGACTAAGAAGAAGAGTGAAGTATCCAAAACGCACCAGTTACCTGCTTCAGAGACAGGACTCCACTAGTGTTACAGTGCATAACTAGTTATCGGCTTCGTATCAGCAAACTACGCAAGGAGAAGAGATTCAAAGTGACCTGCTGAGAGTCACATTGGCAGCCAATTTGACTGGTAAGTTCACAACTGTAATAACTAAACACTTTTATAACCATTTTTCACATCTTTCAGCTCAATGAACTGGCCAGGTTCATTTGATATGTCTTTTTATTTACATAAACCACAAATTTTCTTTTGTGTATCCTATCATAACACTACCCTATAGGATGTTGGTTGTAGGTTTCTATTACTTGAACTTTATAAATGGGTTCAATATCATATGTTGTGTTTATTCAAGTAAGAAATAAAGAAAATGAATAGGTTTCAGTTTATTGAAATTGAGTCCCAGTAAGACCTTGATTCATATTTATCACATAGAATAAAACACTGTACTGTTATGGTTGGGGTCAGAAGCATGAAGACCGCAGCTAATCAAACTCAAGCTATCAGGACTGACTGGTAAATTTCTATTAATTTATTATTGTTGTCACTAGTTAGGAGACCTAATTAGTTAGAATGCAACATTAATCTCTCACTCATAATTATTAAGTAAATAAAAGATAATATAGATAGATAATATATACAAGAGTATTTAATTTAATCTAAGACAAGCCCTTGAGGCATTATACTGATGATGCTAGCGGCATTTCCTCACTGTATCCCATATTTTATTGGTGTAACTTAAATTATCAAACAAGAAGAATTCAAGAAGAGTATCATTGTTTATTCAATGAATGAATTAATGTAACTTAACTTTTATTCAAATGATATAACCGAAAGAGCGGGAAAAAATTGGATGGAGAAAGCTAGAGGTAGGGATTTATGGAAGGGAATCGAGGTGGCTTTTACCTATTCGGGATCAGTGATATAATATATTAAAATAATTACTGAATGTAAACACTTAATAAAATAAAGCTTTATTATTATATTATTATTACAACTTTTATTCCAGTTTATCAATACACTAACCACCAGTTGTACAGGATATCCAAAGTCCAACAGTGGCTTACCATGTCAGGTAATTAAATAAAAGTACTATTAGATAGAAATAGAATAGAATTATTTTATTTTATTATTAGTATTAACACCAAAGATTCAGAATTTTAATTATGAATTAATGATGGTATTTTTTCAAATTGTTTTATAACAGGTTATAGGTATGTTGTATTTAAATAAGAACGTAAACTCTCTAAGATGACGAGGTTTGTTTAATTATCGGTAGTATATGGAGCGTAACGTCACATGGCACGAAAAGTTCGAGCCCTGATGGCCTGATCAATAATCGGCTCGAACATCATAGAGAGTTTACGTTCATATTTAGATTCAACATTCCGATAACCTGTTATAAAACTTGAAAGAACTTGAGTTCCTCACATGCTTACAAATTAAAATTCTAAATAGAAAGAGAAATCCTTTAAAATCTTCGGATGAAATAGGCGTATTTGAATAAAATAAAACCATTATAAATGCATGATTAAATGATTGATGATTTATAATTGCTATAACACCAATTGGAATCATCCTATATGCAATTTTACGTCATCGGCACGAAAAGTTCGAGCCCTGCTTATTATATATCTTTAAATAACCAATTCTTGTATATTTATTTATATTGGGGATCTCAGAAACGGCTCTAACGATTTTGATGAAATTTGGTATGTATAAGGGTTTTCGGGGTGAGCAATCGCCGAAAAATCGGTCTAACAGGTACTAGGAAATAATAATAAGCCCTTTCTTTATTCCGTAATAAGAACAAATAACAAAAAATTCCGGCCAAGTGCGTGTCGGACCACGCACAAAGAAGGGTTCCGTACCGAAACCTCCTAATCCAACCACTATACAATACATTGAATTAAAAAAGGTTGTATCTTCATTAGAATTTCACGGCACCCACACTCTTTTGTTTGGGCAAGACTTTTCTTTTGACGGCCTGTTTAGCCTAGTTGGTAGTGACACTACCTCTGAAGCTAGAGGTCCCGGGTTCGAATCCCGACCGGGGCATTATTTGTGCATTTAGCATGGATATTTGTTTTTGGGTCTTGGATGTTTTCTATGTATTTAAGTATGTATTTATCTATATATGTATGTATATTGTCGTCTAGTAGCCGTAGTACAAGTACAAGCTTTGCTTAGTTTGGGACTAGGTCAATTTGTGTAAGATTGTCCCCCAATATTTATTTATTAAGACAGTTTTCCAGCAATAACTCAAAAACCGTTAAACCTGTCTTGTTCAAACCAAAAATCGTTTAAAGGATATATTAATGTACATCATTTAGATTTTTTCAGAATTTTAAACTTCATAGTTTGGTATTTAGAGGGGTGGGGGGGCACACTTTTTACGACTTTGACAGATAATATATCAGCAACGGTTGGCTTAAATGGAAAAGTTTTTTAGAAACCTCTATGTCATTTTTGAAGGCCTATTCATACATAGATACACTATAGTCTCCGAGTAAATCGACTGTAACATACGGACGGACGGACAGACTTGACGAATCTATACGGGTTCCGTTTTTGCCATTTCGGCTATGAAACCCTAAAAAAGAGGTAAGTGATGAGTTTTACAGAATGTGTCTTACTTCGACTTGCCGGTAATGCCGGTTTGCAACGATCTCCATTGTTGCCTGTCTTGGAACCCTTCTGCAGTTTGGACCTGCTCATAATTTAATTTCGTCTTTACTAGTCATTAAATAAGATTTAATTAGTTTTTGTCCACTATCATCACGGACGTGCACGTGCTGGACATAGGCTTCCCCCAAAGAGTTCCACAATAACCGGTCCTGCGTCACCCGTATCCAGCGGACTTCCGGGACCTTTACCAAGTAGATCATCAGTTCACCTTGTGGGGTGCCATGCTTATGTTTTATTATTCATTGAAGAAAGCAGAACAGATAGCTTGACCACATCTATTATTTAATTCCAGGTCTAGCTCTGGAACACCCTTCAGTTCTTCAACAAATACAAAACCTCCATGAGTTGCCTTCCATGTCGGGTAATTGAACCACTATACCACCACCATATCAACTCCAGACATCCACTGCTGGACATAGGCCTCCCCCAATTGATTGGGGAGATGGGGACCCCATGCATTATATATATAGTATATTTATTAACTCATGACATAACATTCTAATTCCCACCATACAATAAATACGTATATGAGGTTCATCAAGAAAGGCGTGTATAAATTCTTAAAGGGTCGGCAACGCGCATGTGAAACCCCTGGAGTTGCAGGTGTCCAATTGTCCATAGGCTGCGGTGACCGCTTACCATCAGTCGGGCCGTACGCTTGTTTGCCACCGACGTGGTATAAAAAATACAAAAAAACGTCGTAGTAATTTGTATCAACTCGTGTAGGAAATAGAGTTGGATTTCCTTTGTCTCTAAAATGAACGAAATAAAACTAATGCTACTCTGCCTCAACAGAAAATTATTTTAAAATTCTTCTGAACATATGTATGTATATGTATAAGGCACCTGATCCTTAGGAGGTAATGTCTCGATGACAGTTTAAGCATTTCATGTCAAAATAGAATAAACCTTTGAATATGGCATGCTTTCAACTTGTTTGAATGTCAGTGTGACTGTAAGCTTCAATAATTCGAACCTTAAAAAAATCACTGGGTACAATCACGCGGCAACACCATACACCAAAGAATAGAACATCGCTGTTCGTTATATTATATTGTTGATGGTGAGTTCGACTTTCGTCAGCCTGACTAGGTTTATTCACGTTTGACGTCTGGGGAGGACATTTTTATTGTATGTAAGCGTAAGGTTAAAAATTAAAATATGACGTACTAGTTATTGCTCGAGACTTCCGCGTAGAACTCGATCATCGCTTTAGATTAAATCGTTATTCTTTTATATCAGGCGCTTACTTAGTTATCGCTCTTACATGCAAACTTCCACTCCCTTATGGGATGATTTCAAGGATAAAAAGCATCCTATGTCCTTGCCCGAGAGTCTAAACTATCTCTATACCAAACTTCATCTAAATCGGTTCGGCGGTTTAAGCACGAAGGAGTAACAGACAGATAGACAGACAGACACACTTTCGCATTTATATTATTATTAGTATATAAGTAGAAGTATGGATCGATACATTTTAGTCTATTTCAGGTTTGACACGCAGGAATTGACAAGAACCAGTTCTACTGAATGCAGTTCTTCTGGCTACAACAGGTTATTATTACTCTCTTAAATCTCTGAACTTCCTGCATCTCCCACCGCTGTCTACTAGCATCTGTAACAGTGAGTTAATTTCGCTTGCACTCACTACCAAATTTTTTTTCGAAGGGCTTCGTTGTTTCTTGAACCCTCATAATTTGAAATTTCAAATTTAAGGGAAAAATTGATTTTTTTTGTGCTCCGAGCAGGATCCCCAAAGCAGATCTAGAGCGGAGCTTGTGGAGCGCATCCCCAAGTCAATAAAGGGTCGGCAACGCACTTGTGATTCCTCTGGAAGCGCAAATGTCCATACGCTACGGTGACTGCTTACCATCAGGTAGGACGTAAGCTTGTTTGCCACCGTCGTTGTATAAAAATATAAAAAGAAGAGTTTCTCATAATTTGAGTTTGTATTATACCAGATAAACAAAATTCTCGGAATATGATGTCAACAGTGGACTTATTATTATATTAAACATAGTTTCAATTGCTTAACTGTTACTTAAGATTTTGTTGACATCTAAAATCCCATCAAAAACATAAATGTGAAAATGGCAGCCAAGTTCACTGACAAAAGAATTGAGATCTAAATGGGCGCCAAGTTCCGTAGATTATCTAAAAAGTTGTCAAGTTTGGCACTAGATTGTTTACAGTGAAACTAATTTACTGCGGCTTAATGCATTTTGAGCCTTAACTTGGCAGTTTTCTATGCAGTATGTTATAATACCATAAAAGCTGTTGGATATTTAAGAAAACTGACAAGTTAAAGTTCAAAATGCATTAAGCCGCAGTAAATTAGTTTCACTGTAAACAATCTAGTGCCAAACTTGACAACTTTTCAGATAATCTATGGAACTTGGTGTCCATTTAGATCTCAATTCTTTTGTCAGTGAACTTGGCTGCCATTTTCACATTTATGTTTTTGATGGGATATCATTACTTTTTGTCAAACTTCATCCAATGGTGCTTTCCCAGAGCGAATGCACGAGTTACTATACAAAATACCCAAACCGCTATAGGTGCACCTAAAATATTTGAAGAGTTCCTTCGATTTCTCCAGAACCCTATGATCAGATTCTGACCCGATGACAATGGGATCACCCCGGAAGTATACCGTTTCAAACAAAAAAAGAATTTTCCAAATCGGTTAATAAATGACTGAGTTCTGAGGTTAGCCATTTTTTTAAGTGCGTAAAAAAATAAAAAAACCGGCCAAGTGCGAGTCGGACTCGCGCACGAAGGGTTCCGTATCAGAAATAATAATAATATGGGCGCCTCGCGACTCTCTCTCTCGCCTCGCCAAATGAAATGAAATGAAATGATTTGAAATGAAATGATTTATTAAAATGCATGGGGAGATTGGGTTACAATTGCAGTTACACTTGCAGCTCTAGTAGTCTCACCAAACCCTACCTTTACAGGCGTACATACATTTATCAACTAGGTATGAAACTACTTATTTAAGATAATAATATTACAAACATGTCAGCTTACAAATAAAATAAAAATAAAATAATAGCGCAATACAGTAATTGGAGTTAAAAATTGTCATTGAGAAATTCATTAATATTATAATAACATTTATCAGTAAGCCATTTTTTTACAGATTCTTTAAATACTTTTAAATTATGTCCCTTAAACGATTGTGGTAACTTATTATATATTTTTATGCACATGCAATGCGCATTTTTAGATGATAGTGCTAGTCGTACCGCCGGCGTAAAGAGCTTGTGTTTGTATTGTGCCCGGGATTTACGAGTTCGCAGCTGTTGCAACGTAATCGGTATAGATTCTAAATATTGTAACGTCGCTACTTTCGCAAAATAAATAAATTGCTGAATTACTTTGTAATGTATACTTACTTTAGACATAGCGCTAACGCGACCGTGTTCTCAAAATCAACTTTTGGTTGACTATCGTATACAGGTAGGTAGCATAAATCAAGTGTACTTAATAGTAAAATTATTACCTACGTACTACGAATAGCAGTACAATTGCTGTCCAATATGCTTTAAAAAAAACCGTTTGTTGTATGGGAGCCCCTCCTAAATACTGATTTTATATTATTTTAACTACTTATTTTTAAAGTAAATATATAACCTTAATAATTTGTAATTATTTCTAGCGTCTACGTGTAGCCATTATTAATATAGAGCAAAAAACGGTAAAAAAAATATCTGTGAAAATTTTAACCTATTACGGTTCATGTGATACAGCAAAAAACGCCAACAACTACTCTGTTGTATGGGAGCCCCCCTTAACTATTATTATTATTTTGATTTTAGTATTTGTTGTTGTAGCCACAATAAAAATACATAATCTGTGCAAATTTCAACTGTCTAGCTGTTACGGTTCTTGAGATACAGCTTGGTGACAGACGGACGGACAGCGAAGTCTTAGTAATAGGATCCCGTTTTTACCCTTTGGGTACGGAACCCTAAAAACCGACTTCAATAATTTGCCTAGATGGCGCTGGTAATCCTATAGTTGTGTTATGCTGCACGTGCGTATTCTACTATTTAAATTGCTTGGCACTGACTCCAAATGGTGGTAATTTGACAATAAACATCCGGACGAAACATGGCCGAGAATAAGAATTTAAAAATAAATTAATGAGAATAATAAATGAATTTTTAAATAGTGAGGTGATTTTTAAGAATATTTTGTATTTACATATATGTTGGCCTTTCGTTGCCTGAAGCAAATAGATAAATAATGACGGCTACTTTTTAAAATGATAATAAAAAAAAAACAAAACCCTTTTTTGCGACCTTCATCCTTATTTTAGTGAGTGATATAGAAAATGCTACAAAAAACTGAACTTATAGGTAACCAAATTTGTTTATTCTGAGCTTCAATATTGGCTGAGATCCTTTCGCAAGTAACTAGATGGTCATCATGAGACCCTCATCTAGTAAGTGGTTTAGAAAATGCTACTTCTGGCTCTGTGAGCTGTAGCCCTCACGACCATGGAGCGAAACTTTGGTGCCGGTGACGTCACGTCATATGACGTAAATTCACATATAGGATGATTTTTTGTATAAACAACATTGCAACACCAACACCCCAACGATTCTTAATAATGCTATAATGATAATGTAAATATTATTGTTTATTAATAAAAAGGACAAATATTTATATAAAACTAATGTAAATATTTAAATAATAACAAAGACGATACGATCAAAATAAAAATAAAATTTAAAGAAATATATAATAAAATATTTTATTTGGTAATGTAATTAAAAGTTAAAAAAAGTAAAAGTAGTTTATTCTTCAAATTAGGCATATTACATGCACCTATGAACGTCGTTTTTTTTAATATAAATTTAGTATGAATTTCTTAATTTATTTTCTCTTTACAGATTTACGACCCGGAAAACAAGCACTTCAAGTAATCCCGATGGTTCCCGAGCCCGTTTCTGACCTCAAGTATCGCGTGCAGCTCGAAAGCGCCACCGCTGGCCTTGAGAGAGAGTCGAGAGAGTATCATCACGGCGGGTAACACGCGTACACATAGTCACATAGATTCGTAATGACCCTAGTAACTACCTAAGTCAAAATGAATGTCGTCAGCGTCGAGTTGTGTCGAGTTGAACGCGATCGTATTGATTTCACCGATCGAATAAAAAATTCCAATGGCAGACCGTACCCAACTTTATTTATTTATTCGTATGGCATATATAAATCATTAAGTACGTATATTCCAAATTTATATCCAAAATTCGCAGCCACTCAGCCGCGTCAATTCTGAAAGAGAATAGGTCTTCTGGGCTTCCAGGGTAGGCTCTGAGGGGGCATTCCTGTAGTATATGCTGGTCTGTTTAAGATTCGGTGAGAACCAGTGCATAGTCTGTTTAAATTGACCATTCATGTCGCGGGAGGCTTTCATTTTCACGCCGGGCGAGACAAGGCTACTCAAAGAACTATTTGTCTTTGCCTGCCAATCAGCAGTCCATTTTTCTCCGGATTCTATTAGAGCCAGTGCCAGTTTACCAGGTGGATGCCGGGATTTGAGAGTACCCAACCCCAACCCCAACTAAAACAGCACTAGTAAACACATTAAACTCGGAATTCATAATCGCGGCAAGTAAGTGCGGCGCGCCTGCGGCCAATCGGGAACGAGCGATGTATCGCTGAGGTTATTATCGTTCATACCCAACGAAGTAGTAAACATTCTTAAATATCGTATTGTCTCCAAAAGTAGCACCGACTACCATTGTCTATCAACAAGCCTAATGAAATCCGTTGCTTTACCGTTAGCGACTAGAGTAGACTTGCATGTGCAGCGCGAGCATACGACAAAGGATCATCCCCACCGCACTTAAAAAAGTGAAAATAAGCCCGTTGTACAAGGGGAAAGGTAACCGATCTGGCGCTAAATCGTATCCACCAATATCATTCGTGCCGGCTATGAGTAAAATCTGGTAAAATTGTCAAGGTGGGGCTAAACACTAGAACTATTTTTTCTACACCAGCATTAATGAAATGACAGACGCCGGAACCTCGGGGCAGTGGCTTTTTTGTTGTCTCCATAGGGGTAAATGCCATAATCGCCACTTTTGGCATGCGGGTTGATCGCAGTATCTCCACCGCACTCCAGGGATGCTGCTGCCCATATCCCCCGGTGGTTTAATAGTAGTTTAAGGACATACCCTGGTCCAGGACAGGTAAGGAGGATGTCATGCCCATATTTATTAAAAAGGAACTGAAATTGATGCAAATTGGCCAAATAGGTAATGTAACCTATTATTACAATCATCATTATTATTTCCTTTATTTTTGCATCATTTTTAGTAAGTAAGGAACTTGAACTGTATTTTAGTTAGTTAATTAGTTTTACTTTCCGCAAGTCGACATCTAGCGTGCCTATTTTGCACATTTTATTTAATAGTATTTAAGTAATGACTGCCGCTACCGGTTGTGCGGTTCGGTTAGTTCATATCATACAATAACCACAGCGGCCCTACGACTACGATCTACGTGGGTTATTTCACTGATATAATAGTCACTCGCTTCACAGATATAGTCTCAGTATATATATTTGTACTTTATGGTACAGTCAACAGCAAAAGTAGATGATCACTTTAGTACTTTGTCGCAATAACATAACAATACATTGACAGTTGGGATGCGTTAAAGTAGTGAAAGTGACAAGGTACTAAAATGATCATCTACTTTTGCTGTTGACTGTACATGCCTGTGCATGGGTATAGTTCATCATGAATATCCACCCTTACACAGTTTATCGATATTCACATCTTTAAAAGGCCAATGCTCTTTGTCTATGTCTCTCTCTATAAACCTCGCCTCCTGTGGCGTAGCTCATAATAATATGTAATGTAAGTGTCATTTTAATAAAAGTCTGAAATTATTTCCAAGTGGTTTTAAATGAGCACCCCATTCCGCTTCACCTACTCTGCTCATCATCAATACTCAGAAACTTCTTAAATACATAGTGAAGATACAATACCAAAGATAATATTTAGTTTTTAAGTAGTAGCAGGATAACTTCTCCTATTATTACTTTGAAATGGTTTATTATATCTGAAACGTTATACTGACAATAAATAGTAGATATAACTGTGATATTGACATCTCATGGTAGATTTTACGGAATTTATTCATGGCGCAAGCTATACTTTTAAAGAGAATAGAAGATTATGAAACAAAAAATCCAATTTCCCTTCCCTCATTCAAATAGTTGACAGGAGATTGAGTGAGATGACACAATAAAGTTTTAGAATACATTAGAAAAATTACATTATCCTGAAATCTTTATTATATACAACTCATTAATTGCCGAGCCATTGATATGTACTATGGCCAGTGGCCACAATGCCCACGTGTCTGTAAGCCGGACGCTCATCGGCATCCGCAAGAGGTAGTATCTTGTTTCAGACTTCGTTCCGGACACATTTCGTCAAACAAGTTTAAATTTCTGATGGGCATCTCGGACTCCTTACTGCTCTGAGTGCGATGTCGTGGAAGACGTCCAGCAACCAGCATGTTTTGATGGGAAGTGTTTGCAACGAGGCCCAGCGACATGAGATGATATTCTCGAATCTAAGCTTTAAGTTCCGTAGATTATCTGAAAAGTTGCCAAGTTTGGCACTAGATTGTTTACAGTAAGACTAATTTACTGCGGCTTAATGCATTTTGAGCCTTAACTTGGCAGTTTTCTATGCCGTATGTTATAAATTATAACATGTAATACCATAGAAGCTGTTGGATATTTGAGAAAACTGCCAAGTTAAAGCTCAAAATGCATTAAGCCGCAGTAAATTAGTTTTACTGTAAAAACAATCTAGTGCCAAACTTGGCATATTTCAGATTAATCTACGGAACTTGGCGCCAATTTAGATCTCAATTCTTTTGTCGGTGAACTTGGCTGCCATTTTCACATTTTGAGCTTTAACTTGGCGGTTTTCTTAAATATCCAACAGCTTTTATGGTATTATAACACACTGCATAGAAAACTGCCAAGTTAAGGCTCAAAATGCATTAAGCCACAGTAAATTAGTTTTACTGTAAACAATGTAGTGCCGGACTTGGCACCATTTTAGAGAATCTACGGAACTTGGCACCCATTTAGATCTCAATTCTTTTGTCGGTGAAGACGACAACCAAGCATCGCATATTCTTAATATTGAACTTAGTTTCCATTTTCACATTTATGTTTTTGATGTAATATCGTTACTTTTTGTCAAACTTCGCCAAATGGTGCTTTTTAAGAGCGAATGCACGAGTTACTATACAAAATACCCAAATCGCTATAGATGCACCTCAAATATTTGAAGAGTTCCCTCGATTTCTCCAGGACCCTATGATTAGATTCTTACCTGATTACTATGGAACTACCCCTGAAGTATACCCATTCAAACAAAAAAAGATTTTTCCAAATCGGTTAATAAATGACGGAGTTCTGAGGTAACTAGCATAAATAATAATAATAATAAAACTAATAAAAAAATCACTGCTTTCTGATTTTTTCTGGTGTACACACAATCACCAACCTGCATGCCAAATTTCAGCTTTCTAGGTCACCTGGAAGTGCGTTAGGTTTTTGTGTGTTTTGTGTGAAGTGCGTGAGTTACATGTATGGGGTGCATTTAATATTTTTTCCTAATTTTACATAATTTTTCTGTAGCGTTTTATACAATACACCTTTCTGCCAAATTTCATAACTGTAGTGCCATAGCCTCCTAGTAAATCGGCTTTGACATACGAACGTACGGACAGACATGACGAAACTGTAAGGAATTCGCTTTCGCCATTTTGGCTACGAAACCCTAAAAATTAGAAAAAAAAAATTTCAGTACATCAACTTATCCATAAGTGTGAGCATAAGTGTTCGCAAACCGGCACATCAAATTAACTGGTCGCTAACCGAAGTTACGACCCTATTTGTGAAGAAAAAGGTAAAAAAAAATGTTTTTAACATTTTATGTATAATTTTGGCTTTTTTACCTTTTTTGTCATTTATTAGCTGGCGACACTTCCGGAATGGCATAGGTATAAATACGAAGTCGCAATGAAGTTCTGCCTCTTTCTTGAGACTGCAAGAAATCTGGTTGTATTGTTTGCTACCGAATTACTGAAATTGCTTGTTTGATACTAAGTCACTATGAATGCTCTTGAAGTAATTTCTAAATTCCGATCAGAAATAGAGTGGGTTAAAAGGGATCTTTTTTGTTACAGTGCGACGCATCGTGGAGGGACTACCAAGTACACGTGCGGGACATCGGGGTGCAGAGCCACGTTCTCTGTACGACGGGGCGACGTCGTCGGTCCAGTTAATCCAGCACACAACCACGACCCGGAACTTTGGATTCCAAACAGGTAATAGTAAATTGTTAAGTTGAGGTTTGAGGCTTAACCGGCCAGACCGGCGCCACTCCGTCTTAGCAGTGCCGAGGAGGCCGCGAGTAGTTAGCTACGATGCTGTCGCGGAGTGTATATACCTACGTATGCGTTGCAATATAGTTTCATGCAAAGAGTACAGTTGTTAAATGTGTGCGACAACCTGTACGTGAACCATTTCGGCGGGAACCTAGTAATTAAAGTAGTAGTAGGTACGTGAACTGATGTAACGCCGCGACCTGTAATTTATTTATATCTAGTTAATTGTAGTAGGTGTAGCGTTGTGCATATAAATAAACTCCCTAGTAGCTTTACCCACGTAAATATTTGTCAGTTATATGATGTTCTTTTGACTGCGTTCTGTGTTAATGTGCGTTAACGGCCATCAGCAAAATGTCATTTATGTAATTAAATTTAATCACAGATATTTAAAATAAAAACCGTCTTTTGTCTTACGTCATAAAGTTATAATTGTTTTATTTGTCAAGGTTATCATTCAAAGATATCAGTCTTATTTATATAGTATACTGTATGTATATATATATATATATATATATAATACAAGGTATTTGAATATATTAGGCCTACCCAGCAGTGGACATCCTTCGGCTGATGATGATGATGATGAATTTAAATTTAATGTTTGTAAAGTGTCTTATTATCAAGTTCATGGAAATAAGTCTCAATATGACAAACTACTTATGTTGGGGGTTTACCTATTTAATCCTTTGTGTTGTGGTGTTAGATGAGCTGAAAGGGGACCATTGAGCCCGGTCTTGTGAATTGCCATAACTATGAACAGAAAAAGTAATATAGTATACCTAAACCTAACTGAATATTTCTCTTCCTTCAGGAATCAAATGTTTCAAAATTTGAAAGCGCGCAGCGCTAATGAGGTCTTGGACCTTCACACTATATACTTGGATGAAGCAGCAAGGTAATGATAGTTATATTTTGTTTATTTATAGCTGCATATGACTTAAGCACTATTCATATTGTTTTGTGTACATGTTTACAACAGTTCATATTTCAATATATACAGATCACAGATGGATTTTGGGATGTGATTGCATAATTTTATTCATTTTTTTTTTACTTATTTGATGTTTGATTCTATAGGTAATTATACTTGCATACAGTTATACAAGGTGAGCCATGTAACTGGAGCAAATATTTAAACAGGACGCTTCCTTAGAGCATCTGCAGTAACACCTGATATGTATAATTTTGTTTCAAAAATGTTCATTTTGGAGAAATTTTGACCTACAGTTATGACCCCTGAGTAATGGATCTTGACATCACAAGATTATACTTATAGCGCATCAGTCAATGCAGTGTTTGAGGAAGTATCAAGTTATGAGTCTTAATTATTATTGCATTTTTGTTTTCAAGGATTTTTTTTTTCAATTTTATTGACTTTTTCAAATAAATTGACATTAATCTTCAGAAAAGTAATTAATATACTTATACACGTAAGCCATCTTTGAAGAAAAAAGAAATACATATATATATATATATATTATTATTTTTAACTGAGACTACTTGGAAATAATTTTTGGCCCGCTAAATAGTCCACCGTCTAATTTTTAGCTCATGTTACAGGGCCCACCCACCCCATGTAAATGTTAAATTGAGATTAACAAATGATTATAATTAGTTTCTTAAAATCATTAAATCCAAAAAAAGAGGAAATAGAAGGAAAAGAGGTACACCCAATCTTAAATGGTCAGATGACTTTAAAACGATTGGAAGAAGTATTTGCTGCAAAAGGAAAGGGATCGTGACAAATGGAAAGCTCTGTAATAATTATTGCTATTGTTTTAGATATCCTGATGCCGCCCCCCATTTGTTATACAACTCGGTCGCCCCGTCCATGAGACTGTGGAGACGACAGACGCAACCACGCATACCAAGGACGCTGGTAGATTTCGCAACAGCGCTCTTAGAAGACGCAAACTACCGCAATATGTTTTTGGCCACTGTCACGGCTAATGGAGGCACTGCCGTCATTCTAGGCATGCCGGGTTTCAGGGAGGTACTCCAAGCCTCTGAGACCATAATTGCAGACGGCACCTTCAAAACGGTGCCTGCAGGCCTGCCTGCATATCAAATATTGACGATACACTCAGTTATAGACGGTCAATATTACCACCCAATTATAGCATTTATGAGCAATAAACGACAAGACCTTTATGAGGCAGTTTTTCGCCGTGTATGGGATTTGGCAGAAAATCCCCACCCAGTGCATCTGCTGACAGATTTTGAGATGGGTCTGCAAGAGGCACTGCGCAGAGTGACAGGGCTGCCAGTGTCGGGATGCTACTTTCACTACACGCAGGTAAGAGTGGTGAGGCAAGTTTATAGCTTTAGATGTCAATAAACAAGATACATATTATCAGAAAGACTCTACTCCCTTGCATTACAAGTTTTTATACAATGAGTTCCCGAACGCACATGTATGATAGTGAGGCAGTGTAGGTACATGAGGTACATCATTAATTCCTTTCATCCCTGTATACTGCTTTATAAAAAGTTGTATAGGTTATTTTTATTACACACTCGTTTACTAATTACAGGCATTGATAAGGCAGGCCAGGAGGCTACATATTGTTGTGCGTCGAAATAGCCCGGGCGCCCGGCTTGTCCGCATGTACGCGGTGCTCGCACACCTCCCGCCCGAGCGCGTGCCGGCCGCGCTCGCAGAGCTTCCGGGAGCTGCCCGCGCTCTACGATTACCGTTTCACAATGGTTTTCACGATTATTTCATGGCCCAATGGATGACAAGAGTAAGTTTTTTTTCAGCATACAAGTAGTGTACATTACTCGAGTCACTGACCTTCATTGTATATTCTGTTCTGTTCCATTCCAATGAGGAAGTGTCACAATAGCTATTTTTTATACCACGTCGGTGGTAAACAAGCATACCGGCCCGCCTGATGGTAAGCGGTCACCGCAGCCTATGGGCGCCTGCAACTCAGGTGTTGCAAGCCCGTTGCCTAAAAGCTGTTTTATGTGTTGTCTGAGTACATTTCGGCCTCAAAATAATTTCGGTAACAAATTTCCGTATTTTCGGTAGGTAGGTCGGTTCAAACATTGGCTCACGGAAACCACAAATTGTGGCATAGCAAGTACAAAATTGGAGATGGTGGCGATTAACAGTTTCATGCGTTAAATTTAACTTATTTCAATTACGTACTTATCAAACATCTATGTTATGCTATATATATTTAAACTAAAAGTAACTTTATGTATGTACAACCATATTTTTTTGTCCTTCTATGAGTTTAATTTTTTGTTTATTGCTGAGATAAATTGTTGCAGGGTCAAATGGAATATATCGGTTTCGCAGAATTTTTTATTAAATTTTTTACAAACTCTAACAATGAATCTATTTCTTGCATATGCTGTACGATTAGAAGGAATAGCGAACAAATTTGAAGAACGTGTTCGTCTGTCCGGACATCGTAGACCTATGGTTGACAGAAGGTAGGGGGAATCAATTAAGCCATTTACAATTTTAAAAAGAAATGATTGGTCTCTTATTTCGCGGCGTTGTTGCAATGACACATTGTGATTGTTTCGGAACTTTTTAAATTTATATTTCATACGTCTGTTAAATTTATTTTGAATGTTTTCAATAGTGTTGATGTGAATGTTAAAGTGAGGGCTCCAGACTGTGGAAGCATACTCCAAGTTAGTTCTAACAAATGCGTTATATAAGAGTTGCACAGTTCGGGGGTCCTTAAAATCTTTTGTTTGTCTAAATATGAATCCCAACATTTTGTAAGCTTTAGCAGCCGTACTATTTATGTGTGATACAAACTGTAGTTCGCTATCCATTTTAACACCGAGGTCTTTAACTTCAGATACGCGATTGAGATGTTTATTATCGATAGTGTAATTATAGGTAATGTGATTGCGTTTGCGTGTGAATGTGATAGTGCAACACTTCTCCACATTTAAATAAAGCCTATTCTCCTCACAATATGAAGTCAATCTATCCAGATCACTCTGAAGTTTAATACAGTCATCTTCGGATTTGACAACGGTGAAAATTTTCGTATCATCTGCATATAGTAGAACTTTGGAGTATTGAAAACATTTGACCACATCATTGATATAGACATTAAACAATAAGGGACCAAGGTGGGAACCTTGGGGTACGCCTGATGAGATAGGTATAAAGGTAGATGTATGCCCTTTCACCGCCACAGCCTGTGATCTGTCTCTCAAGTAAGAGGTTAGCCATCTGAGCAGGTTTCCATGAACGCCAATGCTTTCAAGCTTCTGGATAAGTAAACAATGTGAAATTTTGTCAAAAGCCTTGGAGTAGTCCGTATATATGGTATCGACCTGAAAACCATTATCCATTGCATCCATTGCATAATCTACGAGTTCACACAGATTTGATTCCGTAGAACGCTTGTTGATAAAGCCATGCTGCTGTGTTGTTATCATCGGCCTAATGGCGTGATATAACGAATCAAATATTATTTTTTCGAAGAGCTTAGGAATGACAGAAAGCTTTGAAATGCCACGATAGTTTTTGATGTCGGACTTGTCCCCAGCTTTAAATATGGGAACAACAATAGATCGTTTCCAATATGGCGGTAGAGTCCCCGATCTTAATGAAAGGTTAAATAGTAAGTTAAGGGGCATTGCCAGAGATCTCCGGCACTCCTTTAAAAAAATTGGATGAATCCCGTCTGGGCCGCTGCCTTTCGTAGTAACTAGGTTCCTAAGATATTTTTCTACTATAGATGATGTTATATTTACGTTACTGATAATGGTATTTGGGAAATTCCTTACGTTAACCTGTGACTCAGCGTTGGGAGCAATCGTTACAGCATCCTTGACAAAAACAGATTGAAAGAATTGGTTGAACAAACCAGCAATATTTTCTCCTTCAGTTCCAACGTTGTTCTCAAAAAACATGGTATCAGGCATTCCGTCACTATGCGTTTTTGTTTTAATATATGACCAAAATGTTTTGGAATTAACACGAATGTTATTTTCAGTTCTAGTAATAAATGTAGAATAACAGGAAGCTTCCATTTCCTTGATTTTAGCCCGCAACTCCGAAAAATCATTGTAATCTGATTGACGTCGGTAAATTTTCCATTTCTTGTGTATTTTAATTTTTTTTCTTATTAATTTTATTAATGGACGGGAATACCACAATGGAAATTTATTTTCAGAAGAATTAACTATTTTGGTAGGAACTAGATCGTCTATTATTTTATTTATAATTATGTAAAAGGTGTCAACCGCTTTTACAATATCAACTTGTGAAAGGTGTTGATCCCAATCGATTTTATTTAATTCGTCATTAATAAGGCCATAGTCTGCCGTAAAAAAACGACGAACTAAACGCCTGGCGGGCTTTAGCTTGGAATTAGAAGACCCACCATGAATTTTTGCACAAAATACTGGGTGATGTTCATCTATTGGTACCAAAGCCTCCACGGACGATATAATACAATCACTGTTTGAAAGAACCAAATCCAAGTATCTGCCGTTGTGATTGGGGATATTATTAAATTGATTCCAGTTGGTAAAGTTCATGAATGTTGATAGTTGAGTTGTCAGTACGTTACAATTTGGGTTTGCTAATTTCAAACCTTCATTTTGCAGGTTATCATAAGAGACCCAGGCCCCACTGGGTATATTAAAATCGCCTAAGACGACATAGATATCTTTTGGAGAATCAGTATACATTTCAGATAAATATTCAAAAAATGAAAATTGAGATTCAACCTGATACTTACTTTGTGGAAAGTAACAAGTAAATAGTTTCAATTTCTTTGTCGTGGGACCTTGGTTGATCGATACGTCAATCCAGGTGATGTCGGCATCGTGGAGGGCGCCCGCGGGCTGCGCGTCGCGCAGCTCAGCCCTAAAATCGCGCCGCGCGGCTATCAGGGTGCCGCCTCCGCGGGTCAAACCTACTCTGTCATAGTCACGGTCGCTACGGAAAACACAATAGCGAGAATCGAATAATTCGGCATTAAAAATACCTGGTAAAAGCCAAGTTTCACTTATACAAATAAAATCGTAATCATATCTCAGTACATTTCGCAAAAATTCATTTGTTTTAGACCTCAACCCCCTTGCATTTTGATAATAGATTTTAATATCTATTTTTGTAGTGTAAGTGTAATAAAATATTTATGAGCGACATTTTTAATTGATTACAAATCATTGTGGTAACGGACATTATTTGTTGATAATTTATGAATAGCAATATGCAATAAATAGTATTATTAATGCAACGACAATTTATTATACCATTAAAAGCTACAAAATAAGAAAAAATCACTCTGCAAATATATACGGATACTCTACCACTGACCCATACATTTAACATAGCATATGTTTTAACGAGGCAACAACTACAGTTTTTTTGGTCATCTACGGAGTTAACTCCTATGTTATTTTGTTTAAAGCCTCTTCTGAATTAATGTACAAAATAGGCGACTTGTCATCTCGACGAACCATTACAGTACAGTTTCGGACCCAGCAGTACTTGTACTGTTTTTGATTGGCCCGCTGTTTGGCTGCCTTTAGTAGGTATTTATTAAAGCTCGAAAGATGGTCGTTGACATATATTCTGTTAGTGCTGTTCGGGAAGCCTAAGTCGCAAGCTTTTAACGTTTTTATTTTGCGTAATGATGATATAAAATCATCCTTTTTATACCGCGCTTGAAATTTAACAATAATAGGCTTAGGCTTGGAATTGTCCCCGTCGTTCCTTACAGCGACTCGCGTGACGAAATCGATGTCCATGCTGGTATCCAGAGACACGCCGCCCGCCGTGGCCACCGCCTGTATGATACGAAACAGATTTTCACCCCTCGTCTCCGGAACACCGTTTATTTGCACATTTGATCTACGGACCCACTGTTCGTTCCTTCTGGAATCATTAACGATGTCGCTAATTACTTTTTTGACGTCATCCAATTCAGTTTTGCATTCTTCCAGCGCGCCAACGCGGGACTCGATCGTATTCATCCTCCCCGTCAGCTCGTCCAGTTTTGTGTCAATACTAGACCTCATTTCGGTCAGCTCGTTCTTTACTTGTGAAATATCTGTTTGGATCGAATGAATAGCTGAAAATTGTGCTTGTAAAGCACTCAATTTGGAGAGAATATCTTTTAATAATTCTGTTGAATATGGAGCTATTGTCGAGCTGTTACTCGCTTGAGAGATATGGTACAAGTTGGGAGGAGTTGTCAATACGACACTTGTCTCCGACTGGTCTTTGTATGTGGTTGTTTCAACTAATTTGGAGTCCTCTGGCATACCGTCACATGACATAACAGAGTCGTCCAGGTAAATTTTGTTCTCATTACGTTGTATTGGAGTATCGTCGTTTCTCCGACGCCGAGTGTTGACCGACGTACAGAACGAACACAACCAAGCTCGTTTGCTGTTATCCAAGAATTGCTCCGATGTCATATTTAAACAGTAGAAATGATAAGCGCCACCGCAGGCCGCACATTTTAATAATTCGCCATTTCTACCTGGTTTGTTGCAGGCTAGGCACGCCATTTCAGAATGGTATAGACCTTATGTCTTCGCAATAAGATACAATTTACGTTGCAACGCCTACGCGCGGCTAGGGTAGCTAAAATTCACACGCAGTTGCTCAACCTCTCGTAGCGCAGCGGTAGACGCACAGACTTCGTCGCAGCGATCGAGCGTTCAAACCCCGGCGGCGGCACAGAAAAATACAAAAAGTATCGTCCGCGGCCAGCAGGGTATGACGTACACTTCGCGAATTAGAGAGAGTAGTCCGACACAAGGCAATATGGCCGACAGGTTAAGTTCACTGAGTCCCGTGAAAGACAAGGAGGCACCGAGAAATTTAGATTTACGAAATAAATTAAGAAAATAAATCAAAAGTCAATCACCAGCCAAACCGACACACGCCCTCTCTGAGCAACAATACAACACAGATCTAAAATTGTCATTACTAAAAAACGGACACTGTCGAGGCTGTATCGAGGACTACTTATAAATATTTGATAGACCTGAATCTACCTATTTTAAGGTTGTTGTAGCTGATAACGATGCAAAAGCAGTTCAATGAATCCTATTAAAATACAATGAAACGGGTCACTCACGTCTTTAAGGTCGAATATCGCTCGACATGTTTCAGACCGGTTCGCGGTCCTTAACGATATTCGATCTTAAAGACATGAGTGACCTGTTTCATTATATTTTAATGTCTCAAACTCACGGGAGATTTCAATAAATTGATTCTTATCTTAAAAGATTTGTTAACGGGTCTAACGCGAAATTTATTTAGTTACCTTAATTACCGACGTTTCGACACTGGTTGTACCGGTCGTGTTCACGGCAGAACTGATGTCCCAGCATCGTCCCAGCAAGTTGTCAACGGAGATACGGAGAGATGGAGACACGGCTTTTAACTACCCCACAAACGTGCTTTTTTTTGTACATTTATTTCTGTTTGTTTCTCCTTAATAAATAAATAAATAAGTGTTCGCTAACCGGCCTAGCGAGCCTACAGTAATTCCAATTTGTACAACCATAGTGTGCTACTGCTAGCAAAAATCTAGTAATCAGTATTGTATACCTAATAGTATTGTAGTAAAGATAGTAGTTTTTTTTTCAGTTGCTGTTTTAGACAAGTGTTTCTTTCATACTGAGCAGTGTAGTTAAGGTAAGTCTCAAAAGTATAAAGCCGTTCGCTTCGAGATTGCCGTCACACCGTCACAAGTGAACAATTACTAGTACTGACATGGCGTCACCGGGAAGCGGACGAGCGGGGATGGCGTGAGGTAACAACGGCCTTTTTAAAGCGAACGGCTAAAGTAGTAAGTAGTGCATGTTAAAAATATCAGATTGAGAAAAAGCAACAGATCACCCCAGTAAACTTACCACTGAACAAAACTCACGAAAATACCCTAATAAAATTACGCTTCAGTCTAGCTTATACTTGGTTTTAATTTTATTTTAGTTAATTAGATAACTTTTTAGTCTGAGTTTAGTGTTATTTAGTTTTGTATTTAGTAGGGTTAAATAATGCAGATTTTCTTAAGTTTCATTAAGTTATTAAAATCAGGCATTATTTAATATTGTTTGAATTAATTAATATTGTCTCTAATTACGATAAATATACTTATTTTCAGAAATACATTGATTTTTTGAGATAATGTTCGATAAAACAAATAAGTAATAATAATTATACCAATTATAAAATTATTTTTTGTCATTACTCCAGCTGTGGAGTTTTATTAAAGTTATAATTATATTATTGTAACATAGTATTTAATGCAGTTTTCAGCAATAGATACAGTGATTCAAGAGGAAGGTTTATATGTATAATACATAGATATTAAAGTACAGAAAAGCACATATTTTTGTGTGCAAACGCGATATTGTATGTATATCTTAAAAAATCGATAAAAAAGTCCGCGATGGTATATGTTTATCTCCTAAGGATAACACACAGTAAAGATATTAATCTAGTCGTCCGTATGATACTAACTCATAATAGTTTTTACTATAAAAAAAAATCTCATCTACAGGAACACTAGAGAACAAATTTAAAAACTGCTTCTCACGACGGCAAGCACAGCTCGACGGCCAGACTCAGATTAGGCGCAACAAAGAGCAGATTCTGAAGCGTCATGCCACGGTTCTAAACAATAACCGAGCTCTTGCTGCGGGTATCGTCTCCCTACGGGATTACATAATAAACACCAGCGCTTTAATTGACATCTTAGCGCAAGACGTGCCCGAGATGGCCGAAGAAGTTGAAGTGGCCGAAGAAGTCGAAGTGGCCGAAGAAATCGAAGTGGCCGAGGAAGTCGAGGTGCCCCAAGCCCTCGACGAGGAGGTAGTGCCGGCACCTCCTGCCGGCCCGCTCTGCGGAATTTGCCAGGAAGCGCCGCCCACGCGCGTGCTTATTCCTTGCGGTCACACACTGTGCGTCGACTGCCTGCTGGGCATACAGCGGGCCACAGTCGACAATCGAGACCAGTGTCCATACTGTAGGATGCATATCACCTCCTGCATTACCATCTATTTATAAATGGTAAGTCACTATTTTTTCTCATAGTAACTCGTTATATTTTATGACCATTGAGACTAGAGTACTTGAAAAGTCAAATTACTTAATCTACTCGTACACAAATATCATAAAGCTGTGTTCACATTATCTTTTCCATTGGCTAAACCCTGAATACGACTAGACCTGCAGTGGCTATCAATGATCGTATCAAATAAATGAAAAGTTCATACTTGTTTATTTGATACCTTTTTAGTTAAATGTCAGAATGAAAACTGGTAGTATCTTGCCATTTGACATGACAATTATTAATTATTTATTTATGAGTATGTCTTGCCATTCAGTACGGTCGGCCTTCCTGACAGGCTGAACATCTTTGTACCTTTCGCTTTAACGTTATGTTTAAACTGTCATACTAAATGTCTAACGGGTGAAAGCAACAAAGTCCCAAAGTGTCCAGGTCCTTTGGAGGCCGACATTCCAAGAAAAATCCGCGACATGGCCAGGTCCAAAGACTGGTAGGGCTATATATTCTAATAGCCTCTGTGTAACAGTTGCATATTATGCTGAAACATATTAAATATAGTATCTATTATAAATTATAATATTTATAATCCTATTGTATGTCACTTTCAGATGCGAATTGGGTGGGGATGGTGACGGTTAGGCGCCGTCGAGCCACGGGCTCAAAAGCCTATGCCTTGAAAGTACCCAAATTGGGTAAGTTACTTATTGCTTGCATGTTAAGGGCAAGAAATCGGCACCCTGCAAAAATCAGTGAAATCGAGGGGTGAGTGAGTGGTCAAATACGATAAGTCGCGTAAGATGTTTTGAATCGATCATCTCGATTTATTGGGTTAAACCGCTTAGCCCTTCTAAGTATTATTATTTTATAGTAAATAATTAGCTTTATGTTAGCTAGTTTGATATTAGCTATTACCTATGTCTTAAAAATACTTTTTGCTATACTAAATCTCCATTAAAATTACAAAGAGTGTTCAGATTTCATGGTTTGTTGTATGGATCCGAAAAAATTAAGCTCACTGCACCACGCGAATATTTGCGACATGTTAAGTCTCAATGGGCTATAGCGGCATTTGTGAATTATAATTATATTCTTCTAATTAGTAGCAAAACTGCATTTGCCATACGCAAAATAAATAAATTATCGTAAAACATCTGTAAACAAAGCTTGAAATTAATCACCTTTGCATATAATGTATTTTAATATTTTTCTTTTGTCTCTTCTCTGAGATTATGCTGAAAGTACCTTCTTTCAAAAAAAAAACTTCGAATCTCTTAAAGTAATAAAGAATTAAATAAAGGGGAAAAACTTAAGAAAATGACCTGTTGTGTAGTTGTGATGTGTTCGAATAGGCGTTTGTCTTGTTTGTGTTGCACATTTTAAATATGTAATGTCTATTCGAACATGCTACATACAACAGGTCATCTTCTTAAGTTTTTTACCCATACTGCGTTATTCGGTCGCACAAATTAATAACAAAATGCGCCAATAGATGGCGCTGTACCCATGAAGTTCAATTTTTATTTTTACATAGCACTACGATTTCTCCTGAATTAATGGGGTCGGGACGGGGATGGGTACACGATCCGTGTAGTTTAATCGATTCGGACTCGCACTTGGCGGATCTATAGTGTAGGTTTCAACTCAACTAATTCTTGCTGGCGTAATCATAATTATTGCTCTCCCATAAAAACTTCTAACCCCCTTTTCATTAATCCTTTTAATGCTTAAGGGATAATTTCTTTATAAAAGCTTATAAAGAATATTATTAATAAAATAATAAGGACTATTATAGCCAACAAACCTGATATCCTGCTGACAGATCGATTGAAGCGCCAGGCAGTGCTCGTCGACATCACCATCCCCCATGATGAGAACCTCGTGAAGGCCGAGAAGGACAAGGCTAGCAAGTAGCTGGCACACGAGGTAACCGCCATGTGGGATGTTGATTCGACGATCATTGTCCCTGGGAACGGTCTAATTGCTAAGAGTCTCGACCAACTTCTTAAGAGACTCTCGCTAGATGGCTGGGTCAAGGGTCAGATACAGAAGGTGGTACTCCAGGTCAAAGGTCTCTGTAGCCCTAACCACCGGTAGCCTAGGCCCCGCCTCGCTGCCGGTAGGTGCACTCTTAAGTTAGGTTTTTTATAATCTTTTTATACTTGGTACATGTATTTTTATATTTAACATTTTATAAATTTATTCTATAAAAACCTAACGGTATAACAAATACCCTGACCGGGATTGAACCCGGGACCTTCGGCTTCGTTGGAAGGGTCACTAGCAACTAAGCCAAAGTGGTCGTCAAATATCATCTCAAGCATCTAGGGTCTTACACCGTCAAATAATAAATTTCATCAAAATCTGTTCAGCAGTTTAAAAGCATGAATGGTTAAGAGACAAAAGGGTTACTTTCGCATTTATGGTATGGATTTAAAATTAAAGATAATATATTGCTTTCACCATCTAAGAATACAACCTTGATATTATATGTGTGTAAGTTAAAAAAAAACTATGTATGTTACATAGGACGTTCTGTTTCAGGTCTCGCAACATGTGACGGCTATAGACTGACCGTCGAGCCACGGGCTCAAAAGTCTAGTAGTTCGTTGGCGTTTTACACTTGGTGCGTATGTGTTCAATTCGTTAAATGACGATTTGAATCTGTGCAATCTATTCTTTAAAGTACTAATATGTATTAACTTTTAAGTATGTAACTACTAAAATGATTGACCAAGTTGGTCTATATATATTACCAACAAATACTAATATATCTATAAAGCAGATTTTTCTATTTAAACCAACTTCATTTTGCGGTTGGTGCGGTACCCTAAATGTGCGAAGTCCGACACGCACGTGGCCGGTGTTTTCTTACAGTACGGAGTACGTAGTATGTGACCTCATATAACACGCTCAATTAGTATGGGACCTTCACAGGGCTCAGCGGTTGTACTTTGACACCCATTTTTCTCTATTTATGTTGTTCTAATTGTAGTTGTTTCATACAAACATTTGATTCTCTCCAAAAACTCCTATTCTTACTGTATATTAATGACATGCCCGAGTCTTATGAGACCCTATTGTTCGCAGATGATACATCTATTATTGTGAAATGTAAAAATAATGTAACATACAACAATGACTTAAATAGAGCCCTTTCTCAAACTGTTTGGTGGTAAGAAGTAAATAACTTAAATATTAACATAGATAAAACTAATTTTATCCAGTTCCATACACATAGAAGTGCCTCACAACAATTAAATATCAGCTATAAAAATGCATGCATTAAGGAAGTTCAACATACTCGATTTCTAGGAATTCATATTGACAGTCAATGCAATTGAAGAGAACATGTGGATAAAGTATGTTCAAAAGTGAACAGTTTCGTGTTTCCACTAAAGAGAATAAGTCAAACCGTCTGTCCAGGCAGCGTTTAATGGATATGTCAATTCTGTTTTACGATATGGATTGGTAATATGGGATAACTGCACAGATAAACATTCTGTATTTATTACTCAAAAACTCTGCATTAGAGCCATATTTAAACTAAAAACGACAGACTCATGTCGTCCATATTTTACACAAAACAATATACTCACTTTCCCTTGTACGTGCATTTATGAAATTTGCACATTCGTTCATAATTAAAAGTATCTTTTTCTAGCATTTAATACATTGGGTCCTCGCGTGAATAGGTATAAGCACAAACTTCACAAGCCCAATGTAAATCTGTCACTTACTGCAAAAAAAATCTTATATTATGTGCATTACTATATATTATTATAACAAATTGCCGGACCCCTTTAAAGACATGCCATTAAATGTGTTTTTCTCAAACATGCAATGAAATATTGATGTTATGTTCCTTATAACAGGCTGCGAAGTATGACGTTTCAGGTGCGGCTAGGACAAGAGGTCGTTAATGGAATTTCATACAAATCTTGCAGGCCTAGGCCGGCAAAGTCCTCTTTTTTAATTTCCATTCCACATAAATTGTGGCATAGGCACCATGACATTCTGCCACTAAAAATAAAACTTTGATTTTATTGTTGTTTATTTCATTGCATTTTTGAGAAAAGCACTATACATACCTCGGCGGGAAATATGGGGTTGCCCGCCTCAGACCTATCCGACCTCGCTACGCTCGGCCGTCTATATATGTCTTCGGCCGGCAACCCCTTACGTCCCGGCCTCTGTAGTAATGTACTATAAAACTAAGCTTAAGAATTGGCTCATACGGAAAAGTTTTTATAGCATTAATGAATAAATCCTGTAGGCTGTAGGTAACACATTATTATTTCTGACAAGGGCACAAAAAATTGTATATACACCTGCAAAGGTAGAGCTACAGTGATAAAATTGTCAAATTGTATAATACCGCCTTACAATGCAACCTGTTTCTCATATACAATAAAGAATTTTGAACTTTGATAACTAAAAATAAATATGCATATTCCCTATTATGAGTTTTATGACCATACGTTACGTTTTGTAAAAATAATTATGATGTACTACTTTTAACCTGTTAGGTGCAGCCGGTGCAGCAGATGACGACAACTACGTGAGCATCGCCAAATCGACAGATCCGAAGACTACTCAACTATGCGTCGAGTGAGTATGCATTAACTTAAATAGCTAGTTGCGAATTTTCTCTAGTGGTTCTATTCGTTTCAATGATTTAATATTAAACTATTTAGGTCTTTGGCTTATTTTCCCAAGTAGTTTTAGTTACTTTGTAGACGAAAAATCAAGAGGACCGTCAACGTTTGTACGAAGTTGCGTTTCTTCAAAATGAAATTCTTGTGGTAGGTAGCTGGTGTCACTATAGAGAAATGCATCTATCTACAATTAATTTCACTTAGCACTTACATGTCAACTTCAAATTCCTTTTATTTTAAAACGCTCATCAATATGATCAATATGTATGCATTGCACGTAAATATGTTGACATGTTCTATTTGCTACTAACTTTGTACAGGATTATTGAGGCCTAATAGGGCCGGTTAGGTACATGGTGATTATCGTCACAATAGTGGTATGTTTTTTAATATCACATCGGTGGCAAACAAGCGTACGGCCCGCCTGATGGTATGCAGTCAACGCTGCCTATAATGGACGCCAGAAACTCCAGGGGTGTCGCATATGTTATTGTAAATTTCTAAATTGTTTGGATTTGCAAATTTCAACTGTCATAAATTTGAAAGCTGTCGTTTAGGTGCATTGTCACTTTGCATGATATATCAGACTTTGGCGGTTAAAGGGTTAATTAAGCACGTGGTAAACTTTCCACGTACCTACCAATTGCTGATTAATCTGTTTCGTTTCAGAAGCTACGCTACACGCTGTGCAGTCGCAGACGTCATCGGGTCATCGCAACAGGCATCTGCAAGCGCTCCACTACAAGCGTCCGAAATATCCCGAAATTGCTTGTGCAAACTGTAGTGTGTTTTCACTACAGGGTTAAGCAATTTCGGGATATTTCGGTACACACACTACACATGCTGACTCTTTCTTTTTGTTCACAGGATATGCAGTCGCAGACATCGAGGGGTCATCACTCTACCTGGATTCACTATAAGCATCCGGAACCTCCCGAAATTGCTTAAACCGGTAGTGTAACCAGTTTAAGCAATTTCGGGAGATGCTGGATGCTCTAAGGAGGGGGTTTTAGTCCGTAGGTGACTGGGCCTATTCCCAGTTAAGTCGGGCATGCTGCCAGGTACGGGCCTGGCAGTATACATGAATATTTCCCCCTACCAACGCAAAAAAAAAAAAAAAAAACTTACATCTAGAAATATCACCGGCATTACATTGTCCTGAATTTAGCATCATGTACAGGGGAGGAGAGCTCTAAAGGTTCTAAATTCAGGAAGGTGTAATATCTCCTTATGCCTACTGCTTAACTCAGACGTTTTCTTGGTGGGAGCGGGTCAGATCCCTTCTCTCAGTCTGCTACTCTTTGAAGTCCCTTTTACGCCTCACGCCGTTGAGGAATAGTCTTGAGTTAGTTGTAGGCCTACAGTAGATCACGTTTATGTCGGAAGCAAAGTATTCGACTAATGCACAATGCTGAAATTATACTGTATACCTTTTCGCTTAAATCTGTTCGTTATTTACAGGGCCAACTCCGTGAAATCGCAGACTTCGGCGGATACAATACGTATAGTAATAATACGTCTTTAATAATAATATAAATGTTGATATACCTGTTTTTGACTTTTTTATTTATGGCTCCTAGTAGTCTGTCCCAGGTAAATCCTATTTGTATTAATTAAATTCCGAAATCTTTCAAATGAAGAATCAATGCTTGCTAATTCAAAGATACAACCTCACTGTAATAATTACAAATCACGGTTGGATTTCAATTATTCGAAGTAATTTGAATGTGAGGTCGTATTTTAGAAACTAGACACTACCGAACCTAATATATATTCTGTAGTTGTAATATACCTACGTCTGTATGTCATTCTCCTAGCGTTATTCCCAGTAGTTGCATCCTGAAGGATGCCTGGGGTCCGCTACCTAATCCCAAGAATTGGCGTAGGCACTAGTTTTAACGGAAGCGACTGCCATCTGACCTTCCATCCCGAGGGGGAAAGTAGACCATATTGGGATTAGGCTTGTCAAGTGAGTGGGCAACTTGACTGTTAGCCGCCCGGAGGCCTCTAACTTGGCTTAACGACTGCTATCATAGACAGCAACCGGGATCAACGGCTTAACGTGCCTTCCAAAGCACGGGAGCTCTCAGTTAGTAACCACACAAAGCGGTCACCCATCCAAGGACTGACATCGCCCGACATTGCTTAACCTCTCATACCGCACGCGGTACGCGGGGTGCCGCTGGGCCATGAACGCTCCTACGTCTGTATGTAGCCGAGACTAAATCTGGAGATCGTGAGCTCGAAACAGCTTGGATTTTTTTTATAAATGTACGAAATATCAGAAATCACCAAGATGGTCGGAAAAGCTCTTATCTCTTTATGTTCTGTAGCTAAAAATTAGAAATTAAATACGCTAGGCTACGATAAATACTAGGAAGATAACCTTCCATAGGCTCATCACCACAGACGAGCATTGCTGTTCTGCTTTAATAACAGAATCCACACAATGCGCCATAATGGCCATGGCCCAAGGTACATGACACACTTCTGCGTTTTCAAAATTGGATTTTGCGTCAATATTCACATCATTCTTTTCTTTCTTTCAATAAAATGCACAATTAATACTATAATTACCAACCGGCATTAATTAGCCAAGTGGCCGAGATTCTCCGGAAACAGTGGCCAGTGTTCTGCTCTGGATTTGGCAATTTCATATAACTAGCCGCTATTTTCCCCGTATTTCCAAACATATTGATTTGTTTTGGCTTTTGCAATTTTCGTTATAAAATCTTATGAAAAAAAATAATTTTGTACGCAACCGATTGTACTCAAAGTTATTGTACATGTTCTGTCTGTTTTAGTTTTTGAATTCATTACCAATGAACCCTTTTCCAGCCCGCACCAATCTAGAAGGCTTTACAAAAAAACAAAATATATACTCAAAATAGTTACGTTATGGTTATTAATTTCAAGACGAGCCACTTTTTACGAAAATGCAATGTAATTTGAGCCTTAAATCAGAGAACTAGGATTGAAGTTCTATTGACACGTATATATGTGGTCGATGAAACGTACTACGCCTGGAACAGGGTTAAGGGTGCTCCATTCAAATCGCTTACACTTTTTAACACCAGACTGCACAGTTCCTACATTCGGCATGCACCTATTACGCCGAAGATTACTGATGCCTGAAAACAACAATAGATTTAAAAGGGTAATCTTAACGAGTCTACAATACATTGATAAACACTAACAACTGAGAACAAAGTCTTAAGTAGGTATGTTGTCTAAATTATACTAGTATTATTTTATTTATAACTAGCTGTTACCCGCGTCTTCGCTCCTATTGGTCGCAGCGTGATGTTATATAGCCTAAAGCCGTCCACGATAAATGGACTATCCAACACAAAAATAATTTTTCAATTCGAACCAGTAGTTCCTGAGATTAGCGCGTTCAAACAAACTCTTCAGCTTTATAATATTATTATAGATTATGTGTTACATTCATCAGGTGCTTCGTTGAAAAATGTGTTTATTTCGGATAGTGAAAATGTATTCGATTTTTTCGCTTTATATTCTATCCTTCAGATTTTCTTTTTAAGAAAGCTTGCTATATTTCGATGTCTTTCTTGTCATAAATGTTCAATGTTGATTTAATTATAGAATATTCAGTTCATAGTGTTGATGGGGTAAATTTTGTACTTTTTCTGAAAAATAAGTAATGCGTTTTTCATCGGCCGTTCAATAAAATTAGCATAACTTTTGTTGTAAAGTTTTCTCGTTTTCTCAGGCAACATTAAGCGTTGCTTTCTCTGCAATATTTGTGATTTCTTGTGAAGTAGAGGCCAAATGATTCTCGACACTGTCACTCGTTTTAAATTTATTAGGAATAAAGAACACTCACACAAAACTTTCCAACTTTTCAAAGCAAGGAAACATCTCGGAGCCCGCCGTTGTAAAACTATTTGTGATTGGCCTATTACTGCCCAATCACAAGGCAGCAGCGACGCAAAAGCGTGTTTAAGTCACAGACCTATTGTTTAAGTGGAGGCAAATCTGCCAGGTAACGCGACGGTGTCAAGTTCCGAAACGCCATCATCAGCAAATTTGCATTGGATCGAGTCTCGTTAAACAAGGTCACATTTTATCGAAATATAAGAAGTTCTATTTTCAAAATTTTTATAGTCGACTAAACTGTAGTTTAAAGTCACGCTTAATATTATTACAGAGTATATCAACCTAATACTGACGCGTAATAATATTTGCGGTGTAAATGCCCATGACCCCTCCAATACAGCTTCAGTACTGACAATGAGTTAAGCCGGGTCCCCAGCGCCATGTTTTTCGTGTTTGCAAACATCAAACATGTTTGAAACATGTTTTGTTGGATTTTTGGTGCAGTGGACCGGCCTTAACATTGACGCCACGCCTATTTAGTGTTCGAAAAACATGTTTGATGTTTGCAAACACGAAAAACATGGCGCTGTGGACCCGGCTTAACCATGCAATAATCCAAACAATTTAGAATACTGCGATAACATTAATACACCAGTATTGTGATAATATTAAGCGTGTAACAGACCCCATTCGCCTAGCGATTCGCATCAAGCTGCATTTACACATTCGAACGAATAGCGCGACTCCACTCTGGCCGGCCTATTATTATTATTATTCACCTTTTTTCACTTTAGTTAGGTTTTTTACAGTAAATTTATAAAAGTAAAACATAAAAAGCATTATAAAAAACCTAACCTAGGGTGCCGCCGGCAACGAGGTGAGCCTAAGCTACCGGTGGTTAGGCGACAGAGAGAGGAACCTCCGGACTATCTGCGCCGAATCCAGGAGTACCGCCTTCTGTATTTGACCCTTGACCCAGCCATCTAGCGAGAGCCTCTTAAGATGTTGGTCGAGACTCTTGTTCGCCGAGACGACTATCGGGACAGTG
This sequence comes from Notocelia uddmanniana, assembly GCA_905163555.1. Lineage (NCBI taxonomy): Eukaryota > Metazoa > Arthropoda > Insecta > Lepidoptera > Tortricidae > Notocelia > Notocelia uddmanniana. Next base: position 13,774,362 of record LR991076.1, on the reverse strand, counting down.
ATAGTTGAATCAACATCCCACATGGCGGTTACCTCCTTATTACAAAAACTCTGTGATACGTCTCATGATATGGATCGTGTGATAATAATCACCATGTAAATGGACCAATATGATGAAATATTTACCACACATTTATTTAACAAATATGGTTTGGATAATGTGCCCATAACACCACAGTGTGGCACATTCATGTGATGGCGCGAGATGTATTGTATTGTATTGTATATGTCAACAAAAGTTTGCAAGCGATTATCAAGGAGAAGTAGAGTACGGCTACCTTAGAGTAAGTTATACCGAACCGACCGTTTGTTTCATTATAGTCGCCATCGTGCGAGTCGCCTCCTCCGCCAGGAGGTAGAGTCTCGTCGGCCGTGAAGTTACTTATCATCAGGAACAAACAGATAACACGTTCTTGTGACCAAGTCAGAGCAATCCGCCTTCCTCTCAAAAGCCGCCAAGGAGTTGTCAAAAGTTCTATATTGCGCCGGACCTTGCAACCGGATAGAAAAAGAGATAGAACCCAGTACATTTTTTGTAAAGAAAGCGGAGAAAAGCTTTTTGTACTTTCTCTAAAAGAACAATATACGATATATATCATAAAAAAAACATTGGTCCTTTGACTTAATCCAGAACGGGTATGGTTAAGGTGGCGACCAACTGTGGCGAACGAATGTTGCCGATCCCTGAGACAGTCAGCAATTAAGTAATCGGAGGAGTTTCACCGTGAATCCAAAAGCGGTCAGTTCCTCCAGGAGAATATCATTATCGACACGTTCAAGAGGCTTTTGAAAATCTACTACTACTAGTGGCTCCGTGAGCTGTAGAACTCGCAATACTTTTTTTTTTCAAATTTCAAAATTTCGAAAATCTGGCCCCGACAAAAAATTGTATATAAGTGTAGAACCTGCTCACAAAATTTCACGAAAATCGGTTGAGAAATGCGACCTGTAGCGGAGAACATGCGGACAGACACTATTTTTTTTTTTTTTTCAAATTTCAACATTTCCAAAAAACTGACTCGACAAAAAATATCTATATACCTAATTATCAAACCTACTCACAAAATCGCACGAGAATCGGTTGGGATATGCGACCTATAGAGGAGAACATCCGGACAGACAGACAGCCAAACAAAATAATTTTTGTCGAAACCTGAAACGGAGACGCTTCGCTCGCTTCGCTCGCTCGGTCAACAACATCTACTTGAGAACTGAAAACCTTAGTCAAAATATCGGGATATTAAGTAAGTAGGCAAAATAACTTAAGCTGGGTCCCCAGCGCCATGTTTTTCGTGTTTGCAAACATCAAACATGTTTTGTTGGATTTTTGGTGCAGTAGACCGGCCTTAACATTGAGGCCACGCCTATTTTGTGTTCGAAAAACATGTTTGATGTTTGCAAACACGAAAAAAATGGCGCTGGGGACCCGGCTTTACTTTACTGTTAACCGACCGCCGCGCACGAAAGCCATGCTGACAGTCGATTAGTTACGAGCCTATTTGAAGAGATATTTTCCTGATGCATTACTTCAATCAGAGTGACCGACTGGGAAATCACTTTCTTCATAGCTACCAGCCTACCGCGAACGACAAACGAAATTTTCCACCTTTGTCGCATTTGCGAATTCGTACATAAGTGCGACCGGGAGAGAAAATTTCGTTTGTATTTCGCGGTAGGCCCTAGTGCCTACCGCGAACTTCGTCTCGTGCCGTCCCTTTCACTCTCGTGTGTCTCGTGTCTATATGACGGAAAGGGACGGTACGATACGAAGTTCGCGGTAGGCACTCAGAGTCTAATAGTGGTATGTCTGGTGAAAATACACTGGATCAATAGTCCGCAAATGCCAATGCAGCATCCGCAATGCTCTTGTCCCCGTATGAAACAGTGGCTTCGGCAAAATGGCTTTTTTTGATATATATTTTTTTAATTTGGAGATTGAATTTCTTTCGTAAGTCCGTCCAGCCCGGCTAGTATGATAGCTTATACCATCACATTATATGGCAAAAATGTACTGAAACGTCACATAAAACGTGACGGTATAAGCTATCATACTAGCCGGGCAGATGTTTTACTCTACAGGTCACATTTCTCAACCGATTCTCGTGAAATTTTGTGAGCTAGGTCGATAATTAAATTAAATTGTATTTTTTTTGTCGAAACATTTCTTGGAAATTTTGAAATTTAAAAAAAGCAATGTCTACAGCTCACAGAGCCACTAGTTTTATTTAATAAGCACATAAAAAAACAAGACGACGTTGGGGACGTTTACACGATTACTATTATCACGCGATACACTCATATCACGATCCGTATCACGTGCTGTTTGATGAATGTTGACGCAAAATCCAAACAATTTTGAAAACCGCGTTAATATTGACATACCCTTATTGTGATAATATTAAGCGTGTAACAGACACCATTTACAGAAAAAGAAGACAGATCGAAGGTATTGATTTGAATGCTATCCAAAATATTTTTGCACAGCATGATTAAGTATCAGGGAGTGTAAAACTACACTAAATTAGGTACATACATAACTAGTGGCTCTGTGAGCTGACGAGAGAGAAACGTGTCTACAAAAAATCTCTGTAGTTTAATTATCAAACCTGCTCACAAAATTTCACGAGAATCGGTTGAGAAATGTGACCAGTGGGCATAGCATTCGTCCCTCTCGCACTTACATACTTGCCAGTACGGGACGAATGCTATATGTCCGACATATAAGCGATCATACTAGCCTTGCTGTAGAGGAGATCATCCGGACAGACATACGAAAGAAATTTTGTCGAAAGCACGGAGACGCTTCGCTCGCTCGGTCAATAATATATTTGAGAAGCTACAAACAGATAATTGAATAACACATGACTAAAATACAAATACAAATCAATTAAAAAACCAATTCAAGCTAATTTAAGCGGCTGAATACTGTGACAATATATATTTTTATATCTGCCTCCTGAAAATCGTAAGTCGCGAGTCGAATATGTCAATATCATAATTTTTCGGTCATTATATTGACGACACCTTCTTCACTGGGATTGTAAAAATAAGTATTGTTTCTATACACTTGAAGCGCAAATGTTTTAGGAGCATGGGATCTAAACCGGGGTGTGTTAAATGTAACTAGAGACAGGATTTCAGGCGAGTTGATTTTGGAATGATAAGTCAAAAAGTAGACAACGTGATTCTAGGGAGCCAATACAAGGCCAAAGAACGCAATCGCTGGTGATAATTGTGATGTATAAGAGCGATAAGACATTATTTTAAGGCACCTTTTCCGAACTCGGTCAATATTGTTAGAGTACAATAATAAAAAAAGTACATAATGAGCCCAAACCGTAGTATTTGGAATAGTTACAAAATAAAATATCTGGGTTGTAAAAACCAGGTAAACTGTTTTCGGACACATGAAATTCGGGAAAAAAAGGTCGAAAGATCAATCGGTTACACTTATTATAAAGTACTTTGACACTACAATAAAGTACACTCCTTGTAGTGTAAAGTTATTTGATACTATCTTATGGGGCCTTTTACACGATGAATATTATCACAATACTGGGATGTCAATATTATGTCGGTTTTCAAAACTGTATGGATTTTGCTTTTTGTATGGATCAATATTCACGTTATACATAATGTGATATGAATGTATCGCGTGATAATGATAACTATAAAAGGCCCCAAGCACACCTACTCACTGACTGTGTATGTACATTTCATACATGTCGTGCTCACTCTAGTCATTGGGGTCTTTTACATGGTAATTACTAGTCGCTCTGTGAGCTGTAGCATTAGTAGCATTAGTAGCATTTTTTTTATCACATTTCAAAATTTTCAGAAACTTACTCGACAAAAAAAACCATATAATTATTGAACCCGCTCACAAAATTTCACGAGAATTGGCTGAGAAATGCAACCTGTAGAGGAGAACATTCGGACAGACAGACATACGAAATAATTTTTGGCAAAAGCTGAAACGGAGACGCTTCGCTCGCTCGGTCAATTATCATGCGATCTAGTCATACGTATCACGTGAATATTGAAACATTTTGAACACCCCAGTATTGTGATATTATTAACCGTGTAAAGGGCCCCATTCTCATCTCCGTGGCTATCTCGCCCTCCCCTGAGAAAATTTTCCTAAATCCGCCAATGTCGCATATATAAAAAAGGGAGAAAGAATTATTTGTATCTCATTCCACCGCATAATACTTTCGTTGGGCCATCATGGCCCATTGTGTGGTTCCGGCATAAAATAAAACGAATGAACCAATCTGGATAATTGCAGGTTGCACGGCGTCCAAAACACTTCCTATAACCAAGGTCATAACATAATTGCCGTATTGAAGTCGGTTCGAATCGTAAAAACAAAGACACGTACCCCATCCTTACAATTTCACTCTATGCGTGAAATATTTGTAATCTGTGGTTCGTAGCGGAAGTTGACGCGGATTATCGGTCCGTGCATTATCGGGCTGAGCTTTTTCAAATTTCGTCCGACCCAACAATCCGATCCGTAGGCGGATTACTGGTCTGTACATTATCGGCCCGTGCATTATCACTCTGAGCAAACTTGGTCCGGGGCGAGAATCGGAAGCCACTTTTGTTCGGACTGATAACGTACAGGCCGATAACGCGAGTCAACTTTTTTTGGATTCGTATTATCGGCCTGTACATTATCAGGCTGTGCATTCCTGTCCCCCATGAAAACGCGCTAAAAGCAACTACTCATTAAAATACTGATAAATTGGATAAATTTTAGGCGAATATACGTTACTAATCGCTCAAATAACAAAAAAAGTGTATTCAAGAAACTTGCCTCTAATATTCATGGGCAGAATACAATCTACCGAGTGAGATTTCTCAAAACGACCCGTCCTTAGAACATCTTATGTTTCACAAGCATTCGGAGCTTTGTATGTTGGATTGATGATATTCTCCTTCTTCAATACCTACGGTGAGTTATAATATTTTACGTCTATTACATACTACCGCTACCTACCTACTCACGAAACCTTAACCTAACCTCTAAAGCTGTTTACAAACTAGTTTCAGTAGCCGAGCGTTAAAGCACGCGACTTTCAATGTGAAGGTTGTGGGTTCGAAACCCGGCTTTTACTTGGTCAGAGTGTGAAATATCATATGACATCGATTATAACATTTGCTTTTGGGTGACGGCAAACATCAACTGGTTTAGTTCCAACAGGTCTAGTTTTCCCTCTGGCTTGGAAGGCCAGATGGCAGTCGCATTTATAAAACTAGTGCCTATGCCTAATCCTTGAATTTGGGTACCAAAGCAGACCCCGGGCTCCTTTAGGACATAACTAAAACAACTTGATTTTTGTAGTAAAAATCTCAACAAGTAGATGTTGATATATACAAATATGTGTATGGTGTAAATATCATATATGTCATGTTTTTATTAATATGGGAATTTATTTCAGGTGCAGAATTAAGATGTATGAGCAATTACTTTAGACTGAAGTGAAAGAAACAAATGTGTGGCACATTCAAACCAATTGTAATGGAATTATAAATACCGGGATTAATAGTAACCTAGAAGAACTTAATAATTTTACATAAGCTTCTTTTCAATTGTAATAAAAATGCTGATTAAAATTGTTCAGTTTTGTTTATTAATGGCCTTTACAGATATTTACTGCCTACAATGTTTAGTTTTTTTCTTTTTTGATTTCATACCAAATGCACTTACATATTAGGTTGGTAGGTATGATATTAAAAACTGCAATTTCATCAGCTTTTGCTAGACCCTATCTTCCTCATAAAAATAGTGATGTCAGGCATTAAATAGATAAAACCATCATTTTCACCCAATACCTTGGTTCATTTAGATTTCATCAACCCGCAATAACCCCTTTGCTCCCTATGTCTGTGTGGGACACATCACTCCCATGATACGGCAGCATCCACTCAGTCTTCTTGTTCTGGTCCAAATATGAGCAAGATGACATTCTGCCACACCATACCGACATCTTTAAGTCCAGTATTTATAAATAAAACAACATTTCTAAATAAATTGTCAAAATTTTGTTATATTACTCATATTATTTGAATATAATAGGATAAACCTTTACTATTGTTTTATGTATTTATATTATTATGAACTAATTATTGCAAAACAAAACAAATTTTGGCACTCTGGGATAGGCCTATGTCATAGCAGCAGTACTTTGACTGATATGATGATGATGATGATGAAACAAAGTTTGGGAGCCCTGTATGATATATTTGTTTTACAAATTAATTTATCGAATCGGTCATGCAATTAAATGTAATGTTATCTGTAAACTATACTGAGGTAATGTGTAGAATACTTGGGGTGTGGGTTGCTTTGCTCTTCTGCTGGTCCACCTGTGGGGCTAGTATGATCGCTTATATGTCGGACATATAGCATTCGTCCCTCTCGCACTTACACTTGACAGTACGGGACGAATGCTATATGTCCGACATATAAGCGATCATACTAGCCCTGCTGCAGTGTGAAAATTAACTCATCTTTTACACACACGACTGGCTGCATTTCGATACTGCGATACTGTATAGAATACTAAGTACACCAACATTTTAGGTATATCAATATAGTAGCTAGGTACTTTACAGAATACAGACTCCTGGTAACATGTACATTTACCTGAGCTGAGGTGCATATTAAAATAAAATACATAAGGTCTAAGGTTACATGTCCCTAGCATGTATTAGAAATAAATACCTATCCATGGGGTTATTTTTAATAGATGCTAGAGACATAAAGAGATGTAGTTCTACAACTCTTTTTTTTCAAAATGAGAATGATAGAAACATTTGTGGACTTGTTCAATATAGCAAGTTGACTTTGAGCCCTCATGTACATGCATATGAAATGACAGGAAAATAACAAAGTCTGCTGTAAGCATCCTTCACCAACCTTTATTTTAGGATTTGTCTGAATGTGAAAGTCACTAGGTCCAATGAAGGGGTAAATCAAATGTCATTGAATGAACCAGTACTTACAAATAAAACAACATGTAATAATAGTTGAACTGTTTAATATTTTTCAACACATTCAAATGTTTAATACAATTTAGGCTTGCTGAAAACTGTTCATCATTGTAAGTTAAACTTGTTTATTGTTGTTGTGACCACAGACTTCGGATCGCGCCATGGTTGTGACACTGAGGTAAATTCGGTCTTCTCTTCATTTTCATAGCATAGCCCTTGAATATCCGCTTCAAAACAACTTCTATATGTTGTCCGATATTTTCCGTTGTTTTGGTATATACTTCATCCTATATTGTAAGGCCTGTGAGACATTAATCAGTCTGTTATTTGTCTAGGATATCTGCACTACAACCATATCGTCTTTCAAACTAGAAACTACATTTAATTCACATCACAAAAGTTTGTAAAACTTTCCTTTGTTGCCGAGCGAAAATTTTGGTTGACAGAAGTGATTTAGGCATAAATCAGGTTACAGAATCGCGTTCCGATACTTTCCGCAAACTGCTACATAATACGCTGCCATTTATTAATTAAATTTCTGTAATTTATTACGTAAATGGTCAAGAAAAACTATTTTTCATAATAAATATGGTACTATGCCGCCATATTTGACGAATGGATTTGACGTTAACAGGGGCAGTGTTGCCAGGGCACTTGAGTCGTAAGTTACGTTTCGTTTCCTAAAATATTACATATTTGCTGCAAAAGTTACATTATGTTTTTTTTTTTAATTTAAGTGTTTTTGGGGTTGAAAGAAGGAAGCAAATTAGGGCCCTTTACTCGATTAATATTATCACAATACTGGTTTGTCAATACTTAGTTTTTATATTTGCTTCAATGTTCATCAATATCCACGTGATACGGATCGTGATATGAGTGTATTGTATGATAATAATCACTATGTAATAGGCCCCATTGATGTCAGCGAAATGGTGGAATATAAAGGAATCTATGAAGTAATGTTATGATAAAACGGTCTCTAGTTTTATTTGCACACAGCACCATCTTTACTGTTGTTACTATTTAGTTTAACACCTAACTTTCTCTAATAATAGTACAATTTTTTTTTTACTTATTCACTCTGATGCGCGAAAAGTGCATCATGAACTCATGACTCATATTAGTCTTATCAAGCGGGGCTAAAGTAGTGCATTGAACCCTAGGGAAAATCATTGTCAGGATTCATAAAATATTTTAATTTCACCAATCAAAATACTTCACCATAACAAATCCACCAATCGCAATACACTTAATTTTTAACTCATTAAAAAAACCTTAGTTTTTTATATCAACCAACTTTCCCAACCTTAGATTAATTTATTTTATTTATTTATTTATTAATAATTCCAACAGATCCGTAGCGTTAAGCAAGATAATTTTTCATACAGTTGTCTCCTTGCATTGGTATGGTTAACTAAGTAGAGTTAGAACAGGGCAGATAGTACGATCAATTTCGGTTGTTAACGGATTGTTTCACTTTAAGAGCATATTATAATGTCAAATCACATATGATCCAAAACGGCACAAACGTACAATTTGCAATTATGAAAGCGGAGACACTGACGGGCTCTGATCTAAACACCATATTACTCCTCGAACAAAATAACCATCTCGTGGTTATTTTCGACCCTAGTCATAAAATCTACGATTATTGAACCACTTTTTAATTATTATGAAATAGGGACAAAGACACCTTAACATTTTGAGAAAAGAATTCTGTTACAATTGCTTGTTTTTTAGTGTAGCTGTACTCTGGTTGATTGATATCTTATCTTGTTTATACGAGGGCCCTTACGGATGCACTTCGATCCAATGGGATCTTTTGTGCAATATTGGTTGATTGATATCAATATACATTGTGTTTTATAAGAGGTATACTAGTGTATTGTGATGGTAAATTTAATATAGTGAACTGTTTTGATTATTCATATTACAATGTTTTGTAAATCATACATATGTAAACATATTTTCCCCAGGGGTTAAATGTACTACTTCAGTTCCGCTTAATATTTCTAATATGTCACACTATTCGAGCATTAGAAGTGAAAAAATCGATAAAGACTTACACTATCTTCGATAATTTGTCATCTCTCTTTATTGTGTATTAAATTGAATCTCCCTCTTACAAGTATTCATCAATTTTTGTTGACAATCACACAATATTGAAAATTTGACAAGTCTTTATATTGCGACAAAAGACTAAAAATATTGTTAAATTTAGTAGATTGTACTAAAATATAGTAATGTTATACTCGTAGCGCACTTCTCTCACACGACAACAAACAATAACACAACGAAACAATATTAATCACAATGAGCCATGTTTTTTTTTTCTTTTTTTCTAGCTAAGCAGATAAGAAACCGCGAATTCGCGAAGTACTAAACGAGCGCGCATACGGTCAAGAAAAATCCAGTTTTAATACATCTAGGATAAGTTTCATTTTGTCATAGAGCGTTCCATTGAGAGACATCTCTGAGTTTCATATGAAGTGAAATACGTGCCAGTTTTAAGTATGCGTCAGTTTGGAGGCGTTCGTAAACTGTTTGCAGTAAAAAATGTAGTATGACAAATCTCATTGTTCTGAAAAGTTACGAAAATTGGCCTAAATATAAAAATTACTTACATGTTACGCGAAGGGGTCAAAAGTTACGAAAAATGTAAGAAATGTAACCTTCTGGCAACACTGAACAGGGGGTCGGACCACTGGTTAATGTAATCGTCATAATTTAACGTACGTCAAGGCTACGAACGGATGGTGCAACGCAAAAATGGAGTTAACGTACGTCAGCGCCATATTTGACGTTGACCGGCCTGTAATCGTAGGTTGGTGCAACCGGCCCTTAAACGTCAAGTGTCAACGTCAATCCAACAAAGTTCACTTTGTAGTTTGATATCAATTTGACAATCTCTATATAGTTTGTGCAATTTGATATTTGGATGTAAACATTGCGGCTGCGCACCTTTGTTATCTAGATTTTTTAGTATAGTAATAAGTAGATAGATTAGGTAATGAATTTGGGAAACTGAACAAAAAAAAACCATGAAGATCATAAGAGAATGGACGATCGACGCACCATGGGGAAAGATAGCAAGTAAGTTGCCTTACTTTGTAAGTTTGTAATTTATCGTGGATCGACTCGAGCATTCATATTCTTAATTCTGTTTGTAAATTTCTGCATGTCATAAATACATAAGGCGCGTGATATGCAAGTATCTTTCTTACAAATTTGTAGGTGTTATCATTTTTACCCCGGACGTGTCCGAAAATAATATTTTAAAAAAAGTTTTGAGACTTAAAAAATACTCGATAAATGGTGATTAGTTACGCACTTTACCCATTAAGTAAAAGTGTCGGAACACTTTTTGAAAACCCCCCGGACGGCCCCCGGACGCCCTCCAAACTAGGACAAATCCGGGGAAACCCGGACGGATGGCAGCCCTAGTTATTGTTAATGATTTATTTGAGTTCTCATAATACAAAGGGTTAGGGCTTCTAATAAAAGAGATAAAAAACTTAGTTCAAACCAACCATAATTTGTAATGTGCCATAAAGCCTAGACCAAGTTTATCCCAAAGGCTGGTAAACCGCCTTAATGGTAACTGTTTCGGATTATATAAGTAATATGTAAGTAAGTTGTCATCAAAATTTGCAATCTTTGTTCAGTCACTTGACGGTATCCAATTGAGCTGGGCATATTGATGTAAGTTTGATGACAATACAATATTATGGTACCACCAAGCTGATCTGATTATGGAGACAAAAGGTGACTATAGCAACTCCTTAACTACACAAGATAAACCTATCATGTTTGGGCTCATTCGAACCGTCGTAATGGGTAGTTGATGATTGTGGAAAAGAGTACAGCTGGCAATAAAATAATAATAATAATACTGGGGGGCAATCTTACACAAATCGACCTAGACCCAAACTAAGCAAAGCTTGTACTATGGGTACTAGACGACGATATACATACTCATATAGATAAATACATACTTAAATACATAGAAAACATCCAAGACCCAAGAACAAATATCCGTGAAAAATGCACAAATAAATGCCCTGGCCGAGATTCGACCCGGGACCTCTAGCTTCGGAGGCAGAGTCACTACCAACTAGGCTAAAAGGCTTGTACCAAAACATGATATTTTTGATAGAAACTTATTCAATGTATTGAATGTATTAGTTAGGTATACAAATGTAAACATGGTTGAGTTATCTGGCCTAAATTAAATAGTTGCAACAGTTATTCCTGTTTAGCCTCATGGTTAACTAGAAACGAAATTTAGTATGAAGTTTGCAGTTTCTAATGTATTTCAGCAGCAAAAATAGGCATTTCAACAATACCATACGGCAAAATTGTTGTTATCAAACTGCAAAGAGCCATATCTCTGAATCCTGACCTTCAGGATTATAATCCATCAATTTTTAAATCTTAACAAATTCTTGCAGTAGTTGGGTTAAAACAAGTTAATGTTAATAAATTACAGTGGTATCATGGGGCGACGAGACTGGCCCACCTGTGCTACTAGTACATGGACGACAAGACAGTGCTGTCACATTCGAGCCGCTGCTGCAGCTGATGCCTGCCACTTACCACTATGTGGCACTTGACCTGCCTGGACATGGGCGTTCGGATCATCTGCCTAAAGGTAGGCATACAGTGACTTAGAAGAGGTAGGGCACAGTGAAACGTGCCAGCCCAACTGGGGAAGCACCTCCGCCTTACAGAAGGCCGCAAACATAATAACATCACAACTTGCCCCTTATGTGGTGTTGTGTTCCTGGTGGTGAGTAAGTTCGCCTGAGCTCCTGCAGATGCACTGTGTTGGGAGTGAGGGGCCTGCATACGTCTCTAGCTTGACAGCTGGAGACATCTGCGGGTCCCTCACTCTCAACACAGCGCATCCCCAAGTTAATAATGGGTCGGCAACAAATCAAAATCAAAATCAAATATTTATTCTGCAAATAGGCCACAAGGGCACTTTTACATGTCAAAGCATGAATTTATACAATTTAAAAAACTGACAATCTTACTTAATAATAATGATACAAAAAAAAAATACTGATTGACAATTCAATGAAAATAAATTTACAAATATTAAAGACGTATTGAATACGATCTGTGTCCGAATAAACAAAAGGAATATAAAATTAATTTAATATCTCAGAGATGTATATGGTCTCTGAGCGTCCAAATATGATTAATAACAATGATTTCAAAGTGCTTAGAGATGTAAATGATCTCTAAGCGCTAAAATTAAAATAAGTAAACTTAATATTGTTAGAGCTGTATAAGGTCTCTAAGCGTCAATAATAATAAAACTAATCCAGAACAGGATCATGTCTCTCGTCAATCTACATACAATAAAATAACACTAGTATTAAGGTATTTACTATGCCCTTGCAAGCATGAACAGACCGGACTCCACAAACAGCACCCGATCACGAGTATGACGCGTATCTCAGCCATCGCCTCCCTCGACCATCTGTTAGGGAAGGTGGCGACCCGATCAACGACGCCACCGTAAGCAAAGCCCTTTAAGCGAGCATGACATATTCAGGCTGCCGGACATTAATAAAATCAAAGATTAAAATTACTCTTCGGTGAGAAACAGCATCATGTTTCATAAAATGCAACGACAGAGATAAGTATTTATACAAGGAAATATGCTAAGTGAAGCATAGGTATATTAAAAGTAACAGGATTTAACTATCACTGGCTTAAAAGCATTTTTGTCATTTAAGAAATCGTTGACAGTATAATAGGCCTGGCTTAACAAATAACGTTTAATATGAGATTTAAATTTACTAAGTGGAAAATTAACTATATCGATGGGTATTCTATTATAAAATCGTATACAGTTCCCCACAAACGACGTGCTAACCTTCCGGAGACGACTGGCCTTCACTGCAATCTTGTGTTTACTTCTAGTGTTGTAGTCGTGGATATCACTGTTAAGTTTGAATTCTTGAATATATTGACATGCCACAGTAAGAATATTTGCCTCCTTAAATTTTTCTCTGAGAGATTCTCTGGCCTTAAGTTGGTAGATGGAGCGTACAGCTCGTTTCTGTAGCACGAAAACGGTCTGGATGTCAGCCGCTTTTCCCCACAACAGGATTCCATAGGACATAACACTATGAAAGTAACTGTAATATACCAGCCTGGCCGTCTCAACGTCAGTTAACTGTCTAATACGTCTTACTGCATAGGCCGCAGAACTAAGTTTGCCGGCCAGAGTGGCAATATGCGCATGCCATTGCAGTTTTGAATCTAAGGTGACACCTAAAAACACTGTTCTATCTACAAATTCCATTTCATCCGACTTTAATTTGATCTTAGAGTTGTTTGCCTGCTTGACATTAGGCATAGTGAATTTGATGCACTTTGTTTTCTTGGAATTTAAGAGCAAATTATTTGCTGTAAACCAGTTCACAACAGTACCTAGTGCCTCATTAATACCGTCAAAGTTTTTGTCTTTGCGGCCTACCTTGAAGATAAGCGACGTATCATCTGCGAATAGCACTATATCATGTTTATCTTTTACAAGGTTTGGTAAATCATTAATATAAACTAAAAACAGAAATGGACCCAAAATTGATCCTTGAGGAACTCCAAGAGCAACCGTTGTCCCTGCAGATTGAATCCCGTTGATGACTACCCGTTGAGTTCTCTCTGACAGATACGATGTAACAAGGTTCAGGGCACCGTTTTTTATCCCATAATGGCTTAACTTTCTAATTAAATTCTCGTGATTAACGCAATCGAATGCCTTTGATAGATCACAGAACACTCCAATAGCATCTTGAGCCTCTTCCCAGGCATCAAAAATATGTTTAATTAGTACCACACCGGCATCAGTGGTAGAGCGACCTCTAGTGAACCCGAACTGATTGCTATTGAGTAGTTTATTGCGATTAAAATGGGACATCAGCTGATTAAGAATGACTTTCTCAAAAACTTTGCTTAATGCCGGTAGTATTGAGATTGGTCTGAAGTTGGTAGGGTCAGTTTTTGATCCAGATTTAAACAACGGGATGATTTTACTGTGTTTCATCAGGTTAGGAAAAACTCCAGTATCAATACATTTATTGAAAATATCAGCTAAGAAAGGTGCGATTGATTCTACAATGGAATGTAATACTTTTACTGAAATACCCCAAAGATCTTCAGTCTTTTTTAAGTTTAATGATTTAAATGCTTTAATTACAATATGTGGGGTCACGTAAGTGAAGCTAAAGATTTCTTTACATTCTGTTACATTTTCCTTCAATAACGATTCAGCGACATCTGGTGATGAATTCAAAGACTTCGTGGTATCGACGGGTACATTAGTAAAGAACCGCTCAAAATGATCTGCCACTTCGTGGTCAGAACTCACTAGAGTGTCATCGACTCGCAGGCTGAAGTGCGCATCTTTTAACTTACTTTTCCCAGTTTCATTGTTGATAACTTGCCATACAGTTTTAATCTTATCACTGGAGTTCTGAATCTTTTTTGACAAGTAATCGGCTTTAGCAGCGACACACATTAACTTAAAAGATTTTGAATAGTTCTTAACATACTCTAGAAATTCCGGCCTTTTATCAGTAGTTCTTGAATCATACAAGTCATAGAGTCGGCGCCTCTTCTCGTGAATGTCTGGCGTAGCCCAGTCGCTAAATTTAGTTTTGATCTTGCTTTGAATCTTCTTCAAATTAAAACAGACATCGAATTCAGTTTTGATACAATTAAACAATCGAGTACACAAACGGTCAGGGCTTTCCTGAGTAAGTGGAAGATAACATAATCTTTTCATTATATTACGATTGAATAAATCTAAGCTCTTTTCAGAAATAGGTCTGCACATAGTGTGTCGTGGAACTTTGTCAGTTTTCCCGCTGAAGGCGACTTGTTGTCCACAGTGGTCAGAACTTAAGTTGTTTATAATAAATTTACTAATCGCATCCTTGTTACTGAAAATGTTATCTATACATGTCGCGCTGGTTGCTGTAATGCGAGTTGGCTCACAAAACAA
This sequence comes from Notocelia uddmanniana, assembly GCA_905163555.1. Taxonomy (NCBI): domain Eukaryota; kingdom Metazoa; phylum Arthropoda; class Insecta; order Lepidoptera; family Tortricidae; genus Notocelia; species Notocelia uddmanniana. The sequence continues at coordinate 13,759,344 of LR991076.1, read as the reverse complement.
GTTCACCAGGTTAAAAGATTTAAAAGTATTCACTAGACTCACACTCATGGGCGATATCTCAAGTAAGTTAACGTTAAAATCACCGCAAACAATAACGCATTTTGTACTCTTAAAAATACTGCTGAGCACTTCTTCCATCACTGTCTCAAATAGACTGTAATCCGCCGATGGGGGCCTGTATACGCATATAATTATAAATTGGTCTAACTCCACACAAGAAAGTTCTATGTGACGCTCGACGGACATGTCAACAATATCTTTACGCTCTTTACATTTCAAATTATGTTTCACCATAATCAAGGATCCTCCACGCCTACATGACTTTCTAGAGTATGAACTTACTATACTATGATTGCTAAAGTTAAACATAAATTCATGATCTTTAAGCCAGTGCTCCGTTATACATAGAATATGAATATTTGAACATTGTATGAACAAATCAATTTCAAGTTCCTTACTAGTAAATCCCTGTATATTTTGATGAACCATATTAATACTAGTGTTACATCTATCAACGAGTTCGGGGCCGGTGGTAACACGCGTTGTCTTATCGGTCAGTTTAAATTACTCGCCGGCACCGACCCCGTTTCGGAGCCCACGCTACTAAAACGTAACACAGGAACCGCCTTAATATTATCAAACGTCGTGCTAGTCACGACGGGGTCTACAATATTATATGCTAACAATTTAGCACACTCACGTAAGTACCTTTTCGGTAGATATGGACGCTTTTCAGTCAAAACTAAATTCTTAACAAATTTGTTCGTATCGAAATACGAAATCGTACTGCTGTATAGAGACAACCTATACAAAATGGAATTTAAATAATGTAAGTATATATTTTGCTTTGCCGACACAGTATTCGAAAAAGGCAACGCACATATTATGATTTTACCTATACCTCGCTGGTCTATTTCAGTGAGGGTCTCCGATAGTCTAATAATGTCTCGCTCGGTACAGTCTAAAATATCACTGACGAACACTACCAGCGTAGAGTCGCAGTCGAAGTGGTCAGCGGCGATGCACGAGGCCAAACGATCGACGGAGGCTCCCGGGAGACAGTTGTTGGTCACCCTCTGAGTCAAGCGGCTCGCTAGCAGCGCGCCGAGGCCGACACCCACCCGGTCCGAGTACACGACGGTGCGGCGCGGCCGGGCGGGCGCGGCGGCCGGGGGCGGCGCGGACGCGCGGGCGGGGTCAGGCACCGGCGGCGCTGCCGGCTCGGCTTGGCTCAGCGACAGCGGCGGCGACTCGACCATCAGGAACGGCGGTTCTTCTCGGCTCGGTGGCTGGTCTACACTGACCGGCAGCGGCGGCGCCGGCTCGGCCCGGCACGACGGCGGCGGGGCGGGCGCCCCCCGGCGCGGTGTGGCAGCGCCGGCGGCGGCGCGGTGGAGCACGAGGGAGGCGGGCGCGGGGGCGGCGGGCACGCGGGCGGCCGGCGAGTGGTCGCGGCTCGGCCCGGGGCAGCGCCCCGGCACCCGGGGCGACTCGAAGTGTAGTGGGACGCCGCTCCCCGGCTCTAGAACATTATTCATAAAGGCTATGTATTCGTGCAAAGTTTTGCTTGAAAGGTCATGCTTGCTAGTGATATCTTTTAATTTTGACTGCAGCATCATGACCTCATCGGAGCGATTTTTCAGCTCTATTACTGCCTGGTCTAATTGTTGCTGACAGTTAAGAAGCTGGTCGCTCAGGGACACATGGCTGTACTTAGAAAAAACTGCTTTGAATATTTTCTTGTGGCGTTGCAATAAAACTTTAGATTTTTTAATAAATCTATTCAATTTTAAATATTTTTTTACTTTGTTTGATCCTGTTACTATGACTCTGTGATCAGAATTACTCTCTTCATACACAGAATTGGTTAAATCTATTGTTTCCACTATGGGGGCGCTTACTAAACTATCATGCATCATGTCTACTTCACAAGTACTAAATTCGGCAAAGATACTTAAATTGTTTTCACCCAACTCCGAGCAATACTTGCAAATAGTGGTCTGCTTTGCCTGAAGTTCTTCTAGTTGTTGCTCTAGATCTCGAATACGCCGCAAAGCTTGCTCATGTATCTCCTGGCACTGCTGGAACCGGTCCACAGAGAGTTGAAGTTCTGTCCGCTGGCTTAGCATGTCTTCATACTGCAGGTCTTGTTCAGCGAGCTGAGTTTTGAGGGTTGTGTTCATCCTGACAACCCGCATGACCTCCTCCTCACTGTCATCCCGTTCCTGCAGGAGCTTTTCATTAAGCTCTGTGGCCGCTTTGAGTTCTTTTTTAGTTTGTTGTAGTTTGCTAATCAAAGCATCTCTGCGTGTAACTGGTTTAGTGATTTGGGCTGAAAACATATTGAAAATGTAAATACCTGGGCAAAACTTTATACCAAGGGCTTATATACTCTTATAAGCAAGATAGGTACCTTATGGTAATAATTGTAACAACTAATAATGTTGATTAAAATTATTAGACTATACTCTTAATTTAACTGGACTATAAGCACACTAAGCGCAGTAAGATACACTTATACTCTCTAAAATATATATTATGCACTAATTTGGACTAGTTCTGCTTTGTTTAAACAGTGAAAGCATGTATTTTTGACTAGTTATGGAATATACAAGATTTTCTAGAATTGGAACCTACAAAAGTGACACATAGGTTATATTATTGTGACTTTTATTTATTCACTGACCAAACTTAAGGTAATAATAATGTAGAAACAATACTTCCCTCCTTTCAAAATCCGTTGTAATGCACCTTACACTCAGTATACTTTTTTCATTTCAAAATTTCAACGGTGACGATCTGTCAAATATTATCTTGACGATTTGTGACCTTTATCGGTAATTTAATTCCCGGATAACATTATCACGACTAAATTATTCACTCTAGATCACTTTAGTGAACAATACAAGACCAATTTTGGATAATTTACATTAATTTTACAATTTCTAAATACGCTACTCGTTTTTGACATCTAGTTCCGAGTGCGTTCGGATACTCACTTGTGATTCCTCTGGAGTCGCAAGTGTCCATAGGCTACGGTGTCTGCTTAACATCAGGCAGGCCTAAAATATAAACCTACATATAACCTGTCTAAATAAAGTGTCAGCCACAGTCTCCAATCAACTATGCTTGATATGCACATGCACTCTAGAGAGACGGAAAAGCTCCAATGCAGCTAAATTGAGAACTTGTTTAAATAACTGAACTGACAATTTAGAAAAGTTCAAACCCCAAAACATTTTCATTTTAACATATTCAGCGCCGAATACCCAATTGTCGAGTACTCTGTTCGTAGATGCTACGGGCTACATACGAAAAATACGTGGCTATGGCCTGCGAGCGTAGCGCGTAGCACTAGCCGGTAATGAAAGTGTTAAATTCCAAAATCTCAAATCACTGGAAAACCTGCTTTCAAATAATAAAAAAAACCGTATTCAAATGAGTTCACCCATTTACTTGCTACGACGACACAGATACACACGTTAAACTTGTAACACCCTTCTCTTGCGTTGCGTGTCGGGGTTAAGAGTGCGCAGTACGCTCGGTTCTCCATACAAAGGTATTTATGCTCTCATTTTAAAACCACCACCACCACCATATCAGCCGAAAGACATCCACTGCTGTACATAGGCCTCCCCCAATTCCATGGGGGGTAAATGCCATAATCGCCACGCTTGGCATGCGGGTTGGCGATCGCAGTATCTACACCGCACTTCAGGGATGCTGCTGCCCATCCCCCGGTGGTCTTGGCCGTAGTTTTAGGACATACCCGGGTCCAGTGTGACATTTTAAAACGCCATGCTAGAATAACAAGAAACCGGATCCGGCATATCTAGGTCGGAAATTAGTTTCTGTTGCTTAAAATTATAATGGAGAAAAAATACAACTATTATTAAGGTTTTTATACAAGCCGTAAAAAACTCAAAAAACCGCTGTTTTTTTTTCTTTTACAATTTCTAGCAACAGGAACTAATTTCCGACCTAGATATGCCAGATCCCATTGTGTATACAAAGTTTCATGTTATTCTAGCATGGCGTTTTAAAATGAGAGCATAAATACGTTTGTATGGAGAACCGAGCGTACTGCGTCCTCTTAATAAAATAGCTGACGACTTACCATAAATCAACTACTTGGGCCAGTTTACCATTCGTGATATTAGCATTAATAGAATCAGAATGACAGATATGTCAAAGTGGGAATACTGGCCCACGTCGCTCTGTTAAATCTTGTGGTTGGAATACCGGCCCTAGGCTTGGAGCAGTGTGACATGATCTTAGTTATTGTACTTTCATCATTCTCCTAGCGTCAGCGAATGTGTTCTAGAGGTTCCCGGGGTCCGGGTTGGCAACTAACCCCAAGATTTGGCGTAGGTACTAGTTTCACAAAAGCGAATGCCATTCGAACTTGGGACCATGGTCTAAGGAAACAAGGTCTGCTAATCCGGTAAGATTCTCCCCCAATATTTATTTATTTATTAAAACAACTAATGAAGGATTTTTTCTGCCATAATCATGCAAAATATATTATTTACGCATTACAATTGTCATTGGACCCGGGTATGTCCTAAAACTACGACCAAGCCCACCGGGGGATGGGCAGCAGCATCCTGCAGTGCGGTAGAGGTACTGCGATCGCCAACCCACATGCCAAGCATGGTTATTATGGCATTTCATGTTGAAGGAGGCCTATGTCCAGCAGTGGACGTTCTTTGGCTGACATGATGATGATGATGACAGTTGTCATTTGTTTGTCTAAACAAACAAAATACGTCAAGTTAAACATAAATTAACGTAATAATTTAATAAAACACTCACAGGTATTGGCTATGTGCATGTCAGAAACGCCAAACGTGCGGGCAGTGTCAAACTTAGAGATGTCGAATAATGACACATGAATATTTTATGTATTTTAGTAAGCGAGAAAGACTCCTTACATGAAATTTTACTGAAATAAATGAAGAAATTAAATATATAAATACAAACGAAACACGAAACAAGAAAATAAATAAATAAATACATACAAAATAGGAAACGTCAATGTAAATTTGACATATATGTCGTAGGAATTTCACATTTCTGCCATGGTGTGCGCTGCGATCGCTTAGCTTACCCTCACCACCTACTTCGCACATAGCCTATACATGGGAGTCGGGGAGTATACAGGGTGATTCGGGAGACATGAGCAAGATCAACACTACGGATTCAGTAGATGATAAGCTACTGCTTCGTACCGCTATTAGTGAAATTAACATTCATTTGTCTTTGGTGTTGAAAACAAAAACCTTTACATTATTTACGAAATTCATGGTCACTCTACAATCAGAATACCACAGTCAAGTGATACGTCATCTGAGTCCGATTACTTTTGAAATATCGTGTCTCACTCAATGTGACAATTTACTTTCTTCGTAATTAAAGTGCTGTCATAAGAGTTAAGAGGTTTAATCTTTATATATAAACCAGTTGTTGTAGGGTGACCATGATTGTAGAGAATTAAACTTTAACTTAAGAAAAATTAAAATACAGGATAAAGGTATGGGTGTTTTACTTAAATACAATGGTGAACGATTCATTGCCATTTACTATGTATGTAGTGTTGGTCCTGCTCACATCTCCTGAATCACCCTGTATATATACAGCAACTCACACTTACGCCTGCACCCACACTACTGAATTTCCCCAGAGTTTGATACCTTGTATTATTATATCATGGTTGGGACTCTTACTAGCTAGTTTACTCTCTCTGTTATATTTTGCAGGTATAGTGCTGTCGCGGTTGCACATGGTGGGCGCCGTGCAATTCGCTCTACTACATCTACGCTGGAAGCAGTTTGTCTACGTGGGCCACTCGTTGGGCAGCGAGGCGGGTAAGAATTGCGGACATTTCAATTTTTTTTTATACCACGTCGGTCGCAAACAAGCGTACGGCCCGCCTCAGCGTAGCGAGCAATTCAAGTGTTTACGCCTAAGACGGAAATTATTTTGCTATCGTGTGATGCATACTGCTTTACACACCGCCTATGAAGCATACTGCTAAAAACATGAAATGTCTTACTTACAAATAATTTTGCTAACGTCTGGCACCCTTGCTGCTTTTCACACCTTCTGTGAGGAAGAGTCAGTGTTGCCCTCAAATGAGGGAAGACAAGTACGAGTACAATTTTGTTTTCTCATTTTTTCTCATGCTAAGCGGTCACCGCAGCCTACGGACGCCTGCAACTCCAGGGGTGTCACATGTGTGTTGCCGAGCCTTTAAATATTTATACACTCCTTTCTTGAACCCCATACTGTAGTCCCTTGGGAAAACGTCGTCATTCCACAACTGGAGTGTCTGAGGGAGGAAATTCCCCTGAAACCGTACCGTACGCAACCTTTAGGTTCTAAGGTGTGAAGATGGATGCCCTGCCGACGGCGAGCGGTGCGATGGATTCTCATTTCTGAATTGGTAAAAGTGTTTTAGTACACTCGTAACACTCCGAGTACCGATAGTTCTAATGAAATTGTATGGGATGCTGCTTAGTGGTACATAATAAGTTACTTATACAAGTGATTGCTGTCTGTTCTGCATTATGTCTGAGTATGTCTCATTTCATATATACTTTGTGTAGCTTGCAATTTACTACTATTCACTTTCACTTATTATAAACAAGTATGTAATTTTGTCATACAATGGATAACTGTTATTGGCCTTCTGCTATGTAACCATTCTGATGTAAAATGTATATTTACGGCTGTTGTCGTCCTGAATAAATAAAATAAAATAAAAATAAAGTAAGGAATTTAATTTGTGACATTTTAAAATACGTTTATTAGATTTTGATTTGCCCAGTGAGTAAAGCTCTTTTAGAGCTAATTAATTTTATATAACTAGGCCAATTTAAACGATTTTCGGTATATTATAATTGTAAGTTTTTTTTATAAACATATGTATATTATGACTTATTTATTATGTGTATACCTACCTTAAAATAGTATGTTGTATTGCGTTCCGTGGGTCACGTACGGTGCTGTCTGAAAACCAGCGCTGCAGGTGTCTGACACCTCGGCATAATGCTGAGACAGCAACCGAGCCGACCGATATTATTTGTCGGCCTGTTTAGCCTAGTTGGTAGTGCCACTGCCTCCGAAGCTAGAGGTCCCGGGTTCGATTCCCGGTAAGGGCATTTGTTTCTGTGGTGAGCAGAGACATTTGTTCCTGAGACTTGGATGTTTTTCTATGTATTTATGTATATATCTATTGAATATGTCGTCGTCTGGTACCCATAACACAAGCCTTATTGAGCTTACTGTGGGACTAGTTCGATTTGTGTAAAAAATTGTCCCAATATATTTACTTATTTACTTTACTATTAACAAAGCAGCCTTTAAAGGTAAGCTAAAAAATACACTATTGACATTTTACAGTGTCGAAAATAATTAACAACACCTTATTGTTACTATGCATGCCCTAGTTGAGTAAGTTCACTATAATAAGATAACTCACACTTGTAAACAATACCTAAGTGATGTAACTTGAGCGCGACGCGCCAACAAACTGGTTACGGCAGTTTGGCGCATTTAGTGTAATGTGTTTTGAAATTGTTTATACGAATAAATTAAATAAATTAATAAATAAATTCACTGCCGCGAAGACACACGTTGTGTGTTCTATTTTATCTGAGTTTTCTTCCTTTTGTATCTGTGTGTTTTGTCTAGTGAATAAATATCTTTCTTCTTCTTCTTCATATACCGCGCTCGCTGTAAATATATCATTCTGCTCCCTTGAGACCCAATTTACTATTTCCATTCTTGTGTGCAGCGTTGTTCTTCAACGCAGCCTTCCCCGGGCGGATATCGAAGCTGGTTCTCCTGGACCCCGGGCCTCCACTGTCGCGGCTGCAGGTCCACGACGCTGAGGAGTACTTCGCCTCCTTCTACCAGCTGTACTACGACAACTGCCACGCGTTCGCACAGAGGAGATTGTACAGGTGATTGGGTCTACTTAATTCGCGGTTATAAAAATGTACATGTGTATGTGTATGTGTAGGTACAGTCACCATTATAAATATATATTTATAATCTTGTTGGGAACTACCTTAAATATTGGAATTGGCACATTCTGTGTAAAGCAGACTTTTCTTTATTTTTAAAACAATAAATTATGGATTTGTGAATAATCGCTTGTTTTACTACGGGTGAAATAGTACATTACGATACAAGTGCGGAGAACAGGAAATTCGCAACGAGTGGCGATAAATTGAGACACGACCGAAGGGAGTGTTTTAAATCGACACGAGTTGCGAATTACCTGTTCGCAGTATTGTACAACATTTTACAGTACATATGGCTCTTTAAAGTTTCGACATATGCACGTAATCTGCTGATTACCGCATTCGTGCGGTAATGTAGCACCATATGTACTGTAAAAAAATTTAAAAGGTAATTGTTAGTTTTCACGGCCTTCCGTTATTTTGATGGTGTTTGTTATTTAGAGAAAAATGAACCTTATCAGTAACCCTTTCGAACTGCTTCATAAAATACGGCATGTTATTTTTTGTCGCATTTGACCGGTTCGAGTTCCGACTAAGACGACCGATTTTTCATAAATGCAGAATTTATTGTTTTTAAAAATAAAGAAAAGTCCCTTACACAGAATGTGCTAATTCCAATATTGAAGGTAGTTGCCATCTATGTTTAATTCGATCTTTCCACCCGGTATATACATATCTGACACGCCTCTATTTTTAGGGTCGTAAGGACGTCTCAAATATGTATTTGCGCTTTTTGTGGCAGATATTAATAGTGGTAACTGCACATGGTCGTAATCGAGGCGCGTTTCGGTTTCCCGATGAACGTAGTCAATGCATTTATTAATTATTGTTTTATAGTCATGTTGAGCGTTTTTTATGAGACAACACTGTGGCGTAATGCCACTGGAAAAGTGGTCTGTACGGGAGTATTATTGCTTAAACAGCATAGGCTAAATGTATGCTAATTTTATAATGTCCCCGTCTGTCGATTAACCGACTCAATTGATGCTGGTCGCCGTACCGTTGAGGGAGCGCTCCCGTTCAGCTCCGATGGTTAACTTTAATGATTATTATTGAAGAAATGAGAGATTAATATTAAACCTGCTACTATAAGAATTGGCATCTTCTGGGTGAGCTCGCTTCATCGTCGGCCTCATCTTTTCCCCCTGGCTAGATGCTGGCCAAGAGCAATCCCATTTTTAATATTAAAAAAACTATTTTGGGAAACCATTTTGTGACACGGACTTGTCTTTTAGATTCTTTTGGCGACTTAGGCCTATCAGGAAAAATGACTAGGTAACTAGGTATATGAAAATGTCTAAACACGCTTCATAAAAATGACGATATGGAAAAATGACTGATTGGGTCGAGAATAGAATTTAGTCGAAGTATTGAAATGACTAATTTCACTCTGCCTTAAACTTGATGGAACCCCGCACGGCGGGGCTCCTGTTTCTGCACGGTTTGCCCTTCGGGCATTAGAAGATACCTAATGGACCTAACCTACCTGGGACCGTTGTAGATCACTTAAAGTAGGACTTTTTTTAGAATTACAAACCTGGGCATTTTTACTCTCGGACCATTGTCAGTTCGTCTTTTCTGCTTCTCGACATTATTATACCACTGCATTTTTCCTTTCCGAAAATAGTTGGATAATCGTTTTAGATTTTTATTTTTTTATGTCTTTTAGAACTCGTTCAACTACCATTGTGAGTTTTGTATATAACCAACAGCGAAACGATAAGTTACTGGGAGAGTTTTTTGCAGCAAGCGGCGCGCGCTGGAGGCGGTGATGAAGGCGCGCGGCTTCAGCGAGTCGCAGGCGCAGCTCGTGCTCTCGCGCAACCTAGTTCGCGTCGGGGAAGACCTCTACGAGTAAGTATGATCTCCACCCCCATACCTACACACCCACCTACATATTACTGTTTTGTTTCCATTTGCTACGTTTCATTTTTACCGACTTCAATAGAAGCAATAATATCTTTGATCAAAGAAATTGGATGATTTCATCAAACTTGGATGGGACCCCGACATTTGACCAAAGATTCCGATGACAGTTAAATCAATATGGCTACGCATGAAAAAAAATAAAACTTGGACTAAGATATTGGATAAGTGGAATGGGCCTATGTCAAAGAAATTTGATCAAAGAGTGGACGAGTGGAATACCACCATAAACCAGGTACCCCGACATTGGTCCCATATAATTTTGGTGAAGGTCTGATAATGGGATCTAGGAGGAATCGAGGGAACTCCTCGAATTTGATAGGCACGCATATGCCGATTTCGGTATTTTCTGTAGGTAACCAAGCATTGGCTCACGGAAACCACAAATCACATGTACATCTGCGGAGTACCTTAAGTATCTTGAAAAATATTTCTGTGTTTATCTTAAGCGTAATGAAGAACCAAAACATTGATGTAACGAATTTAAACTATATGCTCAGCCGTAGTTGTAATAATGTAAATATAGTATTTGTAGATTGCATGTGTAACCAATACAAACAAGTAAGCAGTAAAAAGTATTTAAGTAATATGTGCATGAAATTAAATTTACGCATAGATCAAGTAGATTATAAGAATGCCTATTACTCATATAAATCTGTAAATGAATCTGCTACTCGCAGAGGTAGAGACTCAAACGGAGTCTGTACGTGTCGATGAATTTCAGTCTGATATCCGACCTATAACTTCAGGAAAAGCTCTGCCTAAAAAAGGTACTATACCCTATTATTTTTTTCGTTCTTAAAAGAAAAGCTATTAGTATGTGTTCACGTGATAATAATAAAATAACAAACGATAAAACGAATATAAAAATATTCCATCAAAATGTACAGGGTCCTCTAAAGTCTAAAGTTAGCCAAATAGAAATACTAACCCAATCATACAAGTTTGATGTACTATGTTTCTCGGAATCCTTTTTAAATAATTATGAGGCTTCTATATTACAGATTGAGGACTATAAAATGGCAGCTTACTTCTGTAGAACTCGTAAAACACGCGGTGGTGTATGTATATATGTCAAAAACAATCTGAACTGTCATTGCATAGAGTGGATTTCTGATATGTCTATAGATTTACATTTTGAAACGTGTGGCATACTTATCTCAGAGCTCAATCTTAACATAGTGTGTATATACCGTACCCCAAATGGTAACCTAGAAATATTTACGAAGAATTTCGAAGATCTTTTGGGTCGATTAACTCTACGATCTAGATATCTTAAAAGAAAACTGATAGTAGCAGGTGACTTTAATGTAGATCTTTTGAAAGATGATTCTGTAAAAAAATCTTTTCTTTCCTCGATAGTCAAGTTTAATTTATCCTATACGATTGACGAACCCACTAGAATAACTGCCGTATCACAGACTTGCATTGACAACATTTTAATTAACTTTTCTGATTATTCTTCTAGTGTACTTAACTTAGGGATATCGGATCATACTGGTCAAATGATAGCTCTTCCTACAAGTCTGAGCTTTAGGGAAGTGTTTTGGTACAAGAAGCTCCGAAAAGTTGATATGCATCTGGATTTGTTTAAAAGATATTTGTCTCAATTAAAGTTTACTGATGTGTTCATGGAATCAGATCCTAACATAGCTTATCAAGTATTTTTAGACAAATTCTTGATGATTTTTAACTTGTGTGTACCGCTTGAAAGAATAAAAATTTCCCACAGAAAAATATCTTACTGGAAGTCAAAAGGTATTTTAAAATCAAGTAAAAATAAAAGAAAAATGTATCTAAAAACTATGAACAAACTCAAGCAAGCTGAATGAAACTCAAGCAAAATGACGTTATGCTGCGTAACTATAAAACATACAGCAAAATTCTTAAAAGGGTAATACGAGCCTCAAAAATAATGGGTAATGATAAGTTTATAAATAACAGTGGTAATAAATCCAAGGCTACGTGGAGATTAATTAAAGAAAATACTAGCTTAACTAATTCTATACCGAATCTTATCTTTCGCATAGAAGTAAATGGTGATAACTTAACAAATCCATCTGACATTGCCAGAGCATTCAATAAATACTTTACTAATCAAAATGTTGATAATTCCACCAGTACTAACAGGTACAAATCTACTTCAAGCTTTTCTAGCAGCTGTATTTTTTTAGCCCCTGTTGACATTAACGAAGTTAAGAAGATTGTTTCACATATGAAAAACAAGCGCAGTGCAGGTTATGATAATATACCTATGACAGTTATTAAGTCTTGCATTGATCTGATTGTAGAGCCGCTTGTGTATATCATAAATTTAACATTGGAGACTGGGACATTCCCTGAGCAACTAAAAAAAGCGTTAATAAAACCATTGTATAAAAAAGGAATTAAAACTGACATGGAAAATTTTCGCCCCATTGCAATATTACCCAATTTTTCAAAGATTTTCGAGAAGGTTATACACAATAGGTTGACTCAGTTTTTCAATAAAAACAATACTTTAAACCCATGTCAATTTGGTTTCCAAAGAGGCAAGTCGACGTCACAGGCAGTTTTTAAAATCTTTAAACAGATATGGGACAAAATTAATGATAAGAAGCCTTGCGTATCTCTCCTGATTGATATGTCAAAAGCCTTTGACTGTGTCGTTCATAACATACTTCTACAACAACTGGAACGATTAGGAATAAGAGGAAATGCAATCCAGTTGATGAAAAGTTATCTATGCAATAGAAAGCAAGCTGTACAGATAGAAAATTACAACAGTCGCAATAAAACTATTGAGTTCGCACAATCTTGCTATGAGACGGTCCTCCTGGGAGTGCCTCAAGGAAGCGTTCTCGGGCCTCTTTTATTTCTTGTTTATTTGAACGAATTTCCAACTCAAATTCTTGAACCATGTGTGATGTTTGCGGATGACGCCACAGTGTTATTCTCCAGTGACACACACAACATAAACATGAACAACAGCATTCAATGTACCCTTAAGAAAATACTACAGTGGCTTCTAACATTAAATCTAAAGGTGAATTTGAGCAAAACAAAGATCATTCAATTTAGAAATTATAAAGCCGCCCCTCTTACCCTTAGCATAATCGAATCAGGCATCCCTGTAGAAGAAGATGACAGCATAAAGTTTCTAGGCGTCAATATAGATACCCACCTAAACTGGAAGTCTCATATTGAATATATTAACAAAAAAATTTCAAAAGCCTGTTATGCTCTGTCTATACTTTCAGAAACATGTTCCGAAGGTGTAGTACTAAATTCTTATTACGGAAGTGTATTTCCTTTACTTATATATGGAATAATATATTGGGGCCGTTCGGTCGATATCGATAACACATTTAGGCTACAGAAGAGATGTCTAAGGACCGTATTTCGGATGAGCACTAGGGACTCGCTTCGGGATGTATTTCGGGAAAAACGTATCCTTACATTAACCAGCATCTACATTCTGGAGTTGTGTCTACTAATACGTAATCAACCGGATTATTTTATACAAAAAGCCTCTTTAAAATATAATATAAGGGAGCAATACAAATATGATATACACCTTCCTAGGGTAAATAATGCCATGTATAAAAAGAGTACCTTTATAATGGCAATTCGTGTCTACAATCACCTTCCGCTTGACTTGAAATCTCTTGAAGGAATTACTTTCAAACGGAGACTTAAAACCTGGCTAATTGATAAAGTTTTTTATAATCTTAATGAATATTATGCATATTAGAATGTAGGTAAAAATGTAGTAGATTAAGTAACAAAATATTGTACGCCCGCAAAGGGAAACTGTTGGTACCAATATTCATATGTAATGACCTTTTATGTACACAGTTCTACAATAAATCATTATTATTATTATTATTATTATTTCTCCTTCGAGATTCACGGGCCATTACATCCCGGTCTTTTGATAGGCTTGCGTGGGGACACAGATCCAACACGTAGAGGCCCTTTGGAGAGTTTTACTATGTAATACACCTGCTACAACCCATTCACGGGTACATCAATATATAGATACCCGTGAACCGGTCCCAGCAGGCGTTGGGACTATTGTAAATAAAATGAAAAGATTACTGTGCTATGGTGTTGAAGTTTGGCTGGTCAAGAGATTGGGCTATTACTAAGGTTCCGGACACCTGCCATAACAATGCTTACACCGTTATCGAGGCAGGTGGTGACTCGCCGCTGCCTAGATGGGCCCCTGAAACTGCCGTCGTAAAGACGGCCAGGAGCAACATCGGTGTGAGCGGCTCAGGGTATGGAGAGGTGTGCACCGCTTTCTACACAGTGGCTGTTAACAGCCACCGTGCCCACTCGCGACTTACGAGGGTGGTTAGATAAGTAACTTGTTTCGGATACCGATAGATGGCGTTAGTGTAATCTATGTAACTATTCACAAAGATTATTTAATCAAGATAATTTATCTGTGGCCAAATGTCATTTTTGGCGGGAATTTTAGATTTGACAGTAGTTTAAACAAAAGTGATCGGAGTAGCGCGGCAAAATGGAGAAAATAGGAATTCGTGGTGTAATTCAGTTCTTTTTTTTGGAAGGTAAAACTGCAAAAGAAATCCATGAAAGGATTTTACCTACATTGGGTAGCTCGTGTCCTTCCTATGAGACAGTTCGACTTTGGGTGAATGAGTTCAAGCGAGGCAGGACAAGCATTGATGATGCACCTCGTCCTGGAGCCCCAAAAACGGCGGTTGTACCCGAAATAGTCGATAAAATCCATGATTTGGTTTTAACCGACAGAAGATTGAAGGTACGCGAATTAGCTGAAGCCACAAACATCTCTTCTGAGCGGGTGCATTTTATTTTGCACAACGAACTGCACATGAAAAAGCTGTGTGCAAGGTGGGTGCCGCGGCTGCTCACTCCAGAACAAATGCGTGTTCGTATGCGAACATCTGCGGATAATCTCCAGGTCTTTGAAAGAAATCCAACAGACTTTATTCGCCGTTTTGTGACAATGGATGAAACCTGGATTCATCACTATATTCCGGAGACGAAACAACAGTCCAGACAATGGGTTGGTCGTGGTGAGCCAACTCCAAAGAAAGCCAAGGTCATTCCATCAGCTGGAAAAGTGATGGCATCCGTTTTTTGGGATGCAAAGGGGATTCTCTTAATTGATTACCTTGCGAAGGGAAAAACCATTACTGGGGCATACTATGCATCACTGTTGGACCAATTGCATGCGGCGATAGCCGAGAAACGGCCAGGTTTGGCAAGAAAGAAAGTAATGTTTCACCATGACAACGCACCGGTGCATTCAAGTCGTGTCGCTGCACAAAAATTGTCGGAATTACGGTTTGAACTCCTTCCTCACCCCGCTTATTCCCCGGATTTGGCCCCGTCGGACTATCACCTATTCCCCAAACTCAAAATCTTTTTATCGGGGAAAAAGTTTAACTCCAACGAAGATGTGATACAGGAGGTAAACGCGTATTTCGAGGACCTCGAAGAAACGCATTTTCGTGAAGGCATCGAGAAGTTGCAGAAACGTTGGGACAAGTGCGTCGAGCTTCGAGGGGACTATGTCGAAAAATAAAATATATACAATCGCTCAAAATTTTTTTTTTCATATCAAACCAAGTTACTTCTCAAACCACCCTCGTATGCAAGTTTCACTTCCACCCTGCGAGCATATAGCTCTGACGACTCCTCTCTGGACGGCCAATGAAGGCAAGCCAGAGCCGAGAGTCCTGCGGGTCCCCTTGGGGTTCCACTCCGACCGACGAAGACACGCCGGAGACGGAGACCCTGACCGACTCTCTGGAGCACTCGGGTCCGTGGGGTCGTCACTCCCCAACAGCTCTCCACAAGCTGCCCTGCGGGCTTATTATTATTATTATTATCAAATTGTGGCATAGCAAGTACAAAATTGGAGTTGTTTTTTTTTCGTGTAAATTGTTTTATACCACGTCTGTGGCAAACAAGCGTACTGATGGTAAGCGGTCATCGCAGCCTATGGACGAGATTAATTCAGTTTGTGGTTCAAATACCTTTTCGCCGCCATTGACCATTTTTACTCTGCGATGTTGTGGTCTACGATGGAGAGCGCTAACCTAGTAAAAACCGGTTCACTCTCGTCTTGAAGACCGTGTGTTCACGGGGAACAAGGATTCCGGCAAGGAGTTCCACAGCTTGGCTGTTCTCACAATAAAAGTGGAATTGAAATGCTTCGTGCGAGTTTTTGGAACTGCCACCGTAAAACGATGTCGCCTCGCCGTATCCCTGGTCGTCCGATGGTAGAAGGGGGCGGGGGTATTAAAATAAATAAAATAAAAAATTTATATTATTTTGGTTAAGTATTCTTGTATATATTTTATTTATTGAGGTGTGCAATTAAGAGTTTTTGTATTTTATAAAATGAAATAAATGGTTTCAGACTGTCCTGGGACCGGCGCCTCAAACACCTGGCACCCACCAACTACCCCACAGACTACTATTACCAGCTGTTCTCCAACGCTCCACCGACTCTCGTGATCGCCGCGAAGACCTGGCAGGCTGGCTACGCCAAGGGGAAACTGGCTACACTCAAACTTATTGCGGATTTGGAGAAAAACTTGGATAATTTCACTGTAGTCACGGTTGAAGGGGGGCACGATGTGCATTTTACTAATCCGGAGAGGTTTATTAAAGTGCTGTGTGAGTTTTTGGAGAAAGATAATTGTAAATCCAAGTTGTAGAGCTAGGCAGGGCTCTAGCCGATAACGACCAACTCTTTTAGGTACTTAATAAGTACACTCGCTGACAAAGACCACGGGTCGGTAAAATACCGTCATATATGCCTAAAATAATACAAGGTTGTACAGTTTTTTTTTAATCCTGTCAATCTTTATTTAATTTTACATTGAAACTGCAAAAAAAACGGTTAAAAAAATATAGCTACCAGGTTTAAATCGGGCTCGAAAAAACCCATGAAAAAACAACGTTAATGGAGCGAGATATAGCATAAAACATCATTTTTGATATTGATTTTTGTTGGGTATAATTTGGGCTTGGTAATATTATGTAACTATAAACAAGTAATTTTTTAACAAAAAACACCGACTCCAAACTTTGCCAGACCCCATCCTCCTGCTATATAATTTGAGGAGTTCCTTCGATGTAGCCTTACTTGCCCTGTCCTCTTGGTATATAATTTGAGGAGTTCCCTCGATTTTTCCAAGATCCCGTCATCAGATCCAGACTTGGTGACAATGGGACCAACTAGAAAATATACCCTTTCAAACAAAAAAAGTTTTGAAATCGGTCCAGTAATCGGTTCCCGACCCCCCCGATCGGTCTCCGAGTAATCGGTGAACATACATAAAAAAAATATTCCGACGAATTGAGAATTAACCTCCTCCTTTTTTTTGAAGTCGGTTAAAAAACCTTATTGCGTTTATTAAAGTCAGTATGACCCGTAATTTTTGACAGCGAGTGTATAAACCCGGTGGTAAATACGTAAGAGAGATGTATGTAGACCTTTTTAAGGCACGAGTGAATAGGCATCTTCTGGGTGAGCCCCCCCCCCCCCCCCCCCATACTGAATTGTCTTATTACAAAATTTGCCTATTCAATAATCCAAAAAAATATTTCGGTGAAGATAAATTACATAGTAGGTAGGTAAATGTAAAAAATATGGATGTGGACCAGCAAATTACCTAGAACTTGTATCTATCGACGAAGGCTTTTCAACGGGGTCTTTGGAAATAGTGACGCCGGCACCGCCGGGGTCACCATCTCCTTTAGCAGGGTCGCCCATCGCAAATGACAAAAGCAAATATTTAACACAAGATTTATTTTATCACTTACTTAAACTAGAAAACAATCAGGAATGTACTCACAAGATTCTTTAATTTAATCACGAACCAATACTTGTCTTGTCCTCAGCGAGGCTCGACAAAGAATGCCGCACTCCACCACCACAGCGCTAAGGAACACAAAACAAAGTGGTGGGGAGCGGAAGTACTGTGTCGTCGATTAATTACTTTAATTGTAATAACTTTTAAATATTGGTTCACGATTAGCAAAACAAATCAGTTAATTAAATACTTGGTTGTGAATAACTTTAGCTTACAATTTAAGGTTAGTCTAAATCTTAGTTGAAATATTAGGACGTTATTTTAATACCGCCGAATGCTTCAACCAGGAAAGTAGTAAACAAATCAGTTCATAATTTTGATGCATAACCAGACGTAACGTTAGATTTCTCATTCTTAACTACTTAAAATTCATAATGCCAATTTTGAATAATTTCAGTCAACAAACTGACTCCTAACTTGGCCATATAGTAATCATTACATTTTTTAATCAAACTGAACAAGGTAAAATTAAACTTATTTACTAGGTAATATGTTTTTGCGTCGACACGGCCATACTGCGGGACGGTGCGTGCTCTGCACCAGTCGCGATTCTGAAATAAATAAATAATTTCTCTGAGCTAGGTATCTGTTAGGTACGCTAGCTGATAACTTGGTCACGGTATATCTTATTACTCGTATGAAATGGTGTAAAATTATAAACAATGTTATCGTTCCAAAACAAACTGTAGTGAACTCTCCGATGGTCACTCTATAAAACCAAGTTTTCAACCATATTTTCGTTCAATCAAAATGTATAATTAGAAAACATGTTATGTTTGCATAGTAGCCATGGGCCTTTAAATATGGCCTGACTGCAGCAGACATGAAAGCCGTAAGTATAAAGCAAACGGCTGCTGTACAGGAATGTGAGCAAAGCTTGTTTTAGTTAAGCGAACACTCCACGCATACTTCGCTAGATATTATTATTGATACGTCAATGCAAATGCTACACGCTAATTGCATGGTTAAAATTCTCGCTGACAGGGTTGATGCTGTGGCGCTGAGCGGTCTTGTACGCCGTGGTCCACAGGGGCTCTAAAGGGATATTGAAAGGACGATGCTGGGGCCTTATCTCTCATGACCGTGGTCCCCAGGGGCTCTAAAAATTCAAATACTTGCGTCGATAGTAGCTCGCAGGAAATTGTTGCTGTGGTGCTGAGCGGTCTTGTACGCCGTGGTCCACAGGGGCTCTAAAGGATACGGGCAGGGCGATGCTGGGGCCTAGGCCTTATCTCTCATGACCGTGGTCCCCAGGGGCTCTAAAAATGCAAATACTTGCGTTGATGGTAGCTCACAGGAAATTGTTGCTGTGGTGCTGAGCGGTCTTGTACGCCGTGGTCCACAGGGGCTCTAAAGGATACGGGCAGGGCGATGCTGGGGCCTAGGCCTTAGGTTTATGACCGTGGTCCCCAGAGGCTCTGTAAACAAGTAGGACTGTAGGGGAGCAAGGTATGGATATGTACAGTCTTAAAATGAGTGAAAATATATCACTAATAGCAATGACAATTTATCTTGCTTTCTTTAGAAAATTATTTAACTTTACCTTTCATCTATCAGTGATAAATAAAAGGAAACTGACCTTTTGCTTAGGCATCCGGTATCCCGGCAGCATGAGACGTGGACGGCAGGGCAACAACAGCCTGAGCTGTGATCTGCAGATCGGTGTCATGAGTGTCATTTGATTCGGCAACGATGTCTTGTCGAGTGTCATCATTGAAATTCGTCGACACGGTTTCCTGATCACCAGGTTGTGGTGCCCGGCGCAGTTGATCATGTGCCACTTTGCGGGGACGCCCCCTGCCAGTAACTCGTTTCACCATATAGCGATCGTTGTCCAATACTCTGTAGATCTCATATGGTTCGCTGTATTTCAGGTCTAGGGACGTTTGGTTCCGGGGATTATTCTTAATAAGAACATAGTCACCTCTTTGGAATGGACGCATCTTTGCCTTAGTCTTATCGAAGCGCCGTTTGTCGTACTCAGCTGCAGCCGCCATTTTACGTTGCACGTGCTGTTCAAGAGCATCAAAGTCGATGGATTCATCCTCGATATTTACCAACCTTAGGAGTTCTGGTGGTACACAGTGCTGACGACGAGTTAGAAGGGAGAGCGGTGCAACTTCAGTTACTCTATGTGGAGTACAGTTAAATGCAAGTTGGAGAGCTTCTAACGCTGTCTGCCAGTTTTCGGTGTCGTAATTTTTTATTATTGTTAAGGCGTTTTTCAAGGTACTCATTACTCGTTCGACTTGACCATTTGCTCGGCTTACTCCTGGTGATATGGAGTGTAGGTTGATCCCAAAACGGTCACAATAGGCTTTGAACTCACCGAGAAATTCACGTCCGCCATCGACTATGACCTGCACAGGAGCCCCAAATAAATGCACGACTCGTTTCAGCGCAGCTAGGGTGCTACTTGGGCTCTTGTCATTAGAGTAATCGAGTAAGGTATACTTAGTAAAGGCGTCTATTGCGACGATAACATACTCTGACTGACCTTCAGCGTTTCTCGTACCAAGCTTGCCTGTAATATCCATGTGAATAACTTGAAAAGCTGCTGTGGGTTTCTGTATCGGGTGCAGCTGTGCTTGGATTGCACCTGAAGGGCCCTTAGAGGTTCTACATTGCACGCAATTGTCAACAAACCTTCTGACAGTGGTATTCATATTAGCAAACCAGTAAGTCTCTCTCAGCTTTTGCAGAGTTTTCTCCCATCCCGGATGTTGAAGTGAGGTGTGAAAAGAGTTTATCAAACTCCACTGGAATGCTTTTGGTACTACCGTTGGTTTGTACGTACCGAGTATAGAGTGCGTGAGTATTTTCTTGAGCACGCCTTCCTCTAAAACGTATCCCGCAGTAGGGTTGTTGGTAGACATGCTGTCTATCAGCGGGCGAAGGACATCGTCGCGTCGTTGCTCAATCTGTAACCACTCTGAATCTCTGGTCATAACGTTGACTGCTGACTCAGCCTTTGGGTTTCTGCTGAAGAAATCTGCGTGCTGTAATCGCTCACCTTTTCTATACTCGATCTCGAAGTCGTAATTTTGCAGAAAGGCCCACCACCGATGTATTCGTGGAAGTAAATCCTTCTTGTGTTTGGATGCTTTCAAAGCATTACAGTCCGTTATTACCTTGAAATTTCGGCCGTATAGGTAGTGGCGGAAATGCTTTATGGCTCTCACCACTGCCAAGGTTTCGAGCTCGTACGAATGGTAGCGGCTCTCGGCGTCCGTGGTACGCTGGCTCATGTACGCGACTGGATGCTGGCGGTTGTTGGTGGTCTGGACCAGCACTGCTCCGTAGCCGAGGCTGCTGGCGTCCGTGAAGAGCTCGATTGGTGAGTCTTCCTGAAATAGCGTAAGGGTAGGCGCAGTAGACAAATAATGCACAATTTTATTACGGGCCTCCTCGTGTCTCTCGTTCCATTCCCATTTGGCGTTTTTCTTTGTTAATTCATACAGTGGTACCATGATACGCGAGAAATTGGGAATGAAGCGTCTGAAGTACCCGGCAAGGCCATTAAACTGCCTAACTTGCTTAGCATTTTGCGGAACGGGTGCCTTCGTTAAAGCCTCTACTTTCCTTGGACTTGGGTTTACTTGCCCGTCTGACACAATGTTGCCCAAGTACTCGACAGAGCGTTTAAAGAAGGCGGTTTTGTCAATATTAATCGAAAATCCAGCTTTTTGCAAAGCGATTAGTATTCGTTCAATATGTGACATGCCCTCAGTGAAGTCTTTGCATTTTGAGAGGACGTCATCAACCTGGCAAACTTGCTCAGGCGAGTTTAAAAGATCAGCCAGAGCCCTGTTTATACATCTCTGATACACAGAACAGGCATTACTGAGCCCGAATGGCATTGAAAGGTATTCATACATGCCATCCGGGGTCACGAACGCCGTTTTTTCGATAGAGTCCTCAGAGATGGGTATCTGGTGGAATCCAGCCGCCATGTCAAATGTGGAGAAGTAAACTCCCCCAGCCAGTTGATCGACTTGATCGGATATTATTGGCAGTGGATAGTGATCTCTCAGAGTGTTTCTGTTCAGCTCACGGTAGTCCACACATAAGCGATCCTGGCCATTTTTCTTTTTGACCAATATTATTGGACTCGAGAATGGTGATTTACTCTCACGAATTATATTGTGCTCAAGCAATTCTTTCACAATATTACGCACCTTCTCTCGTTCAACTGGACTCAATCTGTACGGTCTACGCTCGACACATTTGTTTGGATCTTTTAATCAAATTTCAAGCTGGCCAGTATTGACACGCGTGCTAGGATACCCGCGAATGAACAAATGATCAAATTTGTTTAGCAGTATTTTGAGTTCATTGATCTGATCTCCGTCAGTCAAATCGCAGTCAATATTGTCGAACTTTTCACTTTGGGATCGCATGTGATAGACCACCAGTTGATGAACCAATTTCGCACCTCGAGAATCAACCACCACACTTAAATTTGTATTTTCGACCAGATTCATCCCTATCAGAATGTCCGATGACAATTCATAGTCCGGTACCACGTGAAACTGTAGCTCTATTCGTATTTTGTCTATTTCACAAATAGTGGTCAATGTTGATAGGGATACCACCTTAAATTGCCCTATCCCTGACAAATAATTCACAACATCAAGTCGTTTCCCAGGTAATTTAGCTGCTACAGATTCACGCATTACCGAACATTCTGCCCCGCTATCAAATATCGCAAGCAGT
Source organism: Notocelia uddmanniana (assembly GCA_905163555.1). Classification (NCBI taxonomy): domain Eukaryota; kingdom Metazoa; phylum Arthropoda; class Insecta; order Lepidoptera; family Tortricidae; genus Notocelia; species Notocelia uddmanniana. The sequence goes on along the minus strand of LR991076.1, from coordinate 13,736,810 downwards.
TTTAGATTCCCTATTACTACCGGCATGGAATTCAATTTGGGTACACCCACACAATTCACGTTTGAGACTACCGCGCGTTCACGTTTAAAACATGTTTCATATGTGTGTCCCACTCTCGAACAAAACGTACACGTAGGTTTATTACTGGTGTCTTTATGGAGTACGGTTTTATCCGGATGACGTGGTTGAGGGTTTTCATTTTTATCACGATAACGACAATCTCGCGTGTCATGCCCGGGCTTTTTACAAACCTGGCAGAACAGCTTGTCTGAAAGCCGCGGCCGCTTAGTGACCTGCTGCAGGTTTGGTGTATTTGGGCATGAACGCTTAAAGCGTCGTATAGACGAAGCTACTGAAATCAATTCTGGAACCGATGTGGCTCTAGAATTCAACAATTCGATTCGTAGGCGCTCATCTCCAATGCAACCAATTACGGCCTCAACTGCGTCATCGTTAGAAAGTTTATCTTTAGTAATACGTCGCCATAATACCCAGGCTTGTGATAGAAACTGCGCAATGTCCTTTGAATTATCATAGGTATGTTCTCGAAAACGAGTGACATCGCGGGAATACCTGTTCTCAGGTTCAAAAGTAGTTATTAAAACGTCACGCAGTTCCTGCCATGTGGTAGTAGAAACAAGCCAATTGTCCACCCATAACCTTGCACGACCTTTCAGTAAACTACATGTTTTCATTCTCACATCGTAGTCGCTCAGGTTATAGGTGTCCATGGCAGTGGTTACATGCTGACACCACTCTCGTACTCCAATATTTGCATCCGGGTCATACGAAGGTAAAAATATGTCGGTAATTTTAACCTTCGTGTCAGTTGGTGTTGAAATACGATCGGACACGTGTTTCATCATTTGCAACATCTGCGAGAAAAATTCGGCTGGGACCCCGTTGACAAAAGTCTTACTATTTTCATCATTTGAACCAGAAGGATGAACCGAAGTGGGTGGTGTCCCAACTTCTGATATCGACGAAGGCTTTTCAACGGGGTCTTTGGAAATAGTGACGCCGGCACCGCCGGGGTCACCATCTCCTTTAGCAGGGTCGCCCATCGCAAATGACAAAAGCAAATATTTAACACAAGATTTATTTTATCACTTACTTAAACTAGAAAACAATCAGGAATGTACTCACAAGATTCTTTAATTTAATCACGAACCAATACTTGTCTTGTCCTCAGCGAGGCTCGACAAAGAATGCCGCACTCCACCACCACAGCGCTAAGGAACACAAAACAAAGTGGTGGGGAGCGGAAGTACTGTGTCGTCGATTAATTACTTTAATTGTAATAACTTTTAAATATTGGTTCACGATTAGCAAAACAAATCAGTTAATTAAATACTTGGTTGTGAATAACTTTAGCTTACAATTTAAGGTTAGTGTAAATCTTAGTTGAAATATTAGGACGTTATTTTAATACCGCCGAATGCTTCAACCAGGAAAGTAGTAAACAAATCAGTTCATAATTTTGATGCATAACCAGACGTAACGTTAGATTTCTCATTCTTAACTACTTAAAATTCATAATGCCAATTTTGAATAATTTCAGTCAACAAACTGACTCCTAACTTGGCCATATAGTAATCATTACATTTTTTAATCAAACTGAACAAGGTAAAATTAAACTTATTTACTAGGTAATATGTTTTTGCGTCGACATATCTTATTTTATTGTTACTTAATATTTTTGTATTGAATGTTATACAATGTGGCTTGAATGTATTAAATGTTATATAATAAAACAATACTCTTATGTGTTCATTTTTTATTATTTATTGAGAATTCATCTGGTATTTAGAATCTTAAATACCCACTTGAAGAGTGAAAAATACAAAACATCGTTAGATTCGTTTAAATTTTATTTTATTTTATATTTCAATAACAAGTAACTAGAAACAGACTTTACTTTTTGGTTTCTTATTTTATACAAGACTTCCATAATAATGAGTTCTCTCGCTACGCTCGCTTTGTTACTTCAGCTCTCGAATTGTAAGAGGGAACTAGTCAAGAATTTCGTGCCTGAGCTTGATTGTTCCGGTAGCTCAAGTTGTCTAGAGCGATTGGCACCATTTTTTTATTTTTACTTTGAAATTTGGTGTAAGAAAGAGCAGAGTGGCTCTTGTTTTTGCTACGCCATTACACAACCGTCATAGGCTTGCAAGTGCGTTCCGGTTACACAGCATCACACCGAAGGCTACCCAACATGTCTGTCTCGGTGTTGCGTATGATCAGAGCCAGGGCTCCCAGCCGGCGCGCGCGACGCTCAGCAGCTCCGGCGCCGTGCAGTGCCGCAGCAGGCAGGTGACCTGTCAACCATACTAATACCATCATGTATAGAACCACCAGCGCGGCTAGCACAAGGGTGGTATTCCACTCATCCAATATCTTTGTCCAATATACATTTAATCAAAGAAATTGGATGATTTCATCCAACTTGGATGGAAACCCCGACATTTGATCAAAGATTCTGATGACATTCATGTAAATTAATATGGCCACGCATGAAAAAAAAAACTTGGACAAAGATATTGGATGAGTGGAATGGGCCTCCGTCAAAGAAATTTGATCAAAGATTGGAGAAAGATATTTATTTATTTAATCGTATGGCATTTATTTACGAACCGTGAGATCTTCGAGAAGACAAGTACGGTTGCCAGTTTTTGTTGCACTTTTAGCACCACCCAGGGGTCACGTGTAGGGTAACGGTGGGTACTCCCTACGGACGTGGTGCAACTTCGAGAAAGATATTGGACGAGTGGAATACCACCCGAAGACAGCGCGCGAGATAAACTATCCGCCTCTTTCTGTGTGTACCCATTAGAAATAGGGTGGTTCATAAGTCATTTTTCGTTTTCAGTTTGAACACTCATCCAATCTGTTGCGTATGCCTACTGATTTAACGTCCTAAAAAATTGTGTCACTAATCGTAGTTAAACTTTGTGATAATAGGTTGTTAAATACAAGGATTTTTTTAACAAAAAAACACCGACACCAAACTTTGCGAGACCCCTTTCTCCTGCTATATAATTTGAGGAGTTCCTTCGATTTTGCCTTACCCCACCGCTTGGTATATAATTTGAGGAATTCCTTCGAATTTGCCTTACCCCATCTTTTTGCTACTCAAACTTACTGATAATTTGGGGAGTTCCTTCGATTTTTCAAGATCCCGTCATCAGATCCAGACTTGGTGACAATGGGACCAACTAGAAAACATACCCTTTCAAAAAAAAAAAAAAATTTTAATCGGTCCACTAGTCTCCGAGTAATCGGTGAACATACATAAAAAAAATAAAGTATTTCGACGATTTGAGAACCTCCTCCTTTTTTGAAGTTGGTTAACAAGAACACTATGTAAGGTGTCTCTGTTAATCACAAACAGTTAGTATTTTAGTGATAATTGTCTCATATGATCCTGTTTAGCCTAGTTGGTTGTGACACTGCCTCCGAAGCTAGAGGTCTAGAGGGTTCGAATCCCGGCCAGGGCATTATTTGTGCATTTAGCACGGATTTTGTTCTTGGGTCTTGGATGTTCTCTATGTATTTAAGTATGTATTTATCTACCTATATATAAGTATGTATATCGTCGCCTAGTACCCATAGTACAAGCTTTGCTTAGTTTGGGACTAGGTCGATTTGTGTAAGATTGTCCCCCAATATTTATATTATATTATATTTATTATTATATGTAGTAGATATAAAATTGGTGAAGTGTCTTTTCAGGTGAAATTGATGGAAAGTCGTTTAATTGGCTTTGAAGGTCTTTGAGGCGGAAAATCCTGCTTTCTTCCTGCTGGATTTCAGAATCTAGAGCTTTTTACCGACTTCAATAGAAGGAAGGAGGTACTCAGTTCGTCCGCATGTTTGCTTGTTTTTTTTATGTATGTATGTTCCCCGATAACTCTTGACCACGTTAGCCGATTTTGATAATTATTTTTTTGTTTCAAAGCAGGTACCCCGACATTGGTTCCATATAAATTTGGTGAAGGTCTGATGATGGAATCGAGGGAACTCCTCGAATTTGATAGGCACGCATATGCCAGTTTCGGTATTTTCTGTAGGTAACCAAGCATTGGCTCACGGAAACCACAAATTGTGGCATAGCAAGTAAAACAATTTGAGTCGTTTTTTTTTTGGTATAAATTATTCAGTAATCAACTTTCATTATACTTAATCGTCCCACTTTAGGATACGTGCTAAAGCACAAAATCGAAAAAATCGTGTTTTCGATGCCGATTAGCACCCCCTTCCTTCATCGTCATCATCCTCCTAGCGTTATTCCCAGTACAGTTGCATCCTGAAGGATGCCTGGGGTCCGCTACCTAGCATCCTCTTCCTACATCGGATTCCGAAAAATGTTTTTCTGAACCACCCTAATTAGAAAGGCCGGTTAGTCTATCTCGAGTGCAGATCGTAAAAATGGCTCCGTACAATTAAAAAAAAAAATACTCTTAACTCCTGCTTTAAATATGCATATTATACTCGACGGCCTGTTTAGCCTAGTTGGTTGGTGGTTGGTTGGTTGGTTGGTGGTGGTGGTGTTTAGTTGGTTGGTTGATGGTGGTTGGTTGGTGGTGGGGTTAGTGGTTGGTGGTTGGGGTTGGTTGGTTGGTGGTGGTGGTTGGTTGGTGGTTGGTGGGTTGTGACTCTGCCTCCGAAGCTAGAGGTCCCAGGTTCGAATGCCGGTCAGGGCATTTAATTGTGCATTTTTCACGGATATTTGTTCTTGGGTCTTGGAGGTTTTCTATGTATTTAAGTATGTAATAAATAATAATAATAATAATAATAATAAATAAATATTAGGGGACATTTTTTACACAAATCGAACTATTCCCACAGTAAGCTCAATAGGGCTTGTGTCATGGGTACTAGACGACGATATATTTTATAGATATATACTTAAATACATAGAAAACATCCAAGTCTCAGGAACAAATTTCTCTGCTCACCACAGAAACAAATGCGCTTACCGGGAATTGAACCAGGGACCTCTAGCTTCGGAGGCAATGACACTACCAACTAGGCTAAACAGGCCGACAAATGTATTTATCTATATAAGTATGAATGTCGTCGTCTAGTACCCATAGTACAAGCTTTGCTTAGTTTGGGACTAGGTCGATTTGTGTAAGATTGTCCCCCAATATTTATTTATTATTTATATATATTTGGCATTGGCGTGACATTTTACAGATGACTACCGGTAAAGTTGAAGCTGATAAAAAATATTTTACACAATTTACTAATTTGAGTATTCATCATCCTCCTAGCGTTATTCCCAGTACAGATGCATCCTGAAGGATGCCTGCGGCCCGCTACCTAATCCCAAGAGGTGGCGTAGGCACTAGTTTTTACGGAAGCGACTGCCATCTGACTATCCAACCCGAGGGGGAAACTAGACCTTATTGGGATTAGGCTTGTCAAGTGAGTCGGCAACTTGACTGTTAGAAGTTCTCTAACTTGGCTTAACGACTGCAATCGAAGACAGCAACCGGGATCAACGGCTTAACGTGCCTTCCAAAGCACGGGAGCGCTCAGTTAGTAACCACTCAAAGCGGTCACCCATCCAAGGACCGACCTCGCCCGACATTGCTTAACTTCTAATTTGAGTATTATAGTGCCTATAAAGTTTTGGCATGCTTTATGACGTGTTGTGGGAGAAGCTAGAGAGGATGGGCGTCCCTGATGAACTTATCAGCATATTGTCATACTGGTATCAACATCAGACAAATAATGTTAAATGGGCAGACACACTATCAGACCAGTATAGACTTGAATGCGGGGTGAGGCAGGGAGGCCTAACCTCACCGAGGCTCTTTAATATTTATGTGAACCAGTTGATCGTGGAGCTCAGCAGCACCTATGTAGGATGTCATGTCGACGGTATCTGTTTTAACAATATAAGTTACGCGGATGACATGGTGCTGTTGGGCCCCACGATCGGTGGTTTGCGCAAATTAGTAGCGATTTGTGAGGCCTACGCAGAAAAGCATGGTTTGAAATACAACTCACTAAAGAGTGAGCTCCTGGTATTTAAAGGCAAAAATAAGCCTCCAACGTCTGTTCCTCCAGTTTACCTCAATGGTTCACCATTGCAGAGAGTGACGCAATTTAAATACCTTGGGCACATTGTTGATGAGAATTTGAAAGATGATTCCGATATAGAAAGGGAACGCAGGGCATTGGCTGTAAGAGGTAACATGGTGGTTCGTAGATTTGCCGGCTGCACACTTCACGTCAAAATCACACTTTTCAAGGCTGTTACGGACAGCCACGGAAATCTTCCAAATGGTGCTAAGTGAATAAATTGTGTGCGAGAATGGACGCGTTAGAAGTTGCGACAGAGACGCTGTAGTGTTAATCTTAATGTGCTAATTAGCTATAAGGAACGTATGATAATGTAAAGTGATCGTTTTGTACATCGGACAAGCAGCATAAGTCGGAGAAGAGTGTCCGGAACGAGCGCCGAGAACATAATGAGCTGACGCTACAGCGCGCCAGTCATATTTACAAGCTCTGTTAGAAAGAGACAGAAGACGTATCGAGGGTGCCGGAAACGGCGCATTTTCAGCTCTGCGCTCGAAACGGACACACCTGGAATGTTAAAAAGTATATTGAAAATTGAGACTTGGTAATATCTAACTTTTGTAAAGAAAATGAATATCCAGACCGTAGGGTTTAGTTGTAATGGGCGACCAACTTTTATTTTGCGTACGCGCAAAATCTTTGTCGACAGCTAAGCCGAGGAACCCCGGCGTAAATCGGACCACGATAAGGTCTGTCGAAAAGGGAAAACTAGTAACTCAAACTCGAACGCAAGTTTTAGAGAAATAAATTAAAACCGGAGCCCGCGAGAGTCGCGGATAGCGAGTAATGTAGAAGCAGGGAAGTTGGCAAAGTTTGTCGCCCAAGTAAATCCACCAATCAGGAAAGAGGGATTTTTCAAGAACTTTCTAGAAGGGTGTGAAAGGGATATTTTCAGTCTGTCTCGTTCTAAACCACGCCTATTCTCGTGAAGACATCCCCACTAATTGCGGGCCCAGATTGTGGCATAAAAACAGGCCTGGTTTGCAGCGAGAGCAGTGTGTGTGTGTGTGTGTATTGAGTTCAGTATCCGAGTCCTAAATCCGAAAAAGGGAAGAGAAGAGAAGTGAACAGTGCAGTGGTGACCAGTAGTGCTCAGTGTACGTGTAGGCTTAGTTGTAACGCTTAGTTTAGTGCTTAGTGGTGTAAATAAATAAGTGTCGTGATCCGAGTTGTTTTCATTTCGAACGTTAGGCGAAATAGTGAACCGCGTAATCGCCGCACAAGGAGCGTTGCCCGCTATTCCTCACGCGCTCGCAGAACCTGTGACGCACCGCGACCCGCTGAGACGGGTGGGCAGGAACCTTACGCTCCTCGAGCTATCCAAGGGTACGGTGCTGTGGGAGGGCGTCGTCCACAAAGGCATTTTGCCAAACATTTTACACCAGCAGTCTATGGACCAGTTATACCCAAAAAGCGTATAATGCCCTGCGAATATTGTATAATAACCTGTTCCGGGCGATGGTGGGGCTTCCTCGACACTGCAGTGCGTCAGGCATGTTTGCAGATGCGCACACAGACGATTTTTATGCGCTTATGCGTAATAAAATCGCCTCTTTATTACGGCGAGTGAGGGGAAGCCCCAACAGTCTCCTGCAGGTCGTGGCGGGAAGGCCAGATAGCGCCGTGATCGGCAGGTTCAACGATTTGCATGCCCCTAGTACGCGTGCGAATCGCTGAATCAGATGTATTGTCTGATTTGTTACAACTAGATTACTTTTACTAACATAGACTAAGGCCCTTTGCTTACTAACAAACTATGGACCATCAAGTTGTCTGATAATAAACGCATTTTATTTTATTTATTATTTAGTTTTTATTTTTACCAACTGTCAGCACAACGAATCCTCTAGTCAATGAAGGGTCTTATTCTTCTCCAATCGCGAGCCTCCATAGCCGTAGTCTATGGGGGCAATGTAAAAATAATTTTAATAACAAGTCCCCTGTTTTTTTTTGTATTAAATCTTAACGGTGGGCTACAGACAAAAATTTGTCGGTAAAAAAGTTGTTTCGTTCAGATGCAGGTTAACAAACGTTTGCCCCTTACTGCATACTTCTGAGGCTGGAGCGGCCGGTCACGTCGTTAGTGACGTCATATGACGTCGCGGTGCCGCGGACGTGTGCCATCTAAATTAATTTTCAGATTATCTGACTTTCTACGCTGTACTAGTCTCTCCGCAAATCCACGAGCGTGCGGTCGAGAAGCTCCTTGTATTGAAGTCCGGAGCGGCTGGTGACGTCGTTGGTGACGTCATATGACGTCGCGGTGCCGCGAACGTGTGCCATCTGAATCAATGTTCAGGTTCATTACCTGATCTTCAACGCTGTACTGGTCTCTTCGCAAGTCCTCGAGCGTGTGGTCGAGGAGCTCCAGATATTTATCCTTGTATTTAAGGCTGGAGCGGCTGGTGACGTCGTGAGTGACGTCGTATGACGTCGCCGTGCCGCGAAGAATGTCGCGGACGTGTGCCATCTGAATCAATGTTGAGTTAAAAATAATGTGAAATAAAAATTATATAGAGGTTCCTAAAAAACTTTTCCATTTAAGCCAACCGTTGGTGAGATATCAGCTGTCAAAGTCATAAAAAGTATCCCTCTAATTTCCGAACAAAAATTTTAGAATTCTGAAAAAATTGAGGCGGTATTATGGCGGTATTGAATAAGATAGGTTTAACAGTTTTTGAGTGATCGCTGAAAATTGCCTTGCCCAAATAAAGAGACGTAAGTACCGTGAGTTCCCTATGAAGATAAGCCGTTTTTTGGTTCAATGTGCTGTATAGTGGTTTTAAATATGGACTAGTAAGTACGGAACCCTTCTTTGTGCATGATTCGACACGCGCTTGGCCGGTTTTTTATTGATTATAACAAAACTGGGAAACTCAAAATAACCTTCTATAGACTAGTAAAGGCGAAAAAGTAGTTCTTGGGAAATTGTATCAAATTCTACAATAAAATTCCTAAACACATTACTGAACTTAGCTATTCTAAATTCAAATCTGTAGTAAAACCATAGTACATTACTGCAGAGGCCGTGAAGTAAGGACTCGTTTTATCCGGCCTCGTCTACGACTCGGCCGTTTATCCCAAACTCGTCCAGCAATCCCTGTTCCGGCCGAGGATTGTATAGTACTTTTCTCAAACATGTTAGAAAAAAAAACAATAAAAAAAAAACTAAATATACAAAACGTCCAAAAATAGCAAAGCATCACGACAAATAACGGATATTAAATAAAAACACGAAAAATGCTACAAAATACAAGCACCATTTAAAAAAACACGAAATAACTAAAAAATACCAAAAAACAGGTAAAATTTAAAAAAAAATACCTAAAAACATGGAAAAACAAAAAAAAAACACAAAGTATAAAAAAAATACAAAAAACTTAAAAGTTCAAAAATATCAAAAAACACAAACAACGCTACAAAATAACAGGAAAAAACTAAAAAAAAAATACATAAATATTCGAAAAATTCGAAAAAAGCAACAAAATACAAAAATACAAGAACGATAAAAAAAAACCGGAAAAACCTAAAAATAATACCAATTTACATAACAAATAAAAAAACGCTTTCTGGGAAGACATGGATGAAGTTATAGCCAATATACCTTCTCGAGAAGATAAGTTTGTTCTAGGCGACCTAAATGGGCATATAGGCGAATTCAATGACGTACACAGAGATGCACACGGGGGTTTTGGCTATGGTGTCCTCAATAAGGAGGGAGAAAATATCCTACAGTTTGCCTCGAGACATGGCATGACCATTATTAATACCAACTTCCAGAAAAAATCAGAACATCTCATTACTTTTAAGAGTGGAGGAAGACTGTCCCAAATAGATTTTATGCTGGCGGACAGCACACAAAAGAAAAAATTTAAGGACTGTAAAGTAATACCCGGAGAGTCACTGACCGCGCAACATAAACTTCTGGTAGGAGGAGGTGTATAGATTGCCTAAACCTATCAAAACGACAGTGGACAGAACACCTCGAATTAAATGGAAACAGCTTTTTGGCCCTCAGGGAGACAGTCTTGTGGATATATTGCAGGTCTATCTGCTGAAAGACATGGAATATAGCTATAATCACCCTGAATTGCTATGGTCTACATTTGAAAATGAATGCAAGAACAATGCAACTAGAATACTGGGCATTACAAAGGGCAGCATTAGTACAGGTAAAGACCCATCCTGGTGGGATCATGAAGTCAAAGCTGTTATCCAAAACAAAAAGATGATGTTTAAAAACTGGCAAGCATCTGAACAAGAAGAAGACCTCAAAAAGTATAAAGAAGCAAAGTCTATCGCAAAAAAGTGGGTTGCACAGGCAAGAGCCAGGGCAAGGGAGGGATTTTATAATAAAATTCAAAATTCAAAAACGGACACCGAGATTTTTAAAGTAGCTAAATCTAGATTTAAGTCAACCCTTGATATTAAGACGAACAAATTCATTAAAAGTAAAGAAAATAATCTCTTAACCATCAATTCGGATATTAATAATAGGTGGTTCGAATACTACAAAGAGCTTATGAATGAGGAGTATCCCAGCAAAGATCTCGAACCTCTTGTACCAGTAGAAGGTCCAGTACAAGCCATAAGTCTTGAAGAAGTAAAACTAGCAGTGTCAAGGATGAAAAATTCCAAAGCGGTTGGCCCAGATGAAATCCCAGCGAAAGTTTGGAAATTACTCGGCCCGATAGGGATAGAATGGCTCACAAGACTTTTTAACCTCATTCTTAGCAGCAGAAAGATACCGAACTCTTGGCGTCTCAGTTACCTAGTTCCTTTCTACAAGAATAAGGGCGACGTTACTGAGTGCAGCAACTACAGGGGAATTAAGCTCACATCGCACACATTAAAAATTTGGGAACGTATAATTAACAAACGCATTCAGTTACTTTCATCCATTAGCCCAAATCAATTTGGTTTCACACCGTCTAAATCTACCACTGACGTAATACAGGCAGTTAGAGTAGTAACAGAAAAACATCGTCTGAACAAGCAAGATGTGCACCTCATTTTCATCGACCTCGAAAAGGCCTTTGACAGGGTGCCACGTAAACTGGTGTGGCAAGCTCTAAGGGCACAACATCTGCCAGAAGTCTACATACAGCTTATACAGGATATGTACAGCAAAGTTCGCACCAAAGTCAAAGGCCCGGCCGGCATTAGTAAGGAATTTGAGGTAAAAGTAGGGGTGCATCAAGGCTCACCTCTCAGCCCACTACTCTTCAACCTAGTTATGGACCTTATCACAAAGCAAACCCAATCCCCGCTGCCTTGGAATATTCTGTATGCAGATGACATAGTTTTGATGGCCAATACAGCAAACGAGCTACAAACCACTCTGACATCCTGGATTGTGGCCCTTGAGTCTGCGGGTCTTAAAGTCAGCCGCGCTAAAACAGAACACCTACAATGCCATTTTGGAAATGTCAGCAGTCCAGCTACGATCTGCTATCCGGATAAAACGCAAGTACCAAAAGTCACACAATTTAAATACTTAGGCTCTGTCATAACAGAAAATGCAGATATAGAGGCCGACGTGGGACACCGAGTGAATGTGGCATGGCAGAAATGGAGATCACTAACCGGAGTTCTTTGTGACCCCCGTATGCCCGTACGAACAAAGGGTAAGGTCTATAAGACGGCAGTAAGACCTGCATTAATGTATGGAGCCGAATGCTGGCCAGTAAATAAGACGCATCTGCAAAAACTTCATACAAACGAAATGAAGATGTTGAGATGGTCAGGAGGGGTGACGCGATTAGACAAAGTCCGGAATACACACATACGTGGCAGTATCAAAGTGGCCCCCATATCTGAAAAACTCGCTGAAAGTCAACTTCGGTGGTATGGTCATGTAATGAGGAGAGACGAGGAACATGTTGTTAAGACAGCGTTGCGCCTACCCGAATGTAAAAGAGGTCGAGGGCGCCCACCTGCTACCTGGTGGACTAGTATGACGAAGCTGCTGAAAGTGGAGAATTAACCCGACCCGACAACCCAGGATAGACTGTTCTGGCGCCGACTAACTAGGAGAGCCGACCCCACCTAAAGTGGGAATGCGCTAAGGAGAAGAAGAAGATAACAAATTAAAAAAATATATACAAAATCGTGGAGGTTGGCTCTATGTAATATTTCCTTTATCAATTGATTTTAATAAGCAAATTTAAAAAGTTAGAGCAGCGGACAATAATGTTAGTTTCATACATTCTCCATATGTAGGGAGCCATGAACAGGTAACTTCATGTCCTCTTTTCGTGACATTAATGGATACATTTAGGCGCATGTTTGAGAAAACACTTATTTCAAGAGCATATTATAAGATAAACGATTACATCATGGACAGGGATGTTTGGCAGTGATAGCGTCCTGCACGGCTAATCTATCGCGAAAATGGGTTTTCTACTGTAGCATTGTTATTTTGCAGTAGCTGACACTGTAATTTTATATTTAATTATACAATGTATATTGTTTTGAAAAAATGACACCTCGCCGACTTTCTTACGCCGGTTCTTCTCGTGGCAGAGGTTTATTTTTCCGAACCTGTCGTAGTTTATTGACGTTCATAGGTGCATGTAATATGCCTAATTTGAAGAATAAACTACTTTTACTTTAAAAAAACAACATATCGGCACCTGTACATCCAGCTCGGGTCCCATCCACTGGAAGGCCACGCGAATGCAGGCCTCCAGCAGCAGCGCGGAACCCCGCATCGATGCCAGTCGCGACTGCAACCGCGCCTCTAGTACTGCAAGCAATCAATCATTCACTCACGCTGACAAATGGTTATTCGATCAATCGCCAATCAGTTATCCCAACCACCACCACCACCATATCAGCCCTAGGACGTCCACTGCTGGACATAGGCCTCCCCCAATTTCATGGGGGGTAAATGCCATAATCGCCACGCTTGGCATGCGGGTTGGCGATCGCAGTATCTCCACCGCACTCATGGAATGCTGCTGCCCATTCCCCGGTGGTCTTGGTCGTAGTTTTAGGACATACCCGGGTCCCAACATGGAGACTTAACCAGACCTTTAAAACGTTATGTAAAATAACAATATGACGATGACGTTTGGGGTTGAGACCTTGGGTCCGTGGGGGGAAAGCGCCCATAGTTTATTTAAACAATGCTCCAAACGCCTGATGGAGGTAACGCGCGACCGGAGGGCTGGGTCATACCTGGCACAGAGGATCAGCATTGCCATTCAACGTGGCAATGCTGCCAGCCTTCTAGGGACGCTGCCCTCAGAAGGCGATTTGGGGCAAATCTTTTATTTATAATTATTTTTAATTTAGTTTTGAACATTAGATAGTTTAGTTTTTATTTTGTTTATCCTCAATTACTTAAATCAAATAAAACAATATGACGATACGTGTACTTATAATATATTTTTCATTTGGTGGACCTTTTTCTATATTATTTGTTGTTTTCTTTGGACCCGAGTATGTCCTAAAACTACGACCAAGACCACCGGGGGATGGGCAGCAGCATCCCTGGAGTGCGGTGGAGATACTGCGATCGCCAACCCGCATGCCAAGCGTGGCGATTATGGCATATACCCCTCGTGAATTTGGGGGAGGCCTATGTCCAGCAGTGGACGTCCTTTGGCTGATATGGTGGTGGTGGTGGGTTTTTTTTGTATGTCACAACTACAAAAAAATAAAAAATCGATAAAAAATGTTTTTGACACTTTTTAGGGTTCCATAGCCAAAATGGCGAAAACTGAACCCTTACAGTTTCGTCGTGTCCGTCCGTCTGTATGTCACAGCCGATTTACTCGAAGACTACAGTGAAGATGAAATTTGGTAGAAAGGCGTATTCTATGAAACGCTACAAAAAAGTGCTGTGAAAATATTAAAAAAAAATGTTAAATTAGGGGATGGACCGGAGGATGGAAAAGTTTTTTCAGTTCACATAGGCGTAGGGGATATCTACAGATAGGCTTTTAAAAATGATGTAGAGGTTTCTACAAAACTTCTCCATTTAAGTCAACCATTGGTGAGATATTAGCTGCCAAAGTCGTAAAAAGTGTCCCCCCCACCCCTCTAATTTCCAAACCACGAAGTTTAAAATTCTAAAAAAAAATTGAGCGGGTGTACATTTATAAATACTTTCAACGATTTTTGGTTTGAACAAGATATGTTTTAACGGTTTTTGAGTTATCGCTGAACGGTCTTGACCAAATAAACAAAAGGACGTAAGTGCCGTGAGTTCCCCTTATACAAAGAATCCCCTTGAAGATACGACCTTTTTTGATTCAATGTATTGTATAGTGGTAATAAATGTTGACTATTAGGTGTCGGTACGGAGTACGAAACCCTTCTTTGTGCGTGATCCGACACGCACTTGGCCGGTTTATTTAGATTGCAACAGTATTATGTTTTGCAGCGAAAAATCCGATTTCCAATCCCTGCTAATATCGACTCATCAGTGGCGCGTTACAGTAAACCAATTAATCAAATCGTTCATTTGCTGGAATACATTAAGTGCATACATTAAATTTTTGAAATATAGTTCCATGTATTCAGCCTGCAAACAGGCATGCAAACGTTTCAGAGTGCTATGTTGACGAATTTATCTTCATTCCCCAGAATCAGGTGTTTAAGCAAACTTGACTTCTATTGTTCGGGATGTCATTCATACCTTGCATGTTGGCTAGTGCGAGGAGGTTTCTTGTTAGACGAGCGGGCAACGAGGCGGCGCGCCGCCACGTGTCGCCCCAGTCCACGCTCCGCACGTCGCCCGACCGGGAACACATGATGTTCTGCAGGTGACGATCGCCCAGACCTGCGACAATCATTTCATTTCTACAAAGACTTCGAGATAAAAATGTCTGCAACCGCCTAACGTAACCGAGACAGACAGTTTTTAACCTTTTGAGCACCAAAGACGGGAAACCACGCCATCGGAAATTCGTGCCACTGACGCCATCTACGTCAATTATAATTATTTTTATATTAGAAGATTTTTTTTACACAAATGGAACTAGTCCCATTGTAAGTTCAATAAGGCTTGTGTTATGGGACTTATGGGTACTAGACGACGATATACAGGGTGTCCCAAGAAGTAGTGATATACTGAAGCTGGGAGGTAGAGGACCTAGAGGGCTATCTGAATCACCCCCATGTATGTTCCGCGATTTTTAGTATTTTCGGAGTAATGAATTTTTTTTTAATTTTTCACTTATCGCCGCGTACGATGAGATTTTTATTTATGGTGACGTGAATTATTGCGGTAGATGCTTGATTTTTTTTGTGTGCTAATTTGATAGATAGGCCAATTCAGTATGGTAACATTTACTATCGTTAGATGTTTGAATGGCATAAAAAAAATTAAATGCCAAGAAAGATAAAATTACCCAGTATGTTCACAACTTCAAGGGCCCTTAAAAAATAAAATCACATAAAAAATAATTACCGATTGGCTTTTAAAAACTTGCTCTATCTATCAGGTAGCTACCCTGAAAATTTCATTTTATTATTAATAAGGCTTCAATCAAAAAATTGAAATCTAAATGTGGTAAGTGTAAATTTTTTATTTACATAATGATTAATGCGAGCTGAGAAATGAATGAGAAATGAGAAATGAATACTGGGTAATTTTATCTTTCTTGGCATTTAATTTTTTGATTCAGATAGCCCTCTAGGTCCTCTACCTCCCAGCTTCAGTATATCACTACTTCTTGGGACACACTGTATATTTAATAGATATTTACTTAAATACATAGAAAAATTCCAAGTCTCAGGAAAAATATTTCTGCTCACCACAGAAACAAATGCCCTTAGAGGGATTCGAACCCAGGACCTCTAGTTTCGGAGGCAGCGGGACTACCAACTAGGCTAAACGGGCCGACTTGACGTCCGTTCAAAAACTATGAAATACCACTCATAGAACCCTTTATTTATTTATTTATTTAATCTTTATTGCACAAAAGTAAAACTTATAGTACAAAAGGCGGACTTAATGCCATAAGGCATTCTCTACCACTCAACCTTAAGGCAAAGCAGAAAAATTGTGGGCGGTGCAACTAAGACTCTATGACGTTTTGGCATTATTACTCTTTGACAATCTTTACACGGCTCGACTTATTCCCAAACTAAGCAAAGCTTGTACTATGGGTACTAGACGACGATATACATACTTATAGGAGACATCCGCTAAGACTCAACAACACTATTCGTGATAAATGCACAAATACGACCAGGAAGCTGACCGGGTTTCGAACCCGGTACCTCCGGCTTCGTAGGCAGGGTCATAGTCATAGTCATTTATTCACATAACAATAAACATTATGTTTGAAAATAATAATAATGTTGAATGTACTAAAGTAAAGAAATTATAATAAATACAACAGTTAAATTAAAAGAATCACACACACAATCAATAACATAAAATAGCATAAATTCGATTCATTTAAAATACAATAAATATTTAAAAAAATTAGGAAAAAAATATATATTGGGGGACAATCTTACACAAATCGACCTAGTCCCAAACTAAGCAAAGCTTGTACTATGGGTACTAGACGACGATATACATACTTATATAGATAAATACATACTTAAATACATAGAAAACATCCAAGACCCAAGAACAAATATCCGTGCTAAATGCACAAATAATGCCCTGGCCGGGATTCGAACCCGGGACCTCTAGCTTCGGAGGCAGTGTCACTACCAACTAGGCTAAACAGGTCGTCGGATAATTTATTTAAAATACAATTTTAAAAATATTATGTCTATAATTTAAAAATAATCTCAATATCCTAATATATAATGTTAATTACCATCTCAAACAAATGTTCACTTAAACCCTATGCTGACAAAAACTCCTCAATCGAGTAGAAACACTTCTTTAACAAAAAAGCCTTTAGATTATTTTTAAATATGTTTAAATTAGAAATTAATTTTAACTCAGCGGGTAGTTTATTAAAAAGACCAACAGCCTGGCATCCCGAAGAGTGCTTGACCACTTTGAGTTTGGTTGTAAATATTCGTGGTAAGTCTTTTCTCCTTGTTGCTAGGCGCGGTTACCACCAACTAAACCAAAGTGGTCGTCAATATAATTAATAATAATAATATATTTCTTTTTCGATATCGAGTCGTCAATGAGACCGGACGTGTCTCTTAGCATAAAATAATATTCATTTGCATAACTGTGACCTAGCTCAGTTCATTAGGCGTTAGCAAAATATCTGTGTCACCGTAACTGACAAGTGCTTTATTTTATAATGTTAAGTGCTGCTACCTATACATAGTTATTTTAAAACCTAAGTAAAATGTCTCTCGAAAATAGCCCATTTAATCGAAGCGGGCTAACGCGCCGCAGCCCTCCGCCCACGCCCGCTCCGCAGCCCTTACCCGCACCCGAGCCCTCGGAAAAGGAAGAGCATCCTCCCAGGGTGATACCTACTCCCGACCTCCAGGGTTGGATGAAAACAATCGAACAGTACTTAAACGAAGTGTGCACTATTTCCTCTGAAGGGAAGTTAAACTCGGACCAAAAAAACAAAGTGAGTACCTTATGCCGAAAAGTGGCCCATTGCACATCTCAAATAGCTGTTGAATATCAGGCATTGAAACAGAAAGCGATCCAGAACTACAACTCATACCAATTTCTCCAGGAGAAACTCGACCTTTCACTGCGTTTCCAAGAATTGAAAAAATGTGTAGAAGAGTCTACAAAGCCTAGCCCGGAATCAGCTACTTTTGCCGACATGCTTAAGAAGAACAATACTAGATATGTCCAGCCCTCTAACATTAGTTCGGTAGCAATTTACCCTACAGACAAACGAAAATCGAGTGAGGAGATAAAATCCCTTGTCCAAAAGATAATCCGGCCTGATGAAATGAAGCTGCACGTGAGAGGGTTGCGCAAGATTAAGAACGGGGGAGTAGTCATAAGCACGGACTCTAAGGATGACGTACTGAAATTGAAACAGTCGACGCAGTTATCATCATCTGGACTCACAGTGGACGAGCCGCCAAAACGTAAGCCCAGAATTGTAGTCATTGGTGTGCCTGCGGCTATGCAGGAAGTAGAAGTCTTCAAGTGCATTTACCATCAAAACTTGGCTGAAAAATTGCGTGATATGACACTGGACACCTTCTTGACCTCGATTAAATTGAGCCATAAATCAGGAAAGAAGAATGCCGATACATGCAATTACATAATCGAAGTCCCTGCTCTCATACGGAAGGCTCTAATTTCAAACGACAGAGTTTTTGTGAACTGGTCGTCGTGCCCCATCAGGGACTTTACTCTAGTAACGAGGTGTTTCAAGTGCCAGCAGTACGGTCATGCAGCAAAATCGTGCAAGATGGAGGTCAACATCTACGGGCATTGTGGCGTTACAGGTCACTCAATAAAGGAATGCACAAAGAATTCAGAGTCGTCAAAATGTGCAACATGTATGCAATTCAAAAAGCCATGTGACCACAAGACTGGTGATGCCGAATGTCCAGCTAGAAAACTAGCCGAAAAAAGGTATCTTAATTCTGAAGATTATGACGGTGCCTGAGAGCGCCAACTTATAAATTTTTCTTCACTGTACTTTTTGTATTAGGTATTAACCTAGATCTAATTTCTTAATCTAAACTTGAACGTGATTAATTTAACATTGAATTTGGCCCAGTTTACAATTATGCTGATGCAGGTACTAGTAGCATGTCATATCTGATTAAAAATGCACAGCAAGCAATATTGAGTAATTACATTATCAAACATACGCGTTAGTCTTAAATACTTGTACTGATTTTTAAGAATAAAATTTTATTATATTTATTTTTTTAGTATATAAATAAGATATTTAACAGTTAAGTCCTTTTTGCCTGGAACACAGGGTTTCCTAGTTCTGGCACGTATTATTTAATGTCCTCTAATTGTGAACTCCAAGCCTATAGGTTATTATTGATGTACAACTGTTTTACCATTTTAGTATAATTTAGATAACTTAATATTTATCAGGTGCCTTTCATGTACACAAATTGCATTAATTAGTATATCTTCTCTTTGCCTGAGATACAGGATCAACCTAGTTCAGGCAATTGTAATAATTTGTGAACTATGTATTAATACGCAAGCACAATGTTAACGCTAGCAATAAGGTTTGAAAATGAATAAATTTATTATTATTATTATTATTATTGGGGGACAATCTTACACAAATCGACCTAGTCCCAAACTAAGCAAAGCTTGTACTATGGGTACTAGACGACAATATACATACTTATATAGATAAATACATACTTAAATACATAGAAAACATCCAAGACCCAAGAACAAATATCCGCGCTAAATGCACAAATAATGCCCTGGCCGGGATTCGAACCCGGGACCTCTAGCTTCGGAGGCAGAGTCACTACCAACTAGGCTAAACAGGCCGACAAAGGGAAGATGTGGAAAAAAATCCCCTTTGGATTCTAAAGTGTGATATTTGTCATACGCGCCCAATAGCTCTAGCCACCTGAGCTACCGTAACAATCAAGCTCAGGCACGAAATCTTTCACTAGTTCCCTCTTACAACGCCTCAGGGATGCGTACAGCGACATCTACCTAGAAAACTCACGCTTATTCGAACCAGATGTCGCAGATTCGAATCCTGCACGGAGCACTATTAAAAAAAACCTTAAATTTGAAATGTAATAAATTACACCTAATAGCGTCGCGTGAATATTTAACTGTATGTGACATTATACGGTGACGGAAAAGCTAATGTTGAAAGAATATAAAATTACTATCCCGTGTCCTCCCGGTTAAAGACTAAAGACTCCTGTGTGAGCTATTACGTTGGGCGCCAAATGTGATGTGTGGTTTGGGGCCACACCACCATATCCTCCTGCCAGACGGGCGTGGAGGTTTCCTAGCTAGCTCAGCTGTCAGGGAGTTCCTACATACGGGAGTCGCCACCATATCAGCCCCAGGACGTCCACTGCTGGACATAGGCCTCCCCCAATTTCATGGGGGGTAAATGCCATAATCGCCACGCTTGGCATGCGGGTTGGCGATCGCAGTATCTCCACCGCACTCTAGGAATGCTGTTTGTTGCCCATTCCCCGGTGGTCTTGGTAGTTTTAGGACATACCCGGGTCATACGGGAGTCGGGTAAATAATAATCACAATGTACATTATTACAAAATAAGGGTCTTTACGCCCGTTTATTACTATTAGAACCTTAATGACCTTAATCTAAACGATATGATGATGATGAGGCTTACCTACGATCCTTAGGGGATCCTGTCGATATGGGAACGCGGAAATGGGCCCTAGGCGGGCCAAGCTAAAGTCGGCGAAACACCGCTAGAATACCCCGCGGCTGACAGACGGCAGCGGACGTATGATGGTTGCCATTTTTAACCGACTTCAAAAAAGGAGGAGGTACTCAATTCGACTGTATTTTTTTAAATGTTTGTTGCCTCAGAACTTTAGATTAGTTGAACCGATTTTGATTATTATTATTTAATTTGAAAGCTGGTGCTTCCCGTGTGGTTCCATTTCAATTTGGTCCAGTTCTGACAATGGCTCCAAATCATATAAGTCTTAAATTTGCATTAAGTATGTACACGACAATTGAACGAATAACTCGGTTGAAGTCGTTTTTTTTTTGTTAAATGTTCGACTATATCGTATTCGATAAGCCACCTGTCACTGCACTCGCATACTTCTCAGAACGTGACGAATATCTTATCCGCGACGATAAGGGATAAAATGGCAACCATCATATGCCTCCTGGTCTCGAGTTAGGGAGACCAGTCGAGCAGTGTCGACGATTTGTCGCGCGCTGCCATCAACCGTGATTGGTTACATGCTAAGTGCGGCGAGTAACCGGCTGGTGGTGGCGTGTCAGTTCCCGCCTACGCCCCACGCCACGTATTCTTCGACGACGCGATATATTTCGCTCGGCGAAGCGAACAGCCGGCTGGTGGTGCCCCAGTTCCCGCCCGTCATGCTCGTGACACGTCCCCCGTCCCGACACAAAGCTGTGTAAGTGCTATCGAAGAAAGGGACACCACGGGGGCCTCTCGGGGTCCAAGCGGCCGGCGAGTAGTGGATCGGGTAGGAGGTCCCTACGGTACGCGAGTGAGAGACGGGAATTCTGGGGTGCTATAAGGGCCTCTCGGAAGCCAAGCGGCCGGCAAATAGCGGGTGTATACGGAGGGGCACACTACGGTGGCTGTCTCCGTTCCCCTCGCGTCTCCTCCCGTGCGTCGGCGCGGCTTGCGCCGTCGCAAAGTCTTACACCACTATTTTCCCCGTAATTAGTACGAGTATGAAACAGATTATGGATTTATAATCGCCATTAACACTCAATGTAAAAGAAATCCAACAGTGATGTTTGTCCACTCACCCAGGAGCCACGTGAGTAGAGTCATATCGGCTAAAGAATCGGTGAACTTGTGTTTTTTGGAGATGAAGTCTTGCACGCACGAGCTGCTCTGTTCCATCGCTGACCTGAAAATAAATGGTAGCAAATACAATATTATTTTATTAACGGTCTCATAAATTTTTCAAGGAGCGTTCGTGGCCCAGCGGCGCCCGCGTACCGCGTGCGGTATGCGAGGTTAAGCAACGTCGGCCGAGGTCAGCCCTTAGATAGGTGACCGCTTTGAGTGGTTACTAACTGAGCGCTCCCGTGCTTTGGAAGGCACGTTAAGCCGTTGATCCCGGTTGCTGTCTATGATAGCAGTCGTTAAGCCAAGTTAGAGGCCTCCGGGCGGCTTGAGAACCTCTAACAGTCTAGTTGGCCACTCACTTGACAAGCCTAATCCCAATAAGGTCTAGTTTCCCCCTCGGGTTGGAAGGTCAGATGGCAGTCGCTTCCGTAAAAACTAGTGCCTACGCCAATTCTTGGGATTAGGTAGCGGACCCCAGGCATCCTTCAGGATGCAATTGTACTGGGAATAACGCTAGGAGGATGATGATGATGGTCTCTTAAATTTTTCACCCATAGAGCTCGATGGCATAACGCTACCGGCTGCTCTGATTTCCGATACCTCGGTCTCATACACTGTAATGGCGATATTGACCTTGATTTTAAAAACCGAATCACCGCAGGATGGATGAAATGGCGACAGGTCTCGGGAACCATATGCGACGCCCGAATGCCCTTCCGATTGAAGGGCAAAATCTACAAGACCATTGGAAGCCTTGTCGTCATGTATGGATCGGAATGTTGGGCCGCAAAGGTGACGGATAAAAGAGGGTCCATGTTGCGGAGAAGAGGATGTTGAGATGGATGAGTGGTGTAACAAGAATGGATCAGATCATCATCATCCTCCTAGCGTTATTCCCAGTACAGTTGCATCCTGAAGGATGCCTGGGGTCCGCTACCTAATCCCAAGAATTGGCGTAGGCACTAGTTTTTACGGAAGCGACTGCCATCTGGCCTTCCAACCCGAGGGGGAAACTAGACCTTATTGGGAATAGGCTTGTCAAGTGAGTGGGCAACTTGACTGTTAGAAGTTCTCAAGCCGCCCGGAGGCCTCTAACTTGGCTTAACAACTGCTATCATAGACAGCAACCGGGATCAACGTCTTAACGTGCCTTCCAAAGCACGGGAGCGCTCAGTTAGTAACCACTCAAAGCGGTCACCCATTCAAGAACTGACCTCGCTCGACATTGCTTAACCTCGCATTCCGCACGCGGTACGCGGGCGCCGCTGGGCCACGAACGCTCCAATGTGTATAACGCTCCAAACTGCCCAATATGTATACCTGTTAAAATACAGTCAATCAGATAAGGAACTAATATATAAGAGGAAGCAAATCGTCTACGGTGGTATGGCCATGTTCTGCGGAGAGATGAAAGTCATGTAACAAGAAAGGTAACAGATGAATGTGGAGGGATGTAAGAGGAGGGTACCCAGTAGTACTCGTTAAGCTGGTAGAACGGACACACGCACAGACACACACACTGGACTCCAACAAAAAATTGTACTTAAAAATTAATATTACGCAAACCAATAGCTAATAGTAAATAACGATACAAGTGCAGAAAACAGGAAATTCGCAACGAGTGGTGATAAATTAAAACACGACCGAAGGGAGTGTTTTAAATCGACACGAGTTGCGAATTACCTATTCGCACTTGTATCTTACAACGTTTTACAGGACATATGGCTCTTTAAAGTTTCGACATATGCACGTAATCTGCTGATTACCGCACTCGTGCGGTAATGTAGTACCATATGTACTGTAAAACTATTTTTAACCAGTTATCTACGATACCCAACACGATGGTATTAAAGACAAATACACCAAAAATTTATTACACCGTTTTGTTGGCTTGATTGATACGTATACCCATACCAAATTACAGCTTTCTACTAGTAACGGTTACAGAGCTAAGCCGCGGACAGACGAACGGACGGACTAACTATAAGGGTTCCTTTATTGTTTACTACGGAACCCTAAAAATTGCGTTTGCTTTTGATCCTAGCCTACCGTACCATGATGGAAAGTTAAGACAAGGATGGAACTGTTCACTCTTACCTCGCCGAAAGACAATTCTAGTTGAGGCAGTGCGAACTTCATGTTCGTCATGGATAGTCCTTTAAACAATCAGCCGAAGCACGCCTATCAGCCGAAGCACGTCTACTGCTGGACAGAGGCGTCCCTCAACTTCATAGCGGTTAAATGCCATTATCGCCACGGCCTAGGCATGCGCATATCTCCACCGCACTCCAGGGATGCTGCTGCCCATCCACCGGTGGTCTTGGTCGTAGTTTTAGGACATACCCGGGTACAAACGGGTTCTGAAAACCCAGTGCCGTATTGGACATACCCGGCACTCTTCCCTCACCAAAAGTGAATTCTTGATTGAGGCGGTGCGACCTTCATTCATCATGGAAGGTTCTGAAAACGCAGTACCATATTACCTGAGAGCGTACGCGGGCACCCTCGCACACAGCTCTTGATGTGCTTGCAGACTGGCTGCCGGGGAATCCACGAGATTGCAGTCCGCTGGCCGTGTCACTGTGTGCAGGACTAAGGACAAAACATCTATGTTAGAACCGGGTACACTGTAAATTACAACAGAGAGGAGAGTATGCTAAACTAACTGTTTCGTCAGTTTGGCAGTAAATTTAGTCATAAGTTTACGGGGGCTGTTCTGAAAGTTTTTAGCTGCTCTCACTCTATTCATGCCATATATGTTTTAATGATACCATTATGCGGGTAATTTCGATACATATGTGTTGGGGTGAAACTGTTGATGAAAGTCGCTTGGGTTTTTTTTATTGCGTTTTAAGTACGACGTGTCAACAGCCCTATCTAATATGCGATGAACGGGTCACAATACCAATTTTGTGTTGCGGGCCAATTTTGATTTATACGTCACCACAACTAAACCGGAAACTATGAATCTTCCCTGTCTCTACCCACGTAATCTGTTTCGATTGCATGAAAATTAGCGACAATGAGCACGTGTGTCGAATCTTAGTCTAGGTCGCGAGACTAGGGACAGGTCATCATCACAAAAAAAAACTTAAATAAAATAAAATGATTTAGTGATTTTACATTAAAATCAGCAAAACTAAGTTAGGAAGTCATCCCGGGCAGTTTCCACTACAGCTGTTAGGGATTTCGTTGCCAAAACTATTTTTAGGCATCAAAAATAGTTCTATTTTCGCAAATTTTAAAAGCCCATACTAAAGTCCTTTTGGTAAAAGAAATGTTGTGAAAAAAATACTTGCTGCTTACTAACGATTTTATCTCAGCTCATAACTATTGAAATTACCCACATGATGGTGTAAATAAAAAATATATAGCATGAATAGAGTGAGAGCAGCTAAAAACTTTCGGAACAACCCTCGTACACTTCGGCCTCAGTAACAACACCGCGTTGTTGTTGAATAGCATGGAGGCGGATTTAATTTAATTTTAATAATAATTTTGCCGAGATTTCCCGGAATACCGAAAATTTGGATAACATAAACACATACATATTCCGTAATCAAAACACAATTTAATACCTATAACGCCCTTAATGGGACCATTGTTACAAACTGTTAAAACTGTTTACCAACGTGAATGTTGCTTTTTTTTTACTCTGGTTAGGTTTGCGCTTGACCACAAATCACCTGATGGTAAGCGATATTGTGGTCTAGGATGGAGCGCGCTTACCTAGTAAAAACCGATTCACTCTCGTCTTGAACATAAGGCTGTAGTTTTCAGGCTTCGATCAATAATAAACCTAGATACACTATCACCTGCAAATTCAAGTCGAAAAAGTGTCCGAATTTCATTGCGAGTGTGTGCGTGTATAGGAGACACACAAAAAAAAGTAATGCGATTTGTACCATTTCCTTTTATTCGATATTAAGCCTTACATCACAAACATAACGTTTTATTTTGAATGATAGTGTTTGGCGGTTATAACATTTCAAAATGCACGTATCGATTGTGGAAAATTTCCACAAAAGTCCGCATTATGTTAACAGATTGTACACCGTAAATCAAGAGCAATTAGGTTCAGTTTCGTTTGTATTGATTTTCCACTGATTAGATGTCAACATTGGAACAGAGGCCGTATCGTGTGCCGTGGAGTCGAAATTGTTTTTTTTTTTTAATAGGCATCGGTAGAAAACAAGCATACGACTTGTCAGGTGGTAACGTCGATTTAGGGATGATTCACAGTAGACCTGTAAGTAGTACTGTAAATCATCCTTTATACCACCACGACCTCTTTGGCTTAGTTGATAGCGACCCTGTCTGTCTATTAAGCAGGAGGTCTCGGATTCGATTCCCGGTCAGGGCATTTATTTGTGTGGCAAGCAATTGAGCATGAATATTTGTTCCTGAGTCTTGGATGTTTTTTATGTATTTATTTATATTTATAAGTAGTATGTATTATGTAGTAGCCATAGTAAAAGCTTTATTAAGTTTGGGACTATGTCGATTTGTGTAAGATTGTACCCTCATATTTTTTTTATTTTCATACCATATAAATCATCACGAACAATTTGCTTAAACTAAATGTTACAAGGGCATTTTCAGAAATAAGTGTACCCAATTAGCGTGAGTTGTTAAAAAAGTTTATCAATGTCAGTTTAGTGGCAATAATTAAGAAATAAATTTAAATGAAAACTGAATACATAGTTTATTTTTATCAGTTATATGCGTTGTCATAAAACAAAATTCTGAAAAGTGACAGGAACAAACCACGCTAGAACCATTTGTTTTAAAATAATCTTCACCTCTTTTTTTAGCTATAATTTGCCTCCATTTATCTCTCTCAATTTATTTTTTTGGTAAACTGTAATAAGGTTAATAGTAAGTTAGGTTAGTAAGCTACATGTAAGTGAAAACCATATCAAAATGAGTAAAAAAGTTTTTGATTTAAACAACGTATACTGAGCAGAGCGACATGTCAGACAAACAAACTGTTACCACCCGATTTTGATGTATGAATAAAGTAAAATACGAATACACTCTATACATAATTATGTGTGTACAATAAAAACAATACATGTAAACTTTCGTAAAAAAGTTTTCAGTGTGCGACTCTTTTCATTCGAAATTTTATTATAGTCCAATTCGTCCGTTCTCCGTTCCGTTTCAATATACGACTAACTCAACGTCAGGGAAAGAGACAGCAGCGTAGCTGGTTGGCTGTTTAGTATTTCAAATATTTACATAAAATATTTTTTATAAGCGTGTTATAGCCTGAAATAACTACAAATTCAATAAATTATGAAACTTTAAATAAATACTCATCGAAAATACGAAATTCCATTCTTTTTTAACGTCGTTAACGTGTTGTTTTTGCTCTTTTTCACGGAGCACTTAGGCATGTTGACTCGCCGATGGCTAGCGCGCGACTGCGAACGCAAGAGTGCTTAAACGGAATTTAAGCACTCTTGAGCGTGGACGCCGTTGACAGGCAAGTAGTGTATCTAGGTTTATTATTGATCGAAGTTTTCAGGTAACAAGAATTCCGGTAAGGAGTTCCACAGCTTGGCTGTTCTCACAATAAAAGAGGAAGCGAAACGCTTCGTGGGAGTTTTTGGAACTGCCACCGTAAAACGATGTCCCCTTGCCGTATCCCTGGTCGACCGATGGTAGTAGGGGGCGGGGGGTATGTGCTGTGCTGTTATCTAAAATCTACTGAAAATAGTCATAACCTAAAAAACCTTTTCGTTATGCTTTATACAATCCAGGAATCCGGGAAACTAAATAATAGAAATATTAATTTTAAGAAGCCGACTCCATACTGGCTTATATTTTCCGGGATTTTGCTAGTTGTAGGTATAAAAGTATCCGAATGAAAAATTTCCGATGCCTGTCCATAACATGAGCTATAACATACCTTCCAAGTTACAAGCAGTGGATATCATCGTGCGCAGTCGCTCGTGGCCCTCTAAGTACTCGATGAGGGCGCTCTCTTCGTCCAACAGTGTCACCTGTCACATAACAGTTCAAACGCTCAGTAAGGTGTGTATTTAAAATTCTTTTCTCAAACATACAATGAAATATTGATGTTATGTTCCTTATAATAGGCTGCGAAGTAGGACGTTTCAGGTGCGGCTAGGACAAGAGGACGTTAATGGAATTTCATACAAATCATGCTGGCCTAGGCCGGCAAAGTCCCTTTTTTAATTTCTATTCCACATAAATTGGTGGCACAGGCATCATGACATTCTGCCACCAAGCGTATCTATACTAATATTATAAAGCTGAAGAGTTTGTTTGTTTGTTTGAACGCGCTAATCTCAGGAACTACTGGTTCGAATTGAAAAATTCTTTTTGTGTTGGATAGTCCATTTATCGAGAAAGGCTTTAGGCTATATAACATCACGCTGCGAGCAATAGGAGCGAAGACGCGGATGAAGTCGCGGGCTACATCTACTTAAAAATAAAACTTTGATTTTTTGTATCATTGCATGTTTGAGAAAAGCACTATACATACCTCGACGGGGGGTTGCCCGCCTCAGACCTATCCAGGTATCAGGTCTATATGTCTTCGGCCGGCAACCCCTTTCGTCCCGGCCTCTGTAATAATGTACTATTTCTCCAATATGCTCGGAAAAGTTCGCCTAATTGTCGCATAAATAGTCCGTGAAGGTTCTCGTTATTGACTAGCGCAAATTTAAAAAGTTAAAAATCATTATTGTTCTACCGTAGCGGCCGGGAAACGATATGATATTCCATTATTGTATTGTTTTTTTACCATTTAAAAACATTTTGACTGCGAAGCGTCACCGTAAACAGCCAATACGATTAAAGTTTTCCCTCGTTTTCTTAATTTTTATAATTGCCATAGACTATACTTTTGGTGACGTTTTTAAAAATGTCTCTTTTAATAGTTTAGAAAAAAATCTCTCCAAAAGAACAACAAATTGTCGGCCCCCCCTCCGTACTAACTTTTGAACTATGGGTTTTGAAATTTGAGTTATCGTAAAAAGTGTTTACTTCTTAGTAAAAGACGTTTGAAACGCTTAATTCATTGAAAGATTCGTCGCCTCGAGCAATACCCGCGGTAGCTCAGTTGGAAAGAGCGATGGACGGATTCCAGAGGTCATGGGTTCAAATCCCGCCCGCGGTGATCAATTTTTCATTCCGGTTGGAAATTATAAATATGACGCCTGATGCTGTGAACTGGCTGTGCAACCTGGATGTTGAATAGTTCTCTTTAATAGTTGTAATCTCTTACACTTTGTACTATAGTACATTGTTTAACGAGGGGCGTAAGCGGAAAAGCGGAGTCTATAGGCGGGCGGAGGGCTTTTGATGACTCGAGTTTGCAATTTTCTTACGTCCGCGGTAATCACAATTGTTCGCGCCGCTCCGTTATCAATTTAATATATTTATCTTAAGTACACAAATATGACACTTACACCGTTGTAATAACGCTCCTTTTGGCTTGTATTCTTTTCACCAATCAAAATACTCACACATCACGACATCTGTATTCAACCAATCACAGACGATCTCTCATATATACGTCAAAAACCAGTAACCAGGCTAGACACTTGCATTCTGTATTTCAATACGATCGACTTACATTTGTAATTGTGAAGAAATTATAACTATATCCGAAGATCCTCGTCTTTCAATCATCTTCTTGCTCCTATACGGAACACAATGTTTTCATCATATTTGCGAGGAAATAAATAACTCCAGCACTTAGCAAATATAAAGAAATCGACAACTTCACCTCCAGTATCAGTGCATGATCGCCTGGGTGTCCCTTCGAGAGGAGCAGGGGGAGTCCGTGGACACCGGCGCCTGTCCATAGTACACACATACATAGACTCACGTTGTACGCGGCGCCTGCAGTGAACCGCGCCGCGACACGCTGCGCCCCCGCGTCGCGCGCGAGCGGCTCGCCCGTCTTCTGTATCGCGCGCCGCGGCCGGCCCGACGACAGCAGCATGGACACGACGACCGGCCGGCGGACCGAGTCCGTAAACACTTGCACCTGTCAACAGTTAACGTAAAACTTGTTGTTCTTGCAATAAAAATATCTTTTTCTCAAACATGCAATGAAATATTGATGTTATGTTCCTTATAATAAATAGGCTGCGAAGTATGACGTTTCAGGTGCGGCTAGGACAAGAGGTCGTTAATGGGATTTCATACAAATCTTGCAGGCCTAGGCCGGCAAAGTCCTCTTTTTTAATTCCATTCCACATAAATTTGTGGCACAGGCATCATGACATTCTGCTACTATGCGTATTAAAAATAATATTTTGTTTTTTTGTTGTTTATTTCATTGCATGTTTGAGAAAAGCACTATACATACCTCAGCGGGAAATTTGAGGTTGCCCGCCTTAGACCTATCCATATCATATATGTCTTCGGCCGGCAACCCCTTTCGTCCCGGCCTCTGTAGTAATGTACTATTTCTCAAAAATGCAATTAAATATTGATGTTATGTTCCTTATAATAGGCTGCGAAGTATGACGTTTTAGGTGCGGCTAGGACAAGAGGTCGTTAATGGGATTTCATACAAATCTTGCAGGCCTAGGCCGGCAAAATCCTCTTTTTTAATTTCCATTCCACATAAATTTGGGGCACAGGCATCATGACATTCTGCCACTATGGGTATTAAAAAAAAAACTTAGATATTTTTGTTGATTATTTCATTGCATGTTTGAGAAAAGCACTATACATACCTCGGCGGGAAATATGGGGTTGCTTTCGTCCAGGCCTCAGTAGTAATGTACTATTAAAGTTAAATAAATAAAAATGCCTTTCATTTCTTGTCCTGTATGTTTTTATATGGTCAGTCTTTGAGCTAAATTATTTAAATACTAGAATGTTTATTGGCGTATGTTCTCAGGCGACAGATGTATTTCGTTTGAGTTCGCACTCCTCCTAGACGCTTCAACGGATCACGCTCAGATTTTGGGTTTATACGACGATATGTCACCACATCATGACGATGGTATTAATTTAAAAATATGAAAATCAGACAAAAAAAAAACATATATTTCAATGTAAAAAGTCATGCACGCGAGTAATTGATGTAAACAATGGAAAATAGATGGAGTTTAAGACCGCGCAGACAGGTTCAGCTCTTCATTTGCAACCAGCAAACTGCATTGCATACCTAGTAATGTGGTTTATAGTATTTCCATATCATTTTTTGTATTAAATCATTAGTAGTTTAATTCGTTTATTAAATAAATAAATAACTATTGGGGGACAATCTTACACAAATTGACCTAGTCCCAAACTAGGCAAAGCTTGTACAATGGGTACTAGACGACGATATATATACTTATATAGATAAATACATACAAAACACCCAAGACCCAGGAACAAATATCCGTACTAAATGCACAAATAAGGGATAAGTTCGCCTTTGTACCGATATAACCGAATTTGTCTGTATTTCTACCTGTGTTTTGTGTACAATAAAGTATTTACATGCATACATACATACAAATAATGCACACCCTGGCCGGAATTCGAACCCGGGACCTCTAGCTTCGGAGGTAGGCAGGCAGCAAACAGGCCGTCAAAACACACAAACAAGAAAACATATCGAAACTAATACTAAATTCGAGATAGACAGAAAATAATGGAGTTACTTCCATTAGAGTATAACTATGTAGTTTGTTATGCTTTCTTGCAAGAATTGTGTCAACTAGCTCCCTTCACGTAATACAATTGAAAAATATCTATACTAATATTATAAAGCGAGCGTTCGTGGCCCAGCGGAGCCCGCGTACCGCGTGCGGTATGCGAGGTTAAGCAATGTCGGGCGAGGTCAGTCCTTGGATGGGTGACCGCTTTGAGTGGTTACTAACTGGGCGCTCCCGTGGTTTGGAAGGCACTTTAAGCCGTTAATCCCGGTTGCTGTCTATGATAGCAGTCGTTATAAACTTCTAACAGTCAAGTTGCCCACTCACTTGACAAGCCTAATCCCAATAAGGTCTAGTTTCCCCCTCGGGTTGGCAGGTCAGATGGCAGTCGCTTCCGTTAAAATTAGTGCCTACGCCAACTCTTAGGATTAGGTAGCGGACCCCAGGCATCCTTCAGGATGCAACTGCACTGGGAATAACGCTAGGAGGGTGATGATGATATACTAAATATTATAAAGCTGAAGAGTTTGTTTGTTTGAACGCGCTAATCTCAGAAACTACTGGTTCGAATTGAAAAATTATTTTTGTGTTGGATAGGCCATTTATCGAGGAAGGCTTTAGGCTATATAACATTACTTTATTATATATACTAATAGGAGCGAAGACGCGGACGAAGTCGCGGGAAACAGCTAGTACATATATAAAACTTTACGCTATTTAGGCTTCTGGTTTGGGCCATCCATTTCTTTCGGTTATATAGTCCTAAGTCCTAAATCCTGTTATAAGCCTTTGACATTAATATTTTTTTTTAGTAATTTTTAGGGTGCCAAACCCGAAGGGTCCAAACGGAGCCCAATTGCTGTCACTCGCGTGTCCGTCTTTCGTCTGTCACACATTTTGTTCCAAAGAATTTTTTAACTTCCCATTGACCTATGAACTTGGATTTTGGTGATAATGTTTATTATTACGTATACTTTACCAACAAATACCAATATATAAATAAATAATAAATATCAGGGGACTTTTTTTTTACACAAATCGAACTAGTCCCAGAGTAAGCTCAATAAGGCTTGTGTTATGGGTAAGTACTAGACGACGATATATTTAATAGATATATACTTAAATACATAAAAAACATCCAAGTCTCAGGAACAAATGTCTCTGCTCACCACAGAAACCAATGCCCTTACCGGGAATCGAACCCGGGACCTCTAGCTTCGGAGGCAATGACACTACCAACTAGGCTAAACAGGCCGACTGGCTAAACATAAATCACATGTTTTTAGTTAAAAAAAAGATTCTATAAATCACATGTGTTGTTGTTAGCCCCCATAAAATTGGGGGAGGCCTATGTCCAGTGGACGTCCTCCGACTAAAATGGTGGTGGTGCTGGTGGATGGTTATAGTGGCACGAAACCCTCGGTGCGCGAGTCCGACTCGCGATTGGCCGGTGTTTAAAAGAGCTGTAAGGATTGTTCTCACCTTATCATAGAACTTGACGATCTTGACCCTTTGTAGGCCAAATAATTTCCCTATCCCTGTCCCATCTAGAGGTTCCAACAGGGAGGGACAGAGGTCCGCGAGGCGAAGAGTACTCTGAGGGTCCCTTCTCGCTGAGAGTATGATCGATTTCAGCTTAGCTTCAGCGCGAGAAGCGAATTCTGGTGTTGGTTCTGCAAAAAAAGTAAATTGCAAAATATAATGATGCATTTTATATAGAAATCCCGTGCGAACTGACCCGTTCTCATTGCTCTTTAGTGTGTAAAGCGTTTCAACTCTTGAACGAGTATTTCAATACCTTTTCCAAGAGGTACAACTTAGAAGTAGCAAAATCTAAATTCTGTGAAAGAAAAAAATACGTTTTTTAATAAGATTCAGACTCGCTCGAAGTATTTTGTATCTCATATGTAAACTCATCTTTTTTTTATGATAGACTGACCAGCTATTGGCCTTAGTCTCACCTGATGGAAAGCGATGACAAGGCCTGAGATGTTGCTCACTGATTCAGTAATAGCCTGTTCACTCTTGTCTTGAAGAGACCCAGATTGTATGTATCAGGAAATACAGACGGCGGCAGTAAATTCCAGTCCTTAGCTGTTCGCATTAAGAAAGAAGAAGCAAATCGCTTCGTGCGAATAAATGGTAGGCTGACAACGTAAGGATGCAACCGCTCACCGCGTCTGGACGTCCGGTGATGGAATGGGGAGGGCGGAACTAAGTCATGTAATTCCTGTGCACATTTTCCAAAATGTATCCGATAGAACACAGACAAACAAGCGTCTCGACGACGGTGTTCCAAGCTCTGTAACTTAGATTCAACCGCTGGATCATCCTCGAAAAGCCTACGAGCACGGCGCTCTATCGAATCCAAGGCCGCTAACTGATACTTGGCGGAACCGTCCCAAAGGTGGCAGCAGTACTCCATGCACGACCGAACCTGTGCTTGGTACAAGGAAAGAAGCTGTTTCTGTGTGAAATACCGGCTTACCTTATACAGGACACCAAGTTTTTAGCTGCAGTTTTAGCCTTGGATTCGATAGTGGACCCAAAGTTCAAGTTGGAGCTGAGACTCAAACCAAGGAGCTCAAGGTGATCAGTCAGTGGTAGGGATACATTCTGCAGAGTTCATAGAAGTTTTTATGCAGGGGGGTGGGGGAGGGGTCAGGTTTCTCTGCAGCTGACTGTAGACTCACCAAACTCGTAGATTCCATACAAATCGTCCTTGTATCTGTATAGAAGTTTATAGCTGGGCCCGGCGTACGGGTTGTCGAAAATCTTGTCTCTCATTCTGTCGTGGGTGCTCTTCCAACGCGCGGCATCTAGAAAAGCGTGATATTTTAAAATTAATGAACCTAGTGGTTCAGCTGCAGACATCACGAAGATTTTTTTTTATTCGCCTATGGTAAAATAAAATATACCAAAAAAATTCTTAAGAAAAAAGCAAACAAAAAAAATTATGACACTAAGTACCTAAACGCAGTATTAACGATCATAACAGCAATTTACTTATTTTCCAATACTACTTTTTTTTTTTACTTGAACGTAACCTTTTTTCTCCTTTGCTTTGTATAATTATTTGGTTTATCGGTACAAAAATGCTTTGTACCTTAAAGCATTGGCAAAGCATGATGCCGGTCATATTTTTTTATTATACTTTTTTTTGTAACATGAAGTATTTTATGAAACTATAGGTCTAGAATAGTGTTACTCACATAGCCATAGCTAGATTAACTATACAGCCTTGGCCAGAAGTATTAAGCACTCCCGCGTTTTTCATATAAAAGTAAAACTTTGAATAAAGCATTTTATATCTTTTATTATAGAAAATTCTAATATTTTTCAATAACACTAGCTATTCATTGACGTTAAAAATAATTACACTTAAAAAAAGGCATTTGGTCCTTTTATTGCGAACCCGATTATTTTTAGGGTTCAATTTTCTAGGATAAATAGCTACTTCGAAATTACTTATATATCTGGTAAATTTTTCTAGATGTTTATATACATTTTTCTATTTTGCGTCAATGTGTAGTTTTGTAATTAAAAAAACATAGTTTATTTAAAAGTTACAAAGAAAAATAAGGGCTGCTTAATACTTCTGGCTAAGGCTGTATGTTTTTAAGATCGTTTGTTTCTAAATTAAGTAAAAAAAACAACGAAGGGTTCTAGTAATACAATGTGACGTCACAATCTTAGAGCATATATAACTGGAGTAGCCATCAGTGCATCTTAACAAACAAAATATTATGCCATTTTTTGCGGGGGGCGAGGTAACACACAGATAAAAATAACTACGCACACTTACAATATATTGTTCCATTACTACGCACCCACACTAAAACAATCAACTCTCGCACATTCAAAATACTAAAGTTGAGCAATAAAAGTCGACCTTATTCTCGTTAACGTTAGATCCATTATTGGGTTGCTATCGGATAGCCAAATTGACCAAAGTCGATAAGGACCATGTTTCTAAGAAATTCTCATAAACAGTAGTTCTTATTTCTTTAAATACGGTGACGTCAAAGTGACGTTTAACAGCTAGCCCTAATGGTCAAGCACGAATGTTTTTAAATCGATTTTGTCATCGATGTTCGATTCACGATTTGAAATAAAACTTGAATTGCGCATAAAATTATAAATAAAGCAAAAATATGCTTACAGTATGTGAAATTATCATCAATCTTTTTGTAAATTTGATAAAGTACAACGTTTATTACCCTAAACAGCAGATAAAGGTATTTTCACAGAGCACTTCACACGCCGAAAACGATTTCGAGACTGACTTATAATCGATTCATGAAGTAGTTTTTGTAATAATTTCTTGCACATTGTGCCTAGTTTTTGGCAGAGGGGTAAGTATACTAATGGCGTCTCCTGTTATGTATGCTCTAAGGTCACAATATAATATTCATTTGTAGGGGTCGTTTGCAAGGCCGCTGGCGGCAAACTAAGTTTGTCCCCAATTTGTGGCCTTTGGGGAATGTCTGAAAATTTTAAAAGTCCTTGATTATTTTTCTAATAGGAATAACCGTCGCTATTAACAGAAAAAGGTTTCAGATTTTTCGGTTGCGCCATATATTTCTTAAAATTCCAAACATTTTATATCACCTCGCGTCTGCCGCGTATCAGACTACTAAGACATTTCTAAGTCCTTCGAATATTAAAAAAAAAAACGCCTGGTTGGATCTGTGGTACGCAATGACATTGACAGTTCATCATAGGGTCGTATACTTGAACTGTCAATGTCATTGCGTACCACAGATTCGAGCAGGCGTTTCTTTTTAATATTTGACGGACTTAGAAATGTCTTAGTAGTCTGATACGGGGCAGACGCGAGGTGATATAAAAAGTTTGTATTTTTATAAAATATATGGCGCAACCGAAAAATCTGAAACATTTTTCTGTTAATGGCGGCGGTTAAACCTACCATTAGCAAAATAATCAAAAAATCAGACATTCCCTATTGTAGTCCCATATGGACTTTTTATCCGCTCTAAAAACTGATTCCAATAATAGCACAATAAAAAAAATAGTTTAGTTGCCAATTACCAGGGAGCGAAACTTTGGTGCCGGTTACATCATTATGACGCAAATTTATATATAGGATGGTTTTATTATAAATGATTATTAATAATGCAATAATGGTAATATAAATTTGATTGTTTATAAAAAAAATAATATGAAAATAATTATAAAGACGATAAGAGAAAAAAGTTTTTTACTAATATACTTTTTACAATTACTTGTAAAAAGTAAAATATTACCACGGATACATGAAAAACAACAATTTAATTTTCGTGTGTTGTCGAAAAATTTGCACAACGCTTAAAATTCAAACATAACATCGCACCTTCTTATTTAAATACATACATGTACTGTACATTGTAAACAATTGATATCATTCTCGCATCCCCCGCCAGTTATAAAAATTGCCGTTGTACTGATCATAATGCCTATACCATAACTAGAACAAAATATTGTCGTACCTTTCATCATCAAAATCGATTTCTTCAATAATCTAGATAAAAACACTCTGTCTGTAGCTTGACGTCATACGTCTGTCATCGGCACCAAAGTTTCGCTCCCTGCCAATTACCTTTGTCTCTCAAAGCTAACACCAGCTCCTCACAAAATCGCGTGAACAAGTGACCAGGATCGCAGACGAGCTGCAGACACCGCCTGTACTTGTGCGCGCTCGCTCGCGGTATTGCGGCGAGAGTGTTCTGCAGCCCGGGGAGTTTTATGGAGTTCTTCTCTAGGAGTTCTAGGGTGAATGTGTCTAGAGTGGGAAGTAGGGGCGCCAACTGTAACATAAGAAATTACACTAAGGTTTTAAAGTTCTAAAGACAGAATACTATGTAGCGTGCGGGGAACTGTTTTATTCGGCCTGAAACATTTTATTATTTAAACAGTAAGTGTTCCAGAATTATTTTCAAAAAATAATCATTTTACTCCACACCTTGCCAAAAAGCGCGTTTTTCCGCACGCTGCGCGTCTGGAAAAACTCACTTTTTGGCCAAGTGGTGACGTAAAATTGTTTACAAAACACGGGTCGCAAAAAAGAAAGCCCTCTCTCGCATATTTATGACCCTCGCCTGCAGCTCGGGCCTTAAACATCTGCGATATCGGCCTTTCTTTATTTTACAACCCTTGTGTCGTAAATAGCTATTACACCACACCTTACCAAAAAGCGCGTTTTTCCGCACGCTGCGCGTCCGGAAAAACCCGGCCAAGTGGTGACGTAAAATCGTGTAGAAAACACGGGTCGTAAAACAGAAAGCCCTCTCTCCCAAATTTATGACCCTCGCCTGCGGCTTGGGCCTCAAACATCTGCGATATCGGCCTTTCTCTGTTTTACAACCCTTGTATCGTAAATAGCTATTAATCAATCGGATTTTAATTGGACTTATGATCCGACAAAACATTTTAATGTGCAGTTTTTGGCCGTAAATAAACTTGCGGTCATCAAAATCCTTCCTAAAAACAATACAATTTTTATTTATTTTTCTCGAGGAACTATTACAGTATGGGATTCTTCAAGAAAGGAGTGTATTAGCACATTACTACAGAGGCCGGGACGAAAGGGGTTGCCGGCCGAAGACATATAGACTACCTCTGAGGCGGGCAACCCCATATTTCCCGCCGAGGTATGTATAGTGCTTTTCTCAAACATGCAATGAAATAAACAACAAAAAAATCAAAGTTTTATTTTTAATACGCATAGTGGCAGAATGTCATGATGCCTGTGCCACAAATTTATGTGGAATGGAAATTAAAAAAGAGGAGTTTGCCGGCCTAGGCCTGCAAGATTTGTATGAAATTCCATTAACGACCTATTGCCCTAGCCGCACCAGAAACGTCATACTTCGCAGCCTATTATAAGGAACATAACATCAATATTTCATAGCATGTTTGAGAAAAACAAATTATTTTATTTAGGCTAGGCAAAGTTAGTCTTGACAAGTGTAATATATGTGAAATATTGTGGTATTTTATGACACTGTTTTCCGGAGGTGGGTATATCAAAAAATATGTCACGTTTGTCAGTCTGGAATAAATGTTGGTTCGGATCATCTGCTCATTTCGTTAATTAAAAAAAGTTTATTAGTTAGTTAGTCATTTATTTATTATCTATATTGGGACCAGACTGAAAACCAGCGCCGGGCATTCCTGCCCAGCACATGCTGAGCCTGGGACCCTTTGCCTCAGCTTTTTCAAATTACTTTTATATTAGGCTATTCTATTTGTCTCCCGTACTATTGTTTTATGATTTTAATTCTGTTTATGTATGGTTAAGGTTTTATTTCTGGGTACGTATTCTTATTCTAATCTCCTTAGCAAGGCTCCCGAAACCATAACAAGCAAAGTCGGAGTAGAGTGTGCGTATGTCGTGTGCTGAAGACGTCTTTTGTGTAAATGCTCTTATTTTGGACCCGAGTATGTCTTAAAACTACGACCAAAACCACTGGAGGATGGGCAGCAGCATACCTGGAGTGCGGTGGCGACACTGCGATCGTCTACCCGCATGTCAAGCGTGGCGATTATGGCATTTACCACCTATAAAATTGGGGGAGGCCTATATCCAGCAGTAGACGTCTTTCGGTTGGTATGGTGGTGGAGGCTCTAAGTTTATGAACTTAATAGTAGATTTTATTTATTTAATCTTTATTGCACAAACGTAAAACTTATAGTACAAAAGGCGGACTTAATGCCATAAAGCATTCTCTACCAGTCGACCTTAAGGCAAAGCAGAAAAATTGTGGGCGGTGCAACTAAGAAAAAAAAACAATAGGTACTTACAAAGACTGGAAGGATATATACAATACGATATGATATTATATAATATTATAAATAATAATAAAATAATACAATGTAGATTGTATGACTAGGGAATAAAACGATCCATTTTAGGCGAGGTGTGCATATAGCTACAGTCACGGCTGTTTATCTACGTAGAACGAAACGTGTATGATAGCGTCCATATTGTGTCAAAAGATTGACGACATACTGAGCTTTGATTGGCTACTGCCTACGTCAAACGTCAAAATAAAGTGACAAATAAAAATAAAATGGCGTCTCCTCGGAATTTCGTCTGGTCGTCTCTGAATATTTTCTTAATTTTTTCTAATGTACATACATACATACATACATACATACATATAATCACGCCTGTTTCCCATAGGGGTAGGCAGAGATCACGGATTTCCACTTGCTACGATCCTGACATACAACTTTCGCTTCATGAACTTTCATAACATTCTTCATGCATGCGCGCCGATTTAGGGTACTCCTGACCTGGCCTTTCTGCAGAATGTCTCCGATTTGGTCGGAGTACGTTCGCCGAGGTCTTCCCCTTCCAACTTTTCCATCCACTCTTCCTTCATACACTCGTTTTGTCAATCTTCTTTCATCCATCCTCTCTACATGTCCAAACCATCTTAGCATACCTTTCTCAATTTTCGTCACTATATCTTCATTCACTCCACACCTCCGTCTTATAACGGTGTTTCTCACTCTATCTCTCAAAGTAACGCTACACATACTTCTCAGCGCTCTCATTTCCACTGCATTCACTCGACTCTGATGTTTCTTCTGCCACACCCAACTTTCACTACCATACATTAGTGTCGGCACCAACACTCCTCTATGCACGGCCAGCCGCGCCTTTTCTGACACTTTCTGGCTACTCATAAAGGCGTGAAGTGCCCCATTCACTCGATTCCCAGCTATCACTCTCCTTTCAATATCTCCTTCATGCTTACCGTCTCTCGTGAACAAAGTCCCCAAATACACAAACCCATCCACTTGCTCCAACCTCTCTCCATCTACAGCAATTTCACAAACTGTCATACACTCATCTCTTTCAAATACCATCACTTTCGTCTTGCTTACATTCATTTTCATTCCTTTTCTCGCAAATAATCCGTGCATGCTAGTTACCATCTTCTGTAGCTTCTCAGCCGATGACGCTAATAAAACCTGGTCATCGGCGTAGAGTAGACATTTGATAAGCAACCCATTCATTTCCAACCCACATTCATCGTCTTTCAAATCTTGCAAACAACTGTCCAGAAATAGATTAAACAGCCACGGTGACGCTACACATCCCTGTCTAACACCCTTTTCGATGCTAAACCATTCAGTGTAGGACCCGTTTACTCTCACGCAAGCAGAGGAATCCTCGTAGAGAGATTTCAGAGCTTGAATGAGATGGTCGCTCACTCCATATCCGGACAGTACCGACCAAAGTTCATTCCTCACCACTCTGTCATAGGCCTTCTCCAAATCCACGAACGCGCAATAGACCTTTTGACCTTGGGCCAAATATTTTTCGGCTATGCATCGTAACGAGAAGACCTGATCCGTACATCCCATACCTTTCCTAAATCCCGCTTGTACATCCCATATTTTCTCATCGGTTTCTTGCATTACCCTTTCAATCAACACTTTCGCATATAATTTGCCAACGATGCTGAGTAAGCTAATGCCCCTGTAGTTCTTGCAGTCAAGTTGTGAGCCCTTTCCCTTGTACAGTGGCACGATGACCGCCTTGCACCAATCTTTTGGAACTATGCCGGTATTAAAACATAAGTTGAAAAGGCGATACAACTGACTTGCTACGACGCCTTGCCCAGCCTTCAGCATCTCGACTGAAATTCTATCATACCCCGCTGCCTTTCCTGGTTTCATTCCTTTCAAAGCTTTTACAATTTCATCCATACTAATACTACACTCCTCATGTGGCAGTGCATTATCATTCACTCCTGACGTATTTTCCTCTTCTCTCTCAAACAAACCTTCAAAATATTCCTTCCATCTCCCTAATATGCATTCCTCATCATTCAATAAACTTCCATGCTGGTCTCTAATCGAGGTTAGCTCTGAGGTCTGAGTTTTACCTCTGGCTAGTCGAATGGCTTTCCAGAAAAACTTTATGTTTGCCCGGAAATCCTGAGACAACCTCTGATCCATCTCATCATTCTGTTCATCTTTCTTTCTTTTAACTACCTCCTTTACCAGAACATTCAACCTTTTATAGTTACTTTTCCTTTCACTCACGTCTTCAAGCGTGGCTTTTTGACTTCTTTGGTCAGCTCTTATCGCCAACCAATCTAGCCACGCTTTCTTCTTCTCACTTACTGCCTTTTGTACCTCTTTATCCCACCATACATTCTTCTTCTTCTTCCCTTTGCTCCTTTCTTTCACACCACATACATCCCTGGCTGTACTTACAAGCTTATCTTTAAAACCATTCCATAGTTGATCAATCTCGCATATATCATCTATCTCTCTAAGATTATCCTTTAGTTTATGAATATACTCATCAGCCACACTTTCCTCTTGCAAATTTTCTACTTTTATTCTCTCCAGAACACTAGTGAATATACGAGGTCGATGCCGCCATCCTTGAAACAGCCCTTTCATTCGGCTCATCACCAGGAAGTGGTCTGTATTTATTCCGGCCCCGCGATACACCCTAGTGTCCAGAACATTCTTCCTCAATCTTTCGTCCACTATCACAAAATCAATCATACTCTTTCTTACGTTCTCCGCCTCACGCGTGTACAAATGAATCCATTTGTGGGCAAACATTGTATTTGTCACAAAAAGATTTCTCTCGAGGCAAATATCTAACAAACTCTCACCATTCTCATTCACTCTCTCGTCACCGTGAGTACCCAGAACCTTTTCAAATCCATCTCGCTTTACCCCTACCCATGCATTAAAATCACCTAACATAATCAACCTTTCATTATCCTTACATCTACTTGTGACATCCCTTAATTCCTCCCAGAACTGTTTTCCCTCTTCCTGGGTCGACTGTGATGTTCTCGTACCCAGGTTTACAGGGGCATATACCCCAACAACAAAGATACGAGTCAGTCCTAATTTCATTCTGACCCATATTAATCTGGGACTCACGCATTCAAATTCATTCACACACTTGGCAATCCTAGCTGAAAGTATGACACCAACCCCCTGACATGCTCTGTCTGAAACGGTCACTCCAGACCAGTACGCTGTATAGGGTCCATGTTTCGTGGTGTCACACCCTTTCCGTTTTGTCTCATTTACACAAAGAACATCAATCCTCTTTTTATCCATCATCTGCCTTACTTCATTCATTTTTCCTTCCATTCCTCCTCCAACATTCAACGTAGCAAAACGGCACTCCGTGAGCCGCTTTTCGCCCCCACTGGAAACGTGACGTGACGGGTGGCGGACCGCGTCGCCGTTTCTAATGTTGTTATTTAAATTGGAGTATTAATAGTTTACTATGCAATAAACAAACGAAACAGTGTTTAGCTAATCGAAAATTCATCTGGAAGCGCGTATTAACCATTGTTTGGACAACAAATGGAAGATAGTGAAGTGCATCGTATGTGGCAAGGCCAATGATATTTTAAGTATAGATACGTTACCCTCGTACCTAAAGTGTGCCGTTATAAAGACGCTAAACATCGCCTATTGGCTTCAGTCGCTCTCGGGCAAGCGAGACAGGGGAATGTTGACACGAGTTCCCGCCAACGACATAAGTGACCTTAAAAATGCCGTCATGCGTGTTGCGAAAGTGCACTAATTATACATCCAAACGTACTAAGGCAACAGGCGTCACATACCACAAGTAAGTAAGCTGAAATTATGTTATTTTTTCCATTTTATCCTTCAATTTACCAAATATGACGCCACGAAGACGCTGTCTCAGAGAAAGAGACTACCTAGTGTCGTTTGCAATGAGAGTGATAAAGACAAACAGACTGCGAACATAGATTAATGTAACAGATGCGTCATACTAAATCACATTCAATTCTAGATTATATGGGTTACATAGTCAACTTCAACTTACTGCCCTATTTATTTCTTTGGATTTATTTAGAAGAAAATAATGCTGTAACTATTAAATGTTAATTTTTAAAGTATATCTCTGAGTACCAGTGACGAAAAGTGAAGAAGTGTCCTTTCTTGTATCCTACACGAGGTCGGTCCGTAAGAAGTTTTTGTTGCTTGATAGAAATATAATCGATTGACATCAACAGGCATGAAACATTTTTTGACAAGATTAGTTTTGCTGTCTGTACATTTATTCAAAAATCCGTGTCCGAGTCAATTATTTTGTAATTCTTTGACGTGCCTGCTACGCAAACGACAACCCGATAGCGGTATTACCATTACTTACATTCGCTATCATCCGTCGATTAATAGGTAGAAACAGTTTGCACCTTCTGCCTAGTGTTAGTTTCTTTAATCTGTGTCAAACGTGCGGTGATTGGTGTTC
Organism: Notocelia uddmanniana; assembly: GCA_905163555.1. NCBI lineage: Eukaryota > Metazoa > Arthropoda > Insecta > Lepidoptera > Tortricidae > Notocelia > Notocelia uddmanniana. Next base: position 13,693,403 of record LR991076.1, on the reverse strand, counting down.
CGGGTGAAGGCTGTCTCTTTCTTATGTATTATTATGATAAAGCTATCTCTTTTACGCTTTCGATGAAGTGTGCGTATTGTAAACAATAAAACAAAATGCGAATGTGTGATGCCGCGATGTTGGAAGCACTTTTTGCGCTTGTAATGTTCGAGCATAACCTATCTATACTTAAAATATCATTGGGCAAGGCATGCAAGTTCTCATTTTGCAAAATGTACGAGTGTTGTGGTTGTAAAACGTAGAACTCTGTGAAAGGACGAAGATATATCGTTTTCCCGGATATGAGATGAGATACATTAAAAAATAAATCTGCTGATAAGTAAAATGTTTGTTTAATTTCATTTAACTAAGATATGGCTCAACATAGTTCACGGTATTTCAATTGAACACCAGTGGTGTTCAATTGGAAATGCCGTGGGCTTCTACACCAAGTTAAATTTAAATGAGCTATATATATTTATTGTTGGATGTTCACAGCAAGTTCCATTGCCACAGTGCCATTAAATAAAAAAAAAGAAACGTCAAAAATCTACCAGCGGGTACAGATTAAATATAGTTGCTTACGGTCAATATATTTTCTTCGTGAGTTGGCGGTCTGAACCCTTACTAGTCTGTGGCTATAGTGTGCATATGGTCTATAGGCACAGCGAGGTTAAAATGGGCTTTATTACTTTTCATTTAGAATAAAAAAAACAACAGGTAGGCATTTATTTTATATTTTAGGTACTAAATTTGATAGCCGAATGCTTGCCATGAAATTCGCGATTTAAAAAAGATTTTTTGCCTCTCTATAGCATTGGCACATTTTGAGTAAAAGGGAGGGAGATAAAAGATGGTTTCGGGTTAAAGAATGAGCAAACAAAAAGTTTAGCAATTTAGTTTTAAATATGCGTTTGGTTTCTGATATGATGACATTGGCTGAATAATATTTTTAATAATTGTAAGGTAGGAACTATAAAACACCTTGTCTTGAGACATGAATTACGTTTTCTGATTGGAGATTTTTAATATATCTGCATCCGTTTTCTAATATGTTGATACCAAATACGAAGTTTCTCTTAAATACTTAAATAATTACCACAGTATACGTACCAATAAAAAACCACAGTTCCGATTAAATGTCGATGAGTGCTGTGATTGGCTGTTGTGAAGTGTTTTTTAAATCAAAAATATGTATACATATTTTCCCTAGGGACTAAAATACGATTTTTGCCCCGCTGTGCAGGTCTAACATGAAGCACTTTTAAAGCATGAGAATAATCTCCAAGTTCTAACTTTAATATCAAGGAACTTTCCTAGTCTGTTCAATAGAAGAAAATATCATAACACTTGCTTGTAAACGGTCTTATTGCACGCAGGCGTATAGAGCAGTTATAGCTGATTTACCTCCCACAGGAGTTATGGATTTTCATAACTCCCGAGGGTGTTATGAGTCTTATGAGTTTGTGTGTGATCTGATTGATTTTATGAAATCTAGTAGGCCGCGCGCCGCTAGAATACTGCTCTGTGATTGGTTAAAATACTGAAGCTGGCAATCTAGTTGGCCGCGCGCCACCAGAATGCTGCTTGAAATATTGAAGTTACGCACTCCCCTCGCAAGGACGCCCCAGCGATCATGGACTGATACTGGAGGCGAAGTTTTCAATGTTTTTCAATTAGGGTTGGTGCTGGAGTTATTTCTTTCCTCGCAAACGATGAAAAACATTGTGATTAACGCCGGCGTAAGAAAATTGCAAACTTCGCCTCCGCCTACGCCCCTCGTTAAACAATGAACTTATAGGATCTTACTTTCTCTAGAAAGTCTCGGCTGTCTGCCCGTAACTGTCCTTGGAAGCTGTTCAGCCTGTTCAGTAAGACGGCCAGTAGTAAATCGGTATCAGGCGCGGCTACAGTCGCCGAGCGACACACGACGCGGCACATGCTCGATAGAGCGCCCTCCGCGTCCATCGAACCTGGTACACAGAAACAATGTTTTGTCATTAAGCAGTAACCACCACCACCACCACCATATCAGCCCTAGGACGTCCACTGCTGGACATAGGCCTCCCCCAATTTCATGTGGGGGTAAATGCCATAATCGCCACGCTGGGCATGCGGGTTGGCGATCGCAGTATCTCCATCGCACTCTAGGAATGCTGCTGCCCATTCCCCGGTGGTCTTGGTCGTAGTTTTAGGACATACCCCGGTCCAAGCAGGGGGGGGGGGGGGGGAACAACACCTACTTACTAATCAAATCTCTAAGGGATAGCTGCCTGCGTCTGTAATAAGTATACAAGAAATGCATCACCATCATCATCAAATTTGGAGTAAGCATACATATACATACACACAAAATGCACACGTATAATCACGCAGGTCCGCCATATTTTTGTATTATGTCAATGGTTCACCTTCTGGTTTGGTTTTCGCAGAGATAGATAAATAAATAATTTTGATTGTACAAACTCAATAATCAAATACAGTTATAAGCCCGTTAAGTTAAGCGATTTCTTAGTCTTAGTTTTAGGTTAGTCATTATAGGACCCACCGAAAATCAGCGTCGTGGCCCCCTGCCTCGACTCATGCTGAGTGGGCTCCTTTTTTGAGACAACTGATACCTTTTTGATTTATGATTTTTGTAAACTGTTTTCTTGTATTGTTGTTGTTTCAAAATAAATTTTATTCATTCATTCATTCAGTAACGACTGAGCGCAATAGGCTAGGCTAGGTTCCAAAAGAATTTTAACGATGCCATTCGAACCAGTTTTTAAAGGGAATTGGATTGGATTATATGGGAGTAAATACGATTAAAATACAACAAAAGCCGCTAATGAGGGTCAAAGGTGGATATTGTTCACGGACCAAAAACGCTCGATAGTAATTGACAGAAAATTATGACGTCACAACGCACGAGCCTCGTACTAACGTTGTATGGAAAAACAAGAAAATTGCAATTTTAATCGTGAATTACTGCGTTTACCCACATAGGCATTAAGTCCGCTATTTGTACTTTTTTTAATGTGTATAAAACTATTAAATAAATAAATAGTTGTTTTACAATTTCTTATTTATTGAATCATGTAAATTGTATCGGTATTCTTAATAATAAACTTTCAAGTCTCGTATTCTGATTTTATTACCGACTTCAATAGAAAGAAGGAGGTTCTCAGTTCCTCTGCAAGTTTGCTTGTTCTTTTTTTTTTATGTATGGATGTTTTTTTGTTTCAAAGCAGGTACCCCGACGTTGGTCCCATATAAATTTGGAGATGGTCTGATGATAGGATCTAGGAGGAATCGAGGGAACTCCTCGAATTTGATAGGCACACATATGCCGATTTCGGTATTTTCTGTCGGTAACCAAGCATTGGCTCACGGAAACCACAAATTGTGGCATAGCAAGTACAAAATTGGAGTCTGTTTTTTTTGGTATAAATTATTTTGAATATATTTTTTGAGTAGGCATTTGAATACATTAATAGATTTCGCCCGTCTTATGTCAAGAGAGGGAGAGAGAGAGTTCCACAGTCGAATAACTTTAAAAGTGAACGAACAGTACATAAGTAAGGAGTACATACGTAAAAACATACAATAGGTGTTTGCCCTTAATTTGTGTCGACTATCTCAATATACCTGTCTCCAATGCTTCGTCGTAATGAGCCATGGCGGTTTGGAAAACCGAGCTTACGGCCTCCTTCGAGCACGTCTTCCAGTCAACCTGCTGTGACGAGCGGTCGACTTCCGTCAGTATAGTCTGCAAATCGTGCTGCGACAGCGCTGAAATATAATATCACTTATTTAAGCTGTTTTCCGTGTAAATTGTAAATAAACACTGGGAAACTCAAAGTAACCTTCTATAGACTAGTAAAGGCGAATAAGTCGTTTTTAGGAAATTGTGTCAAATTCTACAATAAAATTCCAAAACACATTACTAAACTTAGCAATTCTAAATTCAAATCTGTAGTAAAACAAACACTTATTTCAAGATAAACGATTACATCATGGATAGGGATGTTTGGCAGTGATAGCGTCCTGCACGGGTAATCTATCGCGAAAATAGGTTTTCTACTGTAGCGTTGTTATTTTGTAGTAACTTAGACTGTAATTTTATATTTAAGTATACAATTATATTGTTTTGAAAAATGACACCTCGCCGAGTTTCTTACGCCGGTTCTTCTCGTGGCAGAGGTATATTTTTCCGAACCGGTGATAGTTTATTGACGTTCATAGGTGTATGAAATATGCCTAATCTTCAAATTAGGCATATTTCATATATATAATATACTTCTCTCATTTTTTTACCTTTTTTCTATTGACACGTTTCTTGACATTTTTACTCCATTACATCTAGTACAGGAATATTGCGGCCCAATATCATGATTCGCCCCGTGTGGTGCCGGGTTAGAAAACCCCCTAGCAATTGTAGGTTTATAGATAGAGAAAAAATGTGATATTGCAGTGACAGGTTGCTAGCCCATCGCCCACACCACACTTCAACCTGGATCCCATAGTCGACTTTTAGGACAACCAAGGGAAGAAAGGGGGGTGCTGCTATTCCCGCCCGGCACCACACGGGGTAGCATCGCTTCGTAACTCAGTTTAGTATTAGGGTTGTATGTCGGGGTCCCTTCCAAGTTTGATGAAATCATCCAATTTTTTTGATCAAATGTATATGATGATTGATGATGATGATGATGAGGAGAGCGCTCGTGGCCCAGCGGCACCCGCCTACCGCGTGCGGTATGCGAGGTTAATTAAGCAATGTGGGCGCAGGTCAGTTCTTGGATGGGTGACCGCTTTGAGTGGTTACTAACTGAGCGCTCTCGTGCTTTGTAAGGCACGTTAAGCCGTTGATCCCGGCTGCTGTCTACGACAGCAGTCGTTAGGCTAAGTTAGAGGCCTTCGGGCGGCTTGAGAACTTCTAACAGTCAAGTTGCCCCCTCACTTGACAAAGGGGGGTCGAAGTTGCACCGCGTCCGTAGGGAGTACCCACCGTTACCCTACACGTGACCCCTGGGTGGTGCGAAAAGTGCAACAAAAACTGGCAACCGTACTTGTCTTCTCGAAGATCTCACGGTTCGTAAATAAATGCCAGACGATTAAATAAATAAATTGAATGAGTGGAATACTACCCGTGGTTTTCCACTCATCCAATATCCCTGTCCAATCTTTGATCAAATTTCTTGACGGAGGCCCATTCCACTTATCCAATATCTTTGTCCAAGTTTTATTATAGCAAAACCCAAGTAATAAGGCGCGGATTAAGCAATAATGGCCTCTCGGTCAACTACTTAAGAGCTTTGACGCGCGCCATATTAATTGGGTTCTTCTATACTTTAGTAGACATCTGCGGGTCCCTCACTCTCAACACAGCGCATCATCAAGTCAATAATGGGTCGGCAACGCACTTGCGATTCCTCTGGAGTCGCAAGTCTCCATAGGCTACGGTGTCTGCTTACTATCAAGCAGGCCGTAAGATTGTTTGCCACCGTCGTAGTATAAAAAAAATCCATATTGATTTAAATGTCATCAACATCTTTGATCAAATGTCGAGGTCCCTTCTAAGTTTGATGAAATCATCCGATTTCTTTGATCAAATGTATATAGGACAAAGAGCTAAGCTAAGTTACGTGTAATAGCGTAGTGTATTGGCTATGTGCACGTCTGAAACGTCAAACGCCAAAGGTCCCGAGACAATGTCAAAACTCAGAGATGTCAAATAATGACACATGAATATTTTATTTACTTTAGTAAACGAGAAAGACCCCGTATTGGAAAATTTACTGAAATAAATAAGAAAATAAATAAATACAAACGAATACAAACGAAACGTATCGTAGGAAACTGTTAAGAAACCAATAGAAAACGTGAAAGTAAATTTGACAGTGGTCCCCGGTAAGTACACATTTCTGCCATGGTGTGCGCTACGATCGCCTAGCTTACCCCCACCACCTACTTCGCACATAGCCAATACCTGCTTAAACTAAATGTGTGGAGCTAGGTTGAGTTTAATAGCGTAGCGTGTACCTATACCCGCTTAATAGTTATGTCTCAGTGGGAACTCTCAAGCGAGTAAATGCATGTTTACCAACTAAGTACTAGCACTGTTATGTTTTCTTTTTGTACATTTACTTCTGTTTGTTTCTCCTTAATAAATAAATAAATAAGATATTGGACGAGTGGAATACTACCCTTAATACCTCATCTTTGCCCCCTGACTAGAGCAATCCCATTTATATATTTAAAAAAAAAAAAACAGATTTTTCTTAAAACAACACTCACAATGACAATAATCTTTGCAATCTCTATAAGCTGTAAACCAAGCGATTTTTTTTTCAAATGTCGAAATTTCCAAAAACTGACTTGACAAAAATAATCTATATAATTATCAAACTCGCTTACAAAACTTCACAAGAATCGGTTGAGAAATGCGACCTGTACGAAATAATTTTTACCGATGCTGAAACGGAGACCTTCGTTTCACTCTGTCAATGATGATGTACATATATTTTATATGCAATACATTGGGGACCCCGGTATGTCCTAAAACTACGACCAAGACCATCGGGGGATGGGCAGCAGCATCCCTGGAGTGCGGTGGAGATACTGCGATCGCCAATCCGCATGCCAAGCGTGGCGATTATGGAATTTACCCCGCATGACATTGAGGGAGGCCTATGTCCAGCAGTGGACGTCCTTCAGCTGATATGGTGGTATAATACTTTTGTTTTTGTCTACGAATCTTCTTACCTAATATATAACCTGTGCCCCTTTTATAAATCTCCGTTTAGCCCAATGGTTAGCTAGTAGAGAATGCCATGCCATATGGCAATAAGCGCGCCAATTGTACATTTCTGTTATGTAAAATAATGTTTAAATAATAGTACATTACTACAGAGGCCGGTACGAAAGGGGTTGTCGGCCGAAGACATATAGACGGCCGAGCTAAGCGAGGCCGGATAGGTCTGAGGCGGGACACCCCATATTTCCCGCCGAAGTATGTATAGTGCTTTTCTCAAACATGCAATGAAATAAACAATACAAATATCAAAGTTTTATTTTTAATACGAATAGTGGCAGAATTACATGATGCCTGTGCCACAAAATTATGTGCAATGGAAATTAAAACAGAGGACTTTGCCATTTGTATGAAATTCCATTAACTACCTCTTGCCCTAGCCGCACCTAAAACGTCATACTTCGCAGCCTATTATAAGGAACATAACATCAATATTTCATTGCATGTTCGAGAAAAATAAATAAATGCTATCTATTAGCCTACATTATTATTATTATCTATTAGTATTATTATTAGTAGGTATGTCTTTTCCGCTCACGGGACAATGGTAGTAGTAGGTATTATTATTAATACTAGGGTATTTTTTGTCTGTAGGAAATAACTTTCCGTGAATTCATTGGGCATTGAATAGTGAACAGTAAACTTACATTTCAAATCTGTGTGCAGCTGTAGTATCAGATGATACATTTCTATTGACACGTTCGGGTCGATACACAAGTCTGGAGTGTACTTTTCTGAAAACAATAACCACCACCAAGAAAATATTGAGTTTCACTTCTGTAAAGAAAGTCCAAAAAAAATTTATAGAAAATCGAGGACATTTATTCTCAATTAGAATAGACAGTGTCCATGATTCTGAGTTAGAAAAACATGAAAAAATCAGCCAAGAGCAACATTTAATGTCAGGCCATGCTGAGCGTAGGGTTCCGTAGTTGCCCAATAAACTTACTTTAAAAAAATCAATAACAAGCAAAAGGGAATACTTTCGCAGCGTTTCATACGTCTTTTACTAAGAAGGGAAGACTTTTTACGATAACTCAAAAACGGCTTAACTGATCATGTCCGCTATAGTTTTCGTTGAAAGTCTTTATTAAGCTTTATTTTCATATTTTTTAGACCCATCGTTCAAAAGTTAGAAGGGTGGACACATTTTCTTTTCTTTTGGATTGGATAATTCCGACAATATTCACGTTATCAAAAAATGTTTCATGAAGACCTCTATTTATTTTGAAAGACCTATCCAACAACACCCCACACCATAGGGTTGAAGCAAAAAAAACATCCCCACTTTACGTGTAGGGGAGGTACCCTTATTTTTTTTATTTTTTTTGTTTACACCTTTGTAAGTTTTATTGATTTATATATTCATATTCATACCAAAGTGCAGCTTTCTAGCACTAACAATTACAGAGCAAAGCCTCGGTCAGACAGACAGACAGACGGATATGGCGAAACTATAAGTGTTCCTAGTTGACTACGGAACCCTAAAAAGGGAAAACGTCCACATAGCTATTTAACGTTTATTAGTTGGTATTATTAGTTACTGACCTGCTTTCTTCAGTACGTCTCGCAACAACCCAGTATCTTGCCGCGATAGCGCCATCTGTCGCAGGGCCAGCAACTTCTGACGCAGCCACGCCAGCGTCTCGCCACCATTTAGCTCCCTACGAAAAATAAAAAATAAAAACTAGAAAAAAAAACTAAACTAAACTAAACTAAAAAAAACACAATAGAAATACTATAATGTATAGAACTACAATTAAATCGTAATATTATGATTGAAAAATAGTATTAATTTAGTTCACCTACTCTGGTTTTCAAAACCTGCTATTTTTACATTACATACATGTTTCGTGTGATGTTTATAATTAATAAATCACCCATCCCAATTAAATCGTAAAAGTGACTATAAAACCAAGTAATATCGGCCGACGCTACGGGTTCCCACTTTATCAACAAAATCGTCTGCAGGCTGGCCGTTTTTATTGGTAGACAACATAAATAGAGAACGTTGTCAAGTGCATTCGAAAATAATCCTAAAGTTTGTCGATTTACAGAAATCGTTTAACTTAAATGAGCGGATCTGCTTCACTCTGATATCTGTGCGGCGCGCAGACCGCCATCGTCTCCCCGAAAACCAGGGGTCGGACAAAAAGTGCGGATGACGTAAAAATGACGTAATCTTGCACACAGGATGTTTGTATTTAAACTTCCGTGTGACATGTAGTTTTAATTTAATCGTATGGCATTTATTTACGAACCGTGAGAACTTCGAGAAGACAAGTACGGTTGCCAGTTTTTGTTGCACTTTTAGCACCACCCAGGGGTCACGTGTAGGGTAACGGTGGGTACTCCCTACGGACGTGGTGCAACTTCGACCCCCCTTTGTCAAGTGAGTGGGCAACTTGCCTGTTAGAAGTTCTCAAGCCGCCCGAAGGCCTCTAACTTGGCTTAACGACTGCTGTCGTAGACAGCAGCCGGGATCAACGGCTTAACGTGCCTTCCAAAGCACGAGAGCGCTCAGTTAGTAACCACTCAAAGCGGTCACCCATCCAAGAACTGACCTGCGCCCACATTGCTTAACCTCGCATACCGCACGCGGTACGCGGGTGCCGCTGGGCCACGTAACGAAGTAGTATTAATGAAGTAACAAAATAATCGTAAATAAATCAATGGAATTCACTTAATAAAATAAATTTCACGAAACTTTTTGCATTAAGGTACGATTATTTGAAATTAATTAGGACAAATCTGTGGGAACCTCAGATAAATAGATTTAATAATCAAAGGTGGTAGGTTAACAGTAAGTAAGATTAGTAAATATATAAAAAATATATTTTAATATACTTATTATTTAATGAAATTATGCATATATTTATAAGTCTATTATTTAAAACGGAAAATTGCCACAATATTAGAGTAAACATGACATTTTACAGCGTTTTTTTTATAAATTAGTAAATATAAATTTTAGTTAAATATAATCGTAAAGATACAATAGCCAAACAATAACGAAGTCAATTTATTATTCATCTGAATGACAAATGCGTCTGTCAAAAACGTACTCACTCATTTCAAGTGGCGATATCGTTTAATAAAGAGGTTGATAAATGATAAGTGATAACTGTTTGTCAGACGACCGTGGGATGGGCAGCAGCATCCCTGGAGTGCGGTGGAGATACTGCGATCGCCAACCCGCATGCCAAGCGTGGCGATCATGGCATATACCCCCCGTGAATTTGGGGGAGAGCAGTGGACGTCTTTTGGCTGATATGGTGGATAATTGTGTATGAAATTCAAAAATACTATTTGAAATCATCCTATAAGTGGTTTGACGTCGTCCGCACTTTTTGTCCGGTCCCTGGCGAGAACCTTAAAGGTGTGAACCCGTAACGACGGTTCACTCCTTTATCGGTATTAATGGTATTATTAATTCATACATTTTCTCAAACATGCAATGAGATATTGATGTTATGTTCCTTATAATAGGCTGCGAAGTATGACGTTTCAGGTGCGGCTAGGACAAGAGGTCGTTAATGGAATTTAATTTAAAATACAAATCTTGCAGGCCTAGGCAGGCAAAGGCCTCTTTTTTAATTTCCATTCCACATAAATTTGTGGCACAGGCATCATGACATTCTGCCACTATGCGTATTAAAAATAAACCTTAGATTTTTTTGTTGTTTATTTCATTGCATGTTTGAGAAAAGCACTATACATACCTCCAAAAGTTAGCAGGGTCACGACTAATTGACTGCTCAGTTCTCAGAAAGTACTCTTTATGCGCTGAAGCCATTAAATCTTTAACTAGAGTTCGATAATACCTAAACATTTCCTTATTGAAATCCAGCCCTTTGCTCTTGTACTTGATGAGGTGAAAATGCTTGAACCTAATGTACTTAATAATTTCAGCCGTGAACCAGACTGGATAGTCATAGCGCTGCTGCGACTTGTCCCCCTGGAACTTACGGCTAGGAATATTTCTATTAAGTACATTGTGCAAGTTATGGTAAAACACATCAACTGCCTGGTTGATATCAACCTGGTCGAATAGCTGTGACCAGTCTATATCCGCGAGGTCTAAGTAGACTGATGACAGGTCTGCCTTGTTAAAGTTCCAACGGGGCCTTTGCTGGGTACACACGTGTGTTGTCGGACTCGGATCTACACTTACAGGATCTACATTATGGGGTTGCCAGCCTCAGACCTATCCGGCCTCGCCTGCTCGGCCGTTTATATGTCTTCGGCCGGCAACCCCTTTCGTCCCGGCCTCTGTAGTAATGTACTATTTCTCAAACATGCAATGATATTTATAACAGGCTTCAAAGTATCACTTCAAGGAATTTCATACAAAATTGAAGGCCTAGGCCGGGAAGCATTTTTTTTTTTAATTTTAATGTCAAACACGGTGTCTGTTAAATTTGTTTTTTGAGTGGTGTATTTTTTATTTCATTGCATATGTGTCAGAAAACCCGGGTATGTCCTAAAACTACGACCAAGACCACCGGGGGATGGGCAGCAGCATCTCTGGAGTGAGGTGGACATCTATACTGCGATCGCCAACCCGCAGGCCAAGCGTGGCGATTACGGCATTTACCCCCCAGGGAATTGGGGGAGGCCTATGTCCAGCAGTGGACGTCCTACGGCTAATATGGTGGTAGTGGTGGTGGTTTGAGAAAAGCACTATACAAATCTCGGCGAGAAACGTTGGGCTGCAGGCCGCGTATCTCTTTGGCCTGCAACCTTTCGTTTCCCGGCCTCTATAGTAATGTACTATTAAATATTGGGGGACAATCTTACACAAATCGACCTAGTCCCAAACTAATCAAAGCTTGTACTATGGGTACTAGACGACGATATACATACTTATATAGATAAATACATAGAAAACATCCAAGACCCAAGAACAAATATCCGTGATAAATGCACAAATAAATGCCCTAGCCGGGATTCGAACCCGGGACCTCTAGCTTCGGAGGCAGAGACACTACCAACTAGGCTAAACAGGCCGTATTACCTTATTGTCTATTCCCCGTGGGAATACTTGAGTATAAAAGATAAAAGTAGAAGAATTTATATTTAGAAAACTGAGCTAACTGGTTTAGCTTTTAGAATAATGATGATTACACTACTCACTCTACATTCCTCTCGACACATTGAAGCACGGCGTTCGGTAATCCTATCTCGTTCGCTCTAACGCACCATTTCAACTCGTGCGAGCGGAACAGCTTGCTGATTCTGTCATCTGTTTCGCTGTGCTGAAGTGAAGCGTAATATGAAGACCTGTAAATTACAAGTAGCGATTGGTTCGAATATTATTAATTTTATTATGCGACATACAAATACCCATATATAGGTACGCCGCCAGAGTTATGGGCTCCATGCCGCAGACGGAACTGCTGGGCGGGGTCTTTTTTTAACCAACATCAAAAAAAGGAGGAGGTTATCAATTCGTCGGAATATTTTTTTTTATGTATGTTCACCGATTACTCAGAGACTAGTGGACCGATTTCAAAAATTCTTTTTTGTTTGAAAGGGTACGTTATCTAGTTGGTCCCATTGTCAACAAGTCTGGATCTGACGACAGCATCTTGGAAAAATCGAGGGAACTCCTCAAATTATATAGCAGGATGATAGGGTCTGGCTAAGTTTGGAGTCGGTGTTTTTTGTTAAAAATTTACTTGTTATGACCATACGTCGCACTCCAGCGGGCATTTTGGGGGCACGACATATGGTATGGTTTACAAAAAACCTCTTAATTTACTAGTATACATACTTAGTATTTGTTACATACCTGTTATCGTATATCAATCTTAAATTGTCTACATAATGTGAGATCCTGTAATTAGCTCTGCTGTAACTAATAATGTTGTTACTTAGTTTTATTGCTGTTGGTTCTTCAATAAATAAATAAATAATGTGTAAAGACTCTTTAAAGCGATACGCCTATTTTTGTGGCCACTTAATATATGAAAATAAATATATGTAATTCAATCTTATATCGGTATATTACTTCTGTTATTTAAAATTTGATGGCGTCAGTATACTCGCCTAGTTCGGGTACCGCTATAGATCTACGCTAACGTACAGCATTAGTTACTAAGGTATTTGGAACTGCATATTTAAAATACTAGGTAAGAAATACTAAGTACAAATACCTTATTCTGACAACTGGTATTTTTTTTTTGGGGCAATCTTACACAAATCGACCTAGTCCCAAACTAAGCAAAGCTTGTACTATGGCTACTAGACGACGATATACATACTTTTTTTTTTTTTTTTTATTATTAAAAATGGGATTGCTCTTGGCCAGCATCTAGCCAGGGGGCAAAGATGAGGCCGACGATGAAGCGAGCTCACCCAGAAGATGCCTATTCACTCGTGCCTTAAAAAGGTCCAGGTTAAATGAACTCGGAAATACAGACGCCGGCAGAGAATTCCAAACCTTAGAAGTGCGCATTATAAAAGAAGATGCAAAGCGCTTGGTTCGAACTAGAGGAATTTCGACCAGGTAAGGATGGTAGCCAGCCGTACGTCTGGATGTCCGATGGAAGAAGGGGGAAGGCGGTATGAGCTCATGGAGCTCCTGAGCACACTCACCGAAGTACAGTTTGTAGAAGACGCACAGACATGCTACTTTGCGTCGATGTGCTAAGCTCTGCAGCTTATTTCCCACTACCGTACTGCCGCCAATGAGTCTCCTGGCTCTGCGGTCCACCGAGTCGAGTGCGGCAAGTTGGTACTTAGCCGAGCCATCCCAAAGGTGACTACAATACTCCATGCAAGACCGGACTTGGGCTTTATATAAAGATAGAAGCTGCCCAGGGGTGAAGTATTGCTTGACCTTATTTAGGATGCTCAGCTTTTTGGCCGGTGTTCCGGCTTTGGACTCGATGGTAGTGCCGAAGTTAAGGTTTGAGCTTAACGTCATGCCAAGCAGCTCGAGATCGACATTTATATAGAGAAATACATACTTAAATACATAGAAAACATCCAAGACCCAAGAACAAATATCCGTGAAAAATGCACAAATAAATGCCCTGGCCGGGATTCGAACCCGGGACCTCTAGCTTCGGAGGCAGAGTCACTACCAACTAGGCTAAACAGGTCGTCAAACTGATTGATTTATTTGTGAACCTTACCATTTGACGTGCCCGCATATCGCCCCCTCGAGTACGACGTATGAACATCACAATGTAATATTAGTTTGTAGGAGGCGTTTTAGTCGCGAGCTGTGTTTGTTCCTAATTTTTGGCTTTAGTTGTGCTCTAATTGTGGTTGGTCCCATATAGACCGTTTATCCTCTCTTAAAACTGCTTTGAATGGCATCATTTTTTTTCAAGTAGCCATTTCCAGAAGTTGCAAACTTGAAGTTGTTCCTTTAAAGTACTCAAATATGATTTGTTTACATAAATTGTACTGGTATACCTAAGGGTGGTATTCCACTCGTCCAATCTTTGTCCAATTTCTTTCTCAATTCTTTGATCAATATAAGTACCTATATATATTTATCTATAATTATGTATTCGTGTATGTCTATGTAATAGTTTAAATAATTATTTATGTAACTATATGACAGATGTATGTATTTGAATCAATATTTTGTATACAAGCTTACCAAATTTGTTCTCTGGTATTTTATAGTTGCACCGCTTACAGTCTTTCTGTTCTGCCTAAAGGTTAACTGGTAGAGAATGCCTCATGGCATTAAGTCCACCTTTTGTACGTTAAGATTTCTTATTGTGCAATAAAGATTAAATAAATAAATAAATAAATCAAATTTCTTTGACGGAGACCCATTCCACTTATCCAATATCTATGTCCAAGTTTTTTTTTTTCATGAGTAGTCATATTGATTTAAATGTCATCAGAATCTTTGATCAAATGTCGGATGAAATCATCCAAGTTGGATGAAATCCTCCAATTTCTTTGATCAAATGTATATTGGACAAAGATATTGGATGAGTGGAGTACCTCCCTAATAAATATGGTATAGTTAGCGGCAGGATCAACTTGTTTTTAGATATATTTGGATACCTGATCATAAGACGGGCTGCGCACTCGGCGAGGCAGTCTGTGGTCTTGAAGAGGTGTGAGGGCGGGGCTTCGGAGGGATCGTGACGCCACGATATCGCCTCTGTTATCTGTACGATGCAATAGAAGGTTGACAAAGTTTAAAGTTTTTATCTGTGGTTTCATTAGCAGTCAAGGACCGTGGCAATCAGCTGGGTAGTCGAACACTGATCGAGCACAAACACGGGAAAGTGTACGTTGGTACCGGGGTCAGGGGTAGTGAAGTACATTGTGTTAATAATTACTTTGGTGGTCGAAAATTACAAAACGACGTACTTCCTTAATACTCTTCCCGAAATCCCCCCACGCTTCCCGCTTCCCGTGGTAGCTTAGTTGGAAACAGCGATGGACGGAATCCAGAGGTCGTGGGTTCAAATCCCGCGCTGGATAAGTACCTACTGCCAACACTTAAGTGACCATTGCTGATAAGCACATGTCACTTGGAAATCGTCAAATCTACGGGTAAGCCGATTCGAGATAACTCTTGAGAACAGTTTAAACACGTGGCTTAAAAGTGATATCGGGATATAGTTCTTTAGGAGCGTTTAATCACCCTTCTTAGAGAACAGCGCAACCACACTTGTAGACCATGCCGCCGGCGTTGTACCTTTCTGGAATACGGCATTAAACAGTTTACGAAGTTGGTCTAGGACTGGGCGTCCTCCAACTTTAACTTTTACTTTTTTTAGGGGCAGACGAGTTCTGGAGTGGAGACCGCGAACGACTCGCTCTGTGGGACGACCTCCCGCCAGGTGGACCGACGAACTAAAGAGAGTAGCGGGAAGCGGTTGCATGGGAAGGCCTATGTCCAGCAGTGGACGACTGTGGGCTGATGATGATGATGACGATGACATGTCACTTAAGTGTTAGCATAATTCTACACTACATGCAGACAGATTGTTAAAACAGTTTTTCAGGAAATGTATTAGATTAAGTGTTTTGTACTTATATAAATCCTATACTATTAACACATTCACTGCCAGCCACAGCCACGCCCCCAGGAACAAACTTGCATAGAAGTGAACGCACATGTGCGTCGGTGGCAGTGAATGCGTTAAACGAGCAACATTTATATATTTATTTATTTGTTTGTAATGGAAATCTCGAAAACCGCTCTAACGATTTTAACGAACAAAAAAACGAAACGAAACGAAAGGGAACGAAAAAAATTCTGGGGGTAAATGCCATAATCGCCACACTTGGCATGCGGGTTGGCGATCGCAGTATCTACACCGCACCCCTGGGATGCTGCTGCCCATCCCCCGGTGGTCTTGGTCGTAGTTTTAGCACATACCCGGGTCCAATATTATCACAAGACAAATATTTGTGTGATTAAGACGGCCTCCGAAGCTAGAGGTCCCGGGTTCGAATTCCGGCCAGGGCATTAATTGTGCATTTAGTACGGATTTTGTTCATGGGTCTTGGATGTTCTCTATGTATTTAAGTATGTATTCATCTGGAGCATAGCATTACATGGGTGTGAGACGTGGACCAAGACGCAAAAAGACAGGGAAATGTTGGAGGCTTTTGAGATGTGGTGCTGGCGAAGAATGGAGAAAATCAGATGGGTAGAAAAAGTCACAAATGAAGAAGTCTTAAGGAGGGTAAAAGAAAAAAGAAGATTGCTACAAACAATAGAAAATAGAAGAGGGAAAATGTTTGGTCACCTTGTACGACACGATTCCTTAATAAGCACCATCATAGAGGGGAAAGTAGAAGGCAAGAGGGGAAGAGGAAGACCGAGAATAAGCTACATGAAACAAATAAAAGAGAAAATAGAAGTCGTGTCGTATAAGGAAACCAAGGAATTGGCTCTGTATAGGATAAGGTGGAGAGAACTGCATACTTCATCGGCCACACCGACAAGAGTTTTACTCTTAAATTCATGATGATGATTATCTATATAAGTATGTATATCGTCGTCTAGTATCCATACTACAAGCTTTGCTTAGTTTGGGACTAGGTCGATGTCTGTAAGATTGTCCCCCAATATATTTATTTATTTATTTATCGATATTTGTACTCACGGCGGATATCTCGAAGTGTCGCCGCGGCCACTGATCGGCCTTCCGCAGCCAACGCCACGAGTCAGCTGTCTCCTGTTTGAAAGCAGCCACCGTCTTATCAAACCAGCATTGAGCGTTTTCGGGCACTACAACATAAAACAGAATATAAAAGTCATGTAAGAGCGATATAGAAAGAGATAGAGCACAGCGGAAAACCGTCTCACTCATTGGAACAGGTAACTGAGGAAGTAGGTACCACCACCTTATGGACGATTCGCACCGAACGGCTGGAGTCGGCGCGCACCCCACTAGAGTCAAAGGAATTCGAACCCTCCATACAGAAGTTAGATTTCATATTTGAATGTGTTGCGGGCAGCCGCCGACTCTGCCGCTGCCGTTTTGATACGAAGTCTAGCCTCTGTATGGAGGGTTCGAATTCCTTTGACTCTAGTGGGGTGCGCGCCGACTCCGGCCGTTCGGTGCGAATCGTGCATTACAGAAGACCACAGCCATCATAACCAGCCATCGGAAATTCAGATGCTTTTATGCCTACACTTCGGCCTCAGTACCTACATGTTGCTGAAGTAGCATGGAGGTACACTCAATTTAATAATAAATTTCCCGTGATTTCCCGGAATAACGAACATTTTGGATAACAGAAACACATACGTATTCCGTAATCAAAACACAATACCTATGACGCCCTTAAACGAACGACCACTATTTTTAGGGTTCCGTACCTCGAAAGGAAAAAACGGAACCCTTACAGGATTACTTTGTTGTCCATCCGTCTGTCTGTCTGTCAAGACCCTTTTCCTCAGGAACGCGTGGAGGCATCAAGCTGGAATTTATAAGTATAGTATATCAAATACTCAGGTTTACTGTCCCTTGGAGCTGTGAAAAAATAAACTTCTAAGCCAACGCAATCAAAAGGTACAGCCGTTTATGTCGCAAATTTCCTTTAATTTTCTACACTCGCAAGGGAATCAAAACCTTCAGGGTACTTTCCGTGAACTGACAATTTCAGTTGGTGCCATTTCAGAAGTTGTAGCAACTTGACGGTAGATGTCACTACAAAAATAGTCTCCATAAGGCTAGAGGAGTGAATTGATTGTAAGATTCGTCGCCTCGAGCAATACCCGCGGTAGCTCAGTTGGAAAGAGCGATGGACGGATTCTAGAGGTCGTGGGTTCAAATCCCGCCCTGGGTGATCCATTTTTTATTCCGGTTGGAAATTATAAGACTAGTAAGTGCTTTAACCCGACCCGGGGACCCGGGTATGTCCTAAAACTACGACCAAGACCACCGGGGAATGGGCAGCAGCATTCCTTGAGGGCGGTGGAGATACTGTGATCGCCAACCCGCATGCCAAGCGTGGCGATTATGGCATTTACCCCCCATGAAATTGGGGGAGGCTAGGGTTTGCATTCCCGGTCCCGATTTGTATGAAATTTCCCGGGAATTCCCGGGATTTCCCGGGAAATTTACATACCCTAGGGGAGGCCTATGTCCAGCAGTGGACATCCTAGGGCTGATATGGTGGTGGTGGTGGAAGTGCTTTACCTTGATAGGAGTCTAGATGTGCGACGAAGTCCCTCCTCTCGGTCCAGAGGGTAGGCAAACGGGTCTTGGCCGCCCTCCGCTGTTGGAGGGTGAGGTCGTCCCAGTTGGACAGCTTGCCGAAAGCAGTCTTGACTTCTGGATGGAATATAAATAAATATTAGGGAACAATTTTTTACACAAATCGAACTAGTCCCATAGTAAACTCAATAGGCTTGTGTTCTAGGTACTAATTGACGATATATTTAATAGATATATATACTTAAATACATAGAAAACATCCAAGACTCAGGGACAAATGGTCACGTTAAAAAAAAAACCTGATTCCAGAGGTATTCTTTGTTATGTTATAATAGGAGTATCTAGATATTTTACCTTCAATAGAGAATGCCATTGTTTCATCCATGACGACATCTTGGACGCCATCTGGATGCCTGTAAGGAATATTTAGAATAGATTAGGTATATTGGTTAATACGCATATTTATTCGCCATATTTTTATCGTATGATAATAGAGAATACACCGTGGACCCGATTACACTGGCAAACTATAATCATATTTGGAGACTAAAATGTCATACAAAATTTGCTCGATTCGGTCTTATTTTAGAGAAATAATTAAGAAAATATACTTTGATAGTTGTTTTGAGTGAATTATTCTTACAAAGTGAATAAATACGAAATAGATAGATAAAGAAACATTTTCTTTGATTAATTTATTCACAATATAACATACAAGTCAAAATAATGGCAGATGACAGTCGCTTCTGTAAAAACTAGTGCCTACGCCAATTCTTGGGATTAGGCAGCGGAACCCGGGCATCCTTCAGAATGCAACTGTACTGTACTATGTATAACACTAGGATGATGATGATGACAACTCAAAGTAATCACTTTAAACTAGACCTAAACATAAAACTAAATTAAAAATAAATATATCTTAATTAAAACTAAACTAAAATATGTCTAGAAAATTGGGTCCCCGTGGCATGGTAACGAGGATGCCTCTGTATTGCAATACTAAAGCGTTGTATCAATCAAACTGTTGCTCACCTCTTTGATTAATTGAACTTGATAAAACAATTTTCACTTCTTTTATATTAAGTAAAGCACTGCTCTCCGTCGGGCTCATAGTTTATTAGTACATTACTACAGAGGCCGGGATGAAAGGGGTTGCCGGCCGAAGACATATAGACGGCTGAGCGCAGCGAGGCCGGATAGGTCTTAGGCGGGCAACCCCACATTTCCCGCCGAGGTATGTATAGTGCTATTCTCCAACATGCAATGAAATAAACAGCAAATCAAAGTTTTATTTTTAATACGCATAGTGGCAGAATGTCATGATGCCTGTGCCACAAATTTATGTGGAATGGAAATTAAAAAAGAGGACTTTGCCGGCCTAGGTCTGCAAGATTTGTATGAAATTGCATTAACGACCTCTTGTCCTAGCCGCACCTGAAACGTCATACCTCGCAGCCTATTATCAGGAACATAACATCAATATTTCATTGCATGTTTGAGAAAAATAAATTGTTCAAATTTACCCGAGTTGAAACATCCTGTCTCCCATACACCTCATGGCGACATCTTCATACAGAAGCTGTACGAGATCAGCGCCTTCGGTACCGGCCGTGATCATCCATAGCCTCTCCACGGGGGTTAGCAGGCTGAAAGAAAATACACGTACATATGTAATGAGAATGGGTTTGAGGTGGTGGTTATACATACATAAACTCACGCCTATATTCCCAAAAGGGGTAGGCAGAGCACACAAAAATTATTTGCAACGCGACATTTAGCCATTTTTTATGACGTAGGAGGCAAACGAGCTGACGAATCGCCTGATGGTAAGCGATTAGCGCCGCTCATGGACACTCAACACCAGAGGGGTTGTAAGTGCGTTGCCGGCCTTTAAGATGGGAGTACGCTCTTTTCTTGAAGATTTGAAGGTCGAATCGGTCCGGAAATATCGCAGGCGACAGTTCATACCACAGTTTAGCTGTGCGAGGCAACAAATTTCTGGAGAAACACACAGTTGAGGACTGCAAACTATCTAAGTGGTGAGGATGGAAATTTAGGTTTATATGTATTTAAGTATGTATTTATCTATATAAGTATGTATATCGTCGGCTAGTACCCATAGTACAAGCTTTGCTTAGTTTGGGAGTAGGTCGATTTGTGTAAGATTGTCCCCCAATATTATTATTATTCACCTTATTTATTTCTTTTTCTGAAGTTAGATTTTTTACAATAAATTTACACAAGTAAAATATTAAAATTTACATACAAAATATAAAAGCATTATAAAAAACCTAACCTAGGGTGCCGCCGGCAGCGAGGCGAGCCTAAGCTACCGGTGGTTAGGGCGACAGAGAGAGGAACCTCCGGACTATCCGCGGCGTGTCCAGGCGTACCGCCTTCTGTATTTGTTTGTGTTTAACAATATTAACACCTGGTTACTGAGAAACAAACTGAAAGCCAATATCAGCAAAACCAAGTGCATGGAATTCTACTCTCCTCAAAGTAACGCTAAAAATCTGGTAATTGAACATAATCAAGTAGCCATTGAAAGCGTTCCAACCATTAAATTTCTAGGAGTGATGCTGGACTGCCATTGTAACTGGCAGGCTCATATTGAGTACCTAGTCGGCAAGCTGGAGAGATTTGTGTTTGCTCTGCGCAGGATATCGCATGTAGTATCACAGGAATCTGCTCTTTTGGCGTTTCATCACGGTCACATTATGTCAAATCTGCGTTACGGTCTTGTTTTGTGGGGAAACTCCACATTTGCCCAACGAGCATTCCTGCTGCAAAAAAAATGTATTAGAGCAATCTGTGGCGCTAAAACGACTGATTCTTGTAGACCATTGTTCAAAAAATTTAAAATTTTGCCGTTACCCACGCTGTATATTTACGAAATGTGTCTCTTTGTGAAATCTCATATTAATCACTACAAAATTATGAAATCCAACCCTAGGTCTACTTCTAAACACCATGGACTCAATATCTCTTATCCATATCATAAGTCTGTGAATTTTGAAAAAAGTATCCTTTTCATGTAAGCAAAAATTTTCAACCATTTACCAAATGATCTGAGATCCTTAGATTGTCAAGGTTTCAAAAATAAATTATTTAAATGGTGCCTGCAGAGCATGTTCTACAATGTTAATTAACACTTTGTAACAAACAACGCCTAATGAACTTTTACTGTATTTTATATTTTATTACTACTTTTTTTTTATTGTATGAGATTGACATTTAATAACGATTAATTATAATAATTAAGTAACTTATTTTATACAACTTTTCCGTTTGCATGACATTGATTTATTGTATGTTTCTATTTTATCTCTTCTCAATACTAATTTTTTAGTCTGACATTGCTGTATATTGATAATTTTGATAATTTTTGTTAGTTTTAATGACATGCAAATTGAGAGTCAAGGCATTGTATGCCTTACTTTGGCTGATTGTGATGTAACCAGATACTAAACCTACCACCCTTTATAACCACTCACATTCAAACAATAAACAATTTGTATTTGTATTTGACCCTTGACCCAGCCATCTAACGAGAGTCTCTTGAGATGTTGGTCGAGACTCTTCGCTATTAGACCGTTCACAGAGACGACTATCTGGACAATAATCGTTGAATCAACATCCCACATGGTGGTTACCTCATGTGCCAAGTCTAGGTACTTGCTGACTTTTTCCTTCTCAGCTTTCACGAGGTTCTCGTCATGGGGGATGGTAATGTCAACGAGTACTGCCTGGCGCTTCAATCGATCTGTCAGCACGATATCAGACTTGTTGGCAACAATAGAACTGTCCGTGATGACAGATCGATCCCAATAGAGCGTTGCACGACCATTTTCGAGAACTGGCGCAGGTGTGTACTTATAATACGGCACTTCGAAGTCCACAAGACCGTATAAAAGAGCAGCTGGTGAATAATCCTGGCCACCAAGTTATGTCTGTGCAAGTACTCACCGTTAGCAAGATGACTACAGTCAGAAATAATATGCCTGAGTGACTCTCCGGGACGGCGGCATGCCCGACAAATGTCGACCGTACCGTCCCTCAGGATATATTTACGGTAGTTGTTCGTCATGATAACCTCGTCCGCAATTGCACAGACAAAACCTTCAGTTTCCCCAAAAAGATCCCCAACACGTAGCCAGTTCACCGATGCGAGCAGGTCTACATCGGGCCCCGCAAGGGCCTTGTAGAACCGCCCATGTACTTCAAATCTGCGCCAGTTCTCGTTTGCCATGGATTATTATTATTATTATTATATGTGGAGCAAATATGATATTGCAGTGACACGCCGTATGGTCACAGTAGAAACATGCCCCTATACACGACTGGGTGGGACGACTTTATGAATTTTGATTAGAATGGTGCGTGTAACTCAACAGTGGGCAACTCAGCACACAGCTTCGCAGTAGTAGTCTTTGTATAGAGGGGTTTGTTAATTAGGCTCGCCAAGCAATGCGCCCAGCAGTGGGGCTAGAGTCAAGGCCATGTTGGACTAGCTGGCTGCCAGCACAACGTCACTTGTGGGTAACCCAACAGTGAGCTCGATGCCAATCTGCCCAATAGTGGGTGACTCAGCTCTGCACACTGCTTATTAGTAAAATGCATGCCACTTCTCGGTTAGCACAGTGGGCTCGGCCAGCAATGTGTCCAGAAGTGGGACTGAAGTAGAGGCCACGTCACACTTGCTCGCTGACAGCAAAGAACGTTACTTGAGGGTAACACAACAGTGGAAAACTAACCTTTGCACACTGCTTCCCAATAATAAACGTCCAACGTCGATGTACAGAGAAGTCAGCTCAGTGGGCTCGCCCAACAATGTGCCCAGCAGTGGGACTAGAGTCGAGGTGACGTCAAACTTGCTGGCTGACAGCAAAGAACGTTACTTGTGGTGTAATGTTTGGTTTTTTAACTGGATAAGGATATGAAAGTAAACTAGGAAGATCGGAGTATCCGTTTATTTCAAAATACACCACAAAGGGTTCTAGGTACTAGACTAGTGGACTATACTATGTTAGTTAGGTAAATCTATCTGTATGAACTAAATAATCTAAGCCTATCGACTCGCTAGATTTTCTTAGGGTAACATTCGGTCTTGGCTTAATTTAAGGGGAGAACCGAACCGCCTGCCGCTTTAAAATGATAGTATAATTGGGTCGGGCTTAGCTGAGTCTCTCCGGGAAGGCTCCGTCGCAGCCAGCAGGTCGCCCGCTGCTCAGCGGAGTCCGGCCCACTGTCGGCCCTGACCAAACACCTCCTGTTGGAGGATAATCGTCCCACTGGGTTGAGAAAACTGACAAATGTCAACTCCAGGGGCGGCTTCGGCCACAGTACATCTACATTTATGTCACCTTCGGTTAGCCGGGGTGAGCCGGGGTGATAAGGTTATGGGATGTGCCCGCCATGTGCACCCTAACTTCCTCCCGCCTCGCACTCCGTCAGGCGGAAAGATCAAGAAATTAATTTTTCGCTGGAGCGCCGGCCTCCAGCCGGAAGGAAAAAAACAGAGTTCCCAGCATCGAATTGTCCGTACCGTCAACTTAAACGTCAAACCTTGGCGTGTCCAATTTGAAAGACATAAATTATGCTGGAGTCTGAAACGCTGAAATTAGACCGAGTGGCGACAAATTATCAAATACTTACGATATATCAATATCGGGATGGTTTATTTTCGAACCGAGCGGAAACCAAATTTAGCATTCAGGCAACACTGAATGTCGTAAGTCTGTTTGAGACACAGGTTTAATCGACGGTCGCAAACAAAGGCGTATTTCCGTGACGAAAAATAATTATGTATTACAGTGGGTAACCCAGCAGTGGAAAACTAACCTTTGCACACTGCTCCCCAATAATAAACGTCCAACGTCGATGTACAGAGGAGTCAGCTCAGTGGGCTCGCCCAACAATGTGCCCAGCAGTGGGACTAGAGTCGAGGCCACGTCGAACTTGCTAGTTGATAGTACGGAGCGAAGTACTTCTGAGAGAAGCGCACGCGCCGCTTCGGGGGTTGTCTGAAATTAATTATTAGAGGTAGAAAAACAATGGTTTTTTTTATACCACGCCGGTGGCAAGGATTGATGACTTATCATCAGAGAGCGAAACTTTGGTGCCGATGACAGACGTATGACGTCAAGCTACATACGGGGTGTTTTTATCTGGATTATTGAAGGAATCGATTTTGACGATGAAAGGTTAACTTACAATATTATTTGTTCTAGTTGCGATTACAGGCATTATTTATGCACAATTTTTATAAATGGCGGGAGATGCAAGATTTAATTTGTTCAGAATGTACAGTATATATACATATGTAGGTATGTATTTAAATAAGAAGATGTGATGTTGTGTTTGAATTCTAAGCGTTCTGCTTATTTTTCGACAACCCACGAAATTTAATTAGTTGTTTTTATTTATCCGAAATAATACATGTTTTACAATTACTTACTTAGTAAAATATATTAATATGTACATTATTTTCAATATAAATAGTCATTTTTATTAATAGGAAATAAAATTTACATTACCATTATTGCATTATTAATAATCATTGGAGTGTCGCAATGTTGTTTATATAAAATCACCCTATATGTGAATTTACGTCATAATGATGTCACCGGCACCAAAGTTTCGCTCCCTGCTTATCATTATTATGTATTAATACATGAAAAATGTGAGAGGCAGGGCACAATAGTCATCTCATGCATATTTTGCACACACGCACACACACACCCCTCTGCACTTGTATCGTAATGTACTAATTCCGTATGCTTGTTTGCTATTTTTATGGTAGAAAAGAATATGCTTACCTTGGCGAAGTCAAGTAGTGTTTCCAGTATACTGTCTAGAGGCATTTGAACATCGATGACTGATTTATTTGTTTCTGAAAATATACATTTAATATTTATATATATATTTTAATATTGGGGGACAATCTTACACAAATTGACCTAGTCCCAAACTAAGCAAAGCTTGTACTATGGGCACTAGACGACGATATACATACTTATATAGATAAACACAGGAAAGCATCCAAGACTCAGGAACAATATTCGTGACAAATGCACAAATAATGCCTTGCCCGGGATTCGAACCCGCGACCTCAGGCTACATATGCAGGGTCACTACTAACTAAGGCAATATCGTCATTATATTTGTGACCCACTTTCAGAGTATGAGGACAGAAAAATTACTTTTTCTCAAACATGCAATGAAATATTGATGTTATGTTCCTTATAATAAGGCTGCGAAGTATGACGTTTCAGATGCGGCTAAGACAAGAGGTCGTTAGTGGAATGTTATACAAATCTTGCAGGGCTAGGCCGGCAAAGTCCTCTTTTTTAATTTCTATTCCACATAAATTTGTGACACGGGCATCATGACATTCTGCCACTATGCGTATTAAAAATAAAACTTTGATTTTTTGTTGTTTGTTTC
This sequence comes from Notocelia uddmanniana, assembly GCA_905163555.1. Classification (NCBI taxonomy): domain Eukaryota; kingdom Metazoa; phylum Arthropoda; class Insecta; order Lepidoptera; family Tortricidae; genus Notocelia; species Notocelia uddmanniana. The sequence continues at coordinate 13,667,519 of LR991076.1, read as the reverse complement.
ATTGCATGTTTGAGAAAAGCGCTCTATACATACCTCGGCGGGAAATGTGGGGTTGCCCGCCTCAGACCTATCTATGTCTTCGGCCGGCAACCCGTTTCGACCCGGCGTCTGTAGTAATATACTATTACGTCACACCTGCTAATTCCCACTTTCGGCCATAAAGTGGCAATTACCGCCCGTTACGCGCGCGCTAAGCCCCACTTTCTCGCCAGGAGGAGACGTAATTTTGTACTTACCACGGGCGGTAATAAAGAAAGCCTCAGATCGCTGAGACATTCTTTATTTAACTGCTATGTTTTTCGAGAGCATGTATGTATGTATAATTGTTTGACACCCTCTGCAACCTGAACGCCTCGATGGATTTTAGCTTGAGAGGTGTCGTTAGGTTCGTATTTACTGTGAGAGTGACACTGAGTATAACAAAATTAAAAAAACAAAATGGCGAATTTTTGGCGCCAAATTGAAATGGTTGGCACGCTCTGCAGCCTGGAGGCCAATTCTCGGGCCGTTAGAGATGATGTCTGTTAGACATATCTCGGCGATAAAAAAATGGTGGATGTCGATAGAAAACCCATTTGCGTATTGTCGAAATCTCACACTCGAGATATGTCTACTCCCAGCGTTCGAGATGCAACGAGTGGTCAGTAGCGATCGAGATGGTTTTATCACATTTTTTTTGACATTTGATCTGCCAGTGGCGCTAAATATTGACAACATAAGTAGTTGATCGACAGTTTACAGCAGCATAAAATGAACATATTTGCGAAAAATATGTCAATTCATTTAAATGATTTAATGGCTAAAGACTTCAATATTTTTGATACGTTCACTGGTGAAATGGCGGTTGGCGGAAAATATTGACAGCTCTCAAATATTTCAAGTAGTCTTTAACTCAAAACTGTCAAGTCAAAACAGTTTTTATGCGTTCCATTTAACGTAAGTAAATAAACGAGCCACCACCATCCCACCATATCAGCCCTAGGACGTCCACTGCTGGACATAGGCCTCCCCCAATTTCATGGGGGGTAATAAACGAGCAAATACTCGTAAATATGTTTAAGGTGTTAAATCACCATAATTGTGTATAGATGATTGAAAAATTAGTTTTTGATATAAGATATATTTAATTAAGTGGAAAAATTATAAAGGTGATTTATTACCATACACTCGATTGTAAATTAACACAATCGAAAAAAACGGAACGCATATTGCAATAGACATTGAGAGATCAACAATATCTCGATCGGGCCCTAGAATAACACATTTCGCTATGTTCGACATTTTGGTGAGATTTTTCAATAGACATTGCATTAATCGAGATCATTTTGAATAGAAATCGTGTCGAACGGCCTGAGAATTGGCCTCCTGAACGGCTCGATGGATTTTACTTTCAAAGGTGTCGTTAGATTCGTATCAATTGTGTGTGTGTAAATGACGGTAGTTTATTGTTATGGAAATCCAAAAGCAGTCAGGTCTTTAAAAATTCATCCAATTTCTCTTGTTTGCCTACCTGTACCGGGCGTGGTACCGGAGGTGGCTTGCGTCCGACGGATCCGTCCCCTTGTCGCGCTGTAGCTCCCAAACGTCCCTTGGAATGTTTTGCTAAGAGTCAACAGCCGTGAGTCAGGCTCTTCTCTGCAATGAATATTGTAAAATACTTATGGGGTTCATCAAGAAGGGCATACATTTTTAAAGGGACGGCAACGCGCATGTGGCGCTCGTGGAGTTCCAGGCGTCCATAGGCTGCGGTGACTCCTTACCATCAGGTACGTTTACGTACGCTTGTTTGTCACCGACGTGGTACATAAAAATACTTAAAAATATCAGAAGTATTGTAATTTAATTGTTTTTTAGTTAGATGCACCGCCAAGATTTTTCTGCTTCGCCTTAAGGTTGAGTGGTAGAGAATGCCCTATGGTATTAAGTCCTTTTGTACGATAAGGTTTCTTATTGCAATAAAGATTAAATACATAAATATCCTCGTAAATCCACACTGTCCATACTGATATTATAAATGCTAAGGTATGTCTGTCTGTTATTATTTCAAGCAGAAACTTCCGAACGGATTAAGATGGAATTTGGCATCCCTTGCGGGGTGGGGGGGGGGGTAAAAAGGGCATGTTTGTATAACAGCGATAATCAAGCCTGCGACTAAAAAAATAATAATAATTAAATCTCTAAGGTTCTACGCAGCCGAAGTTGCCGGCAAAAGCCAGTACACCATAAATTACACTAATGGCATTCATATAATATCCGCTTGTCGGTGTGCTACAACATGTGTATAGTGGGCCTCACATGTCAGGCAGAGGCTCGTCCCTCAACCGGAGCTCCTTGAAGCCCTCCGCCCTCACACCGCTGAACAGCATCTCCAGTAACGCGGACACACACACACATAAGTCCAGCGTTTTGTACGTATGTGTAGGCAGGTATAGTGTTAGCAGGAAGCATTCCGCGAATCTGAAACCATAGATAGAATTGCAAAATCAGAGAAATGCACGTTGTTGTGTTATAGGCATAAAACTTATTTTGGCTATCATCATCCCAGTACAGTTGCATCCTGAAGGATGCCTGGGGTCCGCTACCTAATCCCAAGAGTTGGCGTAGGCATTAGTTTTTACGGAAGCGACTGCCATCTGACCTTCTAACCCGAGGGGGAAACTAGACCTTATTGGGATTAGGCTTGTCAAGTGAGTGGGCAACTTTACAGTTAGAAGTTCTCAAGCCGCCCGGAGGCCTCTAACTTGGCTTAACGACTGCTATCTTACACAGCAACCGGGATCAACGTGCCTTCCAGCATCGGGAGCGCTCAGTTAGTAACCACTCAAAGCGGTCACCCATCCAAGGACTGTCTTCGCCCGACATTACTTAACCTCGCATACCGCACGCGGTACACGGGCGCCGCTGGGCCACGAACGCTCCCTATTTGGCTATAGTTATGTTAATTTTGTCAATTAAATCTATGCCTCTGCTTCCGGGTACTTACTGTACTACCCGGGTTCGCTTCACTATCCACACCCTAAATGCCGAGGCATGTCAGTATTGTCAGTACACTGTTGTACCCTCCGTGTCACAAGATCCTTGTCCAAATTGCCTCTAGTCCCCCTTTCGCCATCCTATTTTACACGTCATATATTAAATTACAATAAGAACTCAAAATCAAAATCAAATAAAACAAAAACAAATATTTATTCTGCAAATAGGCCACAAGGGCACTTTTACAAGTCAAAGCGTGAATTTATACAATTTAAAAAAAAAACTGACAATCTTACTTAATAATAATGATAAAAAAATATACTGATTAACAATTAAATAAAAATAAATTTACAAATATTAAGGACGTATAGAATACGATCTGTCCGAATAAACAAAAAGTACATAAAATTAATTTAATATCTCAGAGATGTATATGGTCTCTGAGCGTCCAAATAGAGCGTCCAAAGAGAAGATTTCATCATACAATATTATTACATTGTGTTATCATTTTACGACTAGTGACTACCCACTGCTCTCGGAAAAAAAATCGTTCAAGGAGTAAAAGGCAGCGGAAGCCAAGTGTTTTTTGATTTTGTATAGAAATCATCTGTTACTGTCTGCGGTTTTTATGGCGCTTGGTATATTGTTATAGACCCTTGGACCGATCGAATGTAGACATTTCCTAGATTTGGCTAGCCGTATGCGTGGAGGTCGCAGCTCGTCTCGCTGTCTGTAGTTATACCTTGACGTTTCAGATATCGTATGGAACTGACTTAGGTTACATCTTACTAGTTTCGCCACTTCCAGGATGTACAGGCAGGGTAGCGTTAGAATTCTGTTTTTTTATAAACAGTTCCTTGGCAGGATGGTCCCATTGCACCCCGGAGACCACACGAATTGCGCGCTTTTGCAATTTAAAGACCCTTCCATGATCCGCAGCATAACCCCAAAGAACTATGCCGTACGTTAATACTGAGTGGAAGTAGCCGAAGTATGCCTTTCTAACGTTGCAGGGTATTGCTGTATAACACCCACCGTGTCCAAAGCTTCTTGCCCAAGCTTGACCGTAATCCCTTCCTCGCTACATCCGAAGCGTAACATACAACACACAGGAACATCAGTACACTGTTGTACACTCACAGACTTTAATTGTTGAGCCATTTAGAGCTCACTTTATACTGGGCATCATAGTTAGCTATAAAGTGTCCAGTATAAAGTGAGCTCTAAATGGCTCATCGGTTAAAGTCCGTGACTGTACAATACCAACCGTGCCCCTAGCTTCTTATCGAACTCTTTGCCCCTAGCCCCTATCTCTGGCTGCCCTCGCTACATCCACAGAGTAAATGCACACACAGCCCCCTACCTCGCTGCCTTCACTACATCCACAGCATAAATACGTAGGAAAATTAGTACACTATTATAGAATACCCACCGTGCCCCTGGGGGTATAATAGTGTACAACGAGCTGGCTCCTTGTCTAATTTTGCCCCAAGCCCCTCCCTCGCTGCCTTCATTGAATCCACGGCATAAATACGCAGGAAAATCAGTACACTATTATACGGTACCCACCGTGCCCCAAGCTCCTTGTCCATCTTTGCCCCAAGCCCATCTCTTGCTGCCCTTGCAACCTCCATATCTCCATCCACAGTGTACACCCCGAGGCAAGACAAAACACTGTTTCTATAGACATCGTCTTGGCTCACGCTGAGGATTGGGGTACTTTCGGTCTTCTGTCTTTTTGCTGGTGGCTGTGTAGTTTGGGCGAAGAGCTCTGTAAGGAAAATTGAGACTGGACGATGACTTTGAGGTTGAGAGTCCGCAAGACGCTCAGTTCTCCATACAAACGTAGATTCGCTCTAATTTAAAACGCCATGCTGGAATAACATGAAACTTTGTATACACAATGGGATATCTAGGTCTGAAATTAGTTTGTGTTGCTTGAAATAATAATGGAGAAAAAATACAGCAGTTATTAAGATCTTCACACAAGACGTAAAAACTCAACAACTCACTGTATTTTTTTCTATCACAATTTCTAGCGACAGACACTAATTTTCGACCTAGATATGGCGGCTCCCATTGTGTATACAAACTTTCATGTTATATCAGCACGGCGTTTTTAAATGAGAACGAAACTACGTTTGCATAGAGAGTCGAGTTCAGCCGAGCGGGCGGGGGACCCTTAAAATAATAGGATTACCCTCAATTAGATGGTTAGCAGTCCTCAACAGTGCGTTTCTCCAGAAACTTCCTGCCTCGCACAGCTAAACCTGTGCGACCTTCAAACCTTCAAGAAAAAAGCGTACTCCTATCTTAAAGGCCGGCAACGCAACCCCTTTGGTGTTGCGGGTGTCCATGGGCAGCGATAATCGCTTACCATCAGGCGATTGATCTGGTCGTTTGCCTCCTATTTCATAAATGAAATAAGACTTCATATCAAATACCTTGGTAAGCTTGCAGCATGACCTCCACCGCGAGCCTCCTGGCCTTGGGCGCGGCGGGCCGCAGCGCTGAGACCTGCGCCACACAGCGCCGCCTCAGCGCTTCGCTCATGAGTGCCAGCCCGTGCTTCACCAGCAGCAGAGCTACAATCAATATCGGTAATAGTAGATTGTACAACAAGTGCATAAAACAAGCCACTTAATGGGCGAGGGTCGATATAAAGTAGAGGATAAATAGTAGATTGTACAACAAGTGCATAAAACAAGCCACTTAATGGGCGAGGGTCGATATAAAGTAGAGGATAAATAGTAGATTGTACAACAAGTGCATACAACAAGCCACTTAATGGGCGAGGGTCGATATAAAGTAGAGGATAAATAGTAGATTGTACAACAAGTGCATACAACAAGCCACTTAATGGGCGAGGGTCGATATAAAGTAGTGTATAAATAGTAGATTGAACAACAAGTGCATACAACAAGCCATTTAATGGGCGAGGTTCGATATAAAGTAGTGTATAAATAGTAGATTGTACAACAAGTGCATACAACAAGCCACTTAATGGGCGAGGGTCGATATAAAGTAGTGTATAAATAGTAGATTGAACAACAAGTGCATACAACAAGCCACTTAATGGGCGAGGGTCGATATAAAGTAGAGGATAAATAGTAGATTGTACAACAAGTGCATACAACAAGGCACTTAATGGGCGAGGGTCGATATAAAGTAGTGTATAAATAGTAGATTGAACAACAAGTGCATACAACAAGCCACTTAACCCTTTACACCCGGACTGAAACGATTGTGAGTCCTTAATTACATTGAAATAGCATTTTTTTAAGAGTGTCATTAAAGTTCATTTTAATTTATCTCAATCGCGATTTCTCGGGTGTAAAGGGTTAATGGGCGAGGGTCGATATAAAGTAGAGGATAAATAGTAGATTGTACAACAAGTGCATACAACAAGCCACTTAATGGGCGAGGGTCGATATAAAGTAGTGTATAAATAGTAGATTGAACAACAAGTGCATACAACAAGCCACTTAATAGGCGAGGGTCGATATAAAGTAGTGTATAAATAGTAGATTGTACAACAAGTGCATACAACAAGCCACTTAATGGGCGAGGGTCGATATAAAGTAGTGTATAAATAGTAGATTGAACAACAAGTGCATACAACAAGCCACTTAATGGGCGAGGGTCGATATAAAGTAGAGGATAAATAGTAGATTGAACAACAAGTGCATAAAACAAGCCACTTAATGGGCGAGGGTCGATATAAAGTAGAGGATAAATAGTAGATTGAACAACAAGTGCATAAAACAAGCCACTTAATGGGCGAGGGTCGATATAAAGTAGTGTATAAATAGTAGATTGAACAACAAGTGCATACAACAAGCCACTTAATGGGCGAGGGTCGATATAAAGTAGAGGATAAATAGTAGATTGTACAACAAGTGCATACAACAAGCCACTTAATGGGCGAGGGTCGATATAAAGTAGTGTATAAATAGTAGATTGTACAACAAGTGCATACAACAAGCCACTTAATGGGCGAGGGTCGATATAAAGTAGTGTATAAATAGTAGATTGAACAACAAGTGCATACAACAAGCCACTTAATGGGCGAGGGTCGATATAAAGTAGAGGATAAATAGTAGATTGTACAACAAGTGCATACAACAAGCCACTTAATGGGCGAGGGTCGATATAAAGTAGTGTATAAATAGTAGATTGAACAACAAGTGCATACAACAAGCCATTTAATGGGCGAGGTTCGATATAAAGTAGTGTATAAATAGTAGATTGTACAACAAGTGCATACAACAAGCCATTTAATGGGCGAGGGTCGATATAAAGTAGTGTATAAATAGTAGATTGTACAACAAGTGCATACAACAAGCCATTTAATGGGCGAGGTTCGATATAAAGTAGTGTATAAATAGTAGATTGTACAACAAGTGCATACAACAAGCCACTTAATGGGCGAGGGTCGATATAAAGTAGTGTATAAATAGTAGATTGTACAACAAGTGCATACAACAAGCCACTTAATGGGCGAGAGTCGATATAAAGTAGTGTATAAATAGTAGATTGTACAACAAGTGCATACAACAAGCCACTTAATGGGCGAGGGTCGATATAAAGTAGTGTATAAATAGTAGATTATACAACAAGTGCATACAACAAGCCATTTAATGGGCGGGTTCGATATAGAGGAAAAAATGAGTTTTATACAAGCTGATGCCATTAAAGTTTTGTTTCCCCCTTGGGTTGGAAGGTCAGATGGCAGTCGCTTCCGTAAAAACTAGTGCTTACGCCAGTTAGCGGACCCTAGACGTTCTTTAGGATGCAACTATACTGGGACAACGATAGGATGATATTGATATGCATTATAAACTAGCAATTCTTGTGAGATCTAATCTTATATAAGAATCTCAAAAAAGATGTTTTTATTTTTATTTAGTTGTATGGCATTTATTTACGAACCGTGTGATCTTGGAGAAGACAAGTACGGTTGCCAGTTTTTGTTGCACTTTTAGCACCACCCAGGGGCACCCCTACGGACGTGGTGCAACATCCCCCCCCCACAGTATTACAATATATTCCCTACAGTAGTGAAACGCCTTTGATGTCGGGCGACGCCGCCGCTCGTGTAAGTACTTACGCTGTCACGCGAGAATGTGCCAGGGATGTCATAAAATGAAAAATAAAATAAACGTTATTATTATGCAATGATTTATTTGCATGTTCCAGATATTTTATTTACGTTAGATTTTGTTTTTAGATGTTTAAAGTTTTCTATTATTAAATTTAACGATGTAATTTATTCGCATACGTATGGAAAATTTGAGCATAAATGTTTGTGGGAAGCATAAGCATGGCCGGGACTTGAATTTGATTTTGCTTAATACGTTAAATACCTTTTCTGAAATATTGTTTCCAACGAACGAACAAAACTGCTACCTAAAATGGGTTTCTAGTTCATTGCAGTAATCAACGAAATCATTGGGCGGTAACTGGATGAGTCATTAATTTCTGATAAGCATTTGTGTTTATCTACATAACGCCGTAACACATAACCACAAGAATACAGGAAACTATTTTTTTCAGGAATATCAAAATTTGTTCAAGGGGTTTCTGTTGTAGTGGATCGCGTGACCTCACCCACACCACTACACGTAAATATTGAATTATGTTGTGTAAAATCACTATATTGTGATAAGACCTTATCAAAATCGTCAGCACAATTGGTTTTACTACAATATTTGACATAAAAAAGATTTTCGGAACAGGGTACACCCTCAAACTGGATATATGTGTCTGCCGTATTATGCCGAAAAAAATTTCTAAACTACCATTATCATATCATATTCTCATATCAGCCTACGTGTCATCAAGTAGAATACATCGAAACCAGACTCTTTCTTCAAATCATCATATAACCTTATTACGGCATTGTTGAGGTACATCCATAATTCCGTACACGGAACAGGTGCGCACCATTGTATTAAATAAAATCATCGCTCACTCAACTCAAAAACATGTACGCGCCTGCCTTGAATATTAGAGAACGCAGACTGAATGAGTTCGCGGCGGCGGCCCGCGCCGCCGGCTATCCCGCGCTAGCCCCCTCAGTTGCTCTGCGCAAGTACATTCGTTGCCCAACTGTATGTTGTTAAACTATGACCCCCCTTTGTCAAGTGAGTGGGCAACTTGACTGCTAGAAGTTCTCAAGCCGCCCGAAGGCCTCTAACTTGGCCTAACGACTGCTGTCGTAGACAGCAGCCAGGATCAACGGCTTAACGTGACTTCTAAAGCACGAGAGCGCTCAGTTAGTAATCACTCAAAGCGGTCACCCATCCAAGAACTGACCTGCGCCCACATTGCTTAACCTCGCATACCGCACGCGGTAGGCGGGTGCCGCTGGGCCACGAGCAACCACCGGGGGATGGGCAGCAGCATCCCTGGAGTGCGGTGGAGATACTGCGATCGCCAACCCGCATGCCAAGCGTGGCGATTATGGCATATACCCCCCTTGAATTTTGGGGAGGCCTATGTCCAACAGTGGACGTCCTTTGGCTGAAATGGTGGTGGTGGTGGTAGTGTTGATAGCAAGACACTAGTTTGTCGATACGTACCCGCGTGGTCTTTGTCGATCATTTCTGTCAGATGTATGGTGTCAAACATGTCAGTGACGTAGCCGCTGCGCTGGCCGCGCGACAGATAAACTGACAGGACGTGGAGACACTTCGTCCGGTCGGATGACGTCACTTTTGTCACGTAGTCGACAATTTTCCTGTATGACGAGGGTATATAAAAGTAATAAAATATAATGACGACCTGTTTAGCCTAGTTGATAGTAACACTGCCTCCGAAGCTAGAGGTCCCGGGTTCGAATCCCGGCCAGGGCATTATTTGTGCATTTAGCAAGGATATATTTGGTCTTGGATGTTTTCTATGTATTTAAGTATGTATATCGTCGTCTAGTATCCATAGTACAAGCTTTGATTAGTTTGGGACTAGGTCGATTTCTGTAAGATTGTCCCCGATATTTATATTTATATATTTTATTATAATGAACCGGGTCACTCACGTCTTTAAGTTCGAATATCGCTCGACCAGAACTTACTAACCAGCATGCTCAGTTGTTAGAGTGAAGTAAATAGGTTAAGTTATACTTAATTTTAAGCTAAGCATAAAAAATGAGCGGTCCTCGCCATCAAACTTCACAGTTTGGCGAATTTTATTGTGTGTAAAATTTAATGTATTTTTCTTGAATAAAATATAAAAACAAGAAAAAAAAACATGTTTCAGACCGGTTCGCGGTCCTTAATTATGCCTGTTGGTGTATGCCGGGCGGTGGCGGCGGAGGCGAGAATCTACCCTCTGTTCCTTCACAATTATTCAATGCCGAGTGACACACAACACTCACAGCGTCATATATAGGCTGGGTTGCACAGACTTACGATCACCGACTGACCAACATTAAATATGGCGCCGGCAGCTGTCATCTCATAGAAACTTGTCAAACTTTCCATACATTTAAATTTAAACGAACACAGCTGACCATTACATACGGTTTGGCGCAACCCAGCCTAAGGGAGGTATTCCACTCATCCAATATCTTTGTCCAATATACATTTGATCAAAGAAATTGGATGATTTCATCCAACTTGCATGGGACCCCGACATTTGATCAAAGATTCTGATGACAGTTAAATCAATATGGCTACGCATGAAAAAAAAAAACTTGGACAAAGATATTGGATGAGTGGAATGGCCTCTGTCAAAGAAATTTGATCAAAGATTGGACAAAGATATTGGACGAGTGGAATACCACCCTAAGTCATCAAATCTCGTTCACACTCTTCTCTCTTCAATTGTGAAGAAAACTAATGTAGATTCTCGCGTCCGCCGCCACCGCCCGCGCCGAGCAGCCGAGCGGGCAGGGCGCGGGCAGGCAGTGCTAAAAGAACCGCCGCCGCGATAAGTACTCATGATTAAGAACCGCGACCCGGTCTGCAACATGTCGAGCGATATTCGACCTTAAAAGACGTGAGTGACCCGTTTCATTATTTTAATATGTCTCAAACTGACGGGAGTTTTCAGTATATATAAAACTGTTTTGACGGCCGTTGACTTGATTGCATTGTTTTAAAATTCGCAGTATTCACTAAAATATAAGACCATACTGTAGCGATCGAAAAAACCCGCCAAGTGCGAGTCGGACTCGCGCACCGAGGGTTCCGTAAAAATATTTTTATTATATGGCGTAACTAAAAATTTACGGTTTTCCCAATTTTCCCTTAATCTGTGTTATAAGACGTTGCTTCGTACCAAATTTCAAGATTCTGAGTTCACGGGAAGTACCCAGTAGGTTTTGATTCCCTTGCGAGTGTCGAAAATTTGCGGCATAAACGGCTGTATCTTTTGATCCCGTTGGCTTAGAAGTTCGATTTTTTCACAGCTTCTAGGGACAGTAGACCTGAGTATTTGATATAAATTCCAGCTTGATACCTCCACGCGTTCCTGAGAAAAGGGGTCTTGACCGACAGACAGACGGACGGACAACAAAGTGATTCTATAAGGGTTCCGTTTTTTCCTTTCGAGGTACGGAACCCTAAAAACTCAATATTAAAACAAGCCAAATTCAACTCACCTAAACTCCTGCTCCCCACAGCACTCCGCGGCCCCCGCACTAGAATAGTACAGCACCCGGACATAATTCGTTATCACATTGCACTTCTCTAAATACTTCTTAAATTCGCCCAAAGCCTCCCGTCTTTCATCCGCGTCTTGGCAAGCCGCCATCCCAAGGCCGAAACATTCGGACGACTTTGACGGGTTCGCGTCTAACTTTGCTACGATTTTGGTCAGGATTTGAGGTATGTATATTTTGGTTTTTAGTATAGTTTTGATGACTTGGAACAGGGCTTTTTGCGTGTCTTGCTGTTGATCTGAAACAATGGTACTTCGGTAAGAGCTGATACTTACATTTATCTGTATAATAGTTTGGTCCGCCGACAGGTTGAATACAATGAATACGCAAGTATAATTTGGGATCCCTACTGTAATAAGTATATAGATGCTATTGAGAAAATACAATATAAATATCCAAAGTCTGTAAACTTCAAGCTATTTCGAAATGGTCGTCTACCATATGAGTATTTATTAACTAGATATAAGCTGTCTTCTCTTAGTAATAGGCGTATTTTATTACAAGCTATTTTCCTTCATGGACTTTGTCACAACAAAATCGATTGTGCCCAACTTGTCAATAATAGTACATTACTACAGAGGCCGGGACGAAAGGGGTTGCCGGCCAAAGACATATAGACGGCCGAGCGAAGCGAGGTCGGATAGGTCTCAGGCGGGCAACCCCATATTTCCCGCCGAGGTATGTATAGTGCTTTTCTCATACATGCAATGAAATAAACAACAAAAAAATGAAAGTTTTATTTTTAATACGCATAGTGGCAGAATGTCATGATGCCTGTGCTACAAATTTATGTGGAAAGGAAATTAAAAAAGAGGACTTTTCCGGCCTAGGCCTGCAAGATTTGTATGAAATTTCATTAACGACCTCTTGTCCTAGCCGCACCTGAAAAGTCATACTTCGCAGCCTATTATAAGGAACATAACATCAATATTTCATTGCATGTTTGAGAAAAATATGTTACGTGGTGCCTAGAAACGTCAGCCGGCTTGGGACGCGTGACGGGCCCCGCGCCGGCCCCGCGCCGCACGGACGCCGGCGCGCGCGCCTCTGCGCCGGCTTGTGGCTGCATATAACGAACACTTTACGCATATCGACATATTTCATGTGTCCACTCCCAACTATAGACACGCCATTTTAGAAGCTTTAAATTAGTATAAATTTGGTACTTACTATAAATTTTATATTACATTTAAAAATTATTTACCTACATATAATAAAACATACAAGGAAGCGAAGTGGTCGCCACTTATATTTCGACCACTCTTACATTTTTTTCTCTTTGTTCTAATTGTTAATTTTTTCTCTGTTTCTAAAGAAATTTATATATCTGAATAGTAATAGGTACTAGTATTGTTCTTGTAAGATTGTTTCCAGTAATCCGTGGATAATGCTGTTGACTGTACTTATGTAACACACATCTGTAACTCTTAGTGTAATAAATATTGTATGGTTGTTTGTTATCCCTAAAATAAATAAAATAAAATAAAATGGTAAGTACATATTAAAAAATATTTTTTATACCACATCCGTGGCAAACAAACGTACGGCCCGCCTGATGGTAAGCGGTCACCGCAGCCTATGGACGCCTGCATCTCCAGGGGTGTCAAATGCGCGTTGCCGATCATAAAAAAATGTATTATATACTCCTTTCTTGAAGAATCCCATACTGTAGTCCGTCGGGAAAACCTCGGCAGGGAGCTCATTCCACAACCGGAGCGTCCGAGGGAGGAAGTTCCTCTGAAACCGTACCGTACGCAACCATGTAGGTTCTAAGGTGTGAGGATGAATTCCCTACCGACGGCAAACAGTGCGATGGTAGATTGTAAGAGACGCGCTGGATAGAAACCGGCGGAGGCAGACCATCCGCTCCAGATACAACCCTGAGCCTGACCACGATCCTCAGACATGAGGGACAGACCCAGAGAGAAGAGAGAGAGAGAGGGACAAAGCGGCCGCGGGCATCATGTCGAACAGTTAGCACAACCCATGATACAAGCGATAGAACACAAGGAAGCAAAGTTTCTCCTTAAACTTAACGGTTCAATATCGCTCGTGAGTTTGGAATCGTCTACGATTCGCACAGCACGTCGGAAACAGCACGTCTCTGAAGCGAGTCAAAAGGCCCAAGCTGGTATCCAGGTGCTTCCGCCCAGAGGTAACAGCTATACTCCATGCCTAAATATATCTACTAAAAGGTCACCAACGTAGTAAAAACGATCGGCAACACAAAGATCCGCTTACCAGGTGGGATGTATGCTTGTTTGCCACCGAGGTGCTATTAAAAAGGACATACCATCATAGTACTTCTCAAAGCTCGTCCACTGCACTTGAACCGTCCCATACAACTGCAGCCACCCATGCAACGTCCTCAATAACCCGTCGAACACGGTCCTCCGCCGATTCTCCATACACGCAGTGATGAGGGAGTGCGTGATTGTGGTCAGGTCATCACTTGTGCTGGGTTCGTTCCAGTATAGTATGGTGTCAAGCTGGAAGGAAATATGTAAACTTAAAAAGGAAAAATTAAACCTTATGCGGCTATACAAATTTGAAAATATTAGTAACTCAAATTATGATGAGCTCGGAAAGGGTTTTTTTTTTAGTGTTTGCATAACATGGACATTCCCTCTCATTTAATGATATAATTACTAAACCGTTTATCAATACTTTGAGAGTTGGGAAGGAAAAAAAAATATCCTAGAAAGTGGGGTAGAAGTTTCTGTGAGAGTGCGATAATTAACTCATACTCATTGGCTCAAGGGTTAGCTCGAAGAGGTCCCTTAAAGAGATAAGCTCGCCTTTGTACTTCTTCGTTTTTTTTTGTTTTTGATTTTGTTAGTGTTTTATCGAGTAAAATTGTGTTTTATACATACATACACAATGAATACCAACGCCTGTGAAAAATCTAATAGCAACAATGCCTTAAAGATCACCTACTCACTTGACAAGAGGGGTCGAAGTTGCACCACATTCGTAGGGAGTACCCACCGTTACCCTACACGTGACCCCTGGGTGGTGCTAAAAGTGCAACAAACTGGCAACCGTACTTGTCTTCTCGAAGATGTACGGTTCGAAAATAAATGCCACGCGATTATTATTTTAAAGCCTGTAAAACTAGCATTATAATTTAATTTTTAACCAACTTCAATAGAAGGAAGGAGGTACTCAGATCGTCTGCATGTTTGCTTCATATGTATGTATGTTCCCCGATAACTCTTGACCACGTTGGCCGATTTTGATAATATAAGTACTTTTTTTTTGTTTCAAAGCAGGTACCCCCATGTTGGTGCCATATAAATTTGGTGAAGGTCTGATGATGGGATCTAGGAGGAATCGAGGGAACTCCTCGAATTTGATAGGCACGCATATGCCGATTTCGGTATTTTCTGTAGGTAGCCAAGCATTGGCTCACAGAAACCGCAAATTGTGGCATAGCGAAGTAAAAGAGACGGTTTTTTTTTGTATAAATTTGATACTCACAACATCTACGTGTAGTCCGTTCATACTCTTGCCCTCCTCGACAGAGGCGAGCACCGCGAGTAAACCCGGCAGCAACACACTAGCTTGCGGCTTTAACTCCTCCTTGCAGTTGCAGATTATCTGTACAAGGAATCCCATCAAAACATAAATGTGAATATGGGAGCCAAGTTCAATATTAAGAATATGCGATGCGTGGTTGTCGTCTTCACCGACAAAAGAATTGTGATCTAAATACGTGCCAAGTTCCGTAGATTGTCTGAAAAGGTGCCAAGTCTGGCACTAGATTGTTTATAGTAAAACTAATTTATTGCGACTTAATGCATTTTGAGTCTTAACTTGGCAGTTTTCTATGCAGTATCATATAATACCATGAAAGCTGTTGGCAAGTTAAAGCTCAACTATTTTTTATTATTTACTAGCTGATACGACACGACGATCTAATACAAACGATAATGGAGGGAAAAATTGAGCGAAGGAGAGGAAGAGGAAGGCCGAGGATTAGTTATTTGGACCAGATCAAGAAAAAGTCAGACGTCGGGTCGTATCGGGAAGTCAAGGAACTGGCATTAAGTAGAACGGACTGGAGAGAACTGCACCGACAAGAGTGAAACTCTTAAATAGAAAGAAGAAGCTGTCCCGGAGAACTTTGTTCCGCCCCCGACCCGTTCCGTACAGTATATATATATATATATATATATATATATATATATATGCATATTTTACCGATATTTTAATAGTTATTCTGCTATTCGGAGCGAAGACAAATCCAACAAATCAAAGAACATAAAAATCAGCCCAGCCGTTCTCGAGTTGTAAATGGTGTAACTAAATTGACTTTGTTTTATACAAGGTGTTTGACAGATTGGATGGAAATACGTATATAGCGGATAGATGGGGTCATCTGCTACGTGGTCAAGCACAAAAAATTTACTAGGGCGGTAAGATTTTTTTCAAGAATTTTTTATTTTTCAAATACTCTGTTTTTACGATTTAAAACCTCAATTTATTAAAAAAAATATAAAACGGACAATTTTTTTATTTTATTTAAATCTAAACTAATCCCAGAATCTTACTAATACAGTTATTTGGTGCATGGTAGCTAAAAAAAATACGGGTCCACAAACCACAAAAGGAGGTTGAAAATTTTTTAATAAGCAAACTTTGCATTCCTTTAAAAAAAACTAAAAACTATGGGCTACTTACAATTATTCAAAAATATCTTCATTTAATATCCTTTCGATCGGTACATAATAATCTCAATTTGTTTAAAAACACTTAGAGTTATTAGTTAAAATTAACTTGGTGGGCATTTTTACGAAATTCTTAAATCTTCTTCTAACCCTGAGCTAGCTAGGAAACCTTCACTAAGCCCTTCAGGCGGAAGGATATGTATGGCTCGCCCTCAGCCACAACCACCACATTTGGCGAATCAAGAGCATTACAGAAGAAAAATACAAAGACTTAATAGCTAATAATAAAGCCAATTACATATACATACAGACATACATATAATCACGCCTGTTTCCCAGAGAGGTAGGCAGAGATCACGGATCAACGATTCTATTTCCACGATTCCATTTGCTTAAAATTATTAACGTCACCATACCTGAGCCAGCAGCCATTTGAGGTTATTACTGGCGTCCCTGAGCAGACACGCCAGTGCCGGCCACAGGGAAGCCAGCGTCGGCGCGCCGGCCACGTGCCGGAGCAGCGCCGTCAGCGTGCCGGCGCATTCGTGCGCGTTCAGTGCCGTTTCACGGAGAGATAAGTCTTGCACTTCCATCTGTTGAATGAATGATTATTGTCCTAGCTAGATTATCCAAAGCTTAAAAACATAAGTTAATTATATTCTATACTACCTAATCTAAGTTAATACTAAATTTAACTATAGATTTTTATTATGTACTACTTGGAGACCTCGACTTTACTGTAAATTAAACCCCATTTTTGGTAAATGAAATAAAACATCTTTAAAACAAAAAAAAAAATTGTATGACAAGGCCATATTACCACGAGATGGTTATAATTTCTACAAAAAAAAAACAACTTCAAACGAGATATGCGTCCATTTATCGTGCACATACTTAATACAAATTTAAGACTAATATGCTTTTCTCATGAACACCATTGTCAGAACTGGACCAAACTGAAATGGGACCACACGGGAAGAAAAAAAAAAGTCCAATTGAGAACCTCCTTTTTTGAAGTCGGTTGAAAATAATAATGTTGACAGAAATAATTACAACCACTTCTTCATTCAAAACTATTTTCGTCTAAAAACTTATGAACACACGAGATACAATTTAAAGAGACAGAATACACATCAGTACTTACCACTTCCTCCTCACCAGAGTGCAGGTCGAATAGCATAGGGTCCTCGGAGAGAGTGCGAAGGAAGATGCGCGAGCGCTGCGTGCGCGACGGAGACAGCGTCGACGGCTCGAGAGGTACCGCTACAGGGAGAGATTTGCTTCGCTGCGTCTGAAAGAGAAGACAATAAAGACTTACTCGCGAATGTTAAATAAAATGTCAAATCTGTACCCAAAATTTGAAAAATTAAAGGGAAAAAATTTATACTCTGAGCAGGATTCGAACCTGCGACATCTAGCATACGCGACCAATCGCTTATTCTAGTATGGGAAGGTCGCGGAAAGTCTAAATGAGTACATAATACATTTATACACTAACCCAACTGGCTCGTATGTATGTATGTATTGCTTTATTGTACATAAAACACGATAAAATGACAAACAAACAAAAAGTGGAAGTACAAAGACGAGCTTATCCCTTTAAGGGATCTCTTCCAGCTAACCTCATAGGCTCGTATAGGCAGCACACAGTCCTCTCCTTCTTGGAATATGGATATTCTTCAACGCGTCAACACCGAGTAGCTGTTGGTAAAGAGATAATGGCGGCCGCTGCCGACAGATGGCAGCACGCATGCAGTCGCACACAAATATTGGTTCATCACCTAGTTATAGACTGACCCAGCTAACTCTTATATAGTACACACTCCTCTTGACGGACGATACTTTAACCCCATACTTATGACACATAAAATATCCCCTGTTAAATTATTTGCTGATATTACTTTTTTTTATAAATATATATATATTCTGAAATATAGAATTAAGTTAGTTATAAGATCATTTGGGTGCCCTAACAGGGTGTCATGGAAGCCTTTCTGTAAAAATATATCACCTCATGTACATGACATAACAAATAAATAAATAAATAAATAAATAAATACTTATCAACGCGTCATTGGAATGGTGCCTCGTTAATTTTGGAGCTATCCAACTGAGGGACTACCTCAACCTTAATAATATGAATGAATGAATGGTCACGGCGGCTTATGAACGCCTGCAACTCCATAGGGGTCCTAGATCGCTGTCCACCACCACCACCATATCAGCCCTAGGACGTCCACTGCTGGACATAGGCCTCCCCCAATTTCATGGGGGGTAAATGCCATAATCGCCACGCTTGGCATGCGGGTTGGCGATCGCAGTATCTCCACCGCACTCAAGGAATGCTGCTGCCCATTCCCCGGTGTTAGATCGCTGTCGACCCTTTAAAAATGTAAACACTCCTTTCATGAAGAACCCCATACCACAGTTTAACAACATACAGTTGGCCAACGAATGTACTTGCGCAGAGCAACTGAGGGGGCTAGCGCGGGTGAGCGGGCGGCGCGGGACGGCGACGCAAACTTATTCAGTCTGCGTTCTCTAACGTTCAAGGCAGGCGCGTTCATGTTTTTGAGTTGAGTCATTGTGATTTTATTATTAAACCTCAACAACAATATTAAATAAAGATTTCATAGATTTCCCCGTGATGAGAGGTAAGTTTGTATACTTAATTTCGTAAATTACGTTGGTACGTAACTAAGCGGTAAGCGATGGAATAGCGTTGAATTGCCATGGAAACCATATTTTTTTAATAGTTTGGATGCGCTCCGGCGCCATTTGTTTTTTTAATGTTATACCTACGGCGTATAGAGTTATAAATATTATAGCGAGTTAGTAATGTATAATTAGCAGATTGAACAAATATTTTGTACACCTACTCTGTGTGGGTAAAACATAGAGGTCTTATATTTTGTATTTAACCACCAATATTACTTGTAATTATAATCTATGTTTAACAAAATAAATAAATTTAATTGAATTTACGTAGATACGTACTATTAATAACGTATACAATACGTATAGTAAATATTTTTTTGTGAACAGATGTTCACAAAAATTGATTTATTAATCAGTGGCTATTGAATTTTCATATGAAACAGCATCTTAAGCGCGATCTCGGAACTTTAGTGTTGTTTGTGCTACGGGCCTAAGTTCTAACCCACTTGTTGCTATCGTTATTTTAAAAAGACGTCAACAATTCAAAATTCTCACAAACAATAGTCATCATTGTATAATAACAAATATAGTCGCGGAATGAAAAGGTTCGTCACTTTTCGACCTTAACGTCATTGAACTAGAGTTGAAAAGTGATTAACTTTTTCATTCCGCGACTGTAAATATAATTTTTGTGTTTATACTACGTAACGTCTGAAGATAGCTGTGTGACGTCACAGCCCTTAAATGTGAACAGAAGTGGCGTGCGCTTAGAGCATTAATGCTATATGAATAAAGATGATGAATAAAGCAGTTTGTAGTTTCAAGTTCAAGTGATACCTAACTAACGCCGCGTGAGCTTGTAGGTAGGCATTAAACCTACCGCTTCCCACAAACATTTATGCTCAAATTGTTCATACGCATGAGAATAAATTACATAGTTAAATTTAATAATAGAAAACTTAAAACATCTAAAAACAAAATCTCACGTAAATATCTGGCTGTGCAACGAATCATTGTACTTAATAATAATTTGTTTTATTTTCCATTTTGTGACAACCCTGGCATGTGCCAGACCCGTGTGCATGAGCGTGTAAGTACTTACGCTGTCACCCGCGGATGTCCGCGGGTGACAGCGTAAGTACTTACACGAGCGGCGGCGTCGCCCGACATCAAAGGCGTTTCACTACTGTAGGGAATATATTGTAATACTGTGCCCATACTGTAGTTCTTCGGGAAAACCTCGGCTAATTCCACAACCGGAGCGTCTGAGGGAGGAAATTCCTCTGAAACCGTACCGTACGCGACCATTTAGGTTCTAAGGTGTGAGGATGAATGCCCTGCCGACGGCGAGCGGTGCGATGGTAGAAAGCGGCCGTGGGCATCATGACGAACAGTTCTTCGGAGCACAACTCATTATAAAAGCGATAGAACACGCACAAGGAGTCAGTTTCTCCTCAAACTTAACAGTTCAAAATCCCTTGTAAGTTTGGGATCGTCTACGATTCGCACAGCATGTCTCTGAAGCGAGTCAAAACATCAAAACACAAACACATATACTAACCCAGCTAGCTCGTATGGGCAGCACATACTCCTCTCCTTCTTGGACGATAGTCTTCAACGCGTCAACATTGAGAAGCTGCTGGTACAGAGATAGTGGTGGCCGCCGACGACAGATGGCGGCACACATGCAGTTGTATAGCATGCATTGAAGTTTTCTGCACAATTAAAAAGCAAGGTTATGTTTGTTGTAGTTGTTCTCACCCCGTCATTTTACATATATTATGTACAGCCAAAAGTTAAGTATAGCCAAAACCAAATATATGGAATTTTATGCACCTCAAAACAATCCCAAAAATGTTGTAATTGAGCATAATCAGGAAACAATAGAAAATGTCCAATCCATCCGATTCCTGGGGATGATGCTAGATTACCATTGTACTTGGCAATTTCACCCCCCCCCCCCCCCCCCGGACCCGGGTATGTCCTAAAACTACGACCAAGACCACCGGGGAATGGGCAGCAGCATTCCTAGAGTGCGGTGGAGATACTGCGATCGCCAACCCGCATGCCAAGCGTGGCGATTATGGCATTTACCCCTCATGAAATTGGGGGAGGCCTATGTCCAGCAGTGGACGTTCTAGGGCTGATATGGTGGTGGTGGTGGTTGGCAATTTCATGTCGAATTTTTGGTAAACAAGCTGAACAGATTCGTTTTTGCTCTGCGCAGGCTTACGCAAGTGGTTTCCCAAGAATCTGCCTTACTTGCTTTCCATGGCCACATTATGTCCAATCTCCGATACGGCCTAATCCTGTGGGGCAACTCCGCGCATGCAAAGCGGGCTTTTATATTGCAGAAAAAGTGCGTCAGGGCTATGTGCGGAGCTAAAGCAGCTGATTCATGTAGGCCTCTGTTCAGCAAGTTAAAAATCCTTCCGTTACCTGCTTTGTACATCTACGAAATGTGCCTATTTGTAAAATCACGCATAGACATGTACAAAGTTATGCCATCAAATCCAAGGTCGACATCTAAACTGCATGGTCTGAATCTTTGCTATCCGAATCATAACTCTGCTCATTTGAAAAAAAGTATACTGTACATGTCGGTGAAAATATTTAATCATTTACCTAATGAACTAAAGACTTTATATTCTATAGAATTTAAAAGTAAGTTGTTTAAGTGGTGTTTGAATAAGTTATACTATGACATTAACGACTATTTCCGAAATAATAATAATAATATAACATGACATTGTGCACTATGCTTTTTTACCATTCCTGACAATTTGTTTATAACTATTAATTTTAATATTCCTTTTACATTATTACTATTTTTATTTTTTATTTTTTTTAGGGTTCCGTAGTCAACTAGGAACCCTTATAGTTTCGCCATGTCTGTCCGTCCTTCTGTCCGTCCGTCCGTCCGCGGATAATCTCAGTGACCGTTAGCACTAGAAAGCTGAAATTTGGTACTAATATGTATATCAATTACGCCGATAAAGTGGTAAAATAAAAAGTGGAAAAAAATATTTTATTAGGGTACCTCCCCTATACGTAAAGTGGGGAGTGTTTTTTTTTTTTCATTTTAACCCTAACGTGTGATATATTGTTAGATAGGTATTTAAAAATAAATAGGGGTTTACTAAAATCATTTTTTGATAATGTTAATATTTTCGGAAATAATCGCTCCAGAAGTAAAAAAAAACCCCTCTAACTTTTGAACCATAAGTTTTAAAAATATGAAAAAAATCTCAAAAGTAGAACTTTATAAAAACTTTGTAGGAAAATTGTTTTGAACTTGATAGGTTGAATAGTTTTTGAAAAAATTACAAAAATAATTTCTGAACTAAGTTTGTAATTTAACCGTATAAACAGGTGTTTATTGTACCTGTCATTTCTACAAAATCACAATGAAATGACGTGCTTTTTAGGGTTTTGTGTTTCTGTACTTAATATGTCAACTTAATGTGACGGACGGAAAACTACGGAACCCTACACTGAGCGTGGCCCGCCACGCTCTTGGCCGGTTTTCTTTATTATCTGTTCACGATTTCATAGCTGGTCATCGACAATTTTTTTTTCTCTTTTGTTATTTAATTCTTATATTGATATGTATGTGTAATTTTAGTGACATAGCCATAAAATTCAATGACATGCTATGGAATCATATCATTGTACGCCATTTATGGCAGATTGTGACGAACCACTGAACTTTTGTTATCTTTACTACCACTCACTTTCAGACAATAAACTATTTTTATTTGTATTTATACAAAAAATACACATTCATCCAGAGGTTGAAACCTGAAACCACTAAGCAAGATGTTTTGTACTTGATATCTATGTTCGCTAATAATTTTTTTTTTCTTTGTGTGTACTTTGATGACTATCTTTTATTCATGGTTCTTAGACGACCACTCTGGCTTTGTTTTTAGTGACCCTGCCTTCGAAGCCGAAGGTCCCGGGTTCGAATCCCGGTCAGGGCATTATTTGTGTAACTAACACGAATATTTGTTCCCGAGTCTTGGATGTTTTCTATGTATTTAAGTATGTATATCGTCGTCTAGTACCCATAGTACAAGCTTGGCTTAGTTTGGGACCAGGTCGACTTGTGTAAGATTGTCCCCCCATATTCATATTGTATTGTATTCACAGACGACAAATGTACTTATACAGGTTGCAAAGGCCAGGATACACTGTAGGTACCTGTGCTGCAGGTGTCTGCAGGACTCCCTGAGCGAGTGACACAGTCGGCAGGCCTCGCGCACCAGATGCCAGGGCGACGCAGCAGTACCTCCGTACAGGACAGATGTAGGTGACTCTAGGGACGAAGTGGGTAACTGCAAACGTAATTGACAACATTTCATATATTTAAGCAGGCTTTTTCCGATGAAATCGAATAGAGGATAAAAAATTGAAATATAACCACATTTTCCAATTCTCGAAAATATACCAATTTCATATACAAAAATCTATTTTAAAAATTCCTCATTCTAAAAGAGAGTAAGTGACAAGTAAGGCGTCACAGCGTACAAAATCATACAGAAACACTATTGCTAAGGCGCTTTTACTAAGGAAAGTGGCCTGCAGTTCTTTTTGTGCATTGTGACTGTGACATTCAGCCTTGTGACGTCATATAGACGATGGTAGGATTTCTTCACATTTTCGTAAATATCTTGAAAACTAATAGCTACAAAAATATTAAAATAGCTATATACAGGGGTTGTAGAATAAAGAAAGGCCGATATTGCAGATGTTTGAGGCCCGAGCCGCAGGCGAGGGTCATAAATATGCGAGAGAGGGCTTTCTGTTTTACGATCCGTGTTTTGTACACAATTTTACGTCACCACTTGGCCAAAAAGTGGGTTTTTCCGGACGCACAGCGTGCGGAAAAGCGCGCTTTTTGGCAAGGTGTGGTGTAAAAATATAATTGGGTTTCTTGTTAACAAATTAACGAAATGGGTTAAGATTTTATACAACTTGGACATTTGAAATGTTGTCAATTGACAACATATAAAATTTTCAAGTAGTGTGAAATATAAACCCTCGTTAACTTGATAACTTGATAACGGTGAGCGGTTACATCCTTACGTTGTCAGTCTACCATTTTTTTAATATTTTTTTTATTAAAAATGGGATTGCTCTTGGCCAGCATCTAGCCAGGGGGCAAAGATGAGGCCGACGATGAAGCGAGCTCACCCAGAAGATGTCTATTCACTCGTGCCTTAAAAAGGTCCAGGTTATATGAACTCGGAAATACAGACGCCGGCAGAGAATTCCAAACCTTAGAAGTGCGCATTATAAAAGAAGATGCAAAGCGCTTGGTTCGAATTAGAGGAATTTCGAAAAACCATTTATTCGCACGAACCGATTTGCTTCTTCTTTCCTAATGCGAACAGCTAAGGACTGGAATTTGCCGTCGTCTGTATTTCCTGATACATACAATCTGGGTCTCTTCAAGACAAGAGTGAATAGGCTATTACTGAACCAGTGAGCAACATCTTAGGCCTTGTCATCGCTTTCGATCAGGTGAGACTAGGGCCAATCGCTGGTCAGTCTATCATAAAAAAATCTGCCAAGAGCATGTCGGGCCATGCTCAGTGTAGGGTTCCGTAGTTGCCTAATGAACTTACTTAAAAAAACAATAACAGGCAAAAGGGAATACCTTCGCAGCGTTTCATACGTCTTTTACTGAGAAGGGCAGACTTTTTACAATAACTGAAAAACAGCTTAACTGATCATGTCCGCTATAGTTTTCATTGAAAGTCTTTATTAAGCTTTACTTTCATGATTTTTTCATATTTTTGGACCCATAGTTCAAAACACAATTTTTTTTCATTTAGAGTGAATATTTCAGAAAATATTCATTTTATCAAAGTGTTTGATAAAGCCCTGTATTCATTTTGAAAGACCTATCCAACAACAACCCACACCATAGGGTTGAAGCAAAAAAAAATACATCCCCACTTTACGTGTAGGAGAGGTACCCTTATTTTTTTTATTTTTTTTTACGACTGTCAGTTTTATTGATTTCTCTATCCATACCAAATTGCAGTTTTCTAGCACTAACAGTCACAAAGGAAAGCCTCGGACAGACAGACAGACAGACAGACAGACAGACAGACAGACAGACAGACAGACGGACATGGCAAAACTATAAAGGTTCCTAGTTGACTGCGGAACCCCAAAAATGCTTCTGCTTCGTTAAATTTACAGTTACCTAGAACCCTATCTAGTACATACACAAGGAACCTCTCACAATCTGAATGACTTCAGTGTCTTCAGTACCACAGCCAGAAACCGATTTAAAACTTCAGCCCATGAGCTTACCTTTTCGAAAGCCACTAGCAACATATGCAGACTGATCATGTACTCTTCAACGCGTCTCTGGCAGCCCGCGTGCACCGTTTCACCTTTAGGCGTCTTCCATAGGCTGCCTAGGACCCGCGCTAATACTGACGCTAGGAAACGCTCGCAGACTTCAGTCGATGAGTGTCTGAAAGGAATTTCAATTTTAATTATTGTGGATTGTGATGTCAAAAAAGTGCAGGCCGTTTTCCAAGACATGCGACGCTTAATGACATAATCCGCCGGTCTCTTGGCACCGTCAATGTGCCTGCTCTACTTGAGCTGACTGGCATGGTCAGAGACGATGGTAAGAGACCTGATGGGGTGTCCTTAGTTCGTTGAAGCTTGGGACGGATGTCGGTGTAGGATGCTACCAGTGTAGACACACTGGCACGGTCTCACCTCCAACGGACTACAGTAAAAGCGGGTGCAGCGGCGGAAAACGCCGAAATTCTAAAGCGTAATAAATACAAGGGCCTCGGCAGGGAGTACATTTTTTTACCTTTTGGCGTCGAAACTCTAGGTCCATGGGGACCAAGCGCGCACAAGATATTTAGTGAAATGGCGAAGCGTCTGCTTGACGTAACTGGTGACCAAAGAGCTAGCGACTTCCTTGCTCAACGTATCAGTATTGCCATACAGCGAGGAAATGCTGCCAGCATCCTTGGTACAATGCCTCAAGGGCCTGTTATAGATTTAATTTAGCTTTAATATTTTCTTTTTATATAAATAAAGGTATTATAATTATTGATTTGAAAGAAGCAAGCGAAAGTAGAATGTCAATTCAAACAACTATGATTTTCAAACACACACAAACATTTCACAATGAAACATATTTAAGAGGGCGCAGTACGTTCGGTTCTCCATACAAACGTATTTATGCTCTCATTTTAAAACGCCATGCTAGAATAACGAGAAACTTTTTATACACAATGGAATTCGGCATATCTAGGTCGGAAATTAGTTTCTGTTGCTTGAAATTATAATGAACAAAAAAATACCGCGATTATTAAGGTTTTCATACAAGCCGTAAAAAGCTCGAAAAACTGCTGTATTTTTTTCTTTTACAATTTCTAGTAACAGAAGCTAATTTCCGACCTATATATGCCGGATCCCATTGTGTATACAAAGTTTCATGTTATTCTAGCATGGCGTTTTAAAATGAGAGCGTAAATACGTTTGTATGGAAAACCGAGCGTACTGCGCCCTCTTAAATGTAGCATACCTAAGTAGCGGTACCAGCACACGCTCACAGGCTCGCTGGCTGTGACACTTATGGAACAACGTCATACATAGATCCAGGCTGTTTCTCTTCGCGACAGACGTCAGGCACGACTCTAACGCCACATCCCACCAACCAGTGCTTGGATCGTCTGAAAGTATTTACAAATATCAATGATGCAAACTTCCCGTGTTTGGTAGCTTAAAATCACAAATCATTACCGCGAAAAACTCGTTTATGGGAAATTGTATTAAATTCCACAATGAAATTCCTAAACACATTACTGACCTTACCGATTCTAAATGTCCGTGCCAGACAAACAATAATAAAAATAAATAATGAACGTAAACAATTATAAAAATAAATATTAGGGGACAATTTTTACAAAAATCTAACTAATCCCATAGTAAGCTAAATAAGGCTTGTGTTATGGGTACTAGACGACGATATATTTAATAGATATATATTTAAATACATAGAAAACATTCAAGTCTCAGGAACAAATGTTTCTGCTCACCACAGAAAGAAATGCCCTTACCGGGATTCGAACCCGGGACCTCTAGCTTCCGAGCCAGTGACATAACCAACTAGGCTAAACAGGCCGACATATGAGTGAATTCCCAGATTAACATGAACTTACTTGCAGCCAGCGCAGCTATGGTCGGCAATAGCGCTTCAGGCCTCTCCGCGACCGCCTCCAGAAGGGACGGCGACAGTTCGCGAAGTCGCGCGGGAAATAACGATGACACCGCCGCGGCGACCTCGGCCGACCTGTGACAAAGAGGACTGAGTGATCCGGTTCGAAGGACCATGCAGAAAAATAGACCTGGCACTTAAGTCTTTCCAATATGCACAAAAAAAATTACTTCTCTAGTTCAAACGCGTACTCTATGGCGATAAGATTGTATAACCGTGTGCCAGAGGAATTCCAATGCCTTTTTTGCGTTGGGAAATAGTTATTTGTTCAATAAGAGAGCACAGTAGATTTTTGCTGCGAGTGTCGATGTTGAGTCCCGAGCAAGCGAAAGATTCTATCTAATCTCTAAGAGAATCTTGACCGTAGCGAGAGACTCAAAGACACAAGATGCAAATATCTTTGCACTCGTGTGATACATACAACTTTTCACCTCAGCGGCGAGAACATATAACGCAAAGGAATAGTGATAGAAAGAATGAAGCTACTTATGAAAAATTTAAAACGTAAGTGTTTTTCACCCTCGCAGCAAAATTGCATTTTGCTCACTGGTTTCAAACAGGAAAAGTCTAGCTCTTCCTCTCTAATCCATCCATCAATCATTTAAACATGCATTTATGATGGTATTTTTTGAAATAGGCCGTATTTATAAAAATACCATCATAAATGCAAAGAGTTTACGTTCGTATTTAGATTCAACACTCCTATAACCTGTTATGACGATTTCTCAATGTAATTTGAGACGTTGGTGCCGTTAATAGAAGCCTAAGTCTTCTACGGTAGATGTCGCTGTACGCCTCCCTAAGGCGTTGTAAGAGGGAACTATTGAAGGATTTTGTGGACGAGCTTGGTTGTTCCGATAGCTCAGAGGCTAGAGCGATTGGCCGCGTATGCCAGATGTCGCAGGTTCGAATCCTGCTCGGAGCAGTAAATTTTTCAATTTTTCCCTTTAATTTGAAATTTTGGTTAGCAGCGTTACTGCTTTAATATTAAATAATAAACGCTTTAATATTAAATATTAAATAATTTAATAATAAATTAATTTACTATAACACCAATTGGAATCATCGTATATGCAACTTTACGTCATCGGCACGAAAAGTTCGAGCCCTGCTAACATGTATCATACACTAACTTGAAAGATTCCTCCGGTACAAAAGGCAATAGTTTAACCCTCTCATCTACAGCAGCTTCTTTCGAGCACACGACTCTCGTAGCCCACTGTAGCGGGTTCGATTCCGGCCCCGGACCCAGGCACTGTAGGTTGGATAGTAGACAGTGCTTTTGGACGAAGGTCGCGTGCTGCTCGTAGGTAGGCCAGAGCTGGAATTAGAAGCTTGTAAGACTATATACCGGTCATTGTGACACTCTTTCGGGGAGGCCTATGTCCAGCAGTGAAAGCCCTTCGGCTGACATACATATTAGGGGACATATAAGAAAACGCATAACACGCACAATCCGGTCTCGCGCGCGCTCGCGTTTTTCAACTCCGTGCTCGAAGCGCACCCACAGTGTGATCTGTTCGCAAGCCCGATTGGTCAACTGATGACAGAGTGCAAGAAGGTAGTGGAACGTGAGGTGCCTGCGAGCACGATAGCATAAGTATTTTATTATATTGTAGCATTTGTATATATAGGCTGGGTTGCACCGACTTACGATCACAGATTGATTAACGTTAATTATGGCGCCAGCAGCTGTCATCCCATAGAAACTTGTCAAACTTTCTATACATTCAAATTTTAACGAACACAGCTTACGATTACAGACGGTTTGGTGCAACCCAGCCTTAGTAGTATATAAGTTTGTACCACTTTGGCTCTGCTGTAAGGTATAAATGTAGTTTGTATAAAATAAATAAATAAATATATAATCATATTAGGGGACATTTCTACACAAATCGAAATAGTCCCACAGTAAGCCATGTTATGGGGACGTCGATATAATAGATATATACTTAAATACATAGAAAACATCCAAGTCTCAGGAACAAATGTTTCTGCTCACCACAGAAACAAACACCCTTACCGGTATTCGAACCCGGGACCTGTAGCTTCGCAGGCAGTGACACCAAATAGGCTAAACAGGTCGCCAAAAAGACTTCAGTTGATATGATGATGAAAGATTCATAAAAGCGAAAGAAATAAAACTTTACAGATTAAGGATACATTAATAAACATGTCTATTTGTTTAAAATTTCGAAGCCAAATTGCACCTCATGGAATTGAAGTTAGGTTGCTTTTTGTTTTGAAATTTAAATTATAGGCATGTTTCTTCCGTGTATACTTCAGATATTGGTATTTATCCACATTTATCCATAAAATATAAGCCATTCCTGACGTGTATTGCGTCTCTTTCTCTCGTCCGCGGAAGACATACGCGTGTTCCTATCATTCGACAACCAGTTTATTTTCGAATGGGCAGCCGATAGACGTCCAC
The DNA here is from genome assembly GCA_905163555.1 of Notocelia uddmanniana. Lineage (NCBI taxonomy): Eukaryota > Metazoa > Arthropoda > Insecta > Lepidoptera > Tortricidae > Notocelia > Notocelia uddmanniana. The sequence continues at coordinate 13,637,856 of LR991076.1, read as the reverse complement.
TGCTGGACATAGGTCTCCCCTAAAGAGTGCAAAAGGACCGGTCTTGCGCCACCCGCAAAAAGAATCAATCCACATAAGCTTGTGGGGCATCTGTGGATAGGCCTTTGAAAATGATATAGAGGTTTCTAAAAAACTTTTCCATTTAAGGTAACCGTTGGTGAGATATTAGCTGTCAAATTTGTAAAAATTGTCCCCCCCCCACCCTCTAATTTCCAAACTATGAAGTTTAAAATTCAGAAAAAAAATTGTATTTTTGGTTTGAACACGATAACTCAAATGGTTTTTGAGTTATCGCTGAAAAACTGTCAAGCCCAAACAAAAGGACTTAAGTGCCGTGGGTTTCCTATGAAAATACGGAATCCTTCTTTGTACGTGATCCGATACACACTCGGCCGGTTTAATTTTTCATTATATCCCAATAACAAGAACTCAACAGAATATATGTAAGCTTACCTTATCCGCTAACTCCAGTACATTTTCACATCGATCCTTCAAGCTTGTTTTCTTCACAACCAGCCTCACTATATCATTCAGAATAACGCTGCAGCCTTTAAAAATAAAATTTAAATGTAAACTGTTTATTTCAAATTAAAAGGTACATTCATTTGCAAAAATATTTTGCGTGGCCTCAGTTAGAAAAATATTAGGTTGCTCACGCGTTACCAATGGTAAGTAGGTTTATACTAAACAAACATATATTAAATGAATGCCAATTATTATGCTATGTATTAACTATAATTTACAATGCATGCATTTTATAGTTTGTTTTATATTATATAAACTAAATCTGGGTGGGCATCCGCCCCTTCCCTCTCAAATATATCTTTCATGAAATATCTTTTTATCATGCTTTGTATTTGTTTACTGTTTTTACTTACTAGTTTTTCTGCTATTGTCAAAGGTAAATTACTTGAAAGTTGGGGAAGGATGCACTTCCAGACTCTTCTGCCATACTCATTACATTGCTTGGGGAAGACATACCTTTCAAATCGTCACCCAACAATATAAACGGCTTCACGGTCAAAACATCAAAAAAGCCCTCTATGAAAAATCCACAAAACAAAACCCCCTTATTCTGATTCGTTTTCAGAATTCTCTTCACATCCTCCAGTGTCAAAAACTTCAAACTGACTGCCAATATGTCATTAAAATATGACAACTCTTCAAAAAAGTATTCCTCCAGTCTACCTGACGAATACAGCTTCAGCAAAGCATTAGGCCATTTTGACATAAACTTTTTGACATCTGATAAATTCATTTCTCGCATGTCAAATACGTTTGACATTATCTTTAAAGCTTGGACGCACAAGTGGTGCTCAGTTAAGAAGTTTTCCCGCTCTATGGATTCGGTAATTCTTTTAATTGGGAACATTTCTACCCAATTTTGAAGGCTGCTGTGTATTGTCTTTGGTATGTCTTTCCAATGCTTGTTCATGGAAGTAAAACATTGCTTTATGTTTTTATGCAAATGTTTTACTAAAGCTGGTGTGAATCTTGTGATTAGTTCGGACAGGAATTGTAGTGATTCCTAAAAAAAAATGCTTAATAATGACCATTTTTAGGGTTCCGTACCCAAAGGGTAAAAACGGGACCCTATTACTAAGACTTCGCTGTCTGTCCGTGCGTCTATCTGTCATCAGGCTGTATCTCAAGAACCGCGATAGTTAGTTGAAATTTGCACAGATGATGTATTTCTGTTGCCACTATAGCAACAAATATTAAAAACCGGCCAAGTGCGAGTCGGACTCTGCAGTTTTTATAGATAATGGTACGAAACCCTTCGTGCGCGAGTCCGACTCGCACTTGGCCATTTTTTTGTGTTTTGACTTTGTCGCACTAACGTAACAATACTGCGGCAGTTGAGATACGTCAAAGTAGTAAAAGTGACAAGGTATTAAAATAGGTAATCATCTACTTTTGCTGTTGAAAATACTAGCGCATTCATTACAAATAAATATATCACATACTAAAATCAATATTTAGTTAAAAAATATGAGACCGAAAATTAAGACTTAAATGGCAAATCAGTAAAACACTGAGGCCGAAATTATAAATCCCGGCACGTAAGTACAACCAAGATGGTTTCATTCACCACTGCGCAGGTTCTATTTACATGCTGGGAATTGTAAAGTACATTTTGTATGCTTTGAACTAACCTTATATTTCAGCTCCAAAATGATTTCGCAATATTCTTCCAGAAACTTCAAAACCACCTCCACTTCGAAAAACTTTGTCTCAGTTTGATCTAAACTCAAGTTTAACAAACAATTTATCACAGCCAAATTATCCCTACCTAAAATCTTTCTTGAGGTTTCACTGTCAAAATCAAATTCACTCTTCAAAACGGCTAACACATACAACGTTTTTACATCGATATCGTTGCTACTAATGTCAAAAATAGTGTCCAACACATCCAATTTGACATAACGCAAATTCTTTACACATTCAATTGTCATTTTGACAGTGGCTTTGTAGATTTGGACATCGGATATATTTGTTTTTAGTAAATTTTCCAAAAGGCTGCGAATTGTTTTTCTTATTATCTCTTCGTCGAATAGCTCTTTCTTGTCTATGTATGATTTAGAAGCTATGTCAAATATAGCTTTAGTATCACTCTCATAGGTTTTTGCTACTAGTACGGTTAGTTCTGGTAGAATAGTTTTGCTTAGAGAATGGTTGTTTTCTAGTGAAATTAGTAATGTCTCAGCGATATCCAGTCCAGCGCGCTTGGTTGTTGCTGAAACAAAAATATTCGTAAAATATTTGTGATATTATTTCGACAGTGCCACTAAATGGAAGCGAACAATTCTCAAGAAGTCATAAAAAAGTATTTCTCATCTCTCAATATAAATTATGATATCTTATTATTGTCATCTTGTCTTATATAAAATTCAAAATAATACTGTCCTGGTATCTTAATTAAACGCTGTTGCACGCCTATAATTGAGATACAGGCCAGACTTGTTTCATCTGTTATCTTATCATTATAAATGTATAAGCCTTGTATCTTGTTGGTGTGTCTGATAAATAAATAAATAAATAGATATTCCACCAAGTTCTATGGCAAACTAGTGGGTCAAGAATAAAGCTGTCAAACTGCAGTCATGGGTCCGATTCCCGGCTCGTATTAATAATATTTTCGGAACTTGCTTACGAATCATTATTATATATGTCGGTCAGTCGTCTCCCATAATAAAAGGTGCAGGTTCCAATTTAATAGAAACAACTAGATTTAGTAATTAGATCACTGTTTTAATATCAATTCCACAATAATCGAACCAACTTGACAATATATTAACACACATTTTCACAATAAATCATCAGACTATATTTTAGCAGCACGACAAGTGCACTCGGCGAGCTCTAATGCAAGAATGCCCCCACCATTTTTTTTTTACCTGACTGTGGCTTTATAGGCCGAGCCCATAAAAGCGATAGGATTACGCGGTGGGAGAGTTGCCTGGGGAAAATCCAGGGGAAAATCTCCGACACGACCGCGTGGGTGGTTTAAACACTGGAATACTCTAAGAGTTTGCGCTCCAGTGAGATTGGTTGAACGTTTTCAACCGAATCTGGGGTGTGAGTGGAATCGAGCTACTGGGAGTTTTGTCGCTGGTTCACTAAACCTAGCCTAGCTGAGAAGAGTCCAGCAAGAAACTCAGCTAGGCCCGACCTGCGTCGGACTGACTCTATGTGTCTGTGTTGTCGCGATCGCGCGGTGGACGTCCCCGCCGGCGGGAAAGCCTAAGTGTACGCGTCGTGTCTGAGTTGGACGCCGTAAGCGCAGCGTTCCACCTTTCGATGGACGCTGTGATTACGTCGTCCGGGTCCGTGAGTGTGTGCCTAGGACGCCGGACCGTGCGGCCCCTAATCAGTGATCGCCGAGTTACGACAGAGGGGGGAGGGATGGGAACGTAGTCGACAGCCTTCCTAACTAACGGATTCCTATGATGGGGAGCGTTGTCAAAATAACGCCTGGCAGTCTGCTTAAGGGAACCATACATAATGCCCCCACCAGCCACAATCAGTCTATTTATAACCTTTGAGTCAGGTAATGGCGCCAGGTGGTGGCGTGACGTCACAATGGCCTGGCAAGTCAGGCCCGGTGCAGGTGTTGTTTCCATTGCTTGCAAATTTTAGCTTGCAGCACGGCGACGCCGCCGTCATATATATATAACATACTAGCTTTTGCCCGCAACTCCGTCCGCATGCAACTTAAAATATTATAGAAATAACTGCTATTAAATTGTTACGTAGGCTTAAATATCGCTTGCCGATACAAACTACTACCCCCCTTTCACTCCCTTAAGAATGATTTCCGGAATAAAAACTATCCTATGTCCTTTCCCAGGACTCAAACTATCTCTATATTCAATTTCATCTAAATCGGTTTAGCGGTTTAAGCGCGAAGACAGACAGAGTTACTTTCGTATTTATAATATTATTATATATATATATAATAATAATAATAATATTCTTTATTGCACCACAAATACAAGAGTAAAATGTGTAAAGATTTGTCAGTATTAACAACGGTGACAACAGGCGGTCTTATCGCCCTTATATATATTCCACTCATCCAATATGTTTGTCCAATATACATTTGATCAAAGAAATTGGATGATTTCATCCAACTTGGATGGGACCCCGACATTTGATCATGATCAAAGATTCTGATGACAGTTAAATCAATATTGCTACGCATGAAAAAAAAAACTTGGACAAAGATATTGGATGAGTGGATTGGGCCTACGTCAAAGAACTTTGATCAAAGATTTGACAAAGAAATTGGACAAAGATATTGGATGAGTAGAATACCACCCCGTATGATTGTTATTTTTTGCGTGTTACTTTTGATTTCACTGTACATTGTATCTAATGGACGATTGACACTGCACGGTTGGAGTCGGCACGCACGACACCATTGTGCAGCCAGACGGCTCTGCCGCTGCCGTTTAGATACGAAGTCTAGTTACTGTATGGAGGATTCGAATTAATTTGACTTTGGTGGGATGCACGCCGAATCCATCCGTTCCGTGTGAATCGTCCTTAACTTACAATCGGCACTTGCGAGCATGATGGCCACCCGTTCCGCGGTCCTCCGCAACACTTCGGGCTCCTCGCACAGAGTCGTGAGCGCTCCGGCCAGCAGCTTGCGAGCCCCGCATGACTTGGTGATGACTATGTACTGGTAACAAATAACAAGAGAAATTAAAAGAATTTTTAAAAAAAGCCGACTGCTTTTGGAGTTCCATACAAATAACCTACCATCATTTACGCACACACAATTAGTACGAATCTAACGACACCTTTAAAGGTAAAATCCATTGAGCCGCACCACCCAGGGGTCACGTGTAGGGTAACTGTGAGTATGGAAGTGGTGCAACTTCGACTCGCCTTGTTTAATAATGGACTGAAATGGCATGTACTTTGTTAACTATATTCATACTGGTATTGCCGCTACAAATCCTAGTCTATTGCGATCTATCACTTGAACAAAATTTCAGCTGTTGAGTTAGATGAGCAACTTAATTATATGTTTTAATTTAAATATTACTGTGCAAATGTAAAATACTGATCTAATATGGTTATTAAATGTAAATCTTTTTATGACAGGCATGAAACAATCATTATTGCCATGCATATTTGACAGCATGCTGTACATATGTATATTTGTACATATGTTGTTCTTAAAAAATATACTATATCGTTTTTCTCCAATAATGCAAGGAAATAAAATTATTATGAATAATAATTAAACAATTAACCCGAAAATTATCATATAAACGTTACACTAGTTGGCCTTCCCCGCCCTACATATTTTTAAAAGGGCACGGTATGATTCAAAATGCCACTTCCAATCAAAATAATAATTCTAAAGTTGAAAAATCTTAAAATAAATAATAAATGTAATATGTATTTAAAATTAGTAAAGTTTAAACGGGATTTAAAAATTTACGCATTTGAGTTACATTGAATTGTATTTCGTATATTTTATATGAAATTGAGACATCTTTAAGAGGGTACAAACATTTCGTTACAACTCATCGTAGTCGCGATCGCCTGCGAGCAGCCATGATTACCACCCACACTACAATGTTTACTGTGTGCGTGCGGTTCGAGTGACGCCGGTTAATCCGACACTTCTTGATCATTGTTATACTTTTACTTTATAGTGAGCTAGGAAAAAATAAAATCTGATGAGTTTTACATGTTTTATTTTATTAAAATTATGTACGCACTTATTAAGTGTCTCCTAATAGGTACGTATGTTACTAATTGGCATTGACCTAATTTTTCTCCCATCAACCATTCCGGGGAAAATACATTTCTGATAAAAGAACTTTAATTTTGCCTCTATTTTCTCCTTCCAAAACCGGTCAGCTTTATTAATTCTTACAGTCTTAAACTCTGCTCCTGTCCACACCGCAACTAGACATATATTTTTTGGCTGAAAACGAAATAAAGTTTTTTTTAATCATTTAATTTTATTCACGTTTTTCCATGACATCAATAAATAGTATTATAGCCGCTACTTTGCTTAAGGAGTACGAGTAAACGTGAGACTTAACGAGTTGCGCAGAGCAGAGCTGGTGTTAGCTCTCCTTTTGCAAACCTGGAAGAAAATGTTATAATTTGTACAGAATAACCTAGACAAAGAGAAAAGCCTACCATAACGACCTTGTGATAAAATAAAAAAAAATATACATCACATCTTTACAAAATAAAACCGGTCAAGTGCGTGTCGGACCACGCACAAAGGGCTCCGTACCGACACCTCCTAATCTATCTACATTTAGAACCACTATACAATACATTGAATCAAAAAATGTCGTACGACACTTACGCTCTTTTGTTTTGGCAAGACAGGTTTTTCAGCAATAACTCAAAAACCATTTAACTTATCTTGTTCAAACTAAAAATCGTTGAAAGTATTAACCCATCAAAGACATAAATGTGAAAATGGGAGCCAAGTTCAATATTAAGAATATGCGATGCTTGGTGGTCGTCTTCACCGACAAAAGAATTGAAATCTAAATGGGTGCCAAGTTCCTTAGATTCTCTGAAATGGTGCCAAGTCCGGCACTACATTGTTTCCAGTAAAACTAATTTACTGCGGCTTAATGCATTTTAAGCTTTAACTTGGCAGTTTTTTTAAATATCCAACAGCTTTTATGGTATTATAACATACTGCATAGAAAATTGATCACCCCGGGCGGGATCAATTTTTCAATTTCGATTGGGAATTATAATTCAGCTAAGTAGACGTTTCCACTTGTAAAATATTTACAATTAGTTTAACTGTAAACAATGTGGTGCCGGACTTGGCACCATTTCAGAGAATCTAAGGAACTTGGCACCCATTTAGATCTCACTTCTTGTCGGTAAAGACGACCACCAAGCATCGCATATTCTTAATATTGAACTTGGCTCCCATTTTCACATTTATGTTTTTGATGGGATATCATTACTTTTTGTCAGTCTTCGCCAAATGGTGCTTTTTAAAAGCGAATGCACGTGTTACTATACAAAATACCCAAATAGCTATTGTACAGTCACAAGCCGGATAACGCACCCCTGGGCGGGGTGGCAAGTAATTGGTATAAGGTACCCAGGACGGGTCGGTAAATTACCCTAGGATGGGGAGATTGGAAAGTAGTTAGAAGTATCCATAGGTTCGGGATTTAACTTATCCAGCGTGTTGTTTATGCTAATTATGCGGAATTTTAAGATTTACTTAATACTAGGTCGATGTCGCCATCGAGGGCGCCTTGGGAGGCGCGTGTTTCTGTTCTCTGAACAGCAATAGGTGCACCTTAAATATTTGAAGAGTTCGAAGAGTTCCCTCGATTTCTCCAGGACAGATTCTTATTTGATTATTTGATTCATAGCATTGTGACTTATCTTTTTGCTTGTCTGGCCGCAGTATTATTGAATTTCGCCGGTCAAATAATTTACGTTTATTGCCCATTTCTGATATAAGTTTCTGTGAATAATGTAATTTTTGTTAAAATATTTTATAGCTGACTACTTTTTTTCGACAATCCTCAACTACTTGTTGAGACGGTCCGAATAACTTCAAACACGACATGTTTATCTTGTGTAGTTTAGGAGTTGCCATGGCCACCTTCTGTCGACATCATCAGATCAGCTCGGTGGTACCATGATAATGTGTTGTTATCTAACTTACATAAGTATGCCAAATTTCAGCTTAATCCGATACCGGCAAGTAGCTGAAGAAAGGAGAAGGAGTATATAAATTCTAAAAGGGTCGGCAATGCGCATGTGACACCCCTAGAAGTTGCAGGCGTCCATAGGCTGCGGTGACCGCTTACCATCAGGCGGGCCGTACGCTTGTTTACAACCGACGTGGTTTTAAAAAAAAGCTGAAAATCTGATTGCAAATTTGGATGAAAATTCATTTATTTATATACTTACTTACATAAGAACAGTACAAGTTAATAAAAGTTTTAATCCATTACGAACATATAAAATAAATAAACTTACTTAGCATGTAATATTACTTACCAAGTATCAATATGTAGTGGACGCACTAAAGCTCAGGCGCGTGTCGGGTACGCTCGGTCATCGACCTTTAGGCAGCGACGAGAGCGATACGTCCGTTCTTTGGGAAGGCCCGGCGCGTAATGGATCAAACGAAGTTTTCGCGCGCGGTTATATAGTGGTTTTTAAAAAATGGACTAAATTAAATGGCTAATCTATGAGCGTAGAAAAAAATACAAAAAAAAAACAATTCCCGTAGTTTTATAATAAAATATTTTACTACCACAAAACATCATTAAATACGTGAAAAAAAAAATGTTTAATCAAGCCAAATTAGACATTCTGTACTATTTATTTTTAATAGTAAAAACGCATATTTTAGAACTATTGCGATTGCTATGTACAAAAAGACTATATATCCTATTAAAAAAAGTAAACATTAGAACATTTTTATAAGTTTAAAAGGGAAATATCCCACCTAAAAGATAGCTATAACGCGTGTTTTTGGAAAACACGTCGACAAAAACCTGGTTGTTTTAAATAACCGTTTATAGAAATAGAATTATAGCATTGCTATGGTCTAGAATAAGAGTTTATCTATACAAAACAGTGATTTACGTTAACAATGTAAGCATTTGAACAAAAATATGGCCTTTGAAAAAACCTAGAGTTTGCTAAAACACCAACTTTTCGTTCGTACCCTCTTAAAAATTTCACCAAAAAGTAAAGCGTTGTCTATAGCAATTTAAAAAAAAGAAAACGAGGGAAATCTTAAAATCGTACGAGCATTTGGCTGTTTGCAGTGACGCTCCTTAGTCAAATGATGTTTATAAAAGGTAAAAAATAATACAATAATGCAATTTCAATATCGTTTCCCGGCCGCTTCGGTAAGACAATAATGATTTTTAACTTTTTTAATATGCGCTAGTCAATAACGGGAAACTTCACGAACTACTTTTGCGACAGTTAGGCGAAGATTTCCGAGCATATTGGAGAAAATATATATAGTATTCATTTAGCCGTCTAGATTATAGTGAAACTGGTAACTTCAGCAAGAATACGCTAACATTGTTAATTCTTCTAATTTCATCCAATATCTTTGTCCAATCTTTGATCAAATTTGTTTAACGTAGGCCCATTTCACTTATCCAATATCTTTGTCCAAGGTTTTGTTTTCATGCGTAGCCATATTGATTTTACTGTCATCAGAATCTTTGATCAAATGTCGGCGCCCAATCCAAGTTTGATGAAATCATCCAATTTCTTTGATCAAATGTATATTGGACGAGTGGAATACCACCCTTACTCTAGTATAAACTCACTTGCAACAAATCCTCTGCCCCCTCGCTGCACATGCGCACCGCGCGCTGCACGAGTCCCGCGCACGCGCCGCCGCCGCCGCACGCATGAGCGTGAGCGAGAGCGCGCGCACATCGTATTATGGCGCGCTGTGTGTTCACCTCCTTATTAGATGACACTGAACAATTGAAACATATGCGTTTATAATCCCTCTTATCTACTAGTGGCTCTGTGAGCTGCAAACCTCGCATTTTTTTTTTAGATTCAAAATTTCCATAATCATCTTTATTCGCAAGAATAGTTAATTCTAAATACACAGATATTATTGTGCAAGTGTAATTTACAGTATTCAATCGACGACATGCAAATATTACACTTAGAAAATAAATAACTTACATTTAACATTATCGACCAGCAACATTATACTATAAAAAAACAAAGTTACAATTAACAAGACTACCTACTTTTGCTCATTTAAAAATGCAGCGTACTCATTGACACTATAGAAGCAGTGCTCTAACAGGAAGCTAGTTAGTTTCCTCTTGAATTCCGCGGCATTCAGTAATTTTATACGATTTGGTAATCTGTTGTATAAGTATAAAACTATACACATATTATATGCATTTTTCTTGTATATGGCTGCGTGACACCGTGGCTGGTATAAAAGATTTTGATACTGCGCTCTCTGAGTTGTTGGGAAAAATTCAGACCTCATTTTAAATAAATCTGGTCGGTCTCTTACGAGTAAACATGCTTTTTTAATATGCATGCATGGGAGCGGTAATATTTTAAGTTCTTTAAAGAGTGGCCGGCAGCTATCCGTCACCCAGACTCTCATTATTGCACGTATGCATTTTTTTTGCAGTGCGAAAACTCTATTAACGTCTACTGAATTTCCCCAGAGTAAAAGTCCATAATTAAGTACTGACGACACATATCCATGATAGGCTGTGACCGCTGCCTCTTTATTAACAGTAATTCTTGATTTTCTTAATGAATATACAAACCTATCAAATTTATTACAAACAAAATTTACATGTTCCTTTCAATTGAGGTGTTGATCAATATATAATCCTAGAAACTTAATATTTTCACATTTTAGTATCGAAAAATTATTATAATTGATATTTAATTTAATTGGGTTACTATTATATAAACAAAATTGAATAAAAAATGTCTTAGTCATATTGATATTTAAATTATTATTAGATGTCCAATTTTTTATGTCAGCCAATACATTATCTACGATACTTTCATATGAGTTAATATTCTCTCCCCTTATTAATAACGTAGTGTCATCAGCGAATAGAATGCACTTATGTGAGATAGCCAGAGGAAGATCGTTTATGTACACTAAAAATAATAGGGGACCTAGGTTACTCCCTTGAGGAACACCAGATTTGATCTCACTAAACGTAGAGCAATATTTAATTTTAGCGTAGCTTTTGCCAATTTTTTCTACTTTTAGGATTTCAGTGCACTGTTTTCTATTTGATAAATAACTTTTGACCCATTGTATTGCTACTCCCCTTATGCCATAGCACTCTAGCTTTGCAAGGAGTTGCAATGTGATCAACACAGTCGAATGCCTTGCTTAAGTCTAAAAATATCGACATTATATGCGATTTGTTATTGAGACATTCCGACACATATTTAACGAAATCAAAACAAGCCAATTCAGTCGAGTGTCCCTTTCTGAATCCAGATTGCTCTGCCTGTACTAAACAGTTTTTTTTTCTAAAAACCCCGTTAGCCTTTCACACATTGCCTTCTCAATTATTTTAGAAACAACTGAAACAATAGTTATGGGCCTGTAATTATTCGGATCTTTGCGATCTCCTTTTTTAAATAAGGGCTTTATACTACGGACAATTTCAACTGTTCTATAAAAATACCTTGTTTAAATGATAGGTTGATAATGTGAGCTATAGGATTACAAATCCAAATAGCACTTAATTTAAGGATCTGAGTTGTAATTTCCAAAAACAGACTCGACAAAAAAAATCTATATAATTATCGAACCTGCTCACAAAACTTCACGAAAATCGGTTGAGAAATGCGACCTGTAAAGGAGAACATCCGGACAGACAGACAGACATACGAAATATTTTTTTCTCAAACATGCAATGAAATATTGATGTTATGTTCCTTATAATAGGCTGCGAAGTATGACGTTTCAGGTGCGGTTAGGACAAGAGGTCGTTAATGCAATTTCATACAAATGTTGCAGGCCTAGGCCGGCAAAGTCCTATTTTTTAATTTCCATTCCACATAAATTTGTGGCACAGGCATCATGGCATTCTGCCACAATGCATATTAAAAATAAAACTTTGTGTTTTTTTGTTGTTTATTTCATTGCATGTTTGAGAAAAGCACTATACATACCTCGGCGGGAAATATGGGATTGCCCGCCTCAGACCTATCCGACCTCGCTGCGCTCGGCCGTCTATATGTCTTCGGCCGGCAACCCCTTTCGTCCCGGCCTCTGTAGTAATGTACTATTGTTGAAAGCTGATACGGAGACGCTTCGCTCGCTCGGTCAAATATGTGAGTAAAAATGTGTAAGTACGGTTAGCGCACAGCATCGCCAGAAAAGTCTGCAGCGCGCTCGGGTCCTCGTGTTGTAGCGTCAGCAGCAACACCGACTTCAGGTCCACCTGAAACAACATCTCCCTGAATATCTTAAAGAGTTTATGGCCTGTTTACTGTTTCACAGCGTTTAGCCTCGTGGGTACGAAGTCCGAAGCTGCAGCCCCGGGTTCGAATGCGGTATAATAAGCTGCAGCTTCAATGAAAGTTTATAGGTTTACCTTATACGAAGTCCCCTGATACGGAAGGTTCAGAGCGAGTGTTTTCTTCAAGTCTACTATGACAGCGTCGTCCCAACTGTCCCTGTTGTTGTTCAGGTCCACATTGCCATTTTTGCCTGCGAAAATAAAGGTCTTCAATAAAAAGCTATGATCTTTTTTTTAAAGCTGAGCATCCTAAATAAAGTCATGTGATACTTCACGCCTGGGCAGCTTCTTTCTTTATACAAAGCCATTGTCCGATCTTGCATGGAGTTGTAGTCACCTTTGGGATGGCTCGGCTAAGTACCAACTTGCCGCACTCGACTCGGTGGTTCAACCTGGTTCCCATAGTCGACTTTTACGACACCCAAGGTAAGAAATGGGGTGGTGCTATTCTAACCCAGTACCACACCACCACATCAGCCCTAGGACGTCCACTGCTGGACATAGGCCTCCCCAGAAAGAATCTGCCCAGTGTAAAAAAAAGATCAATGCTTTTTATTGAAGTGTGTTGTGGGCGATAGGCTAGCAACCTGTCACTGCGATATCACATTTTCTCCATCTATAGACCTACAATTGCTAAAAGTGGCACTGAAATTAATTTTGCGTGCGCTCTGCCTACCCCGTTTGGGAATATGGGCGTGAGTTTATGTATGTATGTATGTATGTATGCTGCTAACGAAAATCCTATAATTCAATTCTTCTCTGTAATTAAAAATAAAACCGGCCAAGTGCGAGTGGGACTCGCGCACGAAGGGTTCCGTACCAGAAAAAAGGCTAAAAGCTGATGCCATTAAACACTTGTTTTATTGGGTCTTTTTTGTATTTGTTTTTTTTAGCGGCAACTACTCTGTTGTATGGGAGCCCCCTTAATTATTATTATTATTTTGATTTTAGTATTTGTTGTTGTAGCCACCGTAAAAATACATAATCTGTGCAAATTTCAACTGTCTAGCTATTACGGTTCTTGAGATCGAGCTCGGAGAGTGGTAGCCATGAAAAAAGGCTAAAATATCACGTGTTTTGTATGGGAGCCCCCTTAATTATTATTATTATTTTGTTTTTAGTATTTGTTGTTATAGCGGCAACAGAAATACACAATCTGTGAAAATTTCAACTGTCTAGCTATTACGGTTCTTGAGATACAGCCTGGCGACAGACGGACGGCCGGACGGACAGCGAAGTCTTAGTAATAGGATCCCGTTTTTACCCTTTGGGTACGGATCCCTAAAAATGAATTTCAATAAGGGGTTTTTACCTAGAAACATGGTGACTTCTCTGTGCAGAACCCGAACCTCCCTGTCGGTCCTGTCTCCTCGCGCACGCAACTTGTCCACCGCGCGTATCGCCTGAAAAAGTAACGTTAGGGTGCTATGCCACTCGTCCAATATCTTTGCCCAATCTTTGATCAAAGTTCTTTGACGGAGGCCCATTCCACTTATCCAATATCTTCGTCCAAGTTTTTTTTTCATACGTAGCCATATTGATTTAAATGTCATCAGAATCTTTGATCAAATGTCGGGGTCCCATCCAAGTTTGATGAAATCAACCAATTTCTTTGATCAAATGTATATTGGACAAAGATATTGGATGAGTGGAATACCACCCTTATTCACTGGAGGAATAATTATACATGAAAACATGTGAAAACCCGTATGTATGAAAGCGCCTATGAGACGAGCGACCGCCTAGCGGGTACCTGGCACTGAAAGTGTTAATAGCTGATTAATTTAGTTAGTAACCTACTGGGATAACCTTTTATCCTTTATTCCACTTGATAACCTTTTTCCACTTGACAAGCCTAATCCCAATAACGTCTAGTTTTTAGTCAAGGGATTTCGTAAAAACTAGTCACTACGCTAATTATGGGGATTAGGTGGCGGACCCGGGCATCCTTCAGGATGCAACTGTACTGGGAATAACGCTAAGATGATAATGATGTAGCTAAGTAAATATAATTTATACCAAAAAAACCGACTCCAATTGTTTTACTTGCTATGCCACAATTTGTGGTTTCCGTGAGCCAATGCTTGGTTACCTACAGAAAATACCGAAATCGGCATATGCGTGCCTATCAAATTCGAGGAGTTCCCTCGATTCCTCCTAGATCCCATTATCAGACCTTCGCCAAATTTATATGGGACCAATGTCGGGGTACCTGCTTTGCACAAAAAAATTATTATCAAAATCGGCCAACGTGGTCAAGAGTTATCTAACATACATACTTATGGACCCGGGTATGTCCTAAAACTACGACCAAGACCACCGGGGAATGGGCAACAGCATTCCTAGAGTGTGGTGGAGATACTGCGATCGCCAACCCGCATGCCAAGCGTGGCGGTTATGGCATTTACCCCCCATGAAATTGGGGGAGGACTATGTCCAGCAGTGGACGTCCTAGGGCTGATATGGTGGTGGTGGATACATACTTATAAAAAGAATAACAAACAAACATGCAGACGAACTGAGAACCCCATTCCTTCTATTGAAGTCCAAAAATAAATTATTTATTGCCTAACAAAAGAAACTACTCACATATCGTGTGTTCACGTCTATAAATTTATCGTTAGTCATTATATAGTCCAATTTCCTCAACGCTGCGCTGTGCATCTTGGGTTCTACGTCGCTCGTAAATATTATCTGAAAATATAAAAATTCGCACCAGCTATTCAGAAAGAGTAATTGTTGCCCTCGAATCAGGGATCAAAGTCGTCCTTTTCCACTCTCATTTGAGGGAAACAATGACTATTTATTCTTAGGTGTGGAAAGCAGTGTGTGCCACTCGGTAGCCAGATTATTTTGTAAGACATTTCATGTTTATAGCAGCGGGTTTTATAGGCGGTGTGAAAAGCAGAATGTGTTACACGGCAGCAAAATTATTTCAGTCTTGGGCGTAAACATTTGAATCCCTCACTACGCTCAAGATTTACTTTAGAATCCTGAGTGTAGCGAGGGTAGAATCTTTTGCTTCACGCAGGATTCATTAAACCGCCCTTGCCGTAAATATATAATTGTGCTTTCTTGAGACACACTATACTATTGCAATCTGACTAGTCATAAAGGGTATAGGAACAGTATATGCGTTGTCAGCTTTCCGCGCGCCTCAGGAAGGTCCGACGCGTGGCCCGCTCCTTTAGTTGTCTCCCGGTCGTGTGCATAGTAATACACGTCTTTATTAAGCTACTCCGCCTTCTCATTGATAGCAATACCCTATAGTTAAATAAATAGACATTTATACGAAATCTAGGCAGTAGGCGGATACTCAAGTCGGACTTTTCTCTCTACGAGTAGGAAGTCAAATCATGAATGAATTTCAAATTAAAAAGAATTTTTTTTTAAAATTGTGCTCCGAGCAGGATTCGAACCTGCTACGGTAGATGTCGCTGTACGCCTCCCTAAGGCGTTGTAAGAGGGAACTAGTGAAGGATTTCGTGCCCGAGTTTGATTGGTTCCGCTAGCTAAGTAGCTAGAGCGATTGGTGGCATATGCGAGATGTCGCAAGTTCGAATCCTGCTCGGAGCACTAAATTTTTCAATGTTTTCCCTTAAGTATTTTCGTTAGCAGCGTTACTGCTGGATACAAAATTAAATCTGCATAGTTCTGGAGCTCTATTAAACGTTTTGTAATCTTATTATAAAATGCCAACTTACATACAAATTGCGAAACTCGTCGTTTCAGTCTACAAGTACGTACTTAATAAGTAATAAGTGTTTTATTTCTTCATGGAAAAAACGGACTTGCAATTTTTTTAATGCGATGTGACTCGATTATCTAAAGAAAGGTGTAATACAATCAATACGGTCCTTGAAACTATGTCAGCAAACCTACCTGTAACGCACACAGCATGTTGTCAGGATCTATATCAACGTCGTCTGGAGCCTGCGCCAGCGCAAGGCATGCCGCGTGTAGCGTAGCCTCGTCGCGGCAGCGGTCTATGCGTATAGACTGGAATCAAAAATGTAGATTATAAAAATAATTCAATATTAGATATAATAATAATATTGGGGGGGGGGGCGGACAATCTTACACAAATCGACCTAGTCCCAAACTAAACAAAGCTTGTACTATGGGTACTAGACGACGATATACATACTTATAGAGATAAATACATACTTAAATACATAGAAAACATCCAAGACCCAAGAACAAATATCCGTGAAAAATACACAAATAAATGCCCTGGCCGGGATTCGAACCCGGGACCTCTAGCTTCGGAGGCAGAGTCACTACCTACTAAGATAGTACATATGGCGTACATTTTTAAACCAGTCAGTTATAATATAACTAAAGCTTTGTCATCAACAACTCGGCAAAACAGACACTGCAATTGTCCGCCATATGCGTAGCATACATACAACCGCGAAAAAAGATAGTAAGATGATAATGCGGTGAAGATGGTAATTTCACTGACGACTATGTTGGAGAGGTTCAAAATTATGGCTAGACTATTTGAAAGCTTAGTACTGCAAATATAACGTCACTAATATTGTGTAAGAAAGAAAAATAATAACACTTTTATTAACGTCTTCGTACAACATATTACAAAAAAAACAATAATACAACAACAACACAACGCAATAATACAACGCTTAAAAGGGCCCCACTCAGGATAAAGCCACGGCAAACGTGACGCTGGTTTTCAGTATGATCCTGCCTTAAATCAACCGAATGACGACACAGACGCAAACAACACAATATAAAGAGGAAATAAATCTACTATCATATAGGGTAGGCCCTGTAACAGGAGCAAAAATTTAAACGTTGGACTATTTAGCGGGCCAGCAATTATTTCCAAATGGCCTCAGTGGGATAATTTTTTTTTAAATTTTTTCTTCAAAGATGGCTTACGGTGGTATTCCACTCGTCCAATATCTTTGATCAAAGTTCTTTGACGTAGGCCCATTCCACTCATCCAATATATTTGTCCAAGTTTTTTTTTCATGCGTAGCCATATTGATTTAACTGTCATCGGAATCTTTGATCAAATTCAAATTCAAAAATTCAAAATTCTTTATTTCTTTAACAACTAATACAAATCTTATAGTGACCGGCGTCTCCTTGTAGGTTATTTGCAAAATAACCTGTGCCAGGAGGCACCGCTCTTCCATATCTACAATTTATTATTTATTTTTTATACTTAGTGTTGTACTATTCTTAAAACTATTCCCCTTATCAAATGATAAGTTTGATCAAAGATATTGGATGAGCGGAATACCTCCCATACTCGTACGTGTATTTTTATTACTTTTCTGAAGTCAATAACTGATTTTTTTTAAAAGTACTAAATACATCCTTGAAAACGCAAAATGCAAAAACAATTGTGACTTATAACTTGATACTACCTCAAACACTACATTGACTGATGTGCTATAATCTCGTGGTGTCAAGATCCATTGAGGATGATTCACAGTAGACCGTTCCGTGTCCGGGCCGGCCCGTTTTCTATGACAGCAAACGCAACGGCCGGCGTATTTCTCTAGAAGAAAACGGCCGGCCCGGACACGGGACGGTCTACTGTGAATCATCCTTTACCCGGAGGTCATAACTTTAGATCAAAATTTCTCCGAAACGAAAATTTTTGAACAAAAATTGTACACCAGGTGTTACTCCAGATGCCCTAAGGAAGCGTCCTTTTAAATATTTTTTTCAGTTACAGAGCCCGCCTTGTATAGATTTGACGAGAACACAGAGTAAGCAAACCTGATAAAATTGGTGGCTGCCACAGGCCCCCGCAAGCAGGGTCCCCGCGGCGCGAAGAGCCGCCGCGTGGTTAGCCAGCCCCTGCAGCAGCGGACCGCACGTGCGTAAGGGAATCGCATGTGCGGGCGGCACCAGGGATGCCAGGCGTAGCAATGCAGTCAGCTTTGGTGGGAGCTGCTGTGAACAAAATACTTATCAATATTTATTTTTTTCGTAATTTTCTATTGCTAATGCCCAGGGAACGTAACTTTGGTGCCGATGACAGACGTATGACGTCAACCTATATACAGAGTGTTTTATCTAGATTATAGAAGAAATCTATTTAGATGAAGAAAGGACTGTCAACAATATTTGCTTCAGTTGTGGTTATATGGATTATGATCAGTCCAATGTACATATTTTTTATAACTGGCGGGAGATTCTAAAGTTATAATTATTGTCCTGAATGTGTAAAATAAATGTAAATAAGGAAATAGATGCGATGAATTCTAAGCTTTCTGCATCCACCATATCAGCCGTAGGACGTCCACTGCTGGACATAGGCCTCCCCCAATTTCATGGGGGGTGAATGCCATAATTGCCACGCTTGGCATGCGGGTTGGCGATCGCAGTATCTCCACCGCACTCTAGGAATGCTGCTGCCCATCCCCCGGTGGTCTTGGTCGTAGTTTTAGGACATACCCGGGTCCGCTTTCTGCATACATTTCGACATCAACGAAATTTCATTTGTTGTTTTAAATTTACTCGTGGAAATAATATCTCTGGCGACCTTACACACCACGATGAACACAGCACCACATAAAGAGCAAGTCGAATCCGATTACATGACATTACACTTGACAAAACATCCAAGTTTAAGGAACAAATGTTTCTGCTCACCACAGAAACAAATGCCCTTACCGGTATTCGAACCCCGGACCTCTAGCTTCGAAGGCAGTGTCACTACCAACTAGGCTAAACAGGCCGACCAACATACAACATATGATATGATGATGATGACCATACGTCACACTCCAGCGGGCATTTAGCGGGCACGTCATATGGTATGGTTTACAAAAAAACAATTTACTAGTATTCATACTTAGTATTTGTTACATACCTGTTATCATATATCAATCTTAAATTGTCTACATCATATGTCGTACTCGAGGGGGCGATATGCGGGCACGTCATATGGTAAGTTTCACAATAAATCAATCAATTTTCGAGTTGTCAGAATAACGTATTTGTACTTAGTATTTGAAATATGCAGTTCCAAATACCTTAGTAACTAATGCTGTACGTTAGGTAGGTATCTATAGCGGTACCCGAACTAACCGAGTATACTGACGCCATTAAATTTTAAATAAGACAAGTAATATACCAATATAAGATTGAATTAAAGATATTTATTTTCATATATTAAGTGGCCACATAAATAGGCTTATCGCTTTAAAGAGTCTTTACACATTATTTATTTATTTATTGAAGAATCAACAGCAATAAAACTAAGTAACAACATTATTAGTTACAGCAGAGCCAATTACAGGATCTCACATTATGTAGATAATTTAAGATTGATATACGATAACAGGTATGTAACAAATACTAGGTATGTATACTAGTAAATTAAGAGGTTTTTTTGTAAACCATACCACATGACGTGCCCGCGAAATGCCCGCTGGAGTGCGACGTATGATGATGACATTATGCCATGTACCTGTGTATCTTCTTCAATGGTCTCCAGCGCCACAACTAGACAGTCGGCCAGCTCTCTGACGACCGCTGTCATAGCGTTTCCATCTTCATCGAAAAGGTCGCGCCACACTTTAGCTTCTTCGTCTTCGCACGAACGTGCTATCAGGAACTGTATGGCTGCCTGTAACAAAGATATGGGTTCTAACTCATAATATACAATTTATGAAAAAAAAAAAACAAAAATTCTTTGCTTAAAAATTTTTTTCTTTATAACAGTACATAATATTATATTCTATGCAATAAATAATTACAATAATATACCAAAACTAGTCATCACAATATTAAATAGGTATCTATACCAAAGAATAATCATAGAATTAAATATAATAAATATTAATAATATTAGGTTATATAATTTGCACTGGAACATAAATAAATAATCACCTGTACTCGCATGCGCCCCGCTCGGGACGCAACCGGTTCTGTCTGGCAATGAAATTCCTACGCGATGATAAGGTCTTAGGCGACCGCAAATTGCCTGTCGCCTATGACCTTTTTATTCTGCGCAACATACAAGCAAGTTACTAGGTAGTGGTTCACAACGCCTATTGTCATCTCACCTGAGATAACCGGTGTAAAGTGACCTCTGACTAAGTACAGTTGTTATGTATGAGACTCGAGGGAATTTGCACTGGTGCCAGAAGAGAGTTGAGCCGTAATGGGTCACCAATTGCACACCTTGCGATGCATACACACGATCGGTTGCAGTACCCGGATGGGAGTTATTTATAACTACGTAACACTACCTCCCAACACAATTAAATCACTCACACTGTAACAACAATTTTATAACAGTTCTTTTTTTCTTTCCAATGTGTCATACAATTAGCTCGTAAGTAAGCTTATTAACAATATTGTTCACGATTTCGGTGTCGATACAAACTCGATAGGGTTTAACGACACTTTTCCGTTATACCAATGTATCAATTTTCTATATAATATATAAGTACAAAAAAATAAAAATAAAAAAAAGAATAAGGGTGGTATTCCACTCGTCCAATATCTTTGTCCAATTTCTTTGTCAAATTTTTGATCAAAGTTCTTTGACGGAGGCCCATTCTACTCATCCAATATCTTTGTCCAAGTTTTATTATTTTTCATGCGTAGCCATATTGATTTAACTGTCATCAGAATCTTTGATCAAATGTCGAGGTCCCATCCAAGTTGTATGAAATCATCCAATTTCTTTGATCAAATGTATATTGGACAAAGATATTGTATGAGTGGAATACCACCCTTAGAATAAGATTTTCTTTATTTGCCATTAAGAAGAACACCTGGGCCCGGGTATGTCTTAAAACTACGACCAAGAAAGACCACCGGGGGATGGGCAGAAGCATCCCTGGAGTGCGGTCGTGATACTGCGTTCGCCAACCCGCCATGCCAAGCGTGGCGATTATGGCATATACCCCCCGTGAATGTGGGGGAGGCCTATATCCACCGGTGGAAGTCCTTTGGCTGATATGGTAGTGGTGGTGGAAGAAGAAGACATACAATATAATGAGAAAAACAAAAGTTAAAAAAACATCTTGTGTGAAAAAAAATAACTAGACTAGGTATTTTTTTTAATCGTATGGCATTTATTTACGAACCGTGAGATCCTCGAGAAGACTAGTACGGTTGCCAGTTTTTGTTGCACTTTTCGCACCACCCAGGGGTCACGTGTAGGGTAACAGTGGGTACTCCCTACGGACGTGGTGCAACTTCGACCCCCCTTTGTCAAGTAAGTGGGCAACTTGACTGTTAGAAGTTCTCAAGCCGCCCGAAGGCCTCTAAATTGGCTTAACGACTGCTGTCGTAGACATCAGCCGGGATCCACGGCTTAACGTGCATTCCAAAGCACGAGCGCGCTCAGTTAGTAACCACTCAAAGCGGTCACCCATCCAAGAACTGACCTGCGCCCACATTGCTTAACCTCGCATACCGCACGCGGTACGCGGGCGCCGCTGGGCCACGACTAGGTATTTATAACAGAATGCAAATGTGGCAAATGGGTCCCAGTTTCAGCATGTGCCAAGCTTAGCAGCCCAGCGCTGGTTTTCAAACTTGTCCCTGAGAGAGTGGTCGCTGGAGTGGATTTAATGGAGTTTATGTCATTTATTAAGTAAAAACCAAAAAAAAAAACATTTACAAAGATTTTTTTTCTCATGTCTCGCTTAGAATGGCTGTACATGTGGTTTTCAAACTTGTCCCTGAGAGAGTGGTCGCTGGAGTGGATTTAATGGAGTTTAAGTCATTTATTAAGTAAAAACCAAAAAAAAATTATTTACAAAGATTTTTTTTCTCATGTCTCGCTTAGAATGGCTGTACATGTGGTTTTCAAACTTGTCCCTGAGAGAGTGGTCGCTGGAGTGGATTTAATGGAGTTTAAGTCATTTATTAAGTAAAAACCAAAAAAAAAACATTTACAAAGATTTTTTTTCTCATGTTTCGCTTAGAATGGCTGTACATGTGCGTGTACAAAGGGCGCTAATGGGTTAACGACGACTGAATCTAAGGTCAAGTGCGAGCCGAACCGACTTTAATTAAAAATATCAAACTTTTAACTACCCTCATTTTATACGCATGTAGTACAAACAAATTTCATGTTCTCTATCTACACTCGCAGTCAAAATTTTCCAGTCATCCTGAATTTAATAACCGCAATGAGGTTTTTCTTATAATTACATAATATACTATTACTAACCACCAACCAACCCAACTATATAAGTAATTTACGGGATCCTTTCATAAAAATATCAATATCCAAAAATGAAGTTTTTTGCGATATCTCGCTCCGTTAACGTTGTTTTTTTCATGTGTTTTTACAAGTCTGATTTAAACCTGGTAACGTTATTTTTTTTTAACTGTTATTTTTGCAGTTTAAATGTAAAATTAAATA
This sequence comes from Notocelia uddmanniana, assembly GCA_905163555.1. NCBI lineage: Eukaryota > Metazoa > Arthropoda > Insecta > Lepidoptera > Tortricidae > Notocelia > Notocelia uddmanniana. Next base: position 13,614,945 of record LR991076.1, on the reverse strand, counting down.
AAGATTACGACAGGATTAAAAAAACTGTACAACTTTGTACTATTTTAGGAATATATGACGGTATTTAACCGATCCGTATTCTTTGTCCTCGGGTGTAGACGTGAATGTGTAACATGCATACATCAGATACAACAGATACAAGCCTTTGTTAGAAGTAAGACATTGTAGGCTGTTCCTTCGAGGAACAGATGTAGAATTAATTTTTCTTTTGTTTTTAAATAGGATATTAGGTATTTTCTCTTACATACAAGACAACACAATAGGTAAGAATAAATCTTCCCTGTATCAGTTTTCTGAGTTGGTAACTTTCCGGTTTCCCAAAGCAATTCGGGGCACAACAGCGCCCTCTGAGAGAAAACGAGTCTCTCTGTACCGTTATAATATGGATGGCGGTTCGCTTTCATACGCTCGTGAATTAAACTAAATCTAAGTGTAACAGAGTGTATAGCGCACTTAAATAATATCAAATGACAACTGTGTAAACACACCATCTGCCACTTGTGTCTGTGTATGGTCAAGGGGCTTGCAATGGGTGGAGCGCGCCGCGTTAATAACCTAACGCTCGAAATCCCCGAAACTAGCTGTCAGTCGCGGGCCGTCGCCGTCCGGTCCGAGCGTGTACGAGCCCGTCGTGATCCGCTGCCGCGCGCCGCCGACTTGGTTGGTTGATGATTTGAAATGTATTTTTTTTGAGAGATTTCTAAATCTCTTTTCTTAAATAATTTCTAAATAATTATATTAAAATGTCAAAAAAAAAATATTTGAGATGCACACAATGAGCTCTTCCATATGTAACACAATATTATGTATTTTGATGATTGTCCCCCAATATTATGTAGTTTGAAGGTACTTCCCCTACACGTAAAATGCGGATGCATTTTTTTTCTTGCAAAACCCACCGTGTTTGGTAACGTTAGATGGTTCGTTAAAAAAATATGAGATTTATAAAATTACTAGCTGTTGCCCGCGACTTCGTCCGCGTCTTCGCTTCTATTGGTCGCAGGGTGATGTTATATAGCCTAAAGCCTTCCTCAATAAATGGACTATCCAACAGAAAAATAATTTACAATTCTAACCAGTAGTTCCTAAGATTAGCGCGTTCAAACAAACAAACAAACTCTTCAGCTTTGTAATAGTATAGATTACGCTATTCGTTTGCGTGATATCTATACTATAATATTATAAAGCTGAAGAGTTTGTTTGTTTGAACGCGCTAATCTCAGGAACTACTGGTTCGAATTGAAAAATTGTTTTTGTGTTGGATAGCCCATTAATCGAGGAAGGCTTTAGGCTATATAACATCACGCTGCGACCAATAGGAGACGCGGACGAAGTCGCGTGCAACAGCTAGTAATTTATAAAATGTCAATTTTTGTGAGAGTTAGGTGCCCCCCTCAAACTTAATTAATTTCGGTTCACTGTACTTAAGCGACATCTGGTGAGGTAGAACATGTTTTGCCTCATTGAAGTATTTTAGGCGTGACAACCCTAGGGCTACACGTGCCGCGCGTGAATGAATACAAGTTATGGGATAGACAGAGATGCAGAGAGTAGGCACGTTTCTTATGCCTAAACACCGTTTTTGTTAGGAAGTGAAATTTCTGTACTTGTACTATTCCTTATTCTGTGGTATGGTGGCAACATCGGCTCTCTCTCTTCTGCTACCACCTTGCTACGAACAACATCGTTCCTGTATTTTGTAAGACAATACCAATAAGTTGATTTAAAATAAATGCCTCGAAGATCTCAAGACAGGGTTTTATTTAAATAACAATACACTAAAAACATTTCTCTTCGAATATTCTATTCCAAACAACCTGGGCAGTCCTAAGATCAGTGCCTATGAGTGAAGTGTGGGTGAAACAGACTGGGTGGTGCTTACCTCACATACAACGCCCGGAGATCGTGCTACTGGATTCCTGTGAGTACCTCTCAGAATTACTGCCCCTAAATAGGCTATAAAAAAATCTACAGATACTAAAGAATTACTGTTCAAAACAGGATATTTACCATGTATGTTAATATTCTTGAGTTTCCGATATTTCGGCGCTGTTGCAAGCACCATTTTCAAGGCTTAACTGATGTAATGCGAGTTTTATTTGTGGTCTACCCACAAATAAAACTTGAAATCGTATATTCTACAGATACTACTCACTCTTTTCAGCTCCGGCGTTGAGTTGAGAACGCCGGTCGTTACAATCTTGTTACGCACAGCGGCCGGTAAGTTATCGTAAAACAAAATGGCGGCTTGCAACAATCGCTCGCTGTTCGGTAGATTGTATTCCACGCACCACAGTACCTGTGAAGAAAGTGATAATTAAAGCTTTCGGTTCACTACACGCCCGAATGTACAAGCGGGATACACAGACAAAAACCTGTGCGTTTCGCATCACCTACAAAGGTTTCCGTACCGACATCTACTGATCCACGTTTAAAAAACATTATACAATACATTGAATCAAAAATGGTCGTATCTTCGTAGGGAACTCACGGCACTTACATCCTTTTGTTTGGGGAAGATAGTTGAATAACTCAAAAACCGTTAAACATATCTTGTTGAAAGTAAAAATCCTTGAAAGTATTTATGAATGTACACCACCGAATTATTTTTCAGATTTTTAATCTTCATAGTTTGGAAATTAGACGGGGGGGGGGACACTTTTTAAGACTTTGACAGCTAATATCTCACTAACGGTTGACTTAAATGGAAAAGGTTTTTTTTGCCTATATCATTAATAAAGATCTATCCATAGATACCCCGCACGTCTAACGTGGAAGGCATCAAAATTGCTCAAGTCTAAAATACCACCTTTTTGGGCTTCGACTTGGACAGCGGGCCTCAATACCCGCAGACTTTCCGAATTAAACTGCCAAGTTTAGTCACTTAGCAGTTTTCGGTGCAGTTTGCATTTTTTATTTAGCTAACTTATCGAGCTTCCAAATGGTATGTAGGATATCCTTGTAAATATAGCGTAGCGGTAGGGACTTATGGCATATACCCCCCGTGAATTTGGGGGAGGCCTATGTCCAGCAGTGGACGTCCTTTGGCTGATATGGTGGTGGGTAGGGACTTTTCTGTAGCGGCTCATAGAATACACCTTCCTACCAAATTTCATAATTGTAGTGCTTTTAGTCACTGAATAAATCGGCTGTGACATACGGACGGACAGACATGACGAAACTATAAGGGTTTCATTTTGGCTACGGAACCCTAAAAATGTTTATTCTGATAGAAAATAATTTTTAATTCTACTCACAGTCTCAGCATCTGCGTATGACACCTTCTCCCTCCTCAGTTCGTACTCGAGCGCATGTATGTCCACATATTGGCTCAGATCTCCGAAACTGCCCGTTTTGGTCGCAGCTAGTACCCTCAGCGCCGCTAGTTTCATTTGGTAGGAGGGTGATTGCGTGTGGGGAAGTACTTCCACAGTTAATATTTTCTGCAATATAGAACATTCGTATTGACCCTTTTCCAGGCCGCGCCAATCTAGAAGGCTTTACAAAATATATATATATATATAAAAATAGTTACGTTATGGTGATTCATATCAAGACGAGTCACTTTTTACGAAAAAGCAATGTAATTTGAGCCTTAAATCAGAGAACTACGATTGAAATTGTATTGACACGTATGTGGTCGATGAAACGTACTACGCCTGGAAAAGTGTTGATAGCGGAAGTAAGTCAGTAAACCGGGTCACATACACAGAAGGATTTCGTAATAAAGGAACGTATTTTCAGTAACATATTCCTCTTCAGCTTTAACTATGGTTTATGGTTTAAGATCTTTATTCTCACTAAGAATCTACAAAATTCACTTACATGAGAATTATAATATTATATCAAAAAAACTAAGAACTAGCGTGCAAACAGTGTACTTAACTTATAGAAAAAACAAGAAACAGGTGGGTACATTAACATATGGTTCAGCGGTGTGGGTAGCCAAGTCGCTCGTATTAGATGAAACTAAATAACGTTAAACTACTAAGCAACTTGGGAATGTTCATGAGTTACGAGTTACGAGGCATTTCATTCAGCGTGGATGCGGCATAAGGTGTAGGTGTTTAGTGACAATGACAATTGTATCAGCTTCTGTTTTTTTATTATCATTACTTGTTTATTCTTATGTGTATATTCGTTATATTCGTGTTATATATTTTAATCATTGTTTTTTTTTAAACAAGATGTTTTTAGTATAAGTATTGTTGTGATATTGGTAGTTATTTAAATATAAAAGTATGTACACATATATATAAACATACCTACATAAATATACAAATAACTCGAATACTTTTTGCTGTTTTCATTGTGATTTTCTTTACGACATTTAGATTTTATTCTAGAAACTATCTAGTATTTTTCTTTTTAAATATACTTTTTTTTATGTTTTTACGACCTTATTGTGAACTTAACTAATTACTCAGTTTTTAAATAGCTACAGGAATTCGATATTTTGAAAGAAAGAAGTGCTTAAGATGATGTTTTATTTTACTTACGTTTCAAAAGTGCTTGTGTCTAGGCTTATTTGAACAAAGATCATTCTGACTTTGATTGAGCTATTTTCATAAAAACTATCAAGCAATTTAAGTTTAAGAATGGGCTAATTAAAATATAATGAAACTTGTCACTCACGTCTTAAAGGTCGAATATCACTCGACATGTTTCAGACCGATTCGCGGTCCATAATCATAAGTACCTATGTTACCGTGGCGGTTCTTTTAGCACTAAAAAAACCGCCACGACCTTTAAGACGTGAGTGACTCGTTTCATTATGTTTTAACATGTCTCAAAATCACGGGAGTTTCTATATAAAATAGGCTAATTCTTGCAACTTTTGGAGCGATTATCTCCCTCCCTCACTCACCGCTAGCGCCGTCCTGTCCACACACTGAGCCGTCACCTTGTACACGGCGAGTATTGTCGACTCGGGCGCGGCGCCCCACAGTAGCAACCTTAGCGCACGGTCGGTGGACACTCGCTCCTTGAACAGTGACGCGTGGCCGGCGAGGATGCTGTAGCACGCTGAAATAACGGTTTTTTTTACACCTCGTCGGTGGAAAACAAGCGTACGGCCCGCCTAATGGTAAGTGAGAGCGCTCGTGGCCCAGCGGCACCCGCCTGCCGCGTACGGTATGCGAGGTTAAGCAATGTGGGCGCAGGTCAGTTCTTGGATGGGTGACCGCTTTGAGTGGTTACTAACTGAGCGCTCTCGTGCTCTGGAAGGCGCGTTAAGCCGTTGATCCCGGCTGCTGTCTACGAGTTAGTTAGCAGTTGTTAAGCCAAGTTAGAGGCCTTCGGGCGGCTTGAGAACTTCTAACAGAGTCAAGTTGCCCACTCACTTAACAAGCCTATTCCCAATAAGGTCGGTTTTCCCCTCGGGATGGAAGGTCAGATGGCAGTCGCTTCCGTAAAAACTAGTGCCTACGCCAATTCTTGGGATCAGGTAGCGGACCCCAGGCATTCTTCAGGATGCAACTGTACTGGGAAAAACGCTAGGAGGATGATGAGTCACTTTCACAGTAAATACGAATAGGCTACGGTGTCTGCTTACCATCAGGCAGGCCGGAAGCTTGTATGCCAATGTCGTTGTCTTAAAAAAAACCTTACGTACCAGACTGACAACCGGACTTGTTGATGTACACGTTAGTAAGGTTTTCGTAGAAATGTATCAGCTCGGAACAGGGCAGCTCGTCTCCGAAGTGTTTCAGAAGACCAAGGATGCCTTCTAATGCTGCCTTAGTCACTGTGTCCTGAAAGAATATTTTAACAATTAAAAAAAAACATTTAAACAGTGGTGTTTTAAGAGTCCCCAGTACGCTCGGCTGAACTCGATTCTCCATACAAACGTAGTTTCGCTCTCATTATAAAACGCCTTATTGAAATAACATGAAACTTTGTACACACAATGGGAGTCGCCATGTCTAGGTCGGAAATTAGTTTCTGTTCCTAGAAATTGTAATAGAAAAAAATTACAGCCAGTTTTTGAGTTTTTTACGCCTTGTATGAAAAAACTTTTCTCCATTATAATTTCAAGCAACAGAAACTAATTTCCGACCTAGATATGCCGGATCCCAACGTGTATACAAAGTTTCATGTTATTCTAGCGTGGCGTTTTAAAATGAGAGCGAAATTACGTTTGTATGGAAAACCGAGCTTACTGCGGACTCTTAAACACATAAGGTTGAAGCCTCCTAGTAGGTACTATTGTGCCTGTGTCAGGAGGTCTCGCTCTTCCATAACATAAAGGTTTGATATAGAAGAAGAAGAATATGTCCCCAGTTCAGTAGGTCTTCGGTTTCAGTGTATTTAAGATTAGTTAGCCACTTATCTTAAACTAACTGTTGCTTCTATTGGTCGCAGCGTGATGTTATATAGCCTGAAGCCTTCCTCGATAAATGGACTATTGGAGAGAAAGTTTGATCTAAAGGTATGACCTCCAGGTAATGTATCTTGACACCACGAGATTATAGCACATCAGTCAATGCAGTGTTTGAGGTAGTATCAAGTTATGAGTCATAATTGTTTTTGCAATTTTTGTTTTTAATGATATTTTTGGTATTCTTTAAAAAAGAAATTTTATTTACTATCTAAAATAAATTGACATTAACGTTACTTCAGAAAAGTAATAAAATACATGTAAGCCATCTTAGAAGAAAAAAAAATCATATTTTTTTTTAACTTGGATATAATTGCTGGCCCGTTAAATAGTGCACCGTTTAATTTTTTGATCATGTTACAGAGCCTGCCAAGGCCAGCCAATTCATATCATTTGCGAGACAGAAGCACACAGACTCTTTTCCCGCAATATTCCCGCTCTCAAAACTTACGACCCAGAAACAAACTGGCTAGACCTAATTCAGTGTTAAAAATGATCCATTCAAGCCCTTATGGCATGTCAATAAGAATTTATAATAAATCCCCAATAATGTTAAATACATTGACAATTATAAAATATTTAAAAATACAATAAAATTATTGGCTATGTGCACGTCTGAAACGTCAAACGTCAAAGGTCCCGAGACAATGTCAAAACTCAGAGATGTCAAATAATGACACATGAATATTTTATTTACTTTAGTGTAAGACCTCGTATTGGAAATTTTACTAAAATAAATAAGAAAATAAATAAATACATACAAACGAAACGAATCGTAGGAAACCAATAGAAAACGTGAAAGTAAATTTGACAGTGGTCCCCGGTAAGTACACATTTCTGCCATGGTGTGCGCTACGATCGCCTAGCTTACCCCCACCACCTACTTCGCACATAGCCAATACCTAATAACGAAAGCTTACTATACATTAGATGATTTTTTTAATGATGATAATGAAGAGTGGACGTAATAGTAAAAAAATAATATTATGAATTATTTTTAATTAATTATTGTGACATTATTTATTTATTTCTTAATTTAATTTAATTCTTAAATCATGAAAATTTTTATCTTAAAAGATATATAATATTTCTTTTTTTCTTTTTTGTCAGTTACATTTTGAACATTACTCAATTTTGCGTAAGAAATATAAAACTAGAATATAACATCAATTATTATTATGTAAGTTATAAGCTATTTCATTGCTGTGCCCTTACAGGGTTCATGTTGACCTGTAATCTATAATAAATATTCTTTATTGCACCACTTAGTGGTAAGTTGTACAGTAAATGAAATGAAATGAAATTTGATTGTATTAATAGCTGACTTACTAAAAAAATGGTAACAACAGGCGGTCTTATCGCTTTTAGCGATCTCTACCAGACAATCTTTGGGTAACGGGAAAACAATTAACTAAAACTGGGAAACAGGTATATAGTGTAGAAGAACTGCAAGAAGATTCAAAACACAATCTTCATAAATAAATATATAACCTATAATATATAAATTATATATATATATATATATAGCAATTAGCAATTCAAGGGAGTGACAAGTAATGCTCCTTCAAATGTTTTTTTAAAAACCGGAAGTGATATCGCACATCTTACATGCCGCGGCAAAGCATTCCACAGTCGAACAGCCCGAAACATGAAAGAATTATTATAAAATTTTGAGGATGAATGTGGTGGAGCGAGAAGATGGTTTTGTAAAGATCTGATGGAAGGGAGCCGGTTAAAGCGCTCTTTGAGATATAGAGGAGTTGTGGGGACGAAACCTGGACCTTTTTAAGGCACGAGTGAATAGGCATCTTCTGGCTGAGCTCGCTTCATCGTCGGCCTCATCTTTGCCCCCTGGCCAGATGCTGGCCAAGAGCAATCCCATTTTTAATAAAAAAAAAAAAAAGTATGCTGAAAAGTAAGGAAAGAATATGAGAATCCCGACGGAGACGAATGGGAAGCCACTTGAGCTGAGTGCGAAATTGAGAAACGTGGTCATATTTGCGCAAGCCAAATATGAACCTGATACAAAGATTTTGGAGGCGCTCAAGTGTGTTCTGCTGAACCTCAGATAGGTCAAGATAGCAAACGTCAGCATAGTCTAATACAGGAAGAAGAAGGGATTGAGCAAGCGCAATTTTAGTTAGGCGAGGCAAGAAGTTGCGGAGCCTGCGGAGAGAACCAACTGAAGCAAACATCCTCCTGCTAACCTCGCTCACTTGAGGCACCCACGACAGTGTTTTGTCCATAATCACACCTAGGTTCGTGAACTGCTGCGAGTATGGAATCTGCACACCATTACAGTGCTGTTGAGACTGCCACGTTTCTGCAGCGCGTCAGCCATGTTTGCCGAGGCGCGCACATATGGTTTTGACGCGGTCTGGCGCAAGAAAACTGCCTCGCTAATGGTCAGGGTGCGCGGCAGTAACAACAGCATTCTAAATATGATAGCAAATAGGTTAGATTGTCCTCTGATGTGGAACCTCAGTAAGAGGACCAAACATCCTTTTTCAATTGTATACTAACATAGGCTAAGCATAACTAACACCAATTGGATCTAAGTTGTCCTTGTCAAATAAATAAATAGTACATTACTACAGAGGCCGGGTCGAAAGGGGTTGCCGGCCGAAGACATATAGACGGATAGGTCTAAGGAGGGCAACCCTATATTTCCCGCCGAGGTATGTATAGTGCTTTTCTCAAACATGCAATGAAATAAACAACAAAAAAATCAAAGTTTTATTTTTAATACGCATAGTGGCAGAATGTCATGATGCCTGTGCCACAAATTTATGTGGAATGGAAATTAAAAAAGAGGACTTTGCCGGCCTAGGCCTGCATGATTTGTATGAAATCCCATGAACGACCTCTTGTCCTAGCCGCACCTGAAACGTCATACTTCGCAGCCTATTATAAGGAACATAACATCAATATTTCATTGCATGTTTGAGAAAATAAATAAATAATAGCTGGCCCGTTAAATAGTGCACCGTTTAATTTTTTGCTCCTGTTACAGAGCATGCCGAGGCCAGCCAATTAATATCATTTGAGACAAAAGCACACACACTTGGCTGGTTCGGTCATCTACTGAGAATGTATACATATTACTCACTGTGTTCTTGGTGTTGTCGAGCATGTTGAGATAGCCGCGCCAGACGCGAGTTATCTCGTCGCACACCACGGCCGGGTGGTGCTCGCACAGCGCGCCTGCGTAAACACACCACCATATCAGCCGAAGGACGTCCACTGCTGGACATAGGCCTCCCCCAATTTCATGGGGGGTAAATGCCATAATCGCCACGCTTGGCATGCGGGTTGGCGATCGCAGTATCTCCACCGCACTCCAGAGAGCCTACTCCGAACTTCGAAAATCGAACTTCGTGTCGTGCCGTCCCTTTCACTCTCGTGTTATACACTATATGACGGAAAGGGACGGCACGACACGAAGTTCGATTTTCGAAGTTCGGAGTAGGCCCTCAGGGATGCTGCTGCCCATCCCCCGGTGGTCTTGGTCGTAGTTTTAGGACATACCCGGGTCCATACATAAACAGAATTAAAATCAAAAAACAATAGTACGGGAGACAAATAGAATAGCCTAAAATAAAAGTAATTTGAAAAAGCTGAGGCAAAGGGTTCCAGGCTCAGCATGTGCTGGGCAGGAATGCCCGGCGCTGGTTTTCAGTCTGGTCCCAATATAGATAATAAATAAATAACTAACTAACTAATAAACTTTTTTTAATTAACGAGCAGATGATCCGAACCAACATTTATTCCAGACTGACAAACGTGACATATTTTTTGTGTAAACACACGTTACAATGAAACCAAACCAATGTAGTAAACTGTACGATGTAACAAAAAAGCCGTGGATACGTTTGAGGCGTTAGTTGGTATCGCATCCTGATCTGACTACAAATAAATAGGGATTTTTTATTTAATATTTTTTTTGTTTTTTTCTTTTTTATTAAAAATGGGATTGCTCTTGGCCAGCATCTAGCCGGGGGGCAAAGATGAGGCCGACGATGAAGCGAGCTCACCCAGCACTATTCACTCGTGCCTTAAAAAGGTCTAGGTTACATGAACTCTGAAATACAGACGCCGGCAGAGAATTCCAAACTTTTTTTTTTTGTATGTGGCGTTGGCTAATTTTGACGAAGGGTCGTACTTCTCTTCCATCATTTGAGGGCAACAGTGACTCTTTTCCTCATATGCGGCGTGAAAAGCAATATGAGTCGCACGCTAGCAAAATTATTACCGTCTTGGGCGTAAACACTTGAATCCCTCGCTAAGCTCAGGATTCACCGCCCTCGCAGTTAAGATAATAATAATAATAATTAGACGAATATAAGAGTAGTGTAACTTTTGGTGACTCATACATACGTACGAGGTTAAGCAATGTCGGCCGGGGTCAGTTTTTGGATGGGTGACCGCTTTGAGTGGTTACTAACTGAGCGTTCCCGTGCTTTGGCAGGCACGTTAAGCCGTTGATCCCCGCTGCTGTCTATGATAGCAGTCGTTAAGCCAAGTAAGAGGCCTTCGGGCGGCTTGAGAACTTGTAACAGTCATTTATTTGTCGGTCTGTTTAGCCTAGTTGGTAGTGACACTGCCTCCGAATCTAGATGTCCCAGGTTGGAATCCAGGCTAGGGCATTATTTGTGCATTTAGCACGCATTTTGTTCTTGGGTCTTGGATGTTCTCTATGTATTTATCTATATAAGTATGTATATCGTCGTCTAGTACCCATAGTACAAGCTTTGCTTAATTTGGGACTAGGTCTAGGTCGATTTGTGTAAGATTTTCCCCCTATATTCTTTTATTTAATGGGCGATTCACAGCAAACGGCCAGTGTCGGCGCGCAGGCAGTGTCAAAGGAATTCGAACCCTCCATACAGAAGCTAGACTTCGTATCCAAACGGCAGCGGCAGAGTTGGCGGCAGCCGAGCCCGCAACCCATTCAAATATGAAACCTAACTTCTGTATGGAGGGTTCGAATTCCTTTGACTCTAGTGGGTTAGGCGCCGACTCCAGCCGTTCGGTGAAAATCGTCCATAACACAAGCCTTATCGAACTGACTATGGGACTGGTTCCATTTGTGTAAATAATTGTCGCCTTATATATATTTTTTCTATTTACTTAAGAGGGCGCAGTACGCTCGGTTCTCCATACAAACGTATTTATGCTCTCATTTTAAAACGCCATGCTAGAATAACATGTAACTTTGTATACACAATGGGATTCGGTATATCTAGGTCGGAAATTAGTTTCTGTTGCTACACATTGTAAAAGAAAAAAAATACAGCGGTTTTTTGATTTTTTTACGGCTTGTATGAAAACCTTAATAATTGTTGTATTTTTCTCCATTATAATTTCAAGCAACAGAAACTAATATCCGACCTAGTTATGCCGGATCCCATTGCGTATACAAACTTTCATGTTATTCTAGCATGGCGTTTTAAAATGAGAGCGTAAATACGTTTGTATGGTGAACCGAGCGTACTGCGCCCTCTTATGTACAACGTACCCACGAGCAGCGCTATGGGCGCCCTGCACTGTCCGGCCTCCTCCAGTGCCTGAACGTGTCGCGCGGCGTCCCCGGCGCCGGCGGGCGAGCGCCGCGCGACCGCCGCGAGGCACGCCAGCGCGTGCTTGCGCAGCTCCGGCTCGTAGCTCAGGAGACACACCTGGTGAATATGAAACGCGTACCTTTTTACCCGACTGCGCCAGAAGGAGGGTAATGTTTTTCGAGGGTATGTATGTATAATTGTGTGGCACGCTCTGCGGCCTGAACGGCTCGATGGAATTTAGCTTAAGAGGTGTCGTTAGATTCGTATTAATTGTGTGTGTAAATGATGCTAGTTTATTGGTATGGAACTCCAAAAGCAGTCGGGTTTTTTTAAATCTTTTAGACACACAATTAAAACGAATCTAACGACACCCTTGAATATAAAATCCATATAGCCTTTCAGGCTGCAGAGCATGCAAAACATTTGAATTTATTTATTTATTATTTTATTTTAGACAGGCAGCTGTCGCTGATATTTATTTATTTATTTATTTATTTATTAGGAGATAAAACAGAAACAGTCAAGAGAATACAGTGTATAGGTATGTTGGTAAAATTACTTAGGTATAGACGTTTCCTTATACATATCTCACTGTGAACACAAACATTTTAACACGAATAACGCTAGAAATATGTCTAAATCAGAGAAAAAAAAACGCCATTTTGATATACCCAGTGTCACTAGGAATCTAACGACACATCTAAAGCTAAAATCCATCGGCCCGTTTAGGCCGCAGAGTGTGCCAAACAATTATACAAACATTACATACATACATACTCTCGAAAAACATAACCCTCCTTCTGGCGCAGTCGGGTAAAAAAGCCACCGTACAAACACTTTCGGTGCCATTTTTTCGCGGCATGCCAGCGCTGGCACGGAATAGAGCACGCGCCTATTTTTTGGTATCTATGATGCCTGTATCCAGTGATTTGTAATTTGGTATCATTGTCGAGTTGAAATGGAAATGTGCTTGTCTAGTTTGTTTTGTTTGTTGTATTTAGCAAATACTTGTTGTGGACAAGCACATTGTTGTGCGGCTTAACGTCAAACGTGACATAATTTGTACTGCAATGATAGCTGTCTGTCAAGCTATATTAAAAACCTTTTCTCAAACATGCAATGAAATATTGATGTTATGTTCCTTATAATAGGCTGCGAAGTATGATGTTTCAGGTGCGGCTAGGACAAGAGGTCATTAATGGAATTTCATACAAATCTTGCAGGCCTAGGATGGCAAAGTCTTCTTTTTTAATTTCTATTCCACATAAATTTTAGGCACAGGCATCAATGACATTCTGCCACTATGCATATTAAAAATAAAACTTTGATTTTTTTGTTGTTTATTTCATTGCATGTTTGAGAAAAGCACTATACATACCTCGGCGGGAAATATGGGGTTGCCCGCCTCAGACCTATCCAGCCTCGCTTCGCTCGGCCGTATATATGTCTTCGGCCGGCAACCCCTTTCGTCCCGGCCTCTGCAGTAATGTACTATAATAAGTATCCTTGCCTCAACAATGTGCTCATAGTGCGTGTGCTCGCAGACGTCAGCAACACGCGCCAGTAGACGCAATGCGTCTGCAACTGCCTTCCGCCACGACTCCTCGCCCCGCCGGCGGGACACCGTCGCAAGTAGCTGTACTGGAGTGTACAGCAGCGTCTGGATGAGCCATTCTGAAACATTCACATTTTTGATCACAGGAAGGTCATCTCACTTATGAAGTCACCTCCGTATTGTGTATAATTCATCTGCAAGTCTGTTGTATGAGACAGTGCTATGAATGTGCATAGCAATGTCTCATACTCCGTAAACTGTATGAGAACTGCTTGAATGTGATAGCCACCAGAATACAATATAATAGAACTATATTATTAACGCGGGGGCTTATTTGACTAGGCTTAAATTGTTTTAAGTCTAATTTTTCAATTCGTGTTTGTGTGTATGTTTTAAGCTGTATTCAAATGATTATAAATAAATGGGATTTAATATATTATTAAGAACTATAATTTATATGTTATCAGTTAAACATATGTGTCTGTGTATCTGTCTGTGGTATTGTAGCTCCCAAACGTATGAACCGATTTTCGTTTAGATTTTTTTGTGTCATACGTAATTTTATCCCAAGTGTTCTTAGCTATGTTTCATGAAAATCTGTTTTCGAGATATTGAAATTTGAAATGAAGATGTTGGGGGTTTTTCAACTTTTCTAAGTTGTAGTTATCTAGTACCTACAGAACAAGCAGTAGCTGAATGTGTGTGTGTTGAAATTTTATGTGTTTTTGTAATTTTTTGTTTATAAGGCAATAAACTATTTCTTATTCTTATTCTTTTAAGTTTGGCTTGGTTTGGGTTAATTAGTGTAAGGTAGCCCCAAAAAGTTTCTTTATTATTATATTACGTCCGCTGGAAGCGGGTGGCGCAGGACCGGTGATTTTGGAACTCTTTGGGGGAGGCCTATGTCCAGCAGTGGACGTGCTTCGGCTGATGATATCCGCGCGGTACACCCGCGTATTACGAAGAACAGACCTGCAGAACAGACTTTTGACTTGTTCAAGTACTATTGCAACGTACTTCTAAAATTTCATATACAACAATCTGATGAATTTTTTTTGGAAGCTTAGGAGATTCCTACAGTTAAAAATGTCATTTAACAAGCTTTTTTATATTATACACCGGCACCGACCCCTCTGTCGTGGTCCTACCTACAGTTTATATGAATAACCAACTTACCTGTCTCAAACGGGGCCAGCTGAGTCGCCGAAATATTCAACAAAGCGCTCGCAGTCTCCAATACTTTTTCAAAAGAACGGTGACACTGTTCTAATGGACGCTCTACGATGGATTCCCACTGCTCCATTTCTTAATTATAACACAACACAAGTAAAGTAAGCGCTCATAAAGCTCCTTATTTGCGTATTTGATAGAAAATAAACAAGAATGAACAAATACGGGTACGCAATACCCGGCAGTTTTGATGACAATGACATTGTCACTTTGACATTGACAGTTGTAGAGGTGAGTTCAATCGGTAAATATCGATGCGAGTTCTATTCACTATACGATTTAAGTTAATCCGATGGGTCAGATCGGACCACAGCTGTGCTACCGCGAACTTCGAAAATCGAACTTCGTGTCGTGCCGTCCCTTTCACTCTCGTGTTATACACTATATGACGGAAAGAGACGGTAAGATACTAAGTCCAAAAAATATGAAAAAAAAAACATGAAAGTAAAGCTTAATAAAGACTTTCAACCAGCTTTCAACGAACACTATAGCCATAGAGAAAATAAGTAAGAAGTTCTTACTTATTTTCTCTATGCTATAGCGGGCATGATCAGTTAAGCTGTTTTTGAGTTATCGCAAAAAGTCTGCCCTCCTTGGTAAAAGACGTATGAAACACTGCGAAGGTTGTTTGCTATTATTTGATATTTTTAATTAAGTTCATTGGTCAGCTGCGGAACCCTACACTGAGCATGGCCCGACATGCTCTTAGCCGATTTTTTAGTCTGAAATTTTATATGATTTCAACTATTACTACTTTCGAAGTCATTGTGGTCGAAGGTGCAGTTGGTTTCGTATACTTTATTTATTAGGAAGGTACACTTAATCAAGTCATACAATACACGGCCTGCCCGGTGGTAATCAGACACCGTAGCACATGAAAGCTGGCAACAACAGAGAAGGTACAAGCGCAGGGCCGGGTGAATATTGACTTGAGGAATTAATTGTAAAAATAAAATGTAAATAAAATACAACAATTCTTTTATTTAAGTACATTTAACATTCAAACTAATACTTATAAAGTTAATCACTTTATTACAATTTAGGACTTAGATTTACAAGGATACTCATTGGATCCCAAACTAGGCCGAGCCTGTTGGGAACCGACAATGTTAAATAAATATGACACGTGTGGTCTATTATATATACAGGGTGACAACGGCGACGTGATCAGAAATTATTTGACTCGATGAAATATTGAAAGATAAACTCAATAAAGATGATATCACAATTACTACTTGCAATATTGACTACTATTCCTCAAATTATTAACAGAAAAAATAATGTTTAATACAACTTGGTCACCCTACACCACACGACGTCTTGTCATCCCCCATACAACGTGTGTCAAAAGTAATAGGGTGACCGTGATTTAAGTATGGCGTTATTATTTTTCTAGTAAAAAATTGAAAAAATAAACTTGTTTTATTCGATGTAAGAACTATTGCATTGAAAAGGCGATCACGTGTAGAGTCTGAAAAATTAGCTTCTGATCACGTCTCCGATGTCACCCTGTATAAAAGGTGCTAACAAATTAGACCAATATTTTAAGAGCTGATAGGATACTACTCGTCTATAGGAGTAGACTTGAGTAAAAAACAAATGAAAAGTTTATGTTACTTTTTGGACAAAATTAGGGAAACAACTTTGCCACCTAAAAATATTCTGTTAATGAGATCAGATTCAATGATCTTTGATTCTCTTAAGGATCCTCTTGACTGTCACATAAGTGGCCACTTAGATAAACTAGGTATGCAATGCAGTTTGCTGGTTGCAAATGTTGAGCTGAGCGCGTGTACCTAATCTCAAACTCCCTGAAAGTCACTGAAATTGCCATTGAAATTGCTTTGATTGAATTGCTTTGATATATAGGTAGACGGAAATTCAGTTTTTCGGTGATTATTCCTCCGTGGCCCAGCCGCCCATGGAGCGTTCGTGCAGCGGCGCCCGCGTGCGTATGCGAGGTTAAGCAATGTCGGGCGAGGTCAGCCCTTGGATGGGTGACCGCTTTGAGTGGTTACTAACTGAGCGGCCCCGTGCTTTGGAAGGCACGTTAAGCCGTTGATCCCGGTTGCTGTCTATGATAGCAGTCGTTAAGCCAAGTTAGAAGTCTGCGGGCGGCTTGAGAACCTCTTAACAGTCAAGTTGCCCACTCACTTGACAAGCTTAATCCCAATATGGTCTAGTTTCCCCCTCGGGTTGGAAGGTCAGATGGCAGTCGCTTCCGTAAAAAACTAGTGCCTACGCCAATTCTTGGGATTAGGTAGCGGACTCCAGGCATCCTTCAGGATGCAACTGTACTGGGAAGAACGTTAGGAGGATGGAGTCTTTGCCATAATGCTTTTAACATAGCTCTCCTACGATAGCTCTCCTGTCAAAATGTCATCCCAATGTATAACCTTAAAACATCGGACATTATACACACTTATAAATATAACATGTACGAAATAATGAACGAAGATACAGGGACACAAAACTAGCGGTCCAACGGCCAAGAAGCGATCTCTTCCAAAAATCTATTTTGCAGTTACAGTTTCGGCTAAAGGCTGGGTTACACCGACTTACGATCACATACTGATCAACGTTAAATATAGCGTCGGCAACTGTCATGAAGTTGCTTGCCCGCAGAAACTAGAGTGTGCTCAGGAGCTCCATGAGCTCATACCGCCTTCCCCCTTCTTCCATCGGACTTCCAGACGTACGGCTGGCTACCATCCTTACCTGGTCGAAATTCCTCTAATTCGAACCAAGCGCTTTGCATCTTCTTTTATAATGCGCACTTCTGTGGTTTGGAATTTTCTGCCGGCGTCTGTATTTCCTAGTTCATATAACCTAGATCTTTTTAAGGCACGAGTGAATAGGCATCTTCTGGGTGAGCTCGCTTCATCGTTGGCCTCATCTTTGCCCCTCGGCTATAAGGTGGCCAAGAGCAATCCCATTAGTCATAAAAAAACTAGTCAAACTGTGCATACATTGAAATTTTAACGGACACAGCTTACGATTACATATGGTTTGGTGCAACCCAGCCTAAGGGGGATAGCTCCCCGTGAGTCCTTATGGGACAAATCTTACAATGTCAGCTTAGTTTCGTCTTCCCTCCCGCCCCCCCCAACAAAATTCCTGGATCCGCCAATGGTTTCACTTAACTATTACAATGTCCGTGAGCGAGAGAAGCTATGTGCGCGTCTCTGTTCAGCCGCGGATGCGTGAGCACGTCGTCGATGGCGGCCGGCTGTCAGGTGTCGAAGCTGCGAGGCATGTACCTGTCAAAACGAATATAATAGGACTTTTCACTTCTCATGCTCGAAAATTGTGTCATATTAGACTTATCAAGCGGTATTAAAGTAGTAGATTAAACCCCTAGGGAAAATATGTATACATTTATGATTTACAATAGCTATTTACGATACAAGGGTTGTAAAATAAAGAAAGGCTAATATCGCAGATGTTTGAGGCCCGAGCCGCAGGCGAGGATCATAAATATGCGAGAGAGGGCTTTCTGGTTTACGACCCGTGTTTTGTACACTATTTTACGTCACCACTTGGCCAAAAAGTGGGTTTTTCTGAACGCGCAGCGTGCGGAAAAAGGCGCTTTATGGCAAGGTGTGGTGTAAAATATTTTAATTTTACCAATCAAAACACTACACCACATTAAATCCACTAATTCTCTTAAAAAACATTGTATTTGATATCATCCAACCGTATGGTTTACACGATTTTTATAGTGTAGCTGTATAGCTACAATAAATTCGTCCAGTCAGGTAACCGATTTTTTTCTCAAAACGTTAAGTTTTCTTATGGTGCTCCCCACAGAACATTAAATAGGTTAGAAAGGCTACCAAGCGCGATTCATCCCACGGCTATTACTACTACAGGTAAACAAAATAAACAAAACTGACTGGAGTGAAACAAGTGTCACCTGACGCTGTAGTCGTGGAGCCGGAACACGGCGCAGTGCGTGTTCCGGAACACGGGGTAGAAGTGGTCGGCGTGTTCCGAGAGTAGATCGTGGCAGCAGTGTCACCGGACTGGAGTGGAACAAGTGTCACCTGACGCTGCAGTCGTGGAGCCAGAACACGGCGTAGTGCGTGTTCCGGAACACGGGGTAGAAGTGGCCGGCGTGTTCCGAGAGTAGCACGTGGCAGCAGTGTCACCTGATTGGAGTGGAACAAGTGTCACCTGACGCTGTAGTCGTGGAGCCGGAACACGGCGTAGTGCGTGTTCCGGAACACGGGGTAGAAGTGGTCTGCGTGTTCCGTGAGTAGCACGTGGCAGGCGCGAGGGCCGCGCCGCTCCGGGAACTCGGAATCCCAGATGTCTTCGAAGGAGCAGCCTTTTCTGAAGGGACAATTTTGAGGGTGCAATATTGCATTCATCAGTCACCAAAATGAAAAAGAGATTATTCCAAGGTCAAGACGATTACTAAACGATCAATTTATAAAGAACCTGCTTGAATTATATTTATTTCTGCCAGGAGTTGATTAAAAAGTTAATATACAGGGTGTTTTTATTGAATTCCGTTAATTGCGAGGGCACAATCCTGAGATGAAACAAAGTAATCATTTGTAAGACACTAGTATCCCAATTCGTACCATTTAGAATTTATTTTCGTTAATTAATACCCCTAGTATAGTATAAAAGATCCTTAACAATTAAACTTTGTTAAAGTGCGTGTCATTCGAATTTCGAATTGTCATAATTGACATAAACTAATGCTTAACTCTACGTTAACTCTTAAGGCAGGTTTTCAATCACCCTTGGTGATATAATTAATTATTTTGTATGAAATGAAAAAAAAAACTTGAATTTTGAAAAACTAAATACGCTACGTCGTTTCTATGGCTATACACGGCTATATGCTAGAAGGAATGGAAATCAATAAAAACTTCCTGTATTGGCTATGTGCGAAGTAGGTGGTGGGGGTAAGCTAGGCGACCGTAGCGCACACCATGGCAGAAATGTGTACTTAACGGGGACCACTGTCAAATTTACTTTCACGTTTTCTATTGGTTTCTTAACGGTTTCCTACGATTCGTTTCGTTTGTATGTATTTATTTATACTCTTATTTATTTCAGTAAAATCTCCAATACGGGGTCTTTCTTGTTTACTAAAGTAAATAAAATATTCATGTGTCATTATTTGACATCTCTGAAATTTGACATCGTCTCGGGACCTTTGACGTTTCAGACGTGCACATAGCCAATAGAACGACAAGGACATCTAAAGATGTCATTACTTGTCGTACCTACTGCGCCAAAATACTGTATATGCGTTTGTTTGCTATGAAAGCACAAGCATTTTCGTGGTAATCGATGTATGTTTTACTAGATATAATGATATAATAATAAGAATATCTATAATAATTTTACTAGATATAATGATATAATAATAAGAATATCTATAATAATAATAATATCTAATCTCCGTAGGCAATGTAGTCAGAAAAACGGAAATAATGTACGGTAAATAACACCTGTGAAAATAATTATTTTGCATTATCAATTTTAAAATGTTTGCAATTTTAAGGCCGTGGTCGTTCTGACCCGCCGCCCGCGGCTTGCAGCGGCCCGGCGGTCGTTCTCGTCCGCCGCGTGCGACGTCTATCTGAGAACGACCGCTCCCGAACATTCACGAACACACCATACGGAACGCCGCGGCCGACGGGCCGCTGCAAGCCGCGGGCGGCGGGTCAGAACGACCACGGCCTAATGATTTTCAAACACAAACACTGTGGCGGTCGGCTGGTAGATAATGCCTTGAGTCATCAAGTCAGCTATTTGTACTTAAATGTTTTGTGCAATAAAGTTTAAATGAATAAAGATGAGAGAAAATGGACGCTTAATTATCATCAAAAATTGTGTTTTTTTTTTTAATTTTCATCCTTATTAAACGTAACTCACCGACTCCGTCCATAGCAGTATTTGTTCTCTATGATGAGGTAAATGGCCTTGAGCTGTGTCAGTTCCTTATAAACCTCGTCAGTAGTGAACTTGCCATACACCTTGTAGACTGCGTAAGAACGGTCTCTGAAAAGAAAAACCTTTTGAAATATTTTTATATTTGTGTACACAAAAGGCTCGACTAGCGGTTCACAGAGTGCTTGTTCCTGCACTCATGTATGGAAGCGAGACTTGGGTATGGCAGAAAAAGCATGAGAGTAGACGGAATGCGGTGGAAATGAGAACGTTAAGAAGTATGTGTGGGGTACGTTTGTGTGACCGGATAAAAAATAGTTTGATAAGAGAAAGATATGGAATAGATGATGTCTTATGTAAACTCAGGCTCGAATTGGTTATCTGCAGGACAGGGATCGCCTAGTGCAGGAGCCAATGTTCCAATTTTAAATAATGTTCCCCATATGTGGCCAGTAAACTTTGAAATATGTACTTGATTTTCGAAAAATAAAACTTATACTTAAACTTACTTAGTGACTAGGGTTGAGAAGGGTATGCTTCGGTGGTTTGGGCATGTAGAGAGAATGAGTGAAAGTAGAATGACTAAGAGGATTTACGTTCAGGGGATGAGTGGTACGGTCGGAAGGGGACGACCAAGGCGAGGTTATCTAGATCAAATTTCGGTGATACTGAAAAAGAAATTCGAACCAGGCGCTTTGCATCTTCTTTTATAATGCGCACTTCTAAGGTTTGGAATTCTCTGCCGGCGTCTGTATTTCCGAGTTCATATAACCTAGACCTTTTTAAGGCACGAGTGAATAGACATCTTCTGGGTGAGCTCGCTTCATCGTCGGCCTCATCTTTGCCCCCTGGCTAGATGCTGGCCAAGAGCAATCCCATTTTTAATAGATAAACAAATAAAAAGGGCCAGGTCAGAAGGTAGGATAATGTCTAGGTGTGACAGCGGTGGTGGTGGTATACCTGGCTTCCTTGTGCTCATAGTGTGGATGCGCGACTATAGGCCGTCTGGCAACCAGCATGACGGTAGCCAGTATTGGCATGGAGCCCGCGAAGGCTGCGCGTGCGCCGGTCTCGCGCGTGATCCACTCGAGCAGCTCCTCTTGTTGGAAGTCACTGAATTCACCTGGCAATATGCATATTAGGTTCAATTCTATGTATTTATCTATATAAGTATGTATATTGTCGTCTAGTACAAGCTTTGCTTAGTTTGGCACTAGGTCGATTTGTGTAAGGGTGGTATTTCATTCAACTTGGATAGGACCCCGACAAATAATCAAAGATTCTGATGACAGTTAAATCAATATGGCTACGCATGAAAAAAAAACTTGGACAAAGATATTGGATGAGTGGAATGGGCCTCTGTCAAAGAAATTTAGAATGGAATAGAAAAGAATAGAAACCAATTTATTGCAAACCACAAAAGAACAGCACATTACTCGTACAATTAAAATGTTAGTAGGAACAACAACAAAATAACTAGCTTAGCTTAAAATATTTAACCTACTTAAAATAATTCACCGTTACAAAAGGCAGGGGTGCTGCTACAGTGGCCACAAATGGACACCACTCAGCATAATGCTTTGGCATTTATTAGTAAAATGCCATAGCGCTGGTCTTCCGTGGAGCCCAGGGCGGTAAGAATAGATCTGAACAGCGAAGAGTGACAGACAAGGAACCACATACTTAAGATTCGTAATAAATGTAATTTGATCAAAGATTGGACAAAGCTATTGGAATACCACCCTAAGATTGTCCCCCAATATTTACTTATAATTACGACTTTTTTTTTAAATAGCACGTTAGTGGCAAAGAAACGTTCGGCCCACATGATGGTGAGCCGGCACCGCAGCCTATGAACGCCTGCAACTCCAGGGGTGTCACATGCGCGTTGCCGACCCTTTAAAAGTGTATACACTCCTTTCTTAAAGAAACGCATACTATAGTTCCTCGGAAAACCCTCGGCAGGGAGCTCATTCCACAGCCGGAGCGTCCGAGGAAGAAATTTCTCTGAAACCGTAACCTACGCGACCATTCAAGTTCTAAGGTGTGCGGATGAATGCCGTGCCGGCGCCGAGCGGTGCGATGGCACATTTTGCCCAATACCGTAATCATTATCCTCTCCTAGCCGTATCCGGCCACAGCGACTGCTTTTTAGGGTTCCGTAGCCAAATGGCAAAAAACGGAACCCTTATGGGTTCGTCATGTCTGTCTGTCCGTATGTCACAACCAATTTACTCGGAAAATATGACCACTACAATTATGAAATTTGGTGTGAAGGTGTATGTTATGAACCGCTATAGAAATATGATGTGAAATTACGAAAAAAATATTAAAATCATACAGGTAACAGGGGGTCAAATATTTTTTTTCAATGTGCATAGGCGTGTGGTGTATCTATGGATAGGCCTTCAAAAATGACAGAGGTTTCAATTTTTTTTTTCATTTAAGTCAACCGTAGGTGAGATATTAGCTGTCGAAGTCGTCGTTTTTGAGTTATTGCTGAAAAACTGTCTTGCCAAAACAAAAGGGCGTAAGTTTGCTACATAGAGAATACATAACTGGAGTAGCCATTACCCCTCTGCCAAAAAATAGGCACAATGTGCAAGAAATTATATAAAACTACTTCATTACATACATACATACATATAATCACGCCTGTTTCCCATAGGGGTAGGCAGAGATCACGGATTTCCACTTGCTACGATCCTGACATACAACTTTCGCTTCATGAACTTTCATAACATTCTTCATGCATGCGCGCCGATTTAGGGTACTCCTGACCTGGCCTTTCTGCAGAATGTCTCCGATTTGGTCGGAGTACGTTCGCCGAGGTCTTCCCCTTCCAACTTTTCCATCCACTCTTCCTTCATACACTCGTTTTGTCAATCTTCTTTCATCCATCCTCTCTACATGTCCAAACCATCTTAGCATACCTTTCTCAATTTTCGTCACTATATCTTCATTCACTCCACAACTTCATTAATCGAATATAAGTCAGTCTCGAAATCCGGAGTGTGAAGAGCTCCGTGAAAATACCTTTATCTGCTGTTTAGGGCAATGAAACGTTGTACTTTATCAAATTTACAAAAAGATTGATGATAATTTCACATACTGTAAGCATATTTTTGCTTTATTTATAATTTTATGCGTAGTAAAAGTTTTATTTCAAATCGTCAATCGAGCATCGATTACAAAATCGATTTAAAAACATTCGTGCTTGACCATTAGGGCTAGCTGTGAAACGTCACTTTGACGTCACCGTATTTAAAGAAATAAGGACTACTGTTTATGAGAATTTCTTTGAAACATGGTCCTTATCGACTTTGGTCAATTTGGCCATCCGATAGCAACCCAATAATAGATCTTACGTAAACGACAATAAGGTCGACTTTTATTGCTCAACTTTAGTAGTTTGAATGTGCGTGAGTTGATTGTTTTAGTGTGGATGCATAGTAATGGAACAATATATTGTAAGTGTGCTTAGTTTTTTTATATGCCCCCCTCAATAATTGGCATAATATTTTGTTTGGTAAGATGCGCTGATGGCCACTCCAGTTACGCTCTAAGGTTTTTGTGATTAAATATATTGTATAGTGGTTTTAAATGTAGATTATGAGGTGTCGGTACGGAACCCTTATTGTGCGTGGTCCGACACGCACTTGGCCGGTTTTTTACTGCTGAGAGCGTCACTGGTGCGCTCTCAGGTGACTGACATAGCCAATGTTTGCAGCGAATACTGAAATAATCCTAGATTCTTAATCAACTTTGGGCAAATTACACCACCAATTTGCGATTGTAGGCCGATCAACGATAAATATGACACCAGCTGCTGTCATCCCATAGAAACTTGTCAAACTTTCCATACAATTTTGATTGTATGGTAACTTTAACAAGTTTCTTTGGCGCAGTGGTAATTCATTTATTGCATCTTAATAATGTAGTACAAAACAGGTCTTACATTAGGGTTGGATCACACATGAACCCTGTTAGGGCACGGCAAGTATTTCTTAAAATTAAAGCTAAAACTAGGAGATGCAGTTCACAATTGACAGTTCACTTGCATATATATATTAAATTAACAGCTTTCTGCAACTTACGTTCGAGGCATGAGATCAGAAGCTTACTCGTATTTATATTATAAATATAATTATGTTGTTGAAATTATTATATAAATACAAAAGTAAAATAATTCAAATGATTATATTATAACTAGCCGTTTCCCGCGACTTCGTCCGCGTCTTCGCTCGTATTGGTCGCAGCGTGATGATATATAGCCTAAAGCCTTCCTCGATAAATGGACTATCCAACACAAAAATAATTTTTTAATTCGAACCAGTAGTTCCTGAGTTTAGCGCGTTCAAACAAACAAACTCTTCAGCTTTAAAATATTAGTATAGTTTAACTGCTTTCAGCAACTTATGTTCGAGGCATAAGATCAGAAGCTTACTCGTATTTATATTATAAAAATATAATTATGTTGTGGAAATTATCATTATTGTCATTAATTTAATTATTAATATAAAACTATACAAAAGTAAAATAATTCAAATGATTATATAATACCTAGCTGGTGCCCGCGACTTCGTCCGCGTCTTCGCTCGTATTGGTCGCAGCGTGATGTTATAGCCTAAATCCTTCCTCGATAAATGGACTATCCAACACAAAAATATTTTTTTTAATTCGAACCAGTAGTTCCTGAGATTAGCGCGTTCAAACAAACAAACCCTTCAGCTTTATAATATTATAAGTATGGATGTAATGTTTCAATTCGTATAAAAGTGCTAATCGAGCGCAATTGATCACGCTAGCCGTGCCAACTGCATTGCTGAGTGGAGGCTATTCCAGGTTCACATCCTTTTTTTTTTATTACATAGGTGGCAAACGAGCAGACGAATCGCCTGATGGTAAGCGATTAGCGTCGCCCATGGACACTCGCAACACCAGAGGGGTTGTAAGTGCGTTGCCGGCCTTTAAGATGGGATCCATACATGTCGCTATTTATTTGTTAATTTCTTTTTTACTTATGATGTGTTACCTGAATAAATGTGATTCTATTCTATTCTAATCGTAAGTTGGTGCAACCCTCCCTAAAAGATAGGGAAATCGACTGACCTATGTGAGCCATCTCGGCGGCCATGTTAACGCTGAGGCGGTGCGCGAGCGCAGCCAGCGCCGCCACCCAGAACAGCGGCAAGTACTTCTGTATCGACGGCGGCAATCTAGCACAAACAAACAAAACATTAAGAGAATTGACAACATTTCAAATTCTTAAGTAGTACGAGTATGAAATCTTAACTTATTTCGTTAATTTGTTAACAAGAAACCCCAAAATATTTGTGTTTATATTTTTATAGCCATTGATGTACTATTATAGAACTAGATTCACAATCAGCCCACAAAAATGGCCCCCGTGAAAGTACCGCCCGCACGACTAGGGCGGTACTTTCCTGTTTAGTCGTGTTTGGACCGCAGACAGTGACAGTTGTCCAACAATGACGAAATCTGCTGTGAAAAACTGCTTTAATAGCTACAAAAAAGACGGAAGAGGAACTTTTATTTATACCAAAAAAAAGTCGGTGGGGTCAAAGTTTGTCGGTGGCAAACAAGCGTACGGCCCGCCTGATGGTAAGCGGTCACCGCAGCCCATTATATTGATTTATTTATACGATATTGGGATATTTTCGCGAATTTAAAAATGTGGTTTCACTTAAGTTTTTATGCTCTATTTGATTTCATCAGAAAAAAAAATCAGCTTATAAAATTAAATGTTGTCAATTGCGTGTTAGAATTTTTCCATTCTATACAGATATATAGCTTGAACCGCATGATCAATGCCCCTAGAAGCGCACAGACAACTAAGCCACGTGGCACACTGGATCATACTTATTTGTGACTAGCGTTGATGGCGAGCGCACTCACGACACACAGCTGGGTTCCTAATAACAGCTTGAGCCGCATGATCAAAGACGCTAGGACCGCGAACAGACAGTGAGCCACCTGGCAAACTATACTTACTTGTGACTACCGTTGATGGCGAGCGCACTCACGACGCACAGCTGGGTTCCTAATAACAGCTTGAGCCGCATGATCAAAGCCGATAGGACCGCGAACAGACAGTGAGCCACCTGGCAAACTATACTTACTTGTGACTACCGTTGATGGCGAGCGCACTCACGACGCACAGCTGGGTTCCTAATAACAGCTTGAGCCGCATGATCAAAGACGCTAGGACCGCGAACAGACAATGAGCCACCTGGTAAACTATACTTACTTGTGACTACCGTTGATGGCGAGCGCACTCACGACGCACAGCTGGGTTCCTAATAACAGCTTGAGCCGCATGATCAAAGACGCTAGGACCGCGAACACGCACAACTGAGCCACGTGGTAAATCACGGCTGGCTCTAATTTGAGCCGCTTCAGATAACGCACCGTGGCGTCGGTGACCTCGGGGTCTATTTCGCTCTGAAATACAATCGTATTTTAGTCTATAGTTTATAACATTTGTACAAAAGTTATATAATAAATTTATTTGTATTTTGTATTTGTATGTTCCATTCACACGGGAAAATCCTCTCAGAACTGTTAACACCAATAGACAATAGAATGAATCTTCCCAGTTCTTGGGATTATGTAGCGCACCCCGGGCATCCTTCAGGATAGAACTGTATTGGAATAACGTAAGGATGATGATGATGATGATGATGCAATAGAATGAACATTCGGATTATTGTGAATAATGTATAAGCAAGATATTTCATTAATACTGTTAGAAGGTGGTTACAAGCAGCTTTGCAGTGCTATTAAATGAGCACTAAAAGTTTTGATTTTCAATATTATCTTCATCTAAACTTGGTACAAGATATATCTCGGTGCATTTTTTTCACTTAGATGTTAAATTGGCAGATGACCTCTGTTCTTCTTAATCCGTATTTAAATAATATAAACATGGTATACTAAAATAATATTTAAAAAAAAAATCCCTAATTCCATGTTATAAAAATCATACTCATTTACATATAGCGTGACACAGTGACAATAACTGACAGCAAAAAAAAAGTATAGCCCTCGTCATTTTCTTTTCTATGTTGAATATATCAGTCCGGCGTGCGTAGCCGATGACAGTCCGGCGTGCGTAGCCGATGAAGACGGGCGCGCCCATTGTGCAAATAATTTATTATAAGTGCGAATAAGTGTCTCGTACGACTGGTAGTAGTGATACTGAATGTGTCTGCGCAAATAATCTGACTATCCTTGTCATACCTACCGGTCAGGACCGTAAGGTGCTCCCCTAGCGGGTTTCGAGAGTGAGACAAACACCGCCTACGAGTGCTACGCCGCTGCTACGGAAAGCGTAGCAGATCTAAGTACTCAATTGCATCTGGGAACCGGCTTTGCCGCTCGGTTATTATCAGTGGATCCCAAACTGTACGTCGCAACGCTTAATCAATTCGCAAAATGGCTATATGTGGAAGGTGTGGTGAAGAGGTATCTGACCCTATCAAATGCACAGCTTGTCTTCTGAGCTTTGACTACGCTTGCTCTGGGATAACGGAAACAGGCTTTCGTAAATTGGGTGACCGCCAAGCCACATGGCGTTGTGCCGGCTGCAAAAATACTCAAAAACCAAGCCTTAGTCTGCTGCCTGCTCCCGTGGCTACTGCTGTTGGGTCCGAATCCACACCCCTGACGCTGCATGACGTGATGTCTGAAATCCACAAAATTTCGGCCCAATTGGCTCCCTTATCGACAGTTGTTGCTGATATCCAAGCTATTAAATCTGATGTTGCCGAACTTAAAAGGTCGAACTCTAATACCTCCAGGAAATTATCCCAGTTCGAAGAGCGCCTCAAAAACGTTGAGGCTTCTCATGACGACGGCGCACTCAAGACTCGGATAACTAGCCTCGAGGTTGAGCTCAACGAGAAAGATCAATGGCTCCGCTCAAACAATGTAGAATTAAAAGGTGTACCCCAGAAGAACAACGAAAATCTCTTTGAGATTTTGCAAAAGATTGGTACTAAGGTGTCTTATACAGTGCCCAAAACCAGCGTGAATTATATAACTCGAATACCTTCACGTGGTGAAAATTCATCTAGGCAAAAATCTATTATAGTATCGTTCACAAATAGATATACAAAAGAGGATTTTATCGCCGCGTCTCGAATCTGCAAGACCATCACCCTTGAAGATATCGGCTTTCAGGGCGCTGGCAGGGTCTATGTAAACGATCATCTGACGGTCAAGAATAAGATGCTCCTGAACAAGACTAAGGCCGTGGCAAAGGAGAAAAATTTTCAGTATGTGTGGGTGAAGCACGGGAAGATTCACATTCGGAAAACCGACTCTTCACCAGTATTGCAAGTGAGAACGGAAGAAGAACTCTTGAAACTACATTGAATTCGTGCACCCTGTCAGCTTACAAGTACGGTCATAACCAACTCCCCGCCTTACGACGTGACCCTGTTGCCTACAGTTTGAGCGTCACTGGTCTAGCTCGTTTCATTGTGGCCGACCGTCCGTGTCCGTGGAATGTTGCGTTTGCCAGCTATCTACTACGAATATTATCTATTACTATAGACGTGTTTTTGCCTATGCTTAATTCTATAACGATCGGATGTAATTGTAAACTTATTATTTGCTTTCAGCTACAGATTGATGAGATTACCTACTTATTTCAGTGTTACTTTTTGCGAAGTGCCTACTTATTAATACTAATTAAATCTACGATCTATAATTATTTAACTACTATGCTATTGCATTGCCGCGACGTTCGCTACTTGTCTTAGTGTTTACCACCAAAATGTGAGGGGACTCAGGACTAAAACTGACATATTCCGCAGAAATTTGCGTATGAGTGATTATGATGTTATCACACTAACCGAATCATGGCTATGTGAGGGCATCCGGGATGACGAACTTTTTGACGAACGTTATTGTGTGTGGCGTCGTGACCGTGATTATAATTCGACACAGCAATCTCGCGGGGGCGGCGTGATTATTGCAGTTAAACGTGGTATCTTGGCCGCGAATGTACCAGACTGGCAATCGTCAGCCGAGGATATGTGGGTATCTTTAACATTACGTTGCCCTCGTAGTAAGTTAACGTTCAAACTAAATATTTGCACTATTTATTTATGCACCGAAAAAATGGGCAACTCTTTTGTTGATCAATTAGGTAATTTCTGCGATCAGGTTGAGTCGATAGTAAACAACAATCAGGATGACAAATTTCTCATACTTGGAGATTTTAACATGAGTTGCATAGAGTGGTCGGAGTCCGAATCTGGTTTGCAACCATCGAATGCCTCCGGTGATCATATAAGTAATTTTCTGGATACCTTTAGTTTTTGTAATCTGCAGCAATATTGTTCAATTAAAAATGTTCATGGGGGTATTCTTGATTTAGTATTCTCAAATGATTATGTTTCGGTATCACCCTGTATCGACCCTTTTGTTCCTGAAGACCCGTTTCATAAAGCCTTATGCATAACTGTGCCTTTTGTTGAACTCGAACAACTTACTACTGCTAAACGAACCATATTCGCTTTTTACCGCGCTGATTATTCCTCGATTAACAGAGATTTACTTGCTTGTGACTGGTCCGTGGTCCTTGGCTCAGGCGACGTTGAAGAGGCGGTCAATTATTTCTACAAAATTATATATGAGTTGCGAGATAAGTACGTGCCTACAAAAAAAGGCAGTAATGCTAATTATCCACATTGGTTCAGTCGCGGGCTAATAAGGGCGATAAAGGAGAAGTATAAGTATTTTAAAAAGTTTAAGACCTACAAAAACCTTTCTGACAAATATACCTTTGAATTACTTAGAGATAGGGTTAAGTTACTCGAGCAAGAGTGCTTTTCGAATTACATTAATCATGTAGAAGACTCGCTAAAAACTAATCCGCGTTATTTTTGGTCTTTTCTGAAAAACAACAGTAAAGGTGCTTCTTTTCCTGCTTCAATGACTTACTCTGGCTTAACATCGAACACTGGTGAAGGCATTAGCAAATTATTTAGTGACTATTTCCATTCTACTTTCCTAACTAATAATGTTCCTGCTGGATCTCATCCCCTGGACGAGCCAGCAACTTCTGTTATTGCCGACATCGCGTCCATCGAAGTCCAGCCTGATCAAATTGCGAAACTTCTCAAAAATCTCGACCTTAGCAAATCTGCTGGGCCTGATTATTTTCCTGCTGTGTTCCTTGTAAATTGCTCTGAAAGTATGTCGAAACCGCTGGCTATACTTTTTAATAGGTCACTTTCTGAGGGAGTCATGCCGCGCTTGTGGAAATCCGCCTTCGTTTGTCCTATCCATAAGAAAGGCAATAGAAGCAATGTTGTGAATTATCGCCCGATATCTAAGTTGTGTCTTATAGCCAAGGTACTTGAGCGCGTCGTTTACAACCAGGTCTATGCTTCTCTCAGGCAAGTATTCTGTCCCTATCAACACGGTTTTCTTAAACAAAGATCTACTGATTCTAATCTTATTCTATTTAACGATTACCTGTCACGTAACCTGGATAGCGGTCATCAAGTCGATGCTATATACACAGATTACAGCAAGGCGTTTGACCGCATCGACCACATTCTGTTATTACAAAAACTTTTATCGGTAGGTATAAGAGGTGACCTCTTTCGATGGTTCTCCTCCTATGTTTTGAACAGGTCTCAAGCGGTTGTTCTGAACGGATTTACATCACCTTGGGTGGAAATCCCTTCAGGAGTTCCCCAAGGATCTTTACTAGGACCATTACTATTCGTCATATTTATACACGATATTTCCGTGTGCTTCAAACACTCGAACATTCTGTTATTTGCCGACGATATGAAAGTCTACCGGACAGTTAATGACACTCTAGACTCTACTTACCTCCAAGAAGACCTTTTTAGACTTGATCGATATTGCGCTGACAATAAACTAGATGTAAATGTGTCCAAATGTTCTACCATTTCCTTTACTCGCAAGCGTAATGTCATTAACTCAAACTATTTATTAAAAAATGTGGTTATTTCTAAGTGTAGTGAAATAAGGGACTTAGGTGTCATAATGGACAATAAGCTGATCTTCGATCGGCATGTTGATTCAATAGTCAACAAAGCCTTTAAGGCACTCGGTTTTGTTATACGATCATGTAAGAATCTTAAAAGATTAAAATCAATTAAAATTGTTTACTGCGCATTTGTAAGAAGTCATCTGGAATACGCGTCACAGGTTTGGAACCCGTGTTATGACATCTATAATTCTAAAATCGAAAGAATTCAGAAAAAGTTTATTCGTTTTCTGAGTTACAAATTCAAAATTCCTAAACAAAGTTATACTAAGCAATGTGTCAAACTCCACTTGCTACCTCTCCACATCCGGCGTAATATCTCTGACGTTATTTATATTATGAAAATTGCTCAGAGTCATGTAGACTGTCCTGATCTGCTAGCGAACTTGAGGTTCTCAGTCCCCTCACGCCTATCCTCTCGCAATAAATTAACGCTACATGTTCCCTTCGCTCACAGTAATTATAGAAAAAATTCCTTTTTTCTAAGAGCTGCTCGGTCTTTTAATCAGCTGTGTAAACGTCACGGTCTCATCGATCTGTTTTGTGATAGCCTTAGTTCAACACGCAAACTAATGAGTCAAGATTTCTTTCTTTGTTAATACTTTGTTATGATTATATCTTGTTCCTAATCATTGATCTTCTCGTTCACTGTTACACTGTTCGAATTCATTCTTGCTGTTAGCAACACAATCTTTTTTTTTTGTTAATAATTACTTTTAGTGCTTCCGCATGCTACGTATTTTATGCATTTTCTACATGTGAAAACTTGTAATTGGCTCACTGTTTTTGTATCATCACCAATTTTGTTATTTTAGCTGTAAGTTTTCCTTTGAAATAAAATAAAATAAAAAAATAAAAAATATCTCAAAAACGGCTGAACCGATTTTGATACAATCTATCTAAAAACCATCGCTAGAAAACCTGCTTTCAAATTAAAACAATCCGCTTTCAAATCGCTTCACTCGTTTAAGAGGTACGTTGCCACAGACAGACACACATACACATAATAATTACAAGTTTATTTTACGTGTGGGGGTTGAAAATATCAGAGCGAATAAATACGAATGTCAC
Organism: Notocelia uddmanniana; assembly: GCA_905163555.1. Taxonomy (NCBI): domain Eukaryota; kingdom Metazoa; phylum Arthropoda; class Insecta; order Lepidoptera; family Tortricidae; genus Notocelia; species Notocelia uddmanniana. Next base: position 13,582,177 of record LR991076.1, on the reverse strand, counting down.
TTGAAGCCTAAATATGTATGTATGTAAGTAAAATTCTTTATTGTACATGAGTGAAACATAACAATAAAACAGTAATTACAAGAACAGTTGACATATGTACAAAGGCGAGCTTATCCCTACAAGGGATTTCTTCCAGCTAACCTTTGACCAATTGAGTGGAGATAGGATTTATAGGCAAACCGAGAATTAAACATGTACAACACGGATATAAGTTTATCTTAATAACATCATAATATTATACAGATAAGTGACACAAAATTATAATTATATTTTAAGTAAACGTACCTTCACTTTGCTATCCGCATTATTCTCTATGCCACTATCCTCATCCTCAACTTCTTTCTTCACAGGAGTTATCCTCTCACCAACATTCTTGAACCAAGAGTACACACAACCGCCCACTCCAAACAATACCATAGGTATCAGACCAGTCTTCGTCAAATTCACAACCGAACTCAACGGCAGAAAGTCAAACACTTCCGAACAAGTATATAATAAAGTATGGAAGCTCCTGTAACTAGTAAACTTAGAATATAAAATATCCCAAACGTGAGTATCATCTGCTACTTCAAGAAAATCACTTATTAAGTGCTTTAAATAGAAAGACGACGTTATAACTATCAGAATCCTAAGTAAAACTAGCCAGGCTTCTACGAATAGGTCCGTTCGAGTCAGAACCTTGATTCTAAAAGAACTAAACAGTAGGCAATATGCAGAGACGACTAGAAAAAATGAGGCGTACAAGGAAGTTTTTAACATGTCGTTCCCTTGCAGTAACAACACCGCCATATGTAGACCGCAGAAGTGGGAGTGGAGGAAGATACATAGAGATTTGAGGTCGATAATGCGGAGTTGTTCCATGAGGAAGAAAATGGCGGTTTGTGTGAGGAAGATGAATTGAGAGAACTGCCAGAAGAGGAGGCAGAGGCAGTTGAGGATGAAGATTGAGACCTGGAACAAAGAACATTATTTTTAAAGGTTGACGAATCGGACATGGTCGTCGCGGAATGAGAAGGTTCTTCACTTTTCGACCTTAACGGCATTAAAATAGAGTTTAAAAGGGACGAAACGTTTCATTCCGCGACTGTACAATGAAATATTTGACGTTATGTTCGTAATTAGGCTGATAATTCGAGAACGGCGACACGAGCGGCCCATAATAGACGAATAGAAATATAATTTATACCAAAAAAAAAACCAACTCCAATTTTGTACTTCGCTATGCCACAATTTGTGGTTTCCGTGAGCCAATGCTTGGTTACCTACAGAAAATACCGAAATCGGCATATGCGTGCCTATCAAATTCGAGGAGCTCCCTCGATTCACCAAATATATATATGGGATCAATGTCGGTGTACCTGTTTTGAAACAAAAATAATAATCAAAATCGGCCAACGTGGTCAAGAGTTATCGGGGAACATACATACTTAAAATAATTTTTAAGAAAAAAAAACCGACTTCAATGGGGGAGGCCGGTAAAAGATTATTATACTTAGATGGTGCACTCTTAGATAGATATACAGTAAAATAAAAATGGCTATAGTGTATGTTTATAATGGTAGAAGACTAAGTACCCTCAATTCCTCATGGAATCATGAAAAAACCTCGCTTGCTTGACAAACAAAACGAAGAGAACAAATCGCCAAACGTGAACTACACGTCGTTGAAGAGTTCCGTTCTGATCATCATCAGCAGTTCCACTTCATCAAATGTCACATTTTTGTATGAAAATGCTCGATTTGTTGATAAAAACACAAAAATCACTATATGTTTGCCTTTAAGATTTGAGGATTTCCCTCAATTCCTCATGGATCCCATCATCAGAAATCAAGCATGACAAAAATTAATCGTGAAAATAGAACTTGCTTAACAAACACAGCTAGGAGGACAAATCGCCAAACGTGAACTTTTTGTCGTTGAAGAGTTCTGTTCTGATCATCATCAGCAGTTCCACTTCATCCAATGTCACATTTTTGGATGAAAATACTTGACTTGTTGATAAAAACACAAAAATTACTATATGTTTGCCTTGAAGATTTGAGGAGTTCCCTCAATTTCTCATGGATCCCATCATCATAACTGCGTTTTGACAAAAACGGGACCAACTTGGATATATATACTTACAATCAAAAAAAGAATTTTTCAAATCGGTTAAGAAATGACGGAGTTATGGACTAACAAACATTAAAAAAAAAAACATACAACCGAATTGATAACCTCCTCTTTTGAAATTTTGAAGTCGGTTAAAAATCAAGCAAACATGCGGACGAACTGAGAACCTCCTTCCTTCTATTGAAGTCGCTAAAAAGATGCATGGCGACCCCGCCTGCTAGATCGCGTGTTTCTATAACTGAATCAATAGAATTTCATGTGGATTTTTCTTATAATTTTCAAATTTTATTGCTTTGTTTGTGAAATGCACTATTTATGCCTCGGCGGGAATCGCTATTCGTGGATCTATTGAGCCAGTCTGCCAAAATCAACTTAACCACGAATGGGGTACATTCCTCAATCCTCATAGTACACCATCAAATGAACACAAATTACTAAATAAAATCAGGGTCGTGATACAATAAGAGCTACCTATAAAGGCTATCACTAGTGTCTATGTGAGTTGTAGACCTCGGAAAAAAAAATATTTTTATCAAATTTTTTTTTTTTTTTAAACTGACTCGACAAAAAATCTATACGTATAATTATCGAACCTGCTCACAAAATTTAACGAGAATCGGTAGAAATGCCAATTCGAGTCATCAAAAGCCCTTCGCTTTCAGCTTGCGATAGACTCTCGTTCACAATTTTCAGCTTACGCCCCTCGAAAACAAAGTACATTTTTTTGGAAACATGTCTATTACTTTGTCCTGGCCTCTTCAACAGTGTACAAATGAGGTTTTAGTTACCTGCAGCCTGCAGTGCGTCCCGCCGGGTCGCAGCTGCGCGCCGACTAGACACATCTGCAGCAGCAGCAGCGGCGCGGCCATGTTCCCGCGCTCGTTGGTTACCTGCAGCCTGCAGTGCGTCCCGCCGGGTCGCAGCTGCGCGCCGACTAGACACATCTGCAGCAGCAGCGGCGCGGCCATGTTCCCGCGCTCGTTGGTTACCTGCAGCCTGCAGTGCGTCCCGGCGGGTCGCAGCTGCGCGCCGACTAGACACATCTGCAGCAGCAGCGGCGCGGCCATGTTCCCGCGCTCGTTGGTTACCTGCAGCCTGCAGTGCGTCCCGGCGGGTCGCAGCTGCGCGCCGACTAGACACATCTGCAGCAGCGGCGCGGCCATGTTCCCGCGCTCGTTGGTTACCTGCAGTCTGCAGTGCGTCCCGCCGGGTCGCAGCTGCGCGCCGACTAGACACATCTGCAGCAGCAGCAGCGGCGCGGCCATGTTCCCGCGCTCGTTGGTTACCTGCAGCCTGCAGTGCGTCCCGCCGGGTCGCAGCTGCGCGCCGACTAGACACATCTGCAGCAGCAGCAGCGGCGCGGCCATGTTCCCGCGCTCGTTGGTTACCTGCAGCCTGCAGTGCGCCCCGGCGGGTCGCAGCTGCGCGCCGACTAGACACATCTGCAGCAGCAGCAGCGGCGCGGCCATGTTCCCGCGCTCGTTGGTTACCTGCAGCCTGCAGTGCGTCCCGCCGGGTCGCAGCTGCGCGCCGACTAGACACATCTGCAGCAGCAGCGGCGCGGCCATGTTCCCGCGCTCGTTGGTTACCTGCAGCCTGCAGTGCGTCCCGGCGGGTCGCAGCTGCGCGCCGACTAGACACATCTGCAGCAGCAGCAGCGGCGCGGCCATGTTCTCGCGCTCGTTGGGCGCCCACTGCACGCGCGTGCACTCGCCGTGGTTCGCGAAGTACTGGGTGACGGCCAGCAGCCCGCCCAGCATGCTGTTGCTGCGGAAGACAAAGTTTTTTTTTCATTTTTTTATGTCACGAATGTTTTTCTTCCACAAGATGATCCTTAACTCACGGGCAATATTGAACCGTTAAGTTTAAGAAGAAATTTTGCTGCAGTAATGACAGCATGGGCTCCCCGGGGCATACTCAGCTCTGTACCGGGGCCCCGTCGTCGCGTTACACCGCGAGACACCTCCTGGGTGCACAGCCGTTCAGCCGAAGCACCAAGAACCAGTTACCTCAAGCTATAGGCGGACAGGAACAGCGCAGCAACCATCAGCCCTGCCAGCACCCAAACGGCCTCCAAGTAGAACAGCATCGGCTCCCCGGGGCCCACGCAGCTCTCTACCGGGGCCACGTCATCGCCCCGGTACACCGTGTGACACTGTCGGTGTGTTGTTGTGTTAAGCCAGGGTTCGAAGTAGCGGTATATAGCGCCGATTAGGACCTGGAATATGGTAACAATTTTATTTACTTTGACAAAGTTTGGTCAGTAATGTCATGTCCTAGCCTAGCCTTACCTGAAAGTAAGGCTACGCTAAATGATGTCCGTTATATCATTTTTAGGGTTCCGTACCTCGAAAAATAATAATAAAAATCTTTATATGAATATCTTTTTTATTGTTCTTATTAATCTGGTGTAATTTCCTTCTTGTAATTTTTTAGTGTTAGTGTAAATGCTTTGTTTGCGCAGTTGTGTGGATCGGTCGCACAACTCATTTTTTTGTCGGGACCCACAGAAAACCAGCGTCGGGACACCTTTTGTGACCCGACACATGCTGAGTGGGCCCCATTTTCGCAACTGTAGTATTAAGTTATTTTAAATTGTATATTATATTTTTTTTGCATGGTTGTCGAAATAAAGTTTTTTCTATTCTATTCTATTCTATTCTAAAGGAAAAAACGGAACCCTTATTGGATCACTTTGTTGTCTGTCCGTCCGTCCGTCTGACTGTCTGTCAAGACCCTTTTTCTCGGGAACGCGTGGAGGTATCATGCTGGAATTTATATCAAATACTCAGGTCTCCTGGCCCTTGGAGCTGTGAAAAAATCAAGCTTCTAAGCCAACGCAATCAAAAGATACAGCCGTTTATGCCGCAAATTTTCGAGACTCGCAAGGGAATCAAAACCTACCCGTGAACTCACTGGCACGAAGCAACGTCTTATAGCACAGATAAGGGAAAAATTGCAAAAAAAATTGCCCCTTTCTATCATCGCACTGCTCGCCGTCGGCAGGGCATTCATCCTCACACGTTAGAACCTTAATGGTCGCGTACGGTACGGTTTCAGAGGAACTTCCTCCCTCGGACGCTCCGGTTGTGGAATGAGTTCCTGCCGAGGTTTTCCCGAGGAACTACAGTATGGGATTCTTCAAGAAAAGAGTGTATACATTTTTAAAGGGTCGGCAATGCGCATGTGACACGCCTGGAGTTGCAGGGGTCCATAGGCTGCGGTGACCGCTTACCATCAGGCGGGCCGTACGCTTATTTGCCACCGACGTGGTATAAAAAAACGTGTACATACCACAAAGAAATGGCCTGACCGGGATTCGAACCTGGGACCGCCAGCTTCATAGGCAGGGTCACAACCAACTAGACTAAAGTGGTTGTCACTTGTACAGTCAGATGCAGAGAAACCCGACCCCTTTCAAGAGAGGTGGGGCACAAGAATGGCACTCATAGTTAACACCACCACCACCACCATATCAGCCCAAAGACGTCCGCCGCCTCCCCCAATTTTATGGGGGCCATAATCGCCACGCTTGACATGCGGGTTGGGGATCGCAATATCTCCACCACACTCCCGGGATGCTGCTGCCCATCCCACGGTGGTCGTAGTTTTAGGACATACCCGGGACCGGGGTGTGTTTTGTTAAAATGCATAACACAAATACGACCTACCTCTGGTGCAATATTGAATCTGTTAAACGTGTTGACCTCCTTCGGGTATTCCACCAGCCGATCATACATGAGCTTCGACACCCCGGCTATGAACGGCCGTTCCTCCACTACAGTCTTGTAGTACGAGTAGTAGAACCCCATCTCTGTGCGGAGAGAGATCTCCCGTTCCAAGGATGAGAGGTGGGAGAAGTTACGGTCATTCTCAAAGAGAGTTGACACATAGACATAGTGGACGTAACCCACGGAGACAGCTGCAATGGTAAGTTTTAATTTAAAAGCTGGTGTTGGGTGACTGTCATAATTGACAACATTTCAAATTTCCCAGTGAAAAAATGAAAATGAAAAATGAAAAATGTTTATTGTATAAGGGCAACATTACAATATGAATCACGACCCTGTGTCCTGAGCTAGGTAACCCTGTGTTACAGGACCCAGTTTCGTCGTTCCAGTTACTTAACCTAGTACTTATCTATACAAGTGTGGGTATTTTCATAAACAAATCAATTATTTAAATTAATTATGAATTATAATTAATTAGTTATTTCATTTTATGACTCATAGTATGGGTACAGAGACAGCAAGATATATAACTTAAGAGTATGGCTAGTGGCTAAATGGTGTTTTTCTGTGTATGTGCATGTGAGTGTGTGTTAGCGTGTGTGATGTGACAAAGTATGCCGGGTGTAAAATTATATAATATAATATAGTAAAAACATACTAGAGGAGTGATTCAATGGTTAGCGGTTAATAATTAATAATTATAGTAGATATAGTAGTATAAATATAGTAGTTTAAAATCTTAACTAATTTTGTTAATTTGTTAACAAAACCAAAGTTGTTTTTTTTTTATATTCCTATAGCTCTTAGTTTTCAAGATATTCACGAAAATGTGATGTGTCACAAGGCTGAATTATGACAGTCACAACGCGCAAAAAAAAACAGCAGTACACTTTCTTTACTAAATTGGCCTTACTAATAATACTTCTCTATGATCTTTTTACACTGTAACGCCTTCCTTGCCACCAACTCTCTTATAGAAAAAGAAACTTTTGAAATTGTTGTTTTTTAATAAAATTTGGACATTTTCAAGCATTTAAAAATGTGATTAAACTATTTCTTTTACCCCTATTTGATATCATCAGGAAAATGCCCGCTTAAAAAAATGAAATGTACGAGGGGCGGCTGATAAGTCCTAAGCCTATGGTAGAAAAAAACAATATATAAAAAAAAACTTATGTTTATTTTTCAATATAATCTCCCTCTAATTCAATGCATTTTTTACGTTTTTTATACAATGCTTTTAGGCCGTTAAAAATATTCTTTAGATTGGCCTTCAAAATGCTCCTGTACAGCTGCCTTCATCTCTTCATCACTGCCAAATCGCTTTCCCCGTAACTCTCTCTTTAAATTACTGAACAGAAAATAATCACTAGGGGTTAGGTCTGGACTGTAGGGTGGGTGGTCGATTTCATCGAAGCCGATTTCCTTCAGAGCCTGCATCGCAACCCGGGCGGTGTGAACGGGTGCATTGTCTTGCAAAAACAAAATACCTTTCCTTAATTTGCCCCTCCTTTTCTCAACTATCGCTTTTCGCACCTGTCTCTATAGATTGGCATAATAAAGTACATTTATTGTAGAACCTTTGGCCAAATAATCTATTAAGAGAATGCCATCACAGTCCCAAAACACAGTGGCCATTGACTTAGAAGCCGATTATTGCACTTTAAACTTCTTCGGTGGTCTTTCACCCTTTTCAATCCACTGCATGGATTCTGACTTACACTCCGGATCATACTGCCTGATCCATGTTTCATCAACAGTTACTATTCGTAAGCAAACTTCATCTATACCATCTCTGCACAGATTTAAAAACGCCTGGGAAGTTTCAACACGACATTCTTTTTTCGAACGCCGTCAGCATTTTCGGTACCCAGCGAGCACTGACCTTAGTCATGTTCAAATGTTCATGTAAAAACTCCCCAACCCGTTTTTTACTAATGCCTACAGTATCAACTATTTGCCAAACCTTAACTCTCCAGTCTTCTAATACCAATTTTCTGACTTTTCTTACATTTTCTTCAGTCACCACCGATATTAGCCTCCCTTGGATCGTCTTCAATCAATTCCCTACCCAGTTTAAATAAGCGACTCCACTTTTTGACCATAGCATAAGAAGGTCCATTAGCACCATAAATACTAGCCATTTCTTCAAAAATACATTGCGGAAGTTTAGCACTTTTTGTAAGGAACTTAATTACAGCACAGTGCTCAATTTTCGTAATATTTGTGGATATTTCAGACATGGTGAACTTTGCCGTTGAATATCTGAAGAAAAATTCAAACAAATATGACATTATTTTGTTTTTAATAATTTGTTTTTAAATGGCCTTTCTAGTGGCCAGTACCATAAACGCATATACAACCTCGAAATACCATAGGCTTAGGACTTATCAGCCGCCCCTCGTAGTTGTTGCAATTATGCTTGACAATATTAAGGTCAGATTTTGTTTTTTTAAGAGTCTAATAAGTATCATACCATTCTGAGATAGCAATAGCTAATTATGTGAGTACAAAATGGATTAGAGATACACTTTGATTTAAAAACAAGACATGTAATTATTATGTTTTTTTTTAATTAAGAGTTTTTTTAATCTATTTGATATGTTTAGCAAAGATTTTTTGATGAAGTCAAAAAATCTTTGCTCTGTCTATTAATTTTACAAATGAAGTGATAAACATTTTTTGAATTGTAGCACATGTTTTTGTAGTTTTATTTACTTCCTACATTTAATACATAGATTCATTAAAACATTAAATGAATATTAAAGTTACTAAAACTATCATATAACTAGAAATATACCTAATACCTTCCCAAAATTCTCCCATATATGCTATAGTCCATTTCAAATACCATGGCCCGATTCCACTTGAGACGGTCATTAGGCGTTAACAATAGGATTAGTGATAACAAAAGATACCTGTCCAGACCCTTTTGCAGCGTGGTATTTTTTAAGCTTTAGTTGTATGCCGATTGCACCGACGCGTGCCAATTTTAAGTGCTAGGGTAGTAAAGCAATTAGCAAACAAAAGCCAAATATTATGAGCCCTATTGTTAAGTTTTAAGTGCAATCGGGCCATGGTATTTGAAATGGACTATACAGGTAGCGGGTTGCCCATGAGACTGGCTACCGTTCCACGCTGGATGGCTATGCCTATCCTTAGGCAGAGGAATTAGCCATCCCTGTGGTCTGCATTGGATTCCCTCGATTTAAAAAAAAATCTTTTATCAATTTGTGAGTGTGCAGGCCTCCAAGACCCCTAGAGTTTTCACAGCAAATGTGTGCTTGTTTGTTTGGTTATATATTAGTTAATATATACTTCCCTTCATCAGTAATGCTTTTTATTATATTCTAGCATAAAACATGTTGACATGTGATGTATCTAATATTTAAAATAAATGTATGATGAGATTCTTTAATTTACAACAAAAATAAATGAGGAACACAAAGGTGCTTAAACTACAAACTTCTTCAAATACATACTAATCAAAAATCAAGGTAAAAGTCAGACTCGGGTCTTTCGTTTTGACAATATTGAATGATTTTTAAATAAAATCTGTGCTTATCATTACAGAAAACTCGGCTCAACTGTAGAATATGCAACACCGAGTTTAGCGTTCATATTTTTTTTATAAACAGTACTCATGATTAGATAGCTTTCCACAACATTTCAAGTTGCGGAAACGTAAAAAAAAATTGGACAGTTTCTATACTAAAATCGGTAATAAAAACCACGCCATGACAGTCAGATGATTCCGTCACTCACGTCACTGGGGCCTAGGTATATCAAAAACCGAATCAGAGCACCCCACTATCCACGTGGTCTTGTCTGCCCTACCCCTAGAGTGTATATAAAAATTCGGAGGCGCGAAGGGAGAGCAGCCCTCGCCCGCCGTGATAAAGCGCGGGAACCGTGCGAGGTGGAGCGGCTGAGCCTGGTCGCCGAAGGCGACCAGCAAGGCGAAGCTGCGGAGCCGAGCATGGACGACCGTGCTTTGTTACGCAAAGGCGGAAGGGGTGCTCGTCCCGCAGCGCCGGAGCTAAGGCGGAGTCGGACTGTCATGGCGTAGTATTATTTACCGATTTTAGTATAGAAACTTTCAACTTTACTCTTTTTTTTCTCTTAAACCGTATGTCTCCGCAACTTGAAATTTTGTGGAAAGCTTTCTAATAGCGAGTACTATTTATAAAAAAAATATGAACGAGAAACTCGGTGTTGCATATTCTAAAGTCCTTCCGAAAACTCTTGTATTTAAACTGCTTAAAACAAAAACATCGTAATAATTTAATTAATTCTCGCATTAGACAGACAACCAATAACAAGGTACAAGATATTAAAATTACGTACCAATTAGGCCAACAAATGTATACCGTAGGATTTTGTTTACCGAAAAACTGGTTGGTTTAGATTCCTTTTTGTCTTCAACTGGACTTTCTTCTTCTTTTTCCATGGCTAGTTTTATTCAAAACTTAAAACATTGTAATTCCGAAGATAATTACAAAATGTCAGGTGATTTTTATTGACAGTTGACTTGACATCGATGTAGCAAATGACAAGTGGTGGGTGAACAGACTAAAATTTGTTGTGATAAGTCTCAAGATTGAATACAGACTACAGTGACATCTATATTTTAAGTTATGATAATCGATAATAGAGAAGTTATAAATAAACACTTCAATTTCCGGGGGATATCTAGGTAAGGTTTTAGCGTACAAAAGAGGTAGTAGAAGTCTCTCACTTATATGAATATTTTTAAGATCCAGATAGACACATGGCAGTGTGAAAGCCCAGTTTGCAAAGCAAAACGGATGATAATCTGGCCGTGGGTTATATTACAGGCACCATTTGGGATCACCCTTGAACCCCCAATAACTTAAAATCTATTTGACCTACACACTTGCGATAGTAAGACCAACTTCTAATAACTGACTCCGGAATTTCCTAAGCAATACAAACCTTGGTAATGGCGTGCATACCTTCGTATATGAAAATCTCAAATTAGTGATTTTTTATATTTTATTTAGATTTTTTCGTCAAAATTTATTAACTTTTCCGTGCTGGGAGTGGGTAACTGGGGCACCTGCTTGTTATTTAATATTAAGCCTATATTTTTTAAACTGAAAAAAAACAATGATATTCCATCAAAAAATAAGTACGGTGTGGACCCCTCGAGACGGCTACCGGAGCAGAGGCAGACCAAAAAGGAGATGGCGGGACGACTTGGACGCATTCTGCTCTGATTGGCGGGAGCATACAAGCAATAGGGCCGAGTGGAGGAAAAGTGGGGAGGCCTTTGCCCAGCAGTGGGACACCTAAATTGGCTATTAAAAACATAAATGAGAAAAAATGCCACGTTCGTAAGTTTCACTAATAAAAGAAGTGAGATCTAACTTGAAACCAAATTCTTTCTTTTTTTATTTCTTTCTCATTAAGATGGTATTTTTTATTCATAGGTAGCTCCTACTCGTAGATTTTAGTTTTTTATTGCAATGTTCTTTTTAGTGAAATCAGTGTTTGATTAAATAAATAACTAGTTTTAATAAACAATTCTTTCAAAGCCCCTTAGATCACAGCCCGCCCTGGTCATGTATTACGTTTTCAACTGCTCAAAATGATTTGTCAGCGTTTTAGTATTACTTTTCACGAACAGTAAATTATCACTGGGTAGAATGTTATGTTATTCTGATTTAAAAATTAAATCAGTGGAATCATATTTAGTTTATCTCACAACTTTCATTAGTTTCATTACCTATAAAATTATTCTTCTAACTTTAACTTTAAGATGGCAGCACTTTGGTACATCGTTGGAATGTTTATGTATACTATCGTTAACATATTGTTATCTGTGGAGTTAAATATGGTTTCGTTTACAAAGTTAGTCGTAACATAAATTATTTAAAAAAATATTAATTAATGTAAATAATTAACAGATCACACTTTTTATTATTATATCATCAGAACATAAGTAAATAAAGAGTCCTAAAGAAAATTTCATTAGATTTTCGTTTATTTTTATTGATGTTATAATTAAATCAAAGTCAATACACTGGCATCAACTGGCATCCAAGATTTCTTGCTGCCATAAAAAAAAATATATATTTTTCTTTTTAAGTGACATCTACGATTTTTTATAACGTGAAGTGGCCAATTAAATTAATAATTGATCTCACTTCAGTAGAATGAAACAATGAGGTTTTTGTCAAAGTCAATTTGTTGAAAAAGTTTCGCAAATGTCTCGAAGAAAGCGCGTGCGCCTTGCATGCTCACGTCTCGTCTATCCTAAAATCGGACAAGTGCGATAGAGATAGAGCGCACGTAGGAGTGTACCGTAGCCTTAAGAGTACTGGTAAAATCGCTTAATCGATAAATCTAGTGTTAGAATAGGTAAAAGTCAAAGCTATACAGGCCGTTTTTTAATTGAATTCCGGTAATTGCGAGGGAACATTCCTGAGATGAAATAAAGTAAAGTAACCTCTAAGACACTAGTATCCCAATTCCTACCATTTTGAAGATATTCAAGAATTCATTTTCGTTAATTAACACCCCTAGTATACTATAATAGTTATTTACGATACAAGGGTTGTAAAACAAAGAAAGGCCGATGTCGCAGATGTTTAAGGCCCGAGCCTCAGGCGAGGGTCATAAATATGCGAGAGAGGGCTTTCTATTTTACGACCCGTGTTTTGTACACAATTTTACGTCACCACTTCGCCAAAAAGTGGGTTTTTCCGGACGCGCAGCGTGCGGAAAAAAACGCTTTTTCGCAAGGTGTGGTGTAAAGAGCCTTTACGTGCGTACTTGCGAATTTCCTGTTCTCGGCACTTGTATCGTAATGTTGTCATATTTTATTTACATTTACTTTTACTTAACTCCACGTTAACTCTTAAGGCCGCCGTTTTGCATTCACCCGTGGTGATAGAATTAATTATTTTACACCACACCTTGCCAAAAAGCGCGTTTTTCCGCACGCTGCGCGTCCGGAAAATGCGTGCGGCTCGGGCCTCGCATATTTATGACCTTCATCTGCGATATCGGCCTTTCTTTATTTTACAACCCTTGTATCGTAAATAGCTATATAATGACAATAAAAGAAAAAAAAAATTTCGTGAACTTTGGAAAACTAAATATGCTTGAAGTAACGGAAATCAATAAAAACACCCGTATAGTACCGTCACCAACCGCCCTTGGTCCACCTATTATGAAATAGTGCTAGAACGTGTTTGGTAACATTTTATTTTCCACTATTAACATTGTCGGGCACCATAGCAAAGGAGACATCACTAGCGATCCCACAAGCGTTGGTCCCGCGCTGCAGGTAGTAATAGCCACAATGGCCCCACGATGTTCCCCACGAGTTCTTTATTATCCAGTACGGGATGTTCCGTCCGTTGGCATCTGTGGAAAATCTTCATCATTACCCTGAGTTAATTACGTACCATAATTTTCACAATACTTACGAAAAACATATATAGCGAAATGAAGGAAAGAGAGGGAGAGAGAGAGGCATCCTTCCTTGTTGGCAATACTTGAGCATGTATCGATTTCATGCAGAGATTGCCAGTCCTTACTCATGTATGACAAAAAAGTGGTATTATGCGTGATTAAGTCGGGCGTTAAGGGTTCCGTAACGAATTAGATCACATTGTCCTCGCGACAACAAATTAGGTAGGTAATGAATATCACTGAATATAGATTATGGAAATTTTTGATTGATAACGTTTGTGAACTAGCAGTGGACGGGCCACATTGCCCGGAGAACCGATGGCCGGTGGGGGCAGCGATTTACCAAGTGGCGACCTCGTACGGAGGTGGGTTGATGATGGTTAAGGTCGCGGGAGTCTACTGGATCTGAGTCGTTGTGGAAGTCTCTAGGGGAGGCCTGTGTCCAACAGTTAACGTCTTTCGGCTGATGATGAACGTTTGTTAAATTAAATAAAAACTATTTATTACCTATATGATGAAGATAACGATGAGAGCAGCGCGGGTGAGACTGTTGTTGTCGGTGGGCGTGGGGCACCGTTGTTCCGTGGAAAGAGTTAAGTACAGAGAGGGAATGATGGGTGAAGAGTGTGTGAGAGTGTGAAACCAATGATTACCAATAAAAACGTTGAAGCCAACGATGAGAACTGCGTGGTTTAAGCTGTTCTTGTCTGTGGGACACTGTTGTTCCGTGGGCATGTCGATACCTAGGGGGTCACGGTTAGGGATCGCCATCATGGCGTCGTTGATAGCTGAAAGAAGACACGTTAGCTTAGAGAGGTCATAGTGGGATGTCACAGTGTCGCTTACGTTTCCATGGAGCAGTCTAAGGATCTCCTCATACCTATCGACGCGGAATTGGAAATAGTCGATAGAAAAAAGCAATAAGAGCGTAAACGACGTCAACGCGTCGGCTGGCGGCTGAGCCGATCCGAGCCGAACCATGCCTTTGTAGCTCTGATTGCGTGGACATATCATATTATATACATATTATCATATACATGTATATATATATATATATATATTGCCGATTTCGCGTCAATAGATGTGGGGAGACCACCGTGCGCGTCTATCAAATAAGTAATGGAATTAAATAAATGGACTTCATTCTGTAAATTAAAGGAAAAAATTGAAAAATTTAATGCTCCGAGCAAGATTTGAAGCTGCGACATCTGGCACACGCGGCCAATCGCTCTAGCCTCTGACCTATCGGAACAACCAAGCTCGTCCACGAAATCCTTCACTAGTTCCCTCTTACAACGCCTTAGTATTTGAAATTTTCGTTAGCAGCGTTACTGCTTTAGTACAAAATTCATTTATTCTGCAAGTCTTTCACAATGGAACTTTTACTAGTCAAATCTGTAAGTAGGGCCAGTGGAAGTTGTAGGTGGGGGGGTAATGTTTATAAGTTGTAATGTAACTATTTCATTTGTATGAGGAGTGCAATTAAAAGTATTTGCATTGTACTGTAGGCCCTAGGGCAGTAGGGGTATGTCCTGGACCCGAGTATGTCCTAAAACCACGACCAAGACTAGCGGAGGATGGGCAGCAGCATCCCTGGAGTGCCGCGGAGATACCAGTCCAGCAGTGGACGTCCTTTGATATGGTGGTAGTGGTTGTAGGCCACATAGACACTTTTATAAACTAAAATCTACTACATATGTACGAGTAGTAGCGTTTCTGGAAAAGACGATCACTGACGAGAATAGAATCATTTGACAAATGCACACGGGTTAAGGATGATTCACAGTAGGCCGTTCCGTGTCCGGGCCGGCCCGTTTTCTTCTAAAGAAATACGCCGGCCGTTGCGTTTGCTGTCATAGAAAACGGGCCGGCCCGGACACGGAACGGCCTACTGTGAATCATCCTTTAGTCTTACTCCACTTTACAGTCCTTACCATAATAACTCTACTACTCTCTCAGTATATAGTGGCGGATTTGTTGTTGTTGTTTGACAGTGTTGGCTGCCCTAGGCTCCAGGCCAAGTAGTAATACAAGCCGCCCCTTTCTCAGCACCGATTGGCCGTTTGGCCACCCCTAATATCTAGCTGTCCTAAATCAGGGCCTACCAGACTTTAGTACAAATCCACCACTGTCACCAGTGCACCCAAGGAGTTGTGTTGAACTGTCGACACAAAGAATCGTCAAACCAATAATTCAACGTATACTCTTCACTCCTCGGTAAACTCTATAGGCTTCGGCATCCGAATCCCATCAGGTTGTGTGCTTATCAATTGTCAAGATCTAAAACAATTCACCAGCCGACAGCGGTCCGTATTTCACCAAATACTCTGCCATCTGGTCCTCATTAAACGGTTGAACCCGCTTCAAGCCAATGACAGGTATCATTATCGAGGAGTTGTTGTTCCACCGACACTGCTGCTTCTGCTGTACGAATGGAGGGTAGTCGTTGTATTGGAGCACGCCACCGAAGTTCGCCACTATATCGCTGAAATACGAAATTCAAAGTGGAAATACTTCGATAGAGAGTTATGGCACAGTATGAAGTCATCTCTCGCATACTCGTATTTAGAGCAGCCCTACTGAGGAGTGGAAAAGTATGTCTACCTTACAGAAGACCGCAGCCATGATAACTTCACTACTTGCTCTGTAAGGTATGTCGTGTTATGTCCCTGGACTCCTGAAGAGGTGAGTGAGGTAGCCAGAGCTCCTGAGGATGCGCTGTATCCAGAGTGTGGGACCTCCATTTGCCTTTTCTTGTCAACTCACCGAAATCTCATCCCAAGAAAGATCCTTTGACAGGAATTAATGATGCTTAATTAAAAAATTAACAGCAGCGCGCTTTTGATTGCTCTGGAGTCGCAAGCGTCCATAGGTGACGGTGTCTGCTTATCATCAGGCAGGCGCTATGCTTGTTTGCCACCGTCAAAGTATAAAAAAAAAATTGAACGCGGCTGACTTGCGTTGCATATTAATCCGTAATTCTGCAAATCTGATGCAGCAGTCGGCACATAAGTACGTAGAACCTGCGGAAATGGTTGATTTTCGGGTGTATTTAGACGTGCGCGTATCTATACTGACTTAATAATAATAATAAAACATTTATTCATGACATAAAACAAACATAAGAGAAAAGAAAAATAAAACTACAACAAAAAAATATGTCATGAAATAGTCCGAACTCCGCATGAAGCTGGCATTGCAACCAGCGCTGGTCTTCCGTTCAGACCATCAGTGAGATCACGGGCAGCACACACATTTAACATATACATACTAAATATATTAGAAAATAGAACAATAATTAAAAAAATAACAGATAACGATAATTTTGCAACTAAAATGTGTAATTTTGCAACTTAATAAGAAACTGTAATAGTCAGGATTGAACCTGTTTCGAATTTGGTAGCCTCCACACAAGCCAACGGGTCGGAACCATTTCATCTAAGCACATACACTAGTAGCGTAGTAGCAGCACCAAGGCCGCCATTTTAGTTCTTACAGTGTCAGCTGCTGTACTAACCTAAACGCACGGACAATCCCCGCATTGCTGCAGCCTGCGCCCATCCCGTTGCAGTCAATGAGGAACTGCTCCGACAGAATCACGAAGTAACCTCGGATCCAATATTGGCTCTCGATGTTTGCTGAAAATTGCACTTCATCACCCAAATGACCATATACATATCTGAGATATTAAATTTATTGTATATACTTTTGTGTATTCGGACAGAGACCGTATATATAGGTCACTAAAATTTTTTTTTTATATAATGTATTATAAGTTAATTTTAATTGAATATTGTGAGTTTGTTAATCACTATAGTTTTAAAATCATTATTATTATTGTCTACTTTTTTTAGTTCTGCAATTCTGTTTTGAAAACATTATAATTATCATTGTCAATTTATTTAATTGTATAATTCATGTGTTGACTTGTAAAAGTGCCCTTGTGGCCTATTTGCAGAATAAAATTTTTGATTTTGATTTTTGATTTTGAATGGTTCTGCGGTACGAAACTGTATATAAGATGGTATGAGAACGGGGTCATCTACTCACTACTCTTGTCACTCTTTCGTAGAGCTTCATACTGCTCGAGCAGTTCACATGCACAAGATCGCCAGTGAAATATCCAAAGATAGGCTAAGTCTAATGAGTAATGC
Organism: Notocelia uddmanniana; assembly: GCA_905163555.1. NCBI lineage: Eukaryota > Metazoa > Arthropoda > Insecta > Lepidoptera > Tortricidae > Notocelia > Notocelia uddmanniana. The sequence continues at coordinate 13,564,737 of LR991076.1, read as the reverse complement.
TACAGCCTACGAAGCTGGAGGTCCTGTGTTCGGATCCCGGTAAGGTAAGGGCATTTGTTTGTATGAAATGGTGTTTGTGACTGAGACTTGGATGCTTCTTACTACGCTTACTTAGATTTTTGACACACTGCCTTCGCTCCACCGTGCTACCTAATACCGCGTGGTTTTTTGGTGCGACGTGCCTCAGACCGATTATGGTATTTATCCCCCATGAAATTGGGGGAGGCCTATGTCCAGCAGTGGACGTCCTAGGGCTGATATATATGGTGGTGGTGCCTCAGACCACGTTTGCTTTACCGATTAACTGCCTCTGCACCGCAACGACGCGCGACGCTGTTCCTCCTCGCTCTGTGCGTTTGACGACCTGTTTAGCCTAGTTGGTAGTGATCCTGCCTCCGAAGCTAGAGGTCCCGGGTTCGAATCCCGGCCAGGGCATTTAATTGTGCATTTGTCACGGATATTTGTTCTTGGGTCTTGGATGTTTACTATGTATTTAAGTATGTATTTATCGTCTAGTACCCATAGTACAAGCTTTGCTTGTCGGACTAGGTCGATTTGTGTAAGATTGTCCCCCAATATTTATTTATTTATTTATTGTTTCAAGCTTGGACATGAGATTTATTGAGCTTACTATAAGACTACTTTCATTTGTGTAAGATATCCCCCAGACTAAAATTTGCAAGCATGAAACGGGTCCCAGGAACACTTACCAACAGTACTGAACGCCCAACAAGCAGCACAATGCTCCTGATCCTTCACCGGACTCACGCCGTGAAGTAGTCTCCAGTCGAAATACGGTATCGGACCATGGACCGTGGAGACAGATCCGTTGTGCCCGAGTCCCAGATTCCCTGGGTCATGAACCGTTGAAACAATTCCATTATATCCGGGTACCAGGTTCATTGGACCTGACTTGACCGTAGAAATAGATCCATTGTAGTCTGGGGTCAGGTTTCCGTGCACTTGGAAACTACAGAGAATTATGAGAACTACGGCTTTCATTGTTGCAATAGTTTGGATTAAGCATTGAAGGCTTATATGTGTGGTTAATATAACGACGCGCATATTTCACATTTTTAGGGTTGCATTAACTAACCGATGGCCGTTGGGACAGAAAGGTTCTTGAGTAGTGACCACGCACCGTGGGAAGGCTCCCAACAAGGTGGACTGACGATCTGGGGGTCTACTCCGAAATTCGAAATCCGAACTTCGTATGGTGCCGTTCCTTTCACTCTCCTGTCATACATTATATGAAGTTCGGATTTCCAATTTCTGAGTAGACCCTCTGGTTAAGATCGCGGGAAGCCGTTGGGTGAGGGCGGCGCAAGACCGATCATTGTAGATATCCTTGGGGAGGCCTTTATCCAACAGTGGACGTCTTTCGGCTATGAATTCGGCTTTTTAATTATATAATTTCGGCTAGTTAATTGTTTTGAAAATTTGAAATTGTTTTACGTCTGCATGTATTAGTATAGTGTAATATTGTACGCCCGAAATGGGCAAGCTGATAAGACTTCTGTAATATGATACTTCCGTAACTAAACAGGACCCTTGTATGTGCATACACAGGTAAACTATTGAAAACCTTGCTGCAACTCGTTAAAGTGTTAGTGAACAGGAGTATCGTGCGCCCTCCTTGATGGATATTATTGCAAGAGGTCATTCTGGCATCTAGACCTTGTAATATAACCCCTTGGTAATTTTATACTTGGACCTTAATAGGTCCCTTTACAGGATTAAGAGTGCGCAGTACGCTCGGTTCTCCATACAAACGTATTTATGCTCTCATTTTAAAACGCTAGGTTAGAATAACATGAAACTTTGTATACACAATGGGATCCGGCATATCTAGGTCGGACCATAGTTTCTGTTGCTTGAAATTATAATGGAGTAAAAATACAGCGATTATTAAGGTTTTCATACAAGCCGTAAAAAACTCAAAAAGCCGCTTTATTTTTTTTCTTTTACAATTTCTAGCAACAGAACCTAATTTCCGACCTAGATATGCCGGATCCCATTGTGTATACAAATTTTCATGTTATTCTAGCATGGCGTTTTAAAATGAGAGGGTAAATACGTTTGTATGGAGAACCGAGCCAGACCGAGCGTACTGCGCCCTCTTAATATTATCACAATACAGGAATGTCAATATTATCGGGTTTTAAAAATATATTCTCGTGATACGTATCGTGATATGAGTGTATCACATTATGATAATCATAATATTGGTTGGTATTGGCAATTCAGGCTTGAAAAACTGTAGTTTGAAGATTCGTGAAATTGGCCCCATATGGTCCTTCAAACCGGATGTTATTAGTGAAGTGGTACTGGTACCTGCAGTGTATGATTATAGTGATATTGTCATGTTATATTACAGTGATTGTATGTCATGTTTCCACTAATTCATTTACGAGCCCAATTCCAAAGAGAAAACCGCAAACCGATGTACATTTTAGCCTACGGTATGTTTGAATTTTATATATTTTTTTTAAGGGTTTTTTGCACGGGTAATCTATCGCGAAAATATATTTTCTACTGTAGCATTGTTATTTAAGTTATTTTGTAGTAATGTAATTTTATATTTAACTATATAATGTATATTGTTTTGAAAAAATGACACCTCGCCGAGTTTCTTACGCTGGTTCTTCTCGTGGCAGAGGTATATTTTTCCGAACCGGTGGTAGTTTATTGACGTTCATAGGTGCATGTAATATGCCTAATTTGAAGAATAAACTACTTTTACTTTTACTTTTTACTTTTAAGTTACAATAAATAACGGAAATGTAATGATGTGGTATATTTTAAGAATCGCCTCAAAAAGCCATTCATATATAATACCACAAACGATAGGTATCTGAGAAAAAAAGTCCCATACAAAACAGTTATGACTCTAGCACAAAGGGATTTTTTTTTTCAAGAACTGCGGGTCAAAAAAATTGTTTTGACCTCTAGTATGCGTGTGCCAAACGGCTAAACTGTACATCGATTTGCGGTTTTTTTTTTGCGTACAGCTTCCACTAATTGACGGATTTCAATTTCAGTTTTTTGCTTTACTAGTTGTATATCTAAGTTTTACTCTGATAAAATATTCAAAAGGACGGAACCAGTGTTGCAGAGACCACCTTTAACTTGACCTATTATTATTTATAGAAACCGCTCGCTTGGCGAGTTTGGCATTACTTGATAAACAGAACAATTTTCAACTTCAGCCATAAAGATATTTTTAAATAGTTTTACGTTGTATTTAAAGAATTAACATACAATAAAGATAACAAACACTGAGTTACAGATCATTCATTTAATACAATATTTTTGACCTAATAATACGTAATATAAGTAGGTAACGTAGAACCGATTGCTGTTGGGGCGAAAAGGTTCTCGAGTGGCGACCACGTACATACCTACTGGAAGGCTGGAAGGCGCAGCGTGGGTAGGCCTCCCACAAGGCGGACCGATAACCTGGTAAAGGTCGCAGGAGTCCACTTGAAGCGCATGGCGCAGGATCGGTCATTGTGCCACTCTTTGGGGGAGTCCATGTCCAGCAGTGGACGTCTTTCGGCTGATAAGATGATGATGATTATATTCTAGAATTTTGACAGGACAGTATGTATAATCGGATCAATATGTTAATACAAAATCGCCAATAAGGTCCGAATTAATAATCAAAATACGCGCGCCACACTTCCAAGTACGTAATCCGGAGCCGGCCGCGTACTGCCGGTGTCCCACAAGCGAGCATTACAGCCCTGCAAGCTTATAAGATAGAGCGAGATAGGGATATAAATAACCTTGATTATCTCTCTTCATATAGCTCGCAGGACTGCAATAATGCACGTCCGTGGAATTGCACCTTTAGATTTCCTAGCATACTGAATACTTTTACCTGCCTAAATTTGCCTTGATTTGTGTAGAACTGCAACGCTTCTCCGTGGGGATGTGCCTTTAGTTCTCCTGATATAATACTTTTACTTACCAACCTAGAAAAAAAGACAAACTGACTGGGTCTTTATGAATACGTATGGTTTGTTAAAAAGAAAAACCAAAGGTAAGTATCACATTCATGTATTTAAGCTCCTCACTCGATAGTTAATATTATACAGAAAATGCATGTGTAGAGTAGGTACACTAGTCATTGTGGGGTGACTTTGTAATCAGAGCTGCTACTGCGAAACGAAAACGAACAAAGTTCGTTTATCTCCCACTCTGTCACTCGAATTTGCAAAGACAATAGAGGGCCTACCGCGGACCACATTCGAAGTTATCCCTCTCTGTCGCACTTACGTATGAACTTGCAAATGCAACAGAGAGTGAAAACTTCGATTGCGGTTCGCGGTAGCGCCCCAAGGAGATATTCAAATTTTGTTCGTTTTCGTTCTATCGCGAACCGCAAACGAAATATCTGCCTCTCTGTCGCACTTTTATATTCGACTGACAGAGAAGCAGATATTTCGTTTTCGGTTCGCGGTATTACTTCAGCTCAGACGGAGGGTGGGTTTCACCAACTTACCATTACAGACAGTTTGGTGCAACCCTCCCTGAAGGACAATTAACGTTAAATATGGCGCCGGCAGCTAACATTCGTTAGGAATATGTAAAATTTACTCGAATTCACAAATACCTAAATCACTTACAAACATCGATAGTTTGAAGCAACCAGTCTTGATTTCATCTAACCTTAAAGTGTTCATCTAACCTCATCGTAAGGTATTCATCCCTCATTGAATATACAAAATCGCCGCTAGCTACAAGAACTGCTTATCTTACATACCTACTTTATTGTATTCTCACAACAACAATGCACTAACTATCGATAAAATAAGCACTAGCAGTGCTGGCGCGACTTTAGCCGCGCCACCCGTCAAATCTGACAGATGACAGCTGTCAACCGACTTTAAGCTGCGTTCGAAATTCAACGGGACCTTATCGAACGGATGCGTTCGCAAGACATCACTTGTTGCTAAAGCTTTAGTGTTGTCATCAAATAGAATGTTGCTTTGATGATTATAAGGACCATATAGAGAGAACATGATAGCAGCTGCTTGGTTCGGATTGTGTTTGCCAAACAATTGGTCCAATCGTGTGAGTACGTTGATGATTTCTTGGCCTCGCATGGCGGTGCTATTCTTGGCGAATACATGGCCAATGTTCGACCAGGACATGAAGCAGAACTTGTCGTTGTCTTCGGCACAGATGGGTTTAATTTTGACGTCTTTTACCCACGGCTCCGGGATTTGTTTTGCTGGAAAGATATATTAAATATTACTGAGCTACTTATGACGTTGTGCTGTCTAACCTAATAGGAGAGTTATTGTTTTTTGTAAAAATCTAAACAAAAGAGCTTGGGCAATATATAGAAAACCTTGAACATACGGAAATTAAGTAGCTAAAGAAACATAACTATCACGTATGTTTTACTTCTATGCTGACTTTTCATATACATTTAGAATTTTAGACCTTTGAGAGTACTCGTAATTGCTGCAAGTGTTCAATTGGCTATGTGCACGTCTGAAACGTCAAACGTCAAAGGTCTCGAGAATCCCGAGACAATGTCAAAACTCAGAGATGTCAAATAATGACACATGAATATTGTATTTACTTTAGTAAACGAGAAAGACCCCGTATTGGAAATTTTACTGAAATAAATAAGAGAATAAATAAATACATACAAACGTAACGAATCGTAGGAAACCGTTAAGAAACCAATAGAAAACGTGAAAGTAAATTTGACAGTGGTCCCCGGTAAGTACACATTTCTGCCATGGTGTGCGCTACGATCGCCTAGCTTACCCCCACCACCTACTTCGCACATAGCCAATAGGCTTATAGTATTTGCTTAACAGGCAGCCCATGTGGCTATTTGTCACCATCGTGGAATAGAAAAAAATAATATACCTGTAATGTAATGTAAATAGGTAATATGAAAAACCTGTAACACTCACCAATATATTGGTTATACGTCGCCATGCTCAAAAACGCAACATCACTCCTTCCCTCCACCAACGCCCTCAACGCCCCGAATTCTCCATCCACAACCTTTCCATCTTCCATCACGCAGCTCTCCGTCCATTTCTTACTCAAAACCTCGCTCAAATAATTGTCCACCCCTGGAGCACAGATACTGCTAAAGAAACTACTCAAAACATCTCTGCATGTTTCTTTCTCTATTTTTGACAAATAGCGTAAAACGGAATGCCACGCGAAGCCGTCAAAGCGCGGGAAAGCGGCGCGCGCGCCTCTTAGGTCCGCCATCTTGGATATTTTGGAGTCTTCTCTGACGTAGGCTACTACTGTCGTGCTTTGGTTGATGATGGGGGTGATTTCATGGAGGATTGGTGTGAGTGACAAGTCCCTGAAAGAAGAGTAAAAATATACTTTGACTTTTGACAAATATACCGTTATTTTTATAAGAGGCAAATTCCAGTATGGCAGTTGGCTTTACAGTCTGCCGCGGGAGTCAAGTTATGATGATGAAATATAGCGAGATAGGGAAATGCATGCCCTTGGTTTTCTCGTTCTATCTTATAGCTGGCAGGATAGCTATACTGGACCTTCTAATGCGGCTTAAGTACGTACAGTGTTTTTTACTTCATCCTAAAGTTTTAGCTCTTGCTACGAGTAAACGCCGGACATGTCCATGTTCAACTCCAGGACGGCGTTTTAAAGAACTGTTACTGTGTTAGGTCACTCACTTCTCTGTGCTCTTTTTTTGAGTTCTAACCTAAACTATTTTTCTGATCTATAGACAGCCGTCACGTCATCGGGTCACTGACATTTCCGTGCGCACCAGCCAGTCCCCACTCGCCAAAGTGACGTCACAGTTCCCATCTCACAGAACAGTATAATAGTATTACATCCCATCTCTAACTGCCGAGTTTGGAGTTTGGACCTGTATGAGTCACAGTTCTAACCTAACCTACTTTTCGGATAGGCATCCGTTTCTTTTGGATGCCTCACTATCCCACTATAGACAGCTGTCACCAGGTCACTCATCCCTCCGCGCGCACCAGCCAGTCCCCATTCGCCACAGTGACGTCACAGATCCCATCTCACAGAATAGTATAATAGTATTACGGTATTACATTACATCCCATCTCTACCTGCGGAGTTTGGAGTTTGGACCTAGGAGTCACAGTTCTAACCTAACCTACTTTTCTGGTAGGTAGTAGTTTCTTTCGGATGCCTCACTATGACACTATAGACAGCTGTCACCAGGGCAATCACCTCTCCGCGCGCACCAGCCAGTCCCCGCTCACCACAGTGATGTCACATATCACATTCCTAACTGCCGAGCATGGAGATTGTATCTGGTAGTTAGTAGTTTCTTTTGGATGTCTCACTATGACACTAGACAGCTGTCACCAGGTCACTCACCTCTCCGCGCGCACCAGCCAGTCCCCGCTCGCCACCGTGACGTCACAGAGCCCATCTCTGACTGCCTTCATACAGGCCGCCTCATCGTCCTTCCTCAAGCACTGCAGGGCTGGCTCCACACCGTAAACTAAGGCCGCCTCGCTCAGCCACTCGCATTTGTTCTGTTCGAGGACAGATGTAGTGCACATGGCTATGTGCCTGGAAAAGATAAAAGTATATAAGGCGTGGCCACATAGAAAGAAAATACTACAACTGCTACTATCGGCTTCGGCTGGTCCTTCGGGACCGCTGGGCAGGCCTTAGCCTTGCCTAATTTCATGGGGGGTAGATGCCATAATAGCCACGCTGGGCATGCGGGTTGGCGATCGCAGTATCTCCACCGCAGTCCAGGGATCCTGCTGGTCTTGGTCGTTGTTTTAGGGCATACCCGGGTCCCGGGGCAGAAAGAAAATAGGAAGCTCAGTAATGGTGAGGAAAATTTGATGAGAGGTTCGAGGACCATTTACGATAAGGGATTCGATCGGATATAAATGTGAAATACAGAAAGAGACTTGGGGAAGATGAACGATGGGAGATCATATGGTTGCTTTTTTAATAATTCTTACATCTTTAACAGCCACTTGGTCATCACTTCATGTGTCGGTTCTGAAGTTCTTAAGACGCCGTGGAAAGCAAGGAGTAGGGGGAGGTTCAGACTGTTACAAACCATCGCACGCAATGTCAATAAAAGTAAAAAAAAGTTAAGTAATAGTAGTTTATTCTTCTAATCAGGCATATTACATGCACCTATGAACGCCAATAAACTACCACCGGTTCGGAAAAATAAACCTCTGCCACGAGAAGAACCGGCGTAAGAAACTCGGTGAGGCGTCATGTTTTCAAAAAAATATACATTGTATAGTTAAATATAAAATTACAGTGTCAACTACTACAAAATAACAAAGCTACAGTAGAAAACCTATTTTCGCGATAGATTAGCCGTGATGATAGATTAGTCACTGCCAAACTGCGATAGCCTACCCGCATGCCAAGCGTGTCGATTATGGCATTTACCCGTGATGACATTGGGGAAGGCCTATGTTCAGCAGGGGACGTCTTTCGGCTGATATGGTGGTGGATAAAGTGTGAAGTGTCGTCACCTGGAGGGAGTGCAGCCGGCGCGGCTGTAGGCCTCGCGGAACCCCCCGGCGCCGGCCAGGTAGTCGAGCGGCGAGCGCGGCGGCTGCAGCGGCCGCGGCAGCGCGCCGTTGGCCTCCAGCAGCGCCGACAGTTACCTCACCTGGAGGGAGTGCAGCCGGCGCGGCTGTAGGCCTCGCGGAACCCCCCGGCGCCGGCCAGGTAGTCGAGCGGCGAGCGCGGCGGCTGCAGCGGCCGCGGCAGCGCGCCGTTGGCCTCCAGCAGCGCCGACAGTTACCTCACCTGGAGGGAGTGCAGCCGGCGCGGCTGTAGGCCTCGCGGAACCCCCCGGCGCCGGCCAGGTAGTCGAGCGGCGAGCGCGGCGGCTGCAGCGGCCGCGGCAGCGCGCCGTTGGCCTCCAGCAGCGCCGACAGTTACCTCACCTGGAGGGAGTGCAGCCGGCGCGGCTGTAGGCCTCGCGGAACCCCCCGGCGCCGGCCAGGTAGTCGAGCGGCGAGCGCGGCGGCTGCAGCGGCCGCGGCAGCGCGCCGTTGGCCTCCAGCAGCGCCGACAGTTACCTCACCTGGAGGGAGTGCAGCCGGCGCGGCTGTAGGCCTCGCGGAACCCCCCGGCGCCGGCCAGGTAGTCGAGCGGCGAGCGCGGCGGCTGCAGCGGCCGCGGCAGCGCGCCGTTGGCCTCCAGCAGCGCCGACAGTTACCTCACCTGGAGGGAGTGCAGCCGGCGCGGCTGTAGGCCTCGCGGAACCCCCCGGCGCCGGCCAGGTAGTCGAGCGGCGAGCGCGGCGGCTGCAGCGGCCGCGGCAGCGCGCCGTTGGCCTCCAGCAGCGCCGACAGTTACCTCACCTGGAGGGAGTGCAGCCGGCGCGGCTGTAGGCCTCGCGGAACCCCCCGGCGCCGGCCAGGTAGTCGAGCGGCGAGCGCGGCGGCTGCAGCGGCCGCGGCAGCGCGCCGTTGGCCTCAAGCAGCGCCGACAGCGCGCCGCGCCACCCCCCGCCCACCGCCGCGCCCGCGCCCGTGAGGTTCGCAGCCAGGCGGCTCACGTCCTCAGCTGCTTTCCTGGATGAAGAATTTTATTTCTCAAAAGAAGATATTACAACTATAAGTATGTTTATAATGATAGAAGACTAAGTACCCTCAATTCCTCATGGAATCCTCCATCAGAACTCGAGCTTGACAAAAAGGTGTCTTGAAAACCTAGCTTGCTTGACAAACATAACGAAGAGAATAAATCTCTAAACGTGAACTATGCGTCGTTGAAGAGTTCCGTTCTGATCATCATCAGCGGTTCCATATCATCAAATGTCACTTTTTTGAATGAAAATGCTTGATTAGTTCATGAAAATACTAATATCACTATATGTGTGCGTTTCACATTTGAGGAGTTTCCTAGATTCCTCATGGATCCCATCATCAGCACTCGAGCATGACAAAAATTAATCGTGAAAATAGAACTTGCTTAACAAATACAGCTAGGAGGACAAATCGCTAAACGTAAACTTTTAGTCGTTAAAGAGTTCTGTTCTGATCATTATCAGCAGTTCCATTTCATCAAATGTCACATATCTGTATGAAAATGCTCGATTTGTTGATAAAAAACACTCAAATCACGACATATTATTGGAAAAACTAGCTGCCATTGGCTTCACACCAAGACTCCTCAAGTTGTATGCAAACTACCTTAAGGATCGAAAGCAATATGTCGATTACAGAGGCTATGTTTCAGACTGTTATCGAACGCTTCCGGGAGTAAGTCAGGGCAGCAACTTGGGGCCTTTAAATTTTACTATCATGATCAACGATCTCCCAGACGTAGTTGAACATGCTGCTTGCCTTCTATTCGCAGATGACCTAAAGCTGTTTTTGAAAGTTGACACTATTAGTGATTGTGAACGGTTGCAAAGCGACATTGATAGGACAACCCTATTGAAGTCACAAAAATAAATTATATTTCAATTTATCGAAATGCAGTGTAATGTAGTAAAGCCCTGTCTCCCTTGAGCCACAATTACAATGTGGCTGGGCAGCCGGTCACGCGGGTATCGGCTGTACGGGATCTGAAGCTGCACGTAGAGTCTGACCTATCCTTCCGGAAGCATATAATAGTCACATGCAAAAAAGCTTTTAGAAACTTAGGCTTCATATTGCGCCAAACAAAGAGTTTTCATAACACCGCGGCAGTAAGGGCTTTGTATAATGCGCTAGTTAGGAGTAGAATGGAAAGCGGCGGAATTATATGGAACTCGCACGAGAAAAAATATACCGATATGGTGGAGAAAATACAAAACAAATTTATCAGATATTTGTATTTCAAAGAATATGGGATACTAGCGGCGCGTGATGTGCGCTTAGACCAGTTTTAACGAAGCAATTCTGGTTAATCGGGTTGTAGTATTGTATTATCAAAATCTTGAATGAAGGTATGCACGGCATAAACATAGTCAAGGGATTTTAGCGTTTTTTGAGTAGTATCGGTTAAGTGTACATAGTTTTCAAAAAAGGTAATAAAAAGGTAAAAGGACTTTAAAGGTATTTTGATACGTTTGTGTTGATTAACGTTTTTATAGTTTTGCTTCGTGTGCAAGAATTGTCAGGGAAAGTGACAGTTAAAAGCATTTAGATATATTATAGTGTAGCAATGTATGTTAGTCACTTTTTAGTATTGTAAACCTCCGAAAAACATGGGCTTAACGATGTTGGGCGGTTCTGTATCTTCAAAACTATAACACATAAAAATATAAGCCCAAGATCAGTCGACAGAGAATAAAATTGTCTCTTAGAATATGTCTAAAACTCAAAAAAGGCCATTTGAGGGTTAGTTCGGTTTTAAGAATTGGACGGCAGAAAACTGGTCACTGTTCACATTGCACGACACGATATCGGTCACATTTCCATACATTTGTCGGAGCCGAAACCTTCATCAAATCGGATAATGTGAACAGGGTCTTAAGTTGGGAAATGAATGGGGCCCTTTACACGATTAATATAATGACAAAACTGAGATGTCAATATTATCGCGTTTTTCCAAATAGTTCGTGTTTTGGTTCAATATGCATCAATATTCACGTAAATCGTATGGTGATATGAGTGTATCACGGGATAATAATCACCGTGTAAAAGGCCCCATGAAATTAACGGATCACTAAAATTTGTATTGTCTTTATAGACCGCAATAATATTGACACCTCAGTATTGTGAAAATAAAAATCGTGTAAAGGGCCACAATAAAAAATAAGTTAAATGTTGACACAAAACGTCTGGCATTCATGTAAACTGCAAATACTTAGACCGAATACACCGAATATTATGTATTGTCTTGTAAACAAATTAGTAATTTTACTTTCGTTTAGAGTTAATAATATTGAGTATTACTCGACTCAAAAGATTTTATTTTGTAATGCTGTACCAGATATTTCTTACAGGAACATTTTAATTCATATTTGATTTAATGTCATCCGGAATCATACAATAGCCAGTTCCCAAGTCACGTGTTAACCAAGCTAAATTTTGACACCTCGTACAATTCTACCAAGGTAAGCTGACCCGTCACTTGTATGCGGCGTCATCGAACACGATTTTGAGGCTTATATTTGTCGGGGCATCCAGGATTTTTCGTAAATATCAATTTAATAAATTTTTCAGGATAAAAATTAAAAAACTAAGACCTTATTGCAAATCTGCAGCATGGGACGAATCCTATGGTATATAATTTATCAAAATCGGTCCATAACTGTAGATCTGATGGACGTTGTAAGGATCGGCTTCGCGTAATATATATATAGAAGATAGATATCCTTTTTACCCCCTGATGTATCCTACACTTTTTGTACTCGGTATGGGGTACACAAAATTAGAGGTAAGAAGGAACGTAGCGTTGGTCTCTCATGGATCCCATCATTAGAACTGCATTTTGACAAAAACGGGACCAACTTGGATATATATACTTACAATTAAAAAAAGAATTTTCAAAATCGGTTCAGAAATGACGGAGTTTTGGAGTAACATACATTAAATCAATCCTTCCTTTCCAATCCTTTTTATCAAGTAGAATCTTTTTTTAACCGACTTCAAGATTTCAAAAGAGGAGGTTATCAATTCGGTTGTATGTTTTTTTTTAATGTTTGTTACTCCATAACTCCGTCATTTCTTAACCGATTTGGAAAATTCTTTTTTTGGTTGTAAGTATCTATATCCAAGTTGGTCCCGTTTTTATCAAAACGCAGTGCTGATGATGGGATCCATGAGGAATTGAGGGAACTCCTCAAATCTTTAAGGCAAACATATAGTGATTTTTGTGTTTTTATCAACAAGTCAAGCATTTTCATCCAAAAATGTGACATTGAATGAAGTGGAACTGCTGATGATGATCAGAACAGAACTCTTCAATGACGAAAAGTTCACGTTTGGCGATTTGTCCTCCTAGCTATGTTTATGCAAGTTCTATTTTCACGATTAATTTTTGTCATGCTTGATTTCTGATGATGGGATCCATGAGGAATTGAGGGAACTCCTCAAATCTTAAAGGCAAACATATAGTGATTTTTGTGTTTTTATCAACAAATCCAGCATCATCATACAAAAATGTGACATTTGATGAAGTGGAACTGCTGATGATGATCAGAACAGAACTCTCAACGACGAAAAGTTCACGTTTGGCGATTTGTCCTTCTAGCTGTGTTTGTTAAGCAAGTTCTATTTTCACGATTAATTTTTGTCATGCTTGAGTTCTGATGATGGAATCCATTAGGAATCGAGGGAACTCCTCAAATGTGAAAGGCCCACAAATGGTGATTTTTCTGATTTTCATGAACTAATCAAGCATTTTCATTCGTAAAAGTGACATTTGATGAAGTGGAACTGCTGATGATGATCAGAACGGAACTCTTCAAGGACGCGTAGTTCATGTTTTGCGATTTGTTCTCTTCGTTTTGTTTGTCAAGCAAGCAAGGTTTTTTCATGATTCCATGAGGAATTGAGGGTACTTAGTCTTCTACCATTATAAACATACTTATAGCCATTTTTATTTTATTGTATGGAATCTAAGAGTGCACCATCTAAGTATAATAATCTTTCACCGGCCTCCCCTATTGAAGTCGGTTTTTATTTCTTAAAAATTATTTTATTAAAAATGGGATTGCTCTTGGCCACCATCTAGCCGGGGGGCAAAGATGAGGCCGACGATGAAGCGAGATCACCCAGAAGATGACCTAGTGTCACATAGTGCGAAAGTGTGCGCTTGGTACTCCTTATGTATAAATACATAAAAAATCATGCAACCGAATTGATAACCTCCTCTTTTGAAATCTTGAAGTCGGTTAAAAAAAAGCAAATTGTAGATTTAGCAGTCTCAGACGAAGTAAAAACTTTTTTTTACTTGGTCTGAGTTAGCAGTCTTCTGATATACAACCGCAACCTTGCAGACGTAGACGGAAGTTCGCAAACTTGTGTTCACTGTCCGGTGCAAACACAAATATGTTTGGTCGAATATTTATAAAAATTTTTGGTGACCTTCCTTTCCTTTGAGTGTATAATAAATATAATAATCGTACGTTTTAGCGACGAGCAGAGGCCAGGGCCGCCGCAGCCACACGCACGGGTCCGCGTTTCCGTGGATATCCTGCCACGTGCCGTCGGGGCAGAGATACGCGAACTCCTCCGGGGAAGCGTATCCGGTCTGGTTCCTCTCCTGTAACATTAACATAAGTATCATCAGACATTATTCTTTAAAGCTTGAAATGCACACGCGACGCAGCGTCGTTGCGGGGCGGAGGCGGTTTTACGGTAAAGTGAACGCCGTCCGGGGGACGTGGCACCAAAAAAAAACGCGGGACAGCGAAGCGAAGCGAAGGCGGTGTGTGACATATGAAGCAATAATCGACACGCTCTGTGCGTTTCCAGCTTAAACGATCCTACCTTCGGCGAGTTGGGATACCTTTGTTCACAGTATGTATTTTATCCTTCTGTCAGATTTAATTTAATCCACCACCACCACCACCATATCAGCCAAAGAACGTTCACTGCTGGACATAGGCCTCCCCCATATTCACGGGGGGTATATGCCATAATCGCCACTCTTGGCACGCGGGTTGGCGATCGCAGTATCTCCACCGCACTCCAGGGATGCTGCTGCCCATCCCCCGGTGGTCTTCCCCCGGTTTATTTAATCGTATGGCATTTATTTACGAACCGCGAGATCTTCGAGAAGACAAGTACGGTTGCCAGTTTTTGTTGCACTTTTAGCACCACCCAGGGGTCACGTGTAGGGTAACGGTGGGTACTCCCTACGGACGTGGTGCAACTTCGACCCCCCTTTGTCAAGTGAGTGCAGGGCAACTTGACTGTTAGAAGTTCTCAAGCCGCCCGAAGGCGTCTAACTTGGCTTAACAACAACGGATTTGGTTTGGATCAACGGTTTAACGTGCCTTCCAAAGCACGAGAGCGCTCAGTTAGTAACCACTCAAAGCGGTCACCCATCCAAGAACTGACCTGCGCCCACATTGCTTAACCTCGCATACCGCACGCGGTAGGCGCGTACCGCTGGGCCACGAGCACTCTAATTATTATTTTTTTTAAACCCACGACGGATTAATCTAATTAAAAAGTTATAAAATAAAATAAATGTGAATCCCCGACTGGGTATTTACGAAGTAAGTACATAGAGATAATAAATAGATTTCAAAAACGGTTTTATGGTCGCGAGGTATAGTTACAAAGCCAGAGAAATCCGTCGGGGGCTGCCATTACCATGTCTGTTCCTAATTTCATTAAAATATCCCATCAGAAAGCACTCTCGACGCCAGCCCGAGGCCTGAAGGGCGAGCCCAAGTAGATCCTTTCTATCGAGTGTTTTACAAGAGAACCTGGAAGACGAAGGCTCGGAGCGTCCTTTGAGAAAGTTCTCTCCGCAAGCCAGAGGGCCGAAGACCCAAAGGGCGAGCCACCATTATCCTTCTGTGTCTTTACGTCGCCGAACTCAACAAAAAAATTGCAAAAGCTTGTTATGCCTTATCGGTACTTTCTGAGACCTGTTCTGAGAATGTCTTAAAGAGCGCTTATTATGGAAATGTATTTTCACTACTCACGTATGGTATTATCTATTGGGGTGATTCCGTAGACATTATGACTACATTTAGGATGCAAAAAAGATGCTTACGCACCATGTACCACTTGCATTGCCGGCATTCACTAAGAAATGTATTCAAGGGAAAAGAGTTTTTAACACTTACCGGTATTTACATACTTGAGCTGTGTCTCTTTCTAAAACGTAATGGAGAGTATTTCACTAAAATGTCTTCACTAAATCACAATCTGCGCACTCAGTATAAATATAATTACCGTATCCCCAAGGTTCACAATAAAATTATGTACAAAAGTGCTTTTATTGCTGCCATGCGAGTATTTAACAACTTACCTATTGAAATTAAGGCAATAGAAGGTAAAGAGTTCAAAAGTACCCTGAAACGCTGGCTCATCAATAAGACCTTTTATTGCATGAATGAGTTTTATACAAACGCACATTAAATAACTTGTAACCGCATGTCATACACTTAAGATTTTATATTGTACGTCCGTGACGGACAAACTGTTGAGTCTAATTATGTAATATCTTTTATATCAGCTTTGTACACAGTTCAACAATAAACGTTATTCTATTCTATTCTATTCTATTCTATTACAATTAAATTTGAGGGCCAAAAGCGCAAAGGTGAGTGGCAAGGCACGCAAGACCAAAAGCTGAGCAGGTGAGAAGGCCCGAAGTGCGTAAAAGCCTCAGCGCGAAGGGTCACGCTTTGTACGCGAGCCTACACGGGACTTTCGTGCACTATTTTTACTTTTTTACAAATATATTGCAAAAAATCTTAATCAGTTTAGCCGATTTGGAGAACCCGCGCCTATTGCCCTTAATTCACCCTAAATATTTATACCTTATCCTTTCCGTCGTGGGTAACCAACCACCATATTAAGTGCGCTCTGCTCTGCATATAATCTAGTGAACCCGTTTTGGAATAAACGTGCAAAATCCCTTTTTCAGAGTTTTGTACCCCCGAAACAACGTAATCGGGTCCCGTCGGGTCGTTTAGTAATAGGGTCCCGTTTTTACACGTTGTAAAAACGGGACCCTATTACAGCTGTCTGTCACCAGGCTGTATCTCAAGAACCGCGATAGTTAGTTGAAATTTTCACAAATTATGTATTTCTGTTGCCGCTATAACAACAAATATTAAAAACATATGGATAATGGTACGGAACCCTTCGTGCGCGAGTCCGACTCGCACTTGGCCAGTTTTATAACATAACACGATAGTTTTACCCATGCGTAGTGTAACCCATGGCATATTCACGTCGTGTATCGCCGATAAGTCCTAACTCCACAATAATACCTACTTTAACCGAAACCATAATATTTAGATAAGCAGACCTGTTTGGGGGACATATGACTTACGCTACGCCTCTTCCCTGGCGGGTATAATGAGCAAAATTCTGCTCTTAACAGTTCATGAGTAGTTATAGGTAGAGAAGTTACTCAGTCATCACTTTTTAAAGAGCTATATCACGGTATTCTATCCATGAGGTTTCACAAAGTTCCATACTATGTTATTCTGTTTCATCATACCTACAGCTCTCAGCAGTTCATACACAGAAGCTACTCAGAAAACACTATCAAAAGAAACACGACACGCAAACTTCCCTATGGTTCTGTTTTGCTCCATCGTCAGGCCTTCAGCAGTTCATGTGAAGAGGTTTCTCATTACATACTAGCCAAACAATCGAAATACGGTTCACTAAATGATCACCTTAATAAGATTCTCTGCAATATTGTTCTGATCCATCATCAGACCCTTAACATACCATGTACAGAAGCTACTCAGCAAACACAATGAAAAGAGCCCAAACACGGCCAAATACCTATATGCCTCCGAAAGGTTCTGTGTGATGTTATTTTACTCCATCATCAGACCCTCAGAAGTTCATTTACAATGGCTGCTAAGCGAACATAAAAAAAGGGCCCAAAAACGAACAGTAAGTAATCGAACCCCTGTACAGTTCCCTACTATGTTTTTCTGCTCCATCATCTGATCCTCAGAGTTCAAGTACATGTACTCTTTACCCAGCGCTATCGAAATCATCCACGGTGGCGAAGTTGTTCCGGAGAAAATGCGCTCAAACCAGCTCAAACGCACTTTCAAGCAAAAAATGTTTACTGCAGCGCCCCTTGGCGAGTTATGGTCGTAACAATTATTATGGGGTTCGTCCCGAATGAATCACGAACCCATTGCAGAAAACCGTGTCCAAATCGGTCAAGCCGTTTGGGAGATATTGAGGTGCACACACAAACAAACAAACAAACAACCTCTCACCCTAAACGCATATACCTTCTCCGTTCCGTCGTGGGTAATAAACGCATATACCTTCTCCGTTCGGTCGTGGGTAAAAATGCGCGCTTTGTAGTCACAAACTTTAAGCAATTTGGGACCCCCTCAAGGTTAACAGTCTTCTCAAACTGTTAAGAAATACAAACAAAATGTTGGGTTACAAATTAAATAATTGAAAACCGTACATCATTGAAACTGTTGTTAAATCAACTCAAAAGTACAAAAGTCTGATTAGTAGAAGTGGTTGCGGATTGTAAAACTCCGAAGGTGCCTACAATGAAATCTGCGTCAACCCAAGTTAAGTCGCTGACGTCCTCGGACGGGCGGTATGCTGGTGTCTAAAGTTTTTCAGGTAGTATTAGTAGCCTTAGTTGCAGAACGGGATCCTATAACACTTATCCTGAAGTAACCAAAGAGACAAGCATGCTTAAGCAGTGACTCCAGTCGGACCGGGCCCAAGTAAGATTTGATAATTGTGCAGGAAGCATCACGACCCCAGGAGCGGCTGTGGTTATCTAACTTGCTAGACGTACGTAAAACACTTACTCCAAAGTAACCATCAGCCACAACGTCCAGCACCTTCCGACAGACAAGTCTTTGCTCCGCCAGGTCTTCAGTAGCGGTCATGTCTGCCGCACTTAAATCTTCATACAACGCTTACTCCAAAGTACCAACGACGTCAACCTCGCCCGTATGAACGTCCTTGCATTATCCGAGAGGCCTCATGACATCTCCTGGACTCTAGCAGTTGCTAATCGTACAGCGAGTCATACAAAAGTTGCCAGCCACGAAGTCAACCTCAGCCTCAGTAAAGGTTTCAGCGCCTTCCGATAGACACGCCATGGTATCACCTGGATCCCAGCAGTTGCTGATCATACAGCGAGTCAAACAATACTTACTCCAAAGTAACCAGCCACAAAGTTTGCCTCAGCCCAAGAAGAGGTGCCAGCATCTTCCAAGAGACAAGCCATCGTATCACCTGGATCCCAGCAGTTGCTGATCATACAGCGAGTCAAACAATACTTACTCCAAAGTAACCAGCCACAAAGTTTGCCTCAGCCCAAGAAGAGGTGCCAGCATCTTCCAAGAGACAAGCCATCGTATCACCTGGATCCCAGCAGTTGCTGATCATACAGCGAGTCAAACAATACTTACTCCAAAGTAGCCAGACACAAAGTTTGCCTCAGCCCAAGAAGAGGTGCCAGCATCATCCAAGAGACATGCCATGGTATCACCTGGATCCCAGCAGTTGCTGATCATACAGCGAGTCAAACAATACTTCCTCCAAAGTAGCCAGCCACAAAGTTTGCCTCAGCCCAAGAAGAGGTGCCAGCATCATCCAAGAGACATGCCATGGTATCACCTGGATCCCAGCAGTTGCTGATCATACAGCGAGTCAAACAACACTTACTCCAAAGTAGCCAGCCACAAAGTTTGTCTCAGCCCAAGAAGAGGTGCCAGCATCATCCAAGAGACATGCCATCGTATCACCTGGATCCCAGCAGTTGCTGATCATACAGCGAGTCAAACAATACTTACTCCAAAGTAGCCAGCCACAAAGTTTGCCTCAGCCCAAGAAGAGGTGCCAGCATCACCCAAGAGACATGCCATGGTATCACCTGGATCCCAGCAGTTGCTGATCATACAGCGAGTCAAACAATACTTACTCCAAAGTAGCCAGCCACAAAGTTTGCCTCAGCCCAAGAAGAGGTGCCAGCATCATCCAAGAGACATGCCATGGTATCACCTGGATCCCAGCAGTTGCTGATCATACAGCGAGTCAAACAATACTTACTCCAAAGTAGCCAGCCACAAAGTTTGCCTCAGCCCAAGAAGAGGTGCCAGCATCATCCAAGAGACATGCCATGGTATCACCTGGATCCCAGCAGTTGCTGATTATACAGCGAGTCAAATAATACTTACTCCAAAGTAGCCAGCCACAAAGTTTGCCTCAGCCCAAGAAGAGGTGCCAGCATCATCCAAGAGACAAGCCATCGTATCACCTGGATCCCAGCAGTTGCTGATCATACAGCGAGTCAAATAATACTTACTCCAAAGTAGCCAGCCACAAAGTTTGCCTCAGCCCAAGAAGAGGTGCCAGCATCTTCCAAGAGACAAGCCATCGTATCACCTGGATCCCAGCAGTTGCTGATCATACAGCGAGTCAAATAATACTTACTCCAATGTAGCCAGCCACAAAGTTTGCCTCAGCCCAAGAAGAGGTGCCAGCATCATCCAAGAGACAAGCCATGGTATCACCTGGATCCCAGCAGTTGCTGATCATACAGCGAATCAAACAATACTTACTCCAAAGTAGCCAGCCACAAAGTTTGCCTCAGCCCAAGAAGAGGTGCCAGCATCATCCAAGAGACATGCCATGGTATCCGCTGGATCCCAGCAGTTGCTGATCATACAGCGAATCAAACAATACTTACTCCAAAGTAACCAGCCACAAAGTTTGCCTCAGCCCAAGAAGAGGTGCCAGCATCATCCAAGAGACATGCCATGGTATCACCTGGATCCCAGCAGTTGCTGATCATACAGCGAGTCAAACAATACTTACTCCAAAGTAGCCAGCCACAAAATCGGCCTCAGCCCACGTGAAGGTACCAGCGCCTTCCGTGAGGCAAGCCATGGCCCCGCCAGGGCCCCAGTAGCGGTCGTGGCGGTCGCACTTGCTCGGCCGACTGCAGGCCGCACAGAGAGAGGGGAACTGCGCTTCTGCAATCATTAAAAAAAACTACATTAGGTGGTAATTTTATTCAAAACAATTTCTCCATATATCTGTTCATTTTCTGAGGTTTGGTTGATTACTATATACAGGGTGGCCCATTCAAATCGGTCAGTATGGGAAAGTCTAAAACTATAAGACATACGAAGATTTGTTCTTAGGAACCATGTCACCGATTTTACAAGTAGAGAGGTACAAACAACCATAGAGACAATTTTACATGCCTGAACTTGTTGAATATTGTAACGGTGGTCACTTTGAACACCTACTATGATAAATTAAAGTATGTGAAAAAAATGCATTTTATTCATTTTAGACATTATGTTTCTTAGAGACATTTACTGCTTAAGACCTACACAAACGATATCTGAATAGAAATAGTGTAAGTTTATTTTTTCAAAATAACCGGGTTCGATTCCCTAGCTGGGTACAGTGTTTTTATTCAAATGTATGAATGCTGTTTTTCTTTTTATCAAAATCGGTGACATGGTTCCTAAGAACAAATCTTCGTATGTCTTATAGTTTCAGACTTTCCCATACTGACCGATTTGAATGGGCCACCTTGTATAGTCGCAGGAAGAGGCAGCTGCCCCTTTTTGTGTGAGCATTGGATGGCATTGGTAAGTTCTTGGTTGGACTGCTCCAGAAACGAAGCATTACACAATAACGTAGGTACGATACGTCAAGGATTTGAGAGAAGAATTCTTAGCAATTGTCCCTCAAGTATCGAATCATATCTTAGCCTTAACCTCATTCACGGCTTAGCTGTAGTTACCTCGTACTTCTCTGTTACATACAAGAACAGCCTGATTCTTACAATCAATCGCAAGAAATACGAATTTGCACCTAAGGCTCGTCACTGCGACCGAATTTCGTCCCTGAATTCCGCCGGGCTCATTCCGACTGCAGCTTCATTTCATACAATATCTATGGCCCTATTACAAACGCCCTACGTCTCAGTAATCTTTGAACTTACTTAGCTCAGCATCTCTCTTAGCATCCAGCACCCAGGGTCCAGCGCGGCACGCCTTCCCAAAGAAGTCCGCCATGGCCTTGATATCGTTCTCCGCGACCGACAGGCTCTCGTTGCAGGACTTCACCGTCACCAGCGACTCTAAATACTGGAATAGGGAAATTTATATAAACATTTTGAGACAAATGGGGTAGAACGTCACAAATCTTTGCCATCCCTCACAGGTGCTGACGAGAATTTGCTTAGGGTAGTTTAGGTAATAGTAGGTTAATTCAAGCGCTATGAACAGTTTTCAAGTCACAAGGTTTGAATGTAACAGTAACCAACTACGTAGGTAGGTACTTTCGGGAACCCTAATTACGAAACCGTACCAAGAAACCGGATTCGAGAACCTTTTTTCCGGGGGGAAAATCTATTATGGATACCACCGCACTGCGGGGACAGTGCGGGGACTATGTCGGACTTGCAATGACTAAAAACCCCCCGATCGTCCTCCTACCTCATTTCGGACGGGTCTGGGATCTCCTTCGGAACGCACCAGTGCCGCCCTAGAGTGACACCTCTGTGGGTCCCACCCACGGATCTATACCTAAACCGGATTGAGTACAAACTTTTATGAGCCAATCAAAATTGAACCATATTCCGGCGTGATACAGTTCATATCCTGTTATGACAGACAGACTAGGGAAAGCGGTCCGAGCGAGAGCAACCAACCAGAGGGCGGTGTCCCACTCGCACAGGTTGCCAATGTAAAAAAAAAATATGTTGCGGTAATTTAGAATACTGAAAATAAGTACTTGCTTATACTAACTAGTACTGTATGTTTATTTGGGATAATTTACATTTGACTTCATTTGTAATTGTATAAAATATTAACATTATTAACTGACTAAAACCTAGTATTGCAATAAATATAGTAGTATTTTTCGAATATTGATTGGTATCCCCAACGTTAATGGTGTCAAATTTGAAACTATGAAAATATGCGGCTAATGAAATCAGTTGAAAATGGTGAAAACGTGTTGTGTAAAGGGCTGTAAAAGTGAAAGTTTTATTAATTGTGGAATATCATTTCACAGGTAAGGAACAATTTGTTATATTTTACGATAAAACGGCAAGACAAATGTCAAACTTATTAGGGTGTCTATGACTTGGGCTGTTTTTGCAGAAATATTCGTTAGTACGTGTTTAGTGACAAAACCTTTTCTCAAGGTCAGTTGAAATTCAATCTTTTAACACTTTTCTTATTAGTACGAGCTTTTGTTTAACTTTGTTGTCGTTCCAATTTTTTTACCATTTTTCAGCTACTTGCCGGTATCCAATTGAGCTGAAATTTAGCATAGGTACTTATGTACACGTTCGGTAACAATGCAATATTATTATTATATTGCATTGTTACCTACCGCACTCATGTATCATGGCACCACCGTGCTGATCTGATGTTGGGAAATTGACTTAAATGTTAATTTTGCTTGAAGAAGCGAGTAATTTATACCCTAATACATCTATAACCACGGAAGACCATCACGAAATTCAAACTATAAAGGCTATTGCCTCGTCTTTTTTCAATTTACGCATGGCTCGTCACGGGAAAACACATTTGTTAAGAGATTTGGGAAATAAAGTAGGGCTTAGGCAAAAATTACACAAAACTATATTGTTTAACAATGTATGATACATAAACCTATGATTAACGAAAATAAATATTTCTTTGAAAAAATGCTTATTTTATTTACTACCTAATTTCGTTTAAATTTCATTGTACATAGAACCTATATTAAAAATAATCATCATATCCACAGATGTACTTGGTCACCCTAATTAAAACGAGATGCAATCCTCAAGTTTGGCTTCTCTGTCGGTCACACTTTTTCGTCACAGTACTCAATCCGGTTTAGGTATAGATCCGTGGTCCCACCATATATTTACATAGACGATCGCAGCCCCAACTGCGACCGTCTTCGACCCCAAGGATCCCCTTTTAGTCGCCTTTTACGACAGGCTGAGGATACCCTAGCCATATTCTATGTCCTGGCTACAGCAGTCTCGTCTAATCCACACCAAGCCCTATATAGCACATGGAGCTGCCGTTCAAGACGGCATGTCCTGAGGACACAATGTCTCTGACTTTTGCAATACATACCCCAGAGAGCGTCTCACTCAGCGGTCTCCGCTCATCTGCACCAAGTCCTATATGGCACATGGTGCTGCCCTTCAGGATCGAGTACCGGGACGAGACGGTGTCCAGCTCTGGCAAGAGACTCTTGTTGATGACAGCTACTATGCTGCTCGCGAACTTGCCTGGAAATTGATCGATAAACAGCATATTATAACCTTAACGTTCAAAGCCGGGTAACGAGGTTTTAAATAGGTGTATGAGCGTAACAACCTTCGCTCGCTACAACTATCGAGCCGCTTCATAGTTGTAGTGAGCAAAAATGTTGACAGGCATAAGGAGTAAGGACGTGTGTGTTTGTAGAAGCACGTCTAGGTCCGGTATTTCAATGTTTATTAGTTAACGGTCATATAGCATTTCGTCCCTCTCTCACATGCCTACGTACTCACTGACAATCGTTTAACACGCTTTGCGCACTCCAGAAGAGTCACATACACGAGTCAATTCGGCAGGTTAACTTTTCGATGCATTCCTTTTTAGTAGATATAACAAATTTGGAGCAGGGGTGTATGATGGTTGCCATTTTATCACTTATCGTTGTGGATAAGAGTTGTCAGAACGTGACGAATGCCTTATCCACGACGATAAGTGATAAAATGGCAACCATCATACGCCTGCTGCCCAACAGCAATATGGACGAATCGCGATATTCGCAATATGGACGAATCGCGATATATGTATGAACAACAACTGCTAGGATCCACGTGATACCATGGCGTGTCTATCGGAAGGCGCTGAAACCTTTACTGAGGCTGAGGTTGACTTCGTGGCTGGCAACTTTTGTATGACTCGCTGTACGATTAGCAACTGCTAGAGTCGAGGAGATGCCATGGCGCCTCTCGGATAATGCAAGGACGTTCATACGGACGAAGGTTGACATCGTTGGTACTTTGGAGTAAGCGTTGTATGAAGATTAAGTGCGGCAGACATGACCGCTACTGAAGACCTGGCGGAGCAAAGACTTGTCTGTCGGAAGGTGCTGGACGTTGTGGCTGATGGTTACTTTGGAGTAAGTGTTTTACGTACGTCTAGCAAGTTAGATAACCACAGCCGCTCCTGGGGTCGTGATGCTTCCTGCACAATTATCAAATCTTACTTGGGTCCGGTCCGACTGGAGTCACTGCTTAAGCATGCTTGTCTCTTTGGTTACTTCAGGATAAGTGTTATAGGATCCCGTTCTGCAACTAAGGCTACTAATACTAATAGCGATATGGACGAATAGCAACATTGACGAACTGCGTGAAGGATACTTGACGAACTACATAATGGACGGACTGCGACTTGGACGAATCGCATGTTAGCTACCAATTCTTCGGTTTTGATTTAATTAGTTCCGCCTGGATATTATCTAAGTATAAAACACAAACATACGCGGCCGCAGTCGCACTTCGTCAGTGACCAGCACATGGATGTCAGCCCACTGCGTGGCGATGAGATCCTCAGGACTGAAGACGCCGAAGTCCACCACACCCTTGCTCATGCGCCGGAGGCAGTCTAGTCTGCAATAATGATAAATAAATATTAGGGGACAATCACAGATCATTAATATATTCCTATGCTTTGAGGGGACAATCTTACACAAATCCCTCTCTCGAATGCTACGGTTGTGGATTCAAAAAAAAATACTTAAATATGGTATGAATGGTAATAGTCTAATAGTCACGACTAATCGTTTGATGATCAAGGGTTCTAATTTGGCAGGGTGATTCATATGAGCCCTTAGAACATTTGATTGACGTCATCAATTTTTAACTGACTTCAATAATTTTTTATGAATGTTTGTTCCCCGATAACTTGATCACGTTGGCCCATTTTGATAATTATAATTATTTTTTGTTTTAAAGCAGGTACCCCGAAATTGGTCCCATATAAATTTGGTGAAGGGCTGATGATGAGATCTAGGAGGAATAGAGGGAACTCCTCGAATTTGATAGGCACGCATATGCTAATTTCGGTATTTTCTGTCATGGTCATATTGAACCCCTCAATGATGAAGGCATTTCACAGATTCCGATGAAATTTCGTTGACAGCAACCAATGGCTTGCAGGTTTCAAAAAAAGTTCTAAAGTATATCTATACCTGTCTTGCCCGATGACGCATTCTACGCCGGATTCTGTCTGGTCGAGCACGGGACAGTACTTGCTCGCGCGCTTGTACGACCCACGCCCCTCCACTACGCACAGCCGCACTGGAAACAAAAACAAATACAAACCTTAGAACAGGTTTCATTAACTTATTACTAGCAGCTCTGTGAGCTGTAGACAATGACATCACGGTTTTTAGGGTTCCGTAGTCAACTTCATAGTCAACCCTTATAGTTTCGTAGTATTCTTTGATCTGTGGTTTCGTCATGTCTATCCGTCCGTCCGTTCGTATGCCGAGTTTCTTACGCCGGTTCTTCTCATGGCAGAGGTTTTCCGAACCGGTGGTAGTTTATTGACGTTCATAGGTGCATGTAATATGCCTAATTTGAAGAATAAACTACTTTTACTTTACTTTTACTTTTATGTCACAGCCGATTTACTCGGAGACTATATTAAGCACTATTTTTGAAGATTTGTTGTGTTACAGCTAGAGACATATGTATTTACACAGCTCCCTCACTCACATAGCACATCCTCGGGAGCGCTGACGACCTTTAAGTACGATAAGTTTAAGTTTATAGTTGTCAGGATTTACTTCTTAACCGCCGACCACATATAGTTGCTATTACTTGTTGTTTGTTTTTTTTCTTCTTCTCTTTCATAAATTGTATATTATTACGTGTGGCAATAAAATATATTTTAAATGCAAGTCTCAATGATTACTTAACCAAAACAAACAAATTTTAATGAACCCACTTAAAATTTCTAAACAATCAACTACTTACAAGTTGTCATTGAACTTTTCCAGTCGCGGAATGAAAAGGCTCGTCACTTTTCAACTCTATTGTAATGGCGTTAAGGTCCTTTTTTATCCGCGACTATACTTTAAGTAACATCTTCCCATACAAATCTCCGTCAAGTAAACCCACTTGAATCTGAAGTGATTTATAACTGTTACTTAAATTAGTTACAAGTTATTGTTTGATTTGACAGTACATTAAGCACGCCTACTTACGCGCCTTGGCCTACTTTATTCGGAACTTTAAAAAAGTTTTTTTATCTACACACAGGGACTCGGTTCTCGAAAGTGCCAAAAATGGACTAATTTATTACTTAGAATTGTAATTACTACATTTGACTAATTGACCGAGCGAGCGAAGCGTCTCCGTTTCAGCTTTCGACAAAAATTCTTGCATATGTCCGTCTGTCTGTCTGTCCGGATGTTCTTCTCTGTAGATCGCATTTTTCAACCGAGTCTTGTGAAATTTTGTGAGCAGGTTCGATTATTATATAGATTAAATTTTTTTGTCGAGCCAGTTTTAGGAAATTTTGAAATTTGAAAAAACATTGTTTTTGCTAGTTCTACTCACAGTGGCTCTGTAGCAGTTATTAAAACACCCAAGTTTTCATTGCAAAGTTCGCATTGTGCCGCGGTAGATAATCAAGGGGCTGTTCATTTATTACGTGACGATTTATGGGTAAAGGGTTCGGAACAAGTCTTATTTTTTATTTGGGTACAGGAGTTCTATATTGTTTTTATGTAAAATCAAAAAGTAAGTAAATATGATAATATTATACCTACGCACATGCGTGGGTCATACTAAACTACTTACCTAAACTTTTTATAAACACAAACCAATATATTTTTTTTATTTTATTTCATGCAGTTTCTCTTTGCAATACAGTAAAGTACTACTACTTTACTTACATAATAACAGGCTACCCGCACATAGCCCGCGGTCGTTCGCCTGCCGAGCTCGCGTAAGTACCTACCACGCAAGTGTGTAGTCAGCGCGACAAGTCAGTGGGCTGGCGCACGTTGCTGTGAGCGGCCGCGAGCTTAATAATTATTTCGGCGCAAATACGGGCATGCGGTCGGCGCCATGACAGCTCAAAGGAAATATTTCGACGTGTATTGGTTGTACAAATAATCAGCACAATACCACTTTGTCGTTTGTTCATTTACCTTAAGATGTAGAAAGATAAGTTTTTTTACTATAATGCATAAATTAGAAAAAATTGAAATTGACTTAGATAATATTTCTGAATTGAAATGAAATGAAAATGGGTTTCTGCTCATATACGGGTTGTATATAAACAGATACAATAATCCCTTTATTTCGTTAGTAGGTAGTTATTGATCAGCAGGGCACTAATAATTCAAAGACTTAGCATAAACAATTATCTAGGTATTTTTAGTCGCAATAAATAACTAATTACTGGGAATGACGTAACTTATTAATTAAGTCTCATTTATTGTTAACAGTTCATTGACTACAATGTGAATACATATGAAACGTAACTTACACTCTGTTGTTTATATTTTCAATAACTAAAATACGAACACGCGAGCAAAGCCGCGAGAAACACTATTGTTTACATTTCGCCGCGAAGGCGCAGCGTCGAATGACGTCACGCCGGCCTTCTTAAAGTTAGAGCGAGATGGGCATAATCACCGCGCCGACACGCCCCCTTTCTAAGTAAGTGCAGTATCTGTTACGAAGTAACTTGTATTTCATCTGTGGTGGGGGTTCATAAAGTGGTCCAAAGATGTCTTACGTAATAAATGAATAGCCCATAAGTTCTGTGCTACCGGACTCACGGCCAAACGTTAGTCTTGCACAATATTTGCATAATTGATCATAATACGAACATGTGTATGTGATAATAACCTATATCAATATAGTTAATACTGTTATTATATTAGTGATTATATGTTATTTTCTTGTCAATTCATCTTAGCGTTGTTTACCGGTAGATTTTCCTTGTTAGCGTCTTCCAAGAGCTATATGGTAACGCTAAAATGTGCGATTGCGAGTAAGTAAACTAAAATGATTTTTTGAACGTGAACGGACGATCTGGTCAAGATTGCGGGAAGCCGTTGGACGAGGGCGGCGCGGGACCGGTCATTGTGGAAATCCTTGGGGGAGGAAGAGGCCTTCGTCCAGTGGACGTCTTTCGACTGATAAGATGATAATGATTTTTAGGGTTCCGTAGTCAACTAGGAACCCTTATAGTTTCGCCATGTCTGTCCGTCCGTCTGTCCGTCCGTCCGTCCGCGGATAATCTCAGTGACCGTTAGCACTAGAAAGCTGAAATTTGGTACTAATATGTATATCAATTACGCCGACAAAGTGGTAAAATAAAAAGTGGAAAAAAATATTTTATTAGGGTACCTCCCCTATACGTAAAGTGGGGAGTGTTTTTTTTTTTCATATATTGTTAGATAGGTATTTAAAAATAAATAGGGGTTTACTAAAATCATTTTTTGATAATGTTAATATTTTCGGAAATAATCGCTCCAGAAGTAAAAAAAAATGTGTCCCCCCCCCTCTAACTTTTGAACCATAAGTTTTAAAAATATGAAAAAATTCTCAAAAGTAGAACTTTATAAAAACTTTGTAGGAAAATTATTTTGAACTTGATAGGTTGAATAGTTTTTGAAAAAATTACAAAAACTACGGAACCCTACACTGAGCGTGGCCCGACACGCTCTTGGCCGGTTTTTATTTTTGATGTGATCGCCCGTCTCCTAAAGGTAATAAAGTAATCTGATGTGGCTCTCCGATGCGATGACGCCAGACGTCATCAAAAAGGAGAGTAAAGTATTGAGCATACCCGCATTTTTCATAAAAAAGCCCAACTTTAAATGAAGCAATTTTTTTATGATGAATGTAACAGTGTATGGAAGGTGTTTACGTTTTGCACATACATATCCTTGGCGTCGACTGTACCTACGTACATAGCGGTCGTATGATAGTTGCTATTTTTAACCGACTTCAACATTTCAAAAGAGGAGGTTATCAATTCGGTTATATGTTTTTTTTTTAATGTTTGTTAGTCCATAACTCCGTCATTTCTTAACCGATTTGGAAAATTCTTTTTTTGATTGTAAGTATATATATCCAAATTGGTCCAGTTTTTGTCAAAACGCAGTTCTGATGATGGGATCCATGAGGAATTGAGGGAACTCCTCAAATCTTTAAGGCAAACATATAGTGATTTTTGTGTTTTTATCAACAAGTCAAGCATTTTCATCCAAAAATGTGACATTGGATGAAGTGGAACTGCTCATGATGATCAGAACAGAACTCTTCAACGACGAAAAGTTCACGTTTGGCGATTTGTCCTCCTAGCTGTGTTTGTTAAGCAATTTCTATTTTCACGATTAATTTTTGTCATGCTTGATTTCTGATGATGGGATCCATGAGGAATTGAGGGAACTCCTCAAATCTTAAAGGCAAACATATAGTGATTTTTGTGTTTTTGTCAACAAATCGAGCATTATCATACAAAAATGTGACATTTGATGAAGTGGAACTGCTGATGATGATCAGAACAGAACTCTTCAACGACGAAAAGTTCACGTTTGGCGATTTGTCCTTCTAGCTGTGTTTGTTAAGCAAGTTCTATTTTTACGATTGATTTTAGTCATGCTCGAGTTCTGATGACGGGATCCATTAGAAATCGAGGGAACTCCTCAAATGTGAAAGGCACACAAATAGTGATTTTAGTATTTTCATGAACTAATCAAGCATTTTCATTCATAAAAGTGACATTTGATGAAGTGGAACTGCTGATGATGATCAGAACGGAACTCTTCAACGACGCGTAGTTCACGATTGGCGATTTGTTCTCTTCGTTTTGTTTGTCAAGCAAGCAAGGTTTTTTCATGATTTCATGAGGAATTGAGGGTACTTAGTCTTCTACCATTATAAACATATATTATAGCCATTTTTATTTTATTGTATATCTATCTAAGAGTGCACCATCTAAGTATAATAATCTTTTACCGGCCTCCCCAATGAAGTCGGTTTTTTTTTCTTAAGAATTATATCATTATCACTTATCGTCGTGGATAAGACATTCGTCACGTTGCGTTCTGAGAAGTGTCCGACCGAAACATGTTTTTTTGCCGAAACCGTAACCGAAGGTTCGGTTTTTGCCTCTAGTTTCGGCCGAAACCGAAACTTTTACAGACGTGTTAAAATCGTTGAATAAAATGTCAGTAGGCCGTTCTTTGTAGACATACGAATCATATGATCAATAAAACACCTATAATCCGTGTAGGTGGTATGAATTAAACAAGTTTTTTTTAAATACCACTTCGGTGGCAAACAAGCGTAAGGCCCGCCTGATGGTAAACCGTCACCGCAGCCTATGGACGTCTGCAACTCTAAGGGTGACACATGCGCGTTGCCGACCCTCTAAAATTGTATACACTACTTTCTTGAAGAACCCCATACTGTAGTCCCTCGGGTCCGAGGGAGGAAATTCCTCTGAAACCGTAGCGTATGTGACCATTTAGGTTCTAAGGTGTGAAGGTGAATGCCCTGCGGACGGCGAGCGGTGCGATGGTAGAAAGTTATACAAGCCATAGGACACTCACAAGTCACAAGGAGGCAAAGTTTCTTCTTAAACTTAACGGTTCAATATCGCTCGTGAGTTTGGGATCGTCCACGATTTGCACAGCACGTCTCTGAAGCAATTCAAAAGGCCCAAGCTGGTATCCAGGTGCTCCTGCCCAGAGGTGACAGAAAACTCAGTGGGGACGGGCTTGTGACTTATATCATAGAAGTCTCTCCAGGGGTGATGTATCGCTTCGCTCTATTGAGCACAGCTTTTTAGATGCCAGCCTGGCTTTGTCTTCTACGTAGCTCCGAAACTAGACGTCGCTGGAAATGTCGACACCAAGGATCCCAATAACTCTCTGAGATGGAGAAAGCTGTGTCTTGGAATACGCAAAAATGAATGGGTTTTTTTCGTAAAGCACGCGTATAGATACTTGTGTCTTGGTGGTGTTGCACTGTACCAGATTATCCTGGCTGGATTATTCACGCCTTTTTTGAAGAGTCCCATGCTGTAGCCCTTTGGTAATACCTCGGCAGGCTCATTCCGCAACCCGTGTTCTGGGTATAAAGTACCTATTGAAACGCACTGTACAAGAACGCAATGGCTCCAAGGTGTGGGGATGTGCTCGATGGCGAGAGGTGCGATGATGATAGGTAGCTGCGGGCATCAGGGCATCATGTCATACATAGGCCTCGCCCAGGAAATGCCAAACCAATCAATTAGGAGCTACCCGCATCCAGCGGACCCACGCGACCTTAATCAGGTCATCAGCCCATCTCAAGCCTCAGCAACCTTGTGCGGGCATTCCTACGCTACGTCATCCGGTAAGTGGTCGCCACTCGAGAACTCGCTTGCCCCACCGACCATCAGTTCTCCAGGCAACATATCCCGCACCTGCCACTTTAGTTTGGCAAGCTTTCAGGCTATGTCGGTTACTTTGATTCCTCTGCGGGTATCGTCGTTTTTAGATCTTGCAGAATACCTTGGAGTATAGGCCATACCCTCTCCATCGCTCGTTGAGTGACTTTGACCCTCCTTTTTCGGAGCCATAGGTCATTAATAGCAACACTCACTGGTCAAAGACTAAGTGTTGACGAGAGGATAATCGATACATGACGAAAAGATATTGCATCTCCCGAACGCTACCCAGCCAAGTCATTTTAGACAATTGATCTCCTTCTCGAAACTGCACCTGCTCAACTGAACCGTTTGTCCTAGGCTCAGGGACAGTACACAAATTTGTCGACGACTTTGAGCGTAGTCTCCAGTTAATATCAGAATATTAACTGGAGTACGTACTAGATACATGGACGTTAGTTATGATCTTCGTTTGGTCCATGTTCATCTTAAGAGCAACTTCTTCAGAGGCCCACCTTAGATAATCGAGTACTTAAGTTCTCCATGGTCTCAGTTTTGAAGAAGAAAAACCAAACCTTCTGAAAGGCATGGAACAGGGTTCCATGCCTTTCAGAATGACTAAATCGAACAGCTTCTAAACCGGATATAAAATTAACTAAAATAATATTTTGATCTTTAATTTTAATAAATCGCAATCAGCCAGCCTCGAAAGACTAATTAGAATTCACGATCCCAAAGTAGGTACAATGTTGTAAGTTTCGGCACGACCGAAAGGTTCGGCCCTTTTTTGGCCGAAACCAAACCTTCGGCCGAAACATGATTTTTAGGCCCAAAACCGGCCGAAACCGAAACCGAAACTTCGGTCGAACACTAGTTCTGACAAACGAATGCGAGAGTGACGGGTGTCTTATCCACGACGATAAGTGATAAAATAAAATGACAAGCATTATACGCCTGCTGCAGAATAAAATTTATTAAATAAATAGTAGTTAGGAGTATACTGTTTCTGCGGCACCCCTGCGGCGCGGCCCGAAGGGCCGAAATTTTTTTTGGTTTTTTGCTGCGGCAGGTTTTTTTGGGTGTCTTTTTCGTGTGAATTTGAAATGCAGCTATGTGATATGTGACCCCCCGTTGTTTTATGTTTATGACAGGTGTGGGTGCATTGTTGTTTTTTTGCTGCGGCAGGTTTTTTGGGTATCTTTTTCGTGTGAATTTGAAATGCAGCTATGTGATATGTGACCCCCCGTTGTTTTATGTTTATGACAGGTGTGGGTGCATTGTTGTTTTTTTGCTGCGGCAGGTTTTTTGGGTATCTTTTTCGTGTGAATTTGAAATGCAGCTATGTGATATGTGACCCCCCGTTGTTTTATGTTTATGACAGGTGTGGGTGCATTGTTGTTTTTGTTAAAAGATTGCTGTTTTGAGACGATTTGCGTATTTTATTTAAAAACGATTTATTTGATTAGGATCAACAGTCTGTTTTTGCTCTATTCCCACGCAAAGGTAGGTAATTAATTACATTCTGTGAACAGCAATATATTTTAAAATTAATGTTGACGGAAATGATCGTGAGAATGACATGGGTTTTCTATTTGATTGGGTATAAATAAAAGTAAAGAACATTTGAAGCTAAGCAGGTTCAAACACGCCCCATCCGTTGGAATATTGCAGTAAAAAACTAGTTGTTTCGTGTCGTAACATGCAACGAACAGATGTTCATTTTTATGGGGGTAACATATTTATTGTCTTATCTGTGACATGTGAGCGTGTATTATATTTGGGAAAAAAACGATAAATATCAGCAACTATTACGAAATGTCATGCTTGTCGTATTTTATTGGTCACTAAACTACCTAAAGATCATTTAAATCTATGCAGGTTCCATTTCCAAGAATATTGCAGTAAAAAACTAATAAAATTCCACGTCTTGCTACAAGTTAGAACGTGTTGTATCAAATGAACAGGTACCTGTTTTATTAATAGATTTTTTTCTCCTAACCGCTACGTGTGTCCCGGTGTGTGTGTGTGTGTGTGTGTGTGTGTCTGTCGTGAATAAAAGCAAAGCTCAAATCCAGAGGGCCGCCATTCGCTCAGATTAGTTTGTCTGAAAACCGTGTCAAGTGTTAAATAAAAGTGTACTAAAGTAGATAGTTGTCAATAGTTTTAATTTTTCTTGCTACGAGTTAAAATGGAGGTAAGTCCCACATTAACTAATTAATTATGTGCAAAAATTACATGTTTCCATTTGTATCAAGCATCTCACATGTTTTTTTGGTTGTTTTAGATATCAAACGAGAATTCCCTTGAGTACACTATGAAAAATTATTATTATAACAATTTGAGTGACGATGAAGCCCAATGCTCAAAACCACTTATAATTCAAGCACAAAAACGAACCAACAACATTGATGCATTTTTTGATAAGCCTAAAAAGAAGCAGGCTACAGAATATTCATCTACTGTCGCCAAGTCTACAAATGGAGGCACTAATTATATATCTTCTCGCGTAGATGATGTTACAAAGATCACTCATGTCGTTAAAATTGACGTCTACGATATAAAAAAATTGCGTGGTATCCCAAACGATCAGCACTGGAAATTCGCGGATACTAGAATCAAATACTATACGCAGGGTGAAGAAGATGACTTTTATTCTAACACAAAAGAATTGATTTACAATATTACGAAAGATATTGCAACAAAAAACGATTGCAAGAAATATTTTATCAACGCTAAGCCATAAATTATATCTTACTCCACCCACAAGCAACTCTCCCCCCACCAACGAACAAATGATTTTTGGGGCTATATAAAGTTCGACACCGCAAAAGAAACCATACCGTATCTCTATTAACACCCGTGAAAGTCAAGCTGCACAATGGATCTACAAAACTCACAATACGATGAAGAGCTTTATGAACGCTGCGAAGACGTGGATCTATATAACTCATTTTACGACGAAGATTTGAGTAACCTCTGCGACGACGCTGAAATGCTCCATGCGTCATCAAACGGTTATTCACCAGCTTTGCAACCTATATTTTCGGGGTATGTCGGTAACCCTCTTTTGATAGAATGGGAAGATGAAGAAGACACAGAAATGTATGACATGGAGACGAGACCTCCAAGTGGCGATGCATATGAACCCATAGCATATGAAACATTGCGTTTGCCTGCATTTAAAAGTGATGAACTATTTATGGAGTGTGAAAAGTGGTGTGATATGCAATAAGGATTTCAGCTTATTGATGTAATAAAATGAAAACCGTTCTGTATTATTGTTTTTATTTTAATGTGTTACTTTTGTTTTAATGTATGAAATACTTGTATGTGAAATAAATGGTTTCAACGATCCTCTTGCATTTTTGATGAATTGATAATGTTGTATATGTTTACTAAGAATTAGTGAAGGAAAGAAAAGACAACTTTTAATAAAATATTTATTTATTTCGTAAAAACATAGATCTATACATATCTTCTATAATCAAATCATTATACATGGTATTTTCAAAAAATAAGTTTACAAAATCAAACATTGTTTTACCTTTGAACTTAAAATATATATAAACTAAACAGTATTTACCACAAACTGAAGTAAGATGGTTTTGAATTATTATATGGTTATAAAACCATTTTTTTGCATTCCGTTTTAAAAACAACTTATGATAACCAGAAGGTTTTCTACCAAATGAATCAAAATATTCACCATTACCATTAATATCAATATGAATTGCCACCCAGTGAGAGCCAGGTTTTGAGTCAGGGTCCAAATTACTTATGATATAAATCGGAAGATCCATGAAAACAGGGATTCTATTTGCCGCAAAAACATGCGATTCAATGGTAGGACAAATTTTTTTCATACATAATTGCAATTCCTTGGTGTCCATTACAAAGTATTGCATTTACCGATGAATTCGTTACTAAGGATTGGTAAAAAGTGGTACAATCTCTCATAAACGTATTATTATATATGTACATCATTCTAATTAACTGTTATAATCTACACTTACATCTCGATGTTTGTTTATTTCAATTATATTATCAAACTCTGCATAGACGACGCAATTAACGGTCGTGGTAAGAGCTTTTTCAAATCGAACTTCTAACCGTACACTACCATGTCTAACAAGATTCCAATGAGAAGTAGAACTCGCTGATAAATCAGGTGTTAAATCGAAACACATCAAACAATAACCGTTGCCATAATCTTCTCGACTTATTGAGTTCCCTTCATTAAGAAAATGAATACCCGTTCCAGAAAACAGAGTGTGATATGTTGTTACCATTAAATCGGTATTGAAAGATGGTTGTAGTGTTTTAGAAGGAATTTGATGACCGTCTACATACAAACTAAATAAGTTCATATCGTGGTGGTGGAAGTTAAAGGGATTATGTTTTAAACTTCCATTAAATGCTATATTATCAACAAAACCTACAATACACCTTTTTGGAACTTGACCGAGGAATATATTATCAAGGGATTTCCCTTGTACCCCTGATGGTATTGTAAGTACTTTAACTTCCGCTCTTGTGATGGGATATTTTGCAGTCGTTGAAGCTAAAACCTTTTGATGTGCAAGCAAAACACTTGGGTTAATTTTTGTTCTTCTTATTATTAAACTAGCATCCATTATGCGTACTTTAATTTTTTTTATCTTGAATGCACATTAGATTAAACGACTCTTTTGATCGTACTAATTTAACTCGAACTTCAACGCCATTTATTAAAAACTTTTCTTGATTAAAAATATCACCGTGTAAGTGTCCTATCATTTCAACTTCCTTACTATCTTTAATAAATTCTTGTCTTTTAGTCCAGCCTTTGTTAGCCGTATCAGTTCCATCCATATGACCCGAAGTGTCTTCATACCATAGCCCACATGTAAGATGGGACTGTTTTGCTGCAGGTCCATAATTTAGTAGGGTTTCCATATATGCACGGTACGCATATGTATTATTAGGCGGTGAAACTAGTTTTTGATTTAAATATATGTCCAACTGGTTAAACAGTGAATGTAACCAATTATTTACTGGAGCAACATGAGTTTCTGCGGATTTGATCTTAGTACCGTCTTGATTCAATACCTTGGCTTTGATATGTAGTAAAGTGTGAGACAGGTCAATATAGTCATCGCCTGATCCTGGAACTTGAAATTCAATAGGACCATCATCACTAAGAGACGAAATAGGTTTATAATGTATCCACTGCCCATTTTCTATACTTGTTTGCGTCGATGGCAGTGCAAATAAATCTAACTCTGACTTAGCGCATTCACATGAATGATGATGTAAAAATGACATGGTTTAATTAGAAAAAATATCGTTTGTATATTTTTTACTTTTTTTTGTACCTCTCCCCCGTAATGCTTTGGATGCAATGGTGCGCTCTCGTCTTTTTCGTATCATTTTATACCCAGACCCTGACATTAAAGAATAAATTTTTTCATCAGCTTTTCTTTTTAAATTACTGCTCGCATTCTTAAAACGAGACTTTATTGATTCGTCCATAGGGTGCGAATTCATCATGTCGGATAAAAGACCAACACCAGCATTTAATGCTTCTTTCCCAACCGTTCTAAATCCGCTAGATAACAGAGGAAATACCGATCTAAACAAGCCTCCTAAAAAACTTCCTATGCCATGCCCTCGCTGGTGAGGAACACCTTTATAAACAATGCCTACTCCTGAACCAGCTTGATGAGTATAATAATGTTCATATGGGCAGGGAATATTTTCACGTCTATAATTCATTTTATTCGTTGAAAATGTAGCTTCACGCATGAAGTTCCAAACTGAAATGGAACCTTTCCACCCGTATGCATTCTTATATCAATTTCAATAGTATCAAATTCTCTACGTAAAACTGGTATGTAATGTGCAGGAGAAAAGCTATGCATTTTATATGCTCCATATATGTATTTAGTTGGATCAAGTGGTATTATTCTTACTAACGATGTCATAACATCCCCTACTATTTGAGGTTGAACGATATCCGAATATATAAACAATTGTGATGGTAGACCCAAATATAAATTAGCAGGAAATTTTCCAATTTGACATTGAATAAGGTTCGTATTCGGTTTGAAACCTAGCTGGAGGTTTAGTATTGGTGTTGCACGTACGGAAACTATGTCTTTATGTGAAGTAGTGACCTTGATAACTTTCGATATTCCATCATAGCTAAATTTCACCTTATTTCTTAATAAGGAATTTTCATTAAAAGCAGATAAAAACTGATCCATGTCGTCATATGTCGTT
Source organism: Notocelia uddmanniana (assembly GCA_905163555.1). NCBI lineage: Eukaryota > Metazoa > Arthropoda > Insecta > Lepidoptera > Tortricidae > Notocelia > Notocelia uddmanniana. The sequence continues at coordinate 13,526,423 of LR991076.1, read as the reverse complement.
GCTGGAATATGTGACTTAAATTCAACATTAACAGGCGACACTTCGTTTGGTAATTTCACCATCTTTTTTACATAGACTGCGTTTTCATGTTCTTGAACGTTGTACATTGAACATGGGTAGTGAAACTCCACTAATCCGACAACCCATTCTCCTTCTAGTTTTATTGTCTTTGGGAGTTTGGTGAGAAAGTTTGCTGTTGTATTTTCGGGGAAATATTGCATAGAGCTGTTACTTAACAAAGTTAAATAAAAACTGTCATCACTCATGTTTCTTCTAAGCTAGAAGCAGGTATCCAACTATTAAATTTATTCGGATAACCTCTCTACTTCACAAGCACCTCCTTTCTGTTACCTACGCGTCTAGAACGTATTATTTTATCTATTTTATATATCATGGTGGGGTTATAAGTAACTTTCTGTAACTCTTTAGAATAGAAAGTGCCAGTGATTGGTTCATTTTGTAAGTCCTTCAATGTGTAAACAAGATGAGGCGACCTATTAATTATTGATTCGATTACGAACATTTCATCGCTCCAATTAGTTTCGTAACCTTTTTGAAATATGTGTTTATACTTCGTTATTCTGACATGATCACCAACATTTAAAGTACTATTACTAATTTTTTTTAATCCATTTTTTGGTGTATCGTATAAATTGGTCCAAACAGTCATAATATTGTTAAAATTAACATCTATCGGACGCATTTTAATACTTGAATGGTAACTGTGATTATATGAATAAAGGAGATCTTGTAAAATGTCAATGTATTTATAAGTATTTTTATGTGTAAAATAGCGCCACATTTTCATTTTTAATGTTCTTTGAAATCTTTCTACAATACTCGCCTTAATGTCAGGATTATTCGTTGTATAGTAGTTTATGTTTTTACTCTTAAAATATTGTCTTACCTCTTTGGAAACAAATTCAGTACCTTTATCGGATTGGATGTGACGTGGAGTTGCTCGAGCCTCGGTAAATATATCCTCAAAGCATTGTTTAACTGTTTCTGAATTTTTCTTTTTCATTGCCCTAGCAAAAGCATATTTACTAAAGACATCAATAACACATAATATATAATTAAAACCATCATTATATTTACTATATGTACGCATATCACTTAAATCTACTTGCCAAAGTTCATTATAGTTGGACAAAATGTACTTGTTTCGTGTAAAACGTCTTTGAACTGGTTTATGTAATGTATATGTTTCCTGGGACCGTAACCAGTTTGCTACCTCATCTTTGTTCATTCGACCATGCATTGCTTTAGCTAACTTATCAATACTACTGTAGCCAGCTGGATCAGAAACATTATAGTAAATCCTACTGATGTCTAATAGGGGGTCCATCTCTCCCAATCTATTTTCTTTTTTGATGATTCAGGAGTTTTGTAAGAAATTGGTGTTGATTGTCCTTTTGATTGAATCGAAGTTGATCTGGTATTTTTGTATATTGGGGATTCTTGAACCTCGTCGATCTGAAGACCATTTATATATTCCAGATTAGTTGGGTTACCTATACAAGATATAGGAACTTCAATATCTTTTAAAACTGAAGCAAACTGTTTCCAACCAATCGGTTTGGGACGTTTGAGAGGTCTCAGCGTGTCACTTATCAATTCTGTTATATTGCTTTCTGGGATAACTTGATTATTTACTACGATTTCCCCTCCTTCTTTCCACCAAATCTTCGGTTTATTTTTTAAAATATTGTCAATCAAAGATTGTCCTTTTTTCACATAACTTTTAGGAATTTTGTTTATGATGTGAGATGGAGTAAACTTCTCAGGGTAAGTATGATTCGAAGGAGAACTCGCAGCGTCACTTTCGAACGGTCTTGAATGTGGTAATGTAGCATTATGTTCAGTTTCCTCCTTTTTAACCATCGATTTGTCAGAATATTCTTGGTGGACATTATTTGTATCATCAATCATTATTGGCACCTTGAACGGTTTTCGATCTGATTCAGTAAAATGCAAAAAACGTTGTAGTGCTTGAGAATACAATGCCCATTTTTCGCGATCCTCTATTTTACTTTTCAGTATTTTTTGCATGTCCTCATCTAAGCGAGATAGGGAATTTAAAGGAGCATTTTCATTGTGTTTGAGCTTCTCAATAAAGTCTGGTTCTACTAAAATCATTTTCTTCGTGTTCTCCATTTTAACTATGTTAATGAGCTCAATAAACTACTTAATACAGCCCCCAGTATAATTGGTAAAAACGCACCACCCTTTTGCACTATAATAGTCTTCCTTAATTTTTGTTTCCCCTTAGAAACTAATTTGCGTAATATATTCTTATGTTTATTTAACCTGTTTTTTTCTAAATTGTCTAATGGAACTTTTCCCTTTAAAACGTTGTAAATGCACTCACAAATTATATTTATTTCATCTTCATCACATGCTTTCAGTAAAGCTTTACGATATTTTGGTTTGAGCGTATGCAATGCTTTAAGTAAATGTTGATATGTGGCTACTCTGTCAGGCATTATCTAGAACTGACCAAAACAGAATGACTACTGGTATATTTAAACCCTTTTTTTGGAATGTATACTGTACAACCTTTATCGAATGGAAATACCTTAGTTTTAAAACGACATATATCATCAGTGCTTTGTTTCAAATCTATCATCAGGTATCCATGAGCTGTCATAGTGGCATCTTTATATGCTTCTTCAACAAATTTTGTATTTTCTGGATAAACTTGTCGGGACAAGTAGCGTATTTGAGTTTTGTCTCGAGGATTTTTAAAATAAATAATGTAGGTTGTGTTCAAAGAGATATCACGTTGTCCTCTTCCTTGGTGAAATAAGTTTTGAGTTATATAAAAAACGCTTAAATTTCTGTGATGGCTACCTTTAGTAAAAATATCAACAATACGTCCATCTGACTCTCTCATTAAATCATCGATTATAAGCAGTTTAGGTTGTTTCCCATCAAACATACTTAAATCGGGAATACCTTGAACATAATCAACACCATTCAAGTTATAAAGTGGCTGCATTTCATCATAGCACCACAGCACTTGATTAAAATCTATATTACACATATGTGCTACATTTTTCAAAAAAATTGTGACAAAGTTTGATTTTCCACAACCACTTGGACCAGCAATAATAGCTGTAAATGGATGAATGAAATGGTACATTATAAAAACTGTCCTTCCTCACTAAAGGTTGTCTATAAAATAAAATACATTTATGAGGCTATAGATATATATATATGTATCCATAATCTAATATAAGCATATGGTATATGATTGGCATACATTTGCTTATAATGTAATAAATTAAAAATTAAACTTTTTCTTTTTCTGATATATTTATATTTGATGTAAATACACGATTTACAAAATAAAAGTTCTTAAAACTAAAATTAAAAATAAAAACTTATTTTAATATAAACAAAATTAAATCTAAAACCTCCCATGCAACGAACATTTTTTTTTTTTAATTTAAACAGTTAATACGTCAACTTGTAATTATATTTACTGATACTTAAATACTATGAATTATAGTTATTGATACTTAAATATTTGTAACTCTAGATCTACCTTAATTTATAATGACCCCAAGCTAAAGTGTCAAATGAATCTTTACACAGATATCTTTTTGTGTCACAAGATGATAACGAGATTTTATTTATCTTCTGTGTAAAAATTACATGCTTAATAGAACGAAATCGGTACATTTCCGATAATACATATTTTTTCTCATTTAAACAACTTTTATAATCTTGAATCTGAAACTTTTTAGTCACGCATTTATTTACACCTTTAGCCTTAGCCACTATACAGTCCTCAACATTTAAAGCGTACATTTTAGACCGTAATCCTACAAATTCCTTTAAAATTTTACCTTTATTTTCATCTTTAAAATATCCAATTATTTTTTTATTTATACATGGAAAATTGTAAATATTATTAGGCGCATAGTCAGATGTGTCGAAATATTTTTTCAAGTCATTTCTTATGTCATCGTAAAAATCCTCCGTAAAAATTTGATATATGAAACTATCTGTATCAGTATACAACAATTTAAGCCTTTTCTCGAATTTTTGTTGCATGTACCCATAATGAAATTGGTACATTAAAGTTTTTGATAAATCTAAAATACAAAAGCCTAAATAGATAGGCTTGTTATAAATTAGTTTAGTTTTTTTTTATTGTACTGCAGCTAAACTATCCGAAAAAATTGAAATGCTATGGAATTCAGGTCGAGCAATATAACTTTCAATTCCTTTGATATGACCATGATTTGCCCAATGCGTTAATAACTTAACATCGACCCTTTTCTCAATATTTTCCATTGTTTTTCCAAAAACTGCATTATTCATAAGTTTGTAAAAATCTTTTTCAAAGTCGCTTTTTGCAGCTATTCTTAATGTTGTGTTCAAATCGATATATTTTTTAAGCCAGTTAGTTTGTTTACATTTTAAGATTCTATGAACTTTAGTTAAATTTAATCCATTTTGTAAACATTGTATAAGATTTCTATAGTGTATAATGTATTTTTGTTTATTTTTCAAATTTGGAACCAATTTTTTTTGTCTACTTTCATCAATTATGTGCTCAGCACAAAATGGTAGATCTGAATGGGAATTATGCAATGAATCAGGGTATTCAAGATCGACTTCTAAAATGTATCCAATGTCAGCTTTGTTAGAAATATTAAAATCCGTAGCAGGATCAACCCATTCAAATTCACCTACAGGAAGATATTGCGACATCGCCCAACCATACAAGTTATTAGCGTCAAGGTAAATGAGATAAGATGACGGCTTATCAGGATCAAATTCTGCCATGTAGTGATTATTTGATTTAGCATATCGATTACTACATTGTGATATACCACCTCGTAGCCCTTTTTTAATAAATGAAACTTTATCAAAATCGGTTAAAAGTTCAAGTTTAATCCCGGTCATTTTAAGCATAGCATCCCAACTGAGACCAGGTGCCGTAAAATAATGAGCTGGATCCAAGCTATATGTTTCAAGGCAAACGGAGCGAAAATTCTCAAATATATCTGTTAATAAGAGTACGTCTGTTTTTAAATACAAATTAGAATAATCTAACATTTTTTTACAATTGAAATGAGTCCAGACGTTTTGTGCATGTTGATAATCTTCACTTGTTATACAGCTATCTGTTAAGGAACTATAAAAGTGGCATATTTCAGGCAGTGATGACGCTTCAAGCGATTTACTCGATTTCATGAACTCATATGGAAATATCCCCTTTTGCTTCAGAAGTTTAAAATCTCCATCTGTAGGATATTGCTTCCTTAATTCATGAAATTGATTTTCTTGAAGATTTCTAGCTAAACTATCTAAACTACTCGACATGAACCTAAAGGAATCAACAAATCTCAGTGATAAGCATTTCTTATCAAATTTCAGTTGTTTGCTAAACGAAATATATTTTTCTTTATTTTGTGGGATAATGTCGATAGGTCCTTCACGGAAGTTCAAAGCTTTTACAATAAAATGTGCGTCGTAGTTGCTCAGATTGTGAAAAAATACTGGTACATATGAGGGAGGTATGAATTTATAATCACATGACTTATGTGCCACACCCTGAAATTTTCCCGTTATCCAATCATAGCTGAAAACGCTTTGGGATTTTAAGACATTGTTACATATAATACACTTATTATTAGCATCCCCAATTCTTTTTAAATCACTCTGATTTAATGGGATTGGATTTTTCCGAAAGTGAATGAATTTAATTATTTTTGCTAAATCATTATAAAGGGTGTCCATAAAAACTTTAGCACAATCTGGACCTGTATGTGAATAATACCGTGAAAGACTATCATCAAATGAACATTTTATAAAATAACCAAAACTGTACATTTCATGTTGTTGAATGTTTTTTGTGTAAGATTTTGACGGATCTGGATCACAAGATGATATTGGATTTAAATATGCCTCAAAATCTGCATACACAACAAACGGTAATTTAAGCTTTCGTTGATATTTATCAAAATAAATCTTATCACATGAGATCTCATCACCAAGCCAATCTTTTCTTGTCTTATCACGGTTTGGAAGTTCAATAACAACGTGAGTACAATCATTTTTTTGATGATTCGTTAACTGTTCATTTGAATAGAATGCTAATAAACAACCATCGCAAATGTGAAAGCTATAATTGGTTGTTGATATTTGTCGGCTTACTAATCGAGAAAGATTTTTTATATAGCAGTAATGCCCCTGGCTACCTCTAGATATGTAAAGTAAATTTATGTGTATTGATTTACGGCATTTGGTAAAGTAGAGTGGACCGATTACTTCATGTGATTTAGAAGTTTTATTGTAATGTAATCCAAAAACATTAATGCTTATATCATTTAGCTTTTCAACTTTATGAATATCTGTTAATTTTACTGGAAATGGTACATCTGAAAAATTTAATTTGTTTTGATGAGTGACGTAGGATGATACTCTCTGTGAACTATCCTTAACTGGATACAATGCTGAAAGTATTGCCCATTTCAAACACTCGTGGTCACGATTTTGCACGTTAACAATTGCTTTTTTTGCTTTGATATCGTGTGGTAAATCAATATATGAAGAACCACGTAATGGGTTAAATTGATTTATATTCATATCCAAGTAATTTATGTGTTTAAGACTCCATCCACTGTCTTTTTTTTCAAAGTTTGAAATTTTATTCATAATAGAATTTTTTAGATTATCTAAAAATGTTTCTCTGTCATCACCTTTGCAAATGGTCCAACTCAAGACGTTAAAATCAAAAAAATTGTTAATTCCCTTGGATTCTTGTACGAATTCAGCGTGTAAGATAAAACTAGTCTTGAAAATTGTTAGCTGATTAATGGTGTCGTCTATTAGTTTATTAAGAGATGGTTTTATCCTCTCAAAAAAAAGTTCAGGTGTTTCAAATTCAAGGTTAGTAGTTTCCTGGGCTGATACTATTCTATAAGTTAACAATCTATTTCCAAAAGCAGCTTCAATAAGTTCAACATTAGGATATGAATGTTGAAATCTTAAACAGTTATTTTTATGAATATTACTTCTTAAGTGCTGGGCATAGTACCTTCTGGAAACGTTCCGTTTGCAGGTTTTACACTCGACGGTATCACAAACGTTGGATGTAGATGATGATTCAGCTGTGTCTCGTGAAGTTGATGGTTGCTGCTGCGATCTAAGGTCTTGTTTTGGTTCCTTGACATCTGTTGGAGTGTGCGAATCACAAGGTTGCAAGGTATCTTCTGATATCCGTTTTCGTTTAACTCCACGTGCTATAGATCTAAAAATGAGTAAAAAATTCATTAAATTGTACAAAATATACTTAGCTACAAGCCACTTCAACAGAGCCACTTGAAGCACCGTATTACCTGATTTATTTGATTGACAAAGAGAACAATACGCTTCCATGGGTAATACGCCATCTATCTCATCATAATGTGAAATCATTGATTGTAAAACGGTTACGTGTCCACTGCAAGGCGTGATATATGGTTTAATATCTGGATCGCAAGCTATAGTAGGATCGAGTTTTCCACTGATAAACCACAGCCTTAAATATTTATGAAAACTATTTAATAACACTGGCTTGCTAAACATTTTAATATCCTCACTTGTAGTCGCCATAATGATGGTGTGAATAATATGGTGTATTTCGTTGAGAATTAACACTTATATTGGGATCTCCTCCCCCACTGCTAGTCAACAAATATAACTGGTTAAAACATGTTTCAATTTTGAGTACTCACATATTTTGCGGTTGATTCTCGACTTCCAAACAATGTTGATAGAGTTCATCATCAAAAAGGGACTTATTGAGGTCTGAGACGTCTTCGCAGCGTTCATAAAGCTCTTCATCGTATTGTGAGTTTTGTAGATCCATTGTGCAGCTTGACTTTCACGGGTGTTAATAGAGATACGGTATGGTTTCTTTTGCGGTGTCGAACTTTATATAGCCCCAAAAATCATTTGTTCGTTGGTGGGGGGAGAGTTGCTTGTGGGTGGAGTAAGATATAATTTATGGCTTAGCGTTGATAAAATATTTCTTGTAATCGTTTTTTGTTGCAATATCTTTCGTAATATTGTAAATCAATTCTTTTGTGTTAGAATAAAAGTCATCTTCTTCACCCTGCGTATAGTATTTGATTCTAGTATCCGCGAATTTCCAGTGCTGATCGTTTGGGATACCACGCAATTTTTTTATATCGTAGACGTCAATTTTAACGACATGAGTGATCTTTGTAACATCATCTACGCGAGAAGATATATAATTAGTGCCTCCATTTGTAGACTTGGCGACAGTAGATGAATATTCTGTAGCCTGCTTCTTTTTAGGCTTATCAAAAAATGCATCAATGTTGTTGGTTCGTTTTTGTGCTTGAATTATAAGTGGTTTTGAGCATTGGGCTTCATCGTCACTCAAATTGTTATAATAATAATTTTTCATAGTGTACTCAAGGGAATTCTCGTTTGATATCTAAAACAACCAAAAAAACATGTGAGATGCTTGATACAAATGGAAACATGTAATTTTTGCACATAATTAATTAGTTAATGTGGGACTTACCTCCATTTTAACTCGTAGCAAGAAAAATTAAAACTATTGACAACTATCTACTTTACTACACTTTTATTTAACACTTGACACGGTTTTCAGACAAACTAATCTGAGCGAATGGCGGCCCTCTGGATTTGAGCTTTGCTTTTATTCACGACAGACACACACACACACACACACACACACACACACCGGGACACACGTAGCGGTTAGGAGAAAAAAATCTATTAATAAAACAGGTACCTGTTCATTTGATACAACACGTTCTAACTTGTAGCAAGACGTGGAATTTTATTAGTTTTTTACTGCAATATTCTTGGAAATGGAACCTGCATAGATTTAAATGATCTTTAGGTAGTTTAGTGACCAATAAAATACGACAAGCATGACATTTCGTAATAGTTGCTGATATTTATCGTTTTTTTCCCAAATATAATACACGCTCACATGTCACAGATAAGACAATAAATATGTTACCCCCATAAAAATGAACATCTGTTCGTTGCATGTTACGACACGAAACAACTAGTTTTTTACTGCAATATTCCAACGGATGGGGCGTGTTTGAACCTGCTTAGCTTCAAATGTTCTTTACTTTTATTTATACCCAATCAAATAGAAAACCCATGTCATTCTCACGATCATTTCTGTCAACATTAATTTTAAAATATATTGCTGTTCACAGAATGTAATTAATTACCTACCTTTGCGTGGGAATAGAGCAAAAACAGACTGTTGATCCTAATCAAATAAATCGTTTTTAAATAAAATACGCAAATCGTCTCAAAACAGCAATCTTTTAACAAAAACAACAATGCACCCACACCTGTCATAAACATAAAACAACGGGGGGTCACATATCACATAGCTGCATTTCAAATTCACACGAAAAAGATACCCAAAAAACCTGCCGCAGCAAAAAAACAACAATGCACCCACACCTGTCATAAACATAAAACAACGGGGGGTCACATATCACATAGCTGCATTTCAAATTCACACGAAAAAGATACCCAAAAAACCTGCCGCAGCAAAAAAACAACAATGCACCCACACCTGTCATAAACATAAAACAACGGGGGGTCACATATCACATAGCTGCATTTCAAATTCACACGAAAAAGACACCCAAAAAAACCTGCCGCAGCAAAAAACCAAAAAAAATTTCGGCCCTTCGGGCCGCGCCGCAGGGGTGCCGCAGAAACAGTATACTCCTAACTACTATAAATATAATATTCAATGTCGCCAGCATCCTCGGTACGATGCCTCAAGAAATTTTAATCAATTTTTAATATGTCACTTAATTATTTTGACATTTACTGATACAGTAAACAGGTAAAACGATGCAGAAAATTAGACTGTGTTATTTTCAAAGAAAACACGTCACACATCGTTTCCGGAAACAGTGTGGGGAATACCATACCACTGCAGTCATTCTTGTGTGACTTGTTTACACAAGTCACACTGTGCTATTCTTAGATTAATAATACCAACGGATACGTAGTGTTAAGCAACATAATTTTTCATATAGTTGTCTCTTTGAATCCTTATTGTTAACCGAGATGAGTTAGAACGGAACAGATAGTACGATCATTTTTGGCTGTTAAAGAGGCCCTACTATAGATACATAATGCGTCATGCAAATATAAATATATAACATCGTCATAGAAATGCGAAAACATATGTTATTTCTTTCATTCCAATGCTCAATTGCATATGGTGAAAGAGATAGCATGACATTACGTTGTACTTACGTCCAATCCTGTTTAACACAACTGTTGCGTGCCGACTTTTGAGCGACGCCATTATTAGCAGTAGAGTTGGGATGTTTGGTGGCATTGGGGTGAACAAAGAGAGATGGAGTCGTTGTTATATATTTTTTGATTGAATGGATGAATGAATAAATGATTGATAAACCAATAATGTATAATTAACTTTATTGGTTTCATATAAGTAAGATAATATGCAAGATTTTGAAACTTTAATCCCAGTTACAAGTTGTTCAAGCTCTTGAATACGTAAACATTTTAGCAAACAAGTGAAATTTGATTAAATGTTATATTATAAAATCATTATTGTAATTTACAGTATTGCATTGCAGTTGTCTTCAAAAATTTATGTAAAACTAGCTGTTGCCCGCGACTTCGTCCGCGTCTCCGCTCCTATTGGTCGCAGCGTGATGTTATTTAGCCTAAAGTCTTCCTCGATAAATGGACTATCCAATACAAAAAGAATTTTTCAATTTGAACCAGTAGATCCTGAGATTAGCGCGTTCAAACAAACAAACAAACTCTTTAGCTTTATAATATTAGTAAGTATAGATATGTAACTAGTAAAATATGCGATGTAACGGAACCCCACCACCATATCAGCCCTAGGACGTCCACTGCAGGACATAGGCCTCCCCCAATTTCATGGGGTTTTGCATGGGTTGCCTATGCGATGTAACAACAAACCTAAATTGTTTACTCCTATGCACACGTTCATACAATAAAACGCAAAGGTGATATATTATTGTCCGGTACTGTAATATAGAATTATCGTTCAGTTATTCATTTATCCAATAAAAAAATATACAATGCGACTCCACTGCATTACTTGTGCTAAACTGCCACCATAACCTAACCCTACTGATTATCACCCATGTTTTGACAATCTTGGCTAGTACTGCGCTCAACTATTGTCGATACATGTTTTACTTCAAATTAAATTAACTAGTATGAGTGATCTTCTAATTTTTCATGAATTTTTCAGATCTCCAAAAAGAGTTGGGCCTGTTGTTGGGCCCTCTTTATACATGGTTATTCTGATATCACACCACGCTTGCATCACCGATGTCGCCATTATCGGCGATGGTAACGCGTTTTCCTCAAGTTGGGTAAACCGCGGCCAAGGCTAGGGTTTAACTTAAGTATATACAGGGTGCGGCTTGTAACAGGGGCAAAATTTAACAGTCGGTACACTATTGAGCTCTACACCAATTATTTCCAAATGGTTTCAATTGAAAAAAAAAGATTTTTTATTTTATTTTATTTTTATGCAAATATGGTTTACGTGTACTTTTTTACTCTACGAGTGATATTAAAATCTATTTATTTTAAAAACACTATTGATAAAAAATAAAAACTCGGTCAAGTGTGAGTCGGACTCGCGCACCTTTCCGTAAAAACTATGTTTATTATATGATGTTACTAAAATATTACGCTTTTCGCAAAATTTCCTTTATCTGTGCTATAACACGTTGCCTCGTACCAAATTTCAAGATTCTGAGTTCACGGGTAGTATCCTGTAGGTTTTGATTCCCTTGCGAGTATCGAAAATTTGCGGAATTTGCGGCATAAACGGCTGTATCTTTTGATTGCGTTGGCTTAGAAGTTCGATTTTTTCACAGCTCCAAGTGACAGTAGACCTGAGTATTTGATATAAATTCCAGCTTAATACCTCCACGCGTTCCTGAGAAAAAGGGTCTTGACAGACAGACAGACGGACGGACGGACGTACAAAAAAGTGATCCTATAAGGGTTCCGTTTTTTCCTTTCGAGGTACGGATCCCTAAAAAGACTAGATGCTACCTCAAAATTAGCAGTAACTGCCGCGCTATTCTCGTGGTGCCAAGATCCATAATTTGGAGGTCATATTAACTTTAGATAAAAATTATCCCGAATGCAAAAAGATATTTTCTCAAACATGCAATGAAATATTGATGTTATATTCCTTATAATAGGCTGCGAAGTATGACGTTTCAGGTGCGGCTAGAACAAGAGGTCATTAATCGAATTTCATACAAATCTTGCAGGCCTAGGCCGGCAAAGTCCTCTTTTTTAATTTCCATTCCACATAAATTTGTGGCACAGGCATCATGACATTCTGCCACTATGCGTATTAAAAATAAAACTTTGATTTTTTTGTTGTTCATTTCATTGCATGTTTGAGAAAAGGACTATACATACCTCGGCGGGAAATATGGGGTTGCCAGCCTTAGACCTATATGTCTTCGGCCGGCAACCCCTTTCGTCCCGGCCTCTGTAGTAATGTACTATTAAATCCATCTTTTACTGAAGTGTAAGCTTACCGGCGCACCTACCCTATATTTTCCGGTACAGCCCGGCTACAATTAAACTTGCGGCATGGGCACAGACTCGTGGGTGTGAAACATAAACTGACCGTTTACAATCGACTGCCGGCACATGTTACAGATGCACCGTCACTAGCCGGCTTTAAAACACTGCTAAAAAGATGGCTTACCGATTACCGAGCATACTTTTTATCATTTTAATGAATTTATTACGTACGACTCTAATAATTAAAATATATTTGACATTTCTGATTTATTGCGATTTTCTTTTAATTTGACATTTGTGATGAATGATTGCAATTTTTGGACCCGGGTATGTCCTAAAACTGCGACCAAGACCACCGGGGGATGGGCAGCAGCATCCCTGGAGCGCGGTGGAGATACTGCGATCGCCAATCCGCATGCCAAGCGTGGCGATTATGGCATTTACCCCCCATGAAATTGGGGGAGGCCTATGTCCAGCAGTGGACGTCCTTCGGCTGATGTGGTGAATTTTATTGTAATTTATTTATTTTTATATTTCAATTTCTATTGTTTTTTTTGAATTTCTACAAGTTTTTGCTTGTAGTAGATACTTAACCGAATTGTTTTTCATTTTTTAACTACTTACTCGTAAGTATTGACATGTAATATGAATTATTATAAATAAATCAATATCAATATCAATAAAGTAAGTACACACACGCGGCGTCCGTACGGTCGGTCTGGTCTAGCGACAAAAACTCCGGTCGCGCGACCTTGCCCGGACCGGACACGGACCGGCAGAAGACCTTTATACAAACAGTGTAGATAGGTAGCGGCAGTATATTGACTGCTTGCACTGTCCTTTACAAATTGGCTACTTATCAATACAGGCTAATCCGATCCTTGCTGTAATTCGACCTGCCGTGTGACCTCTGACACACCGCCGTGACTGCTGACATTAGTTTTATCTTATACTACTGATAACTTTTATTTTACTATTAGATGATTAAAAAAAACGTATTTTCACTCTTATATTTTTTTCCTTTCAAATTTTTCGTTTTTTTTATTTTTATAAAACGTCAGTGGCAAACAAGCTTAAGGACCAGCCTGACGGTAAGCAGACACCGTAGCCTATGGTCGCTTATTACTCCATAAGAGTTACAAGTGCGTTGCCGACCCTTTCTTTGCTTAAGGATTCATTGTGATAACATGATATGATTTACCCAGTTATTGTCAAAATTGACTTCTTGCTATCAAGCCTTTGCTTACTGATGAAGTGATGACTAGCAGTTTTTTATAAAATAGGAGGGAAACGAGCAGACGAACCGCCTGATGGTAAGCGATTATCGCCGCCCATGGGCACCCGCAACAGCAGAAGGGTTGTGAGTGGGTTGCCGGCCTTTAAGATGAGAGTACGCTCTTTTCTTAAAGGTTTGAAGGTCGTATCGGTCCGGAAATACCACCGGCAACAGTTCATTTCACAGTTTAGCTGTGCGAGGCAGGAAGTTAAAATACTGCCGTTAATATCACTACCACCTTTTTATACATAAGTGTGCGAAACTGCGAATACACAAGTGGTCTGGGAATACCCGCGCGGTAAACCCGGGCACTTTACTGGTTGCATAGTATAGTGAAAGTAAATATGTATGCGATTATGAACCTTATATCGTTGATAAAAGGAAACTTGTGTATGCATAAATGTGACTGCATTTTTCACAACCGCTGTATACATATATGGACCACGGAATGATATGAATTCCGTGATATGGACGCTCTGATTGTGGAATGAGCTCCCTGCCGAGGTTTTCCCGACGGACTACAGTATGGGGTTCTTCAAGAAAGGAGTGTATAAATTCTTAAAGGGTGACAACATTAGGAGTTGCAGGCGTCCATAAGCTGCGGTGACCGATTACCATCAGGCCGGGCTGTACGCTTGTTTGCCACAGTCGTGGTGTAAAAAAATAATATGTTTTTTCTCTATGGTATGATATATGTAGTTTCGTCAAATTAAATGCTAAAAAAAGCTATAAGCTGAATACAAAAATAAGACGCTAACCTTACCTAATAGTCAGGTAAAAATAATGATACCTAACCGCATACATCATCAGATTATAATAGATGATACGAAAAAAAACGTTTAAAAATAAAATACTTGAATATTTTCCCGCCGAAACTGATGTCATTGTTTTTTTTTTAAGTTCACAAAAAAACCAATTCCTGTTATGATCGTGACTTATTATTTATGGCAAGATTTAAATCGCTTAATGTTTTGTTAATCAAAACGTTAAATTAATAATTTGCACAGACGAATTGATGACGCAATAAATTCACACAATTTATAGTTTTACATTAAAAAGGAAGTTTTGAATAACACTTTTCTAGGTCACAATAATTAGGTGTTTTTTGGATACAACAACTCAGTGCCCTTGGATTTTATTATGTAAGAATGTTTGATGTGATAAAACTTATAAAATAATGCATAAATGAATGAAATTATTATCTTGGATTACAAAACACCCAGTCACCCAATTAGCTTTTAGTCTCATTCATTAATATGTTTACATTTTGGGACGTACCAATACAACGAAATAGCAATGAGAGGATCCTCTAGGCCTGTGCCCAGCTGTGGGAGGTATATAGGTTGATGATGATGATGATGATGATGATGACCAATGGAAATAAAACTTAATTTGGTTTCTTAACGATTTCAAGGGAATCCCTCTCTTTAAGTTAATAATTAGTAAATTTGGGAATTACCTCATAGTCGACGTCAGAAATATGTGAGTACTGTAAGTAGGCATTTTCCACGTTATTACAAAGGAATAGGGTGCAAAAGTTCATACAATTCATTGCCATCACTACATATACAGTCAGCATAAGTTAGAGGCCTTTGGAAGGCTTGAGAACTTCTAACAGTCAAGTTGCTCACTCACTTGACAACCCAATAAGGTCTAGTATCCTCCTTGGGTTGGTAGGTCAGACGGTAGTCGTTTTCGTAAAAACCAGTGCCTACGCCAATTCTTGGGATTAGGTAGTGGACCTCAGGCATTATTCAGGATGCAACTGTACTGAGAATAACGCTAGGATGATGAGTAAAATAAAAGTTACTATACAACGTTAGTATATATGGAGTGGTGTCTTGTGACGTCATGGCATGTAATTAGCCCTTCACATGCGTATAGCATTTGATCTGACTGTACATCGACATTGTCAAACTTGCATTTTGTTACGTAATAGGTACTATTTTATATTACTTAAGTACATATTCTGTGATTTTGTGATCTCGTTTGACCGGTCCTGCCATTAAAATATCGTTAAGGAAAAATCATAATAATTGCATAACGGACGTTAGGTAACTGCAGCGTTTGCTATTTTGCATATTTGGATATATTCTGTGAATTTATTGGGATTTTTTACAATAGGAATGTTGACTGATAGTCAAATCAGCAACTTTTAATGAATAGTCAAAAACGCCCTGTGTATGATCAAATAGCGTCCCTTGTCCCTTTATTGTTCTTTATGTATTTAAAAATCTGTAAAATAGCAAAAATAAGTAGAAGTGTTATACATATATTCTGAATATTTTCGTGAGATTTATTTATTGGTAATGTAAGATTAATTTATTTTTATTGGTGTCAACATCCCAATTCTGAGAACGGTTAAGAGTCCGCAGTAAGCTCGTTTCTCCATACAAACGTAGTTTCGCTCTCATTTTAAAATGCCATGCTTGAATAACATGAAACTTTGTATACACAATGGGATCCGGAATATCTAGGTCGAAAATTAGTTTCTGTTGCTTGAATTTATAATGGAGAAAAATACAGTGATTATTAAGGTTTTCATATAATCTGTAAAAAACTCAAAAACTCGCTGTATTTTTTTCTATTACAATTTCTAGCAACAGAAACTAATTTCCGATCTGGGTATGGCGACTCCCATTGTGTGTACAAAGTTTCAGCACGGCGTTTTAAAATGAGAACGAAACTACGTTTGTATGGAGAATCAACTTCAGCCAACCATAGAAAACTGCCAAGTTAAGGCTCAAAATGCATTAAACCGCAATAAATTAGTATTACTGCAAATAATCTAGTACACTTACAGATAATCTACGGAACTTTGCACCCATTTAGATCTTCTTTTGTCGGTGAAGACGACAGCCAATAAGCATCGCATATTCTTAATATTGAACTTGGCTGCCATTTTCACATTTATGTTTTTGATGGGATTGGTTTTACTCTACAGCTTGAAATTTGAGTCGCCGTTTGTAGACAATATTACGTCCATTCATCATCATCCTCCTTAGAGTTATCCCAGGAGCGTCGTGGCCCAGAGGCGCCCGCGCACCGCGTGCGGTATGCGAGGTTAAGCAATGTTGGCCCAGGTCAGTTCTTAGATGGGTGACCACTTTGAGTGCTTACTGAGCGCTCCCGTGCTTTGGCAGGCACGTTAAGCCGTGGTTCCCGGCTGCAGCCCATGACAGCAGGCGTTAAGCCAAGTTAGAGGATTTCGGGCGGCTAGAGAAGTTCTAACAGTCAAGTTGCCCACTCATTTGACAAGGGGGGTCTAAGTTGCACCACGTCCGTAGAGAGTACCCACCGTTACCCCACACGTGAACCTTGAGTGGTGCTAAAAGTGAAACAAACTGGCAACCGTATGACTTCTCGAAGATCTCACGGTTCGAAAATAAAATGCCATACGGAGGATGCCGGGCCCGGGGGCTGCTACGTTAGCACAAGAATTGGCGTAGCGACTTGTTTTTACGAAAGCGACAGCCGTCTTACCTTCCAACTAAAGGGGGAAACTAGACTTTATCGGGATTAGGATTGTCAACTGTTAGAAGTTCTCAAGCTACCCGTCATAGACAGCAGCCGAGATCAACGGTTTGACGTGTCTTCGGAAGCGCAATATTATACGTCCATTAGAATATTTAAAGACTGATTTAAGTACAAATATGTGGTTGTGAGCTTATGAGATACATCGAAGTGCTGACACATCGGAATTGCGATGACACAAAACATGTTAAGTGTCACTTTTTAGAATTCCTGATTGATGATTAGCAAGTAATAGAGTGATTATAACTAACCAGCTAAGAAAAGTTGATAATCCACCGAGGTTCAAAATCTCAAAAACGGCTAAACTGATTTTGGTAAAACATGTCTAGAACCATCGCTGGAAAACCTGCTTTGAAATAAAAATAACGCATACAAATCGGGTCACCCGTTTAAGAGCTCCGATGCCACATACAGCCACACACATACACATAAATACAGATACACATGTTAAACTTATAACATAACACCCCTCTTTTGCGTTCCGCGTCGGGGGTTAAGAAAGAACCCAGTTGATATGTCCATTAAACCATATTTTTAGTATTTTTAGGGTTCCGTACCTCGAAAGGAAAAAACGGAACCCTTATAGGATCACTTTGTTGTCCGACCATCCGTCTGTCTGTCTGTCAAGACCCTTTTTCTCAGGAACGCGTGGAGGTATCAAGCTGGAATTTATATCAAATACTCAGGTCTACTATCCCTTGGTGCTGTGAAAAAATCAAACTTCTAAGCCAACGCAATCAAAAGATACAGCCGTTTATACCGCAAATTTCCGCAAATTTTTTGACACTCGCAAGGGAATCAAAACCTGCAGCGTACTTCCCGTGAACTCAGAATCTTAAAAATTGGTACGAAGCAACGTCTTATAGCACAGATGAAGGAAATATTGCGAAAACCGTAAATTTTTAGTTACATCATATAATTAAAAATATTTTTACGGAACCCTCGGTGCACGACTCCGACACGCACTTGGCCTTTTTTTAAATTATAAGAGTATCGATAATTTTTTTATCGATAAAATCTTTACAAATAAGCTTACTTTAATATAAATCAACATGTATTATTAAATAATAAACTAAATTAAAACCTTACAAATCTAAAAACCCAAGTCTAAAATTGGCCCCTGTGGCATGGTGCCGAGGAAGCTGGCAGCATTTCCTCGCTGGATCGCAATACTTACCTATGCGTTGGGCGAGGAAGCTGCCAGCTCTTCTGTCCCCGGTTAAAATTTTATAATCTTTTGAAAACTTTTTCAATCTTCAAACAAGTTAGGTAGGTACAGCCAACAGCAGTAGATGATCATTTTAGTACCTTGTCACTTTCACTACTTTGACGCATCCCAACTGTCGCAGTATTGTTACGTTATTGCGACAAAGTCCCATGGTAAGAATTTGCTCGAGCTTTAACGACTTTGTCAGCCACAATCAATCCATCGACATCTTCCATGACCTAACCTAAGTTTAAATCGACATTAATGCCAAAACTAAACGAATATTAGCGTTTCTAGTTTTATTGAAATTAATATATACATTCTGTTTATATAATATAATATAGCTTTAAAATAGTTCAGTAGCTTAGTAATATTTTGTAAACTTATCTATCTATATATTGTGTTATTGTATATCTGATCTCACTACAACTTGCGTAGCCAATGTTATGTACTCCGTAACTGTCATATATATCGGATTAAATACCTCCTAAGATACTAGCTTTAAGTGTGATGTAATATATATGATGTGGTTGTACTAAATAAATAAATAAAAAGTCCTAAAATGATCATCTACATTTGCTGTTGACTATTAAATCTTTATAATAGGTTTACCAAATATATCACAGTAATCATTTTAGTTAATATAGAACCTATATACCAATATTGTTTACTAATTCTGTCTCTCATTCATATAGTTTAGACATGTGTATTTGCGTCGTTTACTAAACTTCTTGATTACATCTAAGTAGCTATGAAGTACCCGGTATGTATGTAGTACTCACATTTTCCAGAAGTACCCGATCCAGATCCTTGCGGCGATACCGAACTCACAAAAACAAACACAAACAAAAATATAACCTTGAAACAGGCCATTTTTAAAATATTACCCTAAAACAACACAAAAAACTCCCGCCTTAGTTTCTATCAACTTTTTAAAACTTTAAGTCGAGAGGCTTGCTCTAAAAGGACCTAATTATTCCCGCTTAATTTCACATCAACTTTTTTTTAAACTGACGTCTGGCTTATTAAGCCAAGACGGCTCGTCTGCTCGCAACTAAGAACTCAAGGTAAAAATAAGTTATTGATGTGTAAGCGACCTGTTTCGATATGCAACCAGTTCGCGCGTATTGCGAACGAGTTATGGACTTCTTTATTTGGTAGAGGGTTTATGTATTTGAGCGATGTTAGGTATTTTGTAGAGGTCATTGTTATTGCTAGTGTCGGAGCTTAAGGTAAGTTTTTTAGGATTCCGTAACTTAATGAGCTGTCAAATCCGATAAACCGCGTACCTACAGGCTCTAACAAAATTGCCGTGGATCCGTTTGAGGCGTTAATTGGTATCTCATTCCGACTAGAAAATAAGCAGGTATTTTTTTTTTGGTTATGTGCGAGTAATTGGTATTTTTTTACAACAAATTATAATCCAAAAAAAATTTATTTTTTTAATTTATTTTCGTGTTCTCTTCATGCCCCTTTTGGGATATTTTTTTTTTTTTTTTTTAGTTATAATAATAATAACAATTTATTTACCACAACAACATGTTACATCAATACATTATTTTAACTAAATGAATATGATCATGCAATATTGAAAATACAGATAAGGATATCCGTCAGCCCCAAACTAGGCACAGCCTGTATTTTGGGAGCCGAGAATACAGATTTAACAAAGTAGACTTTAAAAATAAAGGAGTAAGATGACCGTGCGAAGAAATTATAAAATCTAAAACAGTATACATGCCCAAACTATTGTAACATTATAGGGCAAGCGCACCCGTTAGAAGGCGTGCTTGAATATGTATATATATATATATATATATATATGGATATAGGCGTGAGTTTCGCGAGCGAGCGAGCGAAGCGTCTCCGTTTCAGCTTTCGACAAAAATTCTTTCGTATATCTGTCCGGATGTTCTCCTCTACAGGTCGCATTTCGCAACCGATTCTCGTGAAATTTTGTGAGCAGGTTCAATAATAATATAGATTTTTTTGTCGAGTCAGATTTTTGGAAATTTTGTTTTTAAAAAAAATTGCGACGTCTACAGCTCACGGAGCCACTAGAGTATGTACGATTGTACGTATGTATGTTGAGTTCTTATTTTAAAGTTATTATTTCTTTAACGCACAACCCTCGGAAGTCTGTCCGGCGAAGGGTTTGAATCCCTGTAAGGTCAAAGTAACTTTGCGAGGATGAATACAATATTTGATCTTGCATCTTGCACAGCTAAGGCTGCATGTTAGCGCGGGGAGTTAGGCGGAGCGTGTCCCAAGTCGTAACTGGACCAAAATGACTTACTACGTAGAGTTCATATCTATACTAATATACTAATACTAATCTATACTAATATTATAAAGCTGAAGGGTTTGTTTGTTTGTTTGTTTGTTTGTTTGAACGCGCTAAACCCAGGAACTACTGGTTCGAATTGAAAAATTCTTTTTGTGTTGGATAGTCCATTTATCGAGGAAGGCTTTAGGCTATATAACATCACACTGCGACCAATAGGAGCGAAGTCGCGGGCAACAGCTAGTCATAAATAATCATGAATATCAAGTATTACTTTTATCCAGGTGTCAGGATGTTGTGAGCACCGCCGAATAAAAACGAAGTTATTGCTCTTCATATACGAACAGCCCCTCACCCACACTCACAGTTACAAACACACACCGCACCCACATACACTAGTATACACCACATAGTTTACACATAACTTGCACATGTTGCGTAGCGTTGCACTTCTCACTAAAATTTTGTAAGGTTCTGGCAGAATATCAGCGATTATTACATACATACATACATACATACATATAATCACGCCTGTTTCCCATAGGGGTAGGCAGAGATCACGGATTTCCACTTGCTACGATCCCGACATACAACTTTCGCTTCATGAACTTTCATAACATTCTTCATGCATGCGCGCCGATTTAGGGTACTCCTGACCTGGCCTTTCTGCAGAATGTCTCCGATTTGGTCGGAGTACGTTCGCCGAGGTCTTCCCCTTCCAACTTTTCCATCCACTCTTCCTTCATACACTCGTTTTGTCAATCTTCTTTCATCCATCCTCTCTACATGTCCAAACCATCTTAGCATACCTTTCTCAATTTTCGTCACTATATCTTCATTCACTCCACACCTCCGTCTTATAACCGTGTTTCTCACTCTATCTCTCAAAGTAACGCTACACATACTTCTCAGCGCTCTCATTTCCACTGCATTCACTCGACTCTGATGTTTCTTTTATTATTTATTATTGCCGCATCATTGTGCTGAGTCAGCGCCTTTTCTCTACCACGACACGTGGTTCTTATCTTATAATAAATAAAATAAAAACAAAAAAAAAATAGTACTTTATAGTCTTAAGTTGCATGCCTCATTTTGGTATAATCTTGTATAATTTTTAGTGTTCCTTTTTGTCACTTATGTGTAACCATGTATGTTGTGGAAACGAATAAAGTCTTTATCTATCTATCTATCTATCTAAGTATTTGTTGACTTAAAGTCAAAATAAATAAATAATAATAATAAATAAATAAATCGACCTAGTCCCAAACTAAGCAAAGCTTGTACTATGGGTACTAGACATATCGTCGTCTAGTACCCATTGTATAACACAATACTTATACCTATAGATAAAAGAGAGTTAACTTTTCAACTGTAATAATAGGGTAGTTTCTTCATGTCAAACTTCACAAGGGTTGGTCGGGTGTTCCGCTGGATGCGGGTGGCGCAGGACCGGTCATTGTGGAAGTCTTTGAGGCCTATGTCCAGCAGTGGACGTCATTCGGCTGACATGATGATGATGAAACTTTACAACATATTGCCGTTATATGGATAGTATACTATCACATTAACACATTTTTTTTGTAATGAAATAACATAATAAAATCAAAATAATAATAAAATACAAGACTTGAAAGTTAAAAATATACGTAATTATTTTTTATTTTTTAAAAGTTTAAATAAAGGCTACCAATAGAATTTACATGATTTAATAAAAAATAAATTGTATCACAACTATGCACTTTTCACGATGAAAATAGCAAATTTTCTTGTTTTTCCATACGACTTTAGTACGGGGGCCCGTGGGTTGTGACGTCATAATTTTCTGTTAACTAGTTATGGAGCGTTTTTGGTGTTCGGGAACAATATCTTTTTTTTATATACAGAGACGGTGGCAAACAAGCTTACGGCCTGCCTGATTGTAAGAGACACCGTAGCCTATGGACACTTGCGACTCCAGAGGAATCACAAGTGCGCTGCCGACCCTTTATTGACTTGGGGATGCGCTACCCACCTTTGACCCTCAATCGCGGTGTGGCGTCACTCGTGTCATCCGTCAAATCTGACATGTTCTGCAACGCGCTATCGAAGTTTCTTAAATCAGTTGCATATATATAACTTCTAACCAACTCTCAAAGGACTTCGGTCCCTGAGAGATCTCTCTATTGTCGTTTCTTCTTGTGACTCCTATATATTGTATATTATGTATATAGTTTGTAGAGTTTGTAGATGACCCTTTCCTGTATATATTCCACCTTGTACATTATTCTACCTAGGAGCAGCACATCTCATATCTACAGCGGCTTTTGTTGTGGCATCGTAGTTGGTCCCATATATACATTTAATCCTCTTTAAAAACTGGTTTCTAATGAATGAAACATTTTATTTCAGACCCAAGTCCATATCTGTTAGTTACAATTCTCTTAACCTAGTGTTAATATAATAAAATAAATTTAAAATGTAATAAAATAAAATAATAAAATCTAATGGCATCGTAAATATTGGTTTGGAAACTATCCTATTGGTACTATGGTGTAAGTGACTGAAGGACCACTACGTACTTACCTTTTATTGCTCTTTTTCACTCTATGAGGAAAACGCTTAGAAACGGCTGCATCGACAGATCGTCTCACAACCGGATTCTTTGGCAACGTTGTATTCCCAGGAAACTGATAGTTAGACAAGGAAAATTAAAGAACGCTTAATTTGGAAAAATATTAACAGCAGCAAAATAAATTGTAGGTAGGTACATACGAAATACCTAGGTTTCATACGGTTCTATCACCTCGGAGAGATAAAATCATCAACAATCGCATTATTTACAATGATTTTATTTATAAATGATATTGTTCGGAATCACATAAACATGACGTAAATGTGATATAAAGCCATTATAAATTATAAAACTCCTGAGCGTTTTACTATGCCAAATAAGTGTCATGCATATAGATAAGTATGTGGTGTCATGTTGGCAATAATTATAGATTTGTGGCGTCACTCGTGTCATCTGTCAAATCTGACATGTTCTGTAACGCGCTATCGAAGTTTCTAAAATCAGTTGCATACATATAACTTCGAACCAACTCTCAATGGACTTCGGTCCCTGAAAGATCTCTCTATTGTCGTTTCTTCTTGTGACTCCTATCTATTGTGTATTATGTATATAGTTTGTAGATAACCCTTTCCTGTATATATTCCTCCTTGTACATTATCCTACCTAGGAGCAGCACATCTCATATCTACAGATTATAGAGTTCACTTACTTCTTTTTCTATCTGTGCAGTACCCAAAGACTACATGAATCAAAGACTTATCAAAGAGTAAAGTAAGTATATTATATTACTTTACCGTAGCACAGAATAAGTAATAGATGGTCTGTCACCAGGCTGTATCTCATGAACCGTGATAGCTAGACAGTTGAAATTTTCCCAGATGATGTATTTCTGTTTGCCGTTATAACAACAAATACTAAAAACATAATTTTAAAGAAAAAAAATTACTTGAATGGGGCGGTGAAAGATTATTATACTTAGATGGTGCACTCTTAGATTCCATACATTCCATACAATGAAATAAAAATGGCTATAAGTATGTTTATAATAGTAGTCCATCAGAACTTAAGCTTGACAAAAATGTGTCTTGAAAACCTAGCTTGCTTGACAAACATAACGAAGAGAACAAATCGCCAAACGTGAACTATGCGTCATTGAAGAGTTCCATTCTGATCATCATCAGCAGTTCCACTTCATAAAATGTCACTTATTTAAATGTAAGTAAATGCTTGATTTATTTATGAAAATACTAAAATCACTATATGTACGCCTTTACATTTTAGGAGTTCCCTCGATTCCTCATGGATCCCATCATCAGAACTTGATCTTGACAAATGATTGTCTTGAAAATCTAACTTGCTTAGCAAACACAGCAAAGAGGACAATTCGCCAAACGTGAATTATGCGTCGTTGAAGAGTTCCGTTCTGATCATCATCAGCAGTTCCACTTTATCAAATGTCACTTTTTTGAATGAAAATGCTTGATTAGTTTATGAAAATACTTAAATCACTATATGTGTGTGTGCCTTTCACATTTGAGGAGTTCCCTCGATTCCTCATGGATCCCATCATCAGAACTGCGTTTTAACAAAAACGGGACCAACTTGGATATATATACTTACAACCAAAAAAAGAATTTTCAAAATCGGTTTAGAAATGACGGAGTTCTGGAGTAAAAAAAAACATTAAAAAGTTGCTCGTTGCCGTCATCATCATCAATTTGACTCGTGACCAAAATTCTACTTGATATTATTTAACGTTAAAAAAAAAAAATTAAATTAAAAAAGGTTTTAATGAAGCGTCTAATGTTGTATAGATAATAGTACGGAACCCTTTGTGCGCTAGTCTGACTCGCACTTGCTCGGATTTTTGCTTCATTGGAACACACTACGGAAAAATATTGGACACTGGACTGGACACGCATATTTTGACAAATACGGCGAATAGAGCGGTTCATAGACAAAGGAATAGATCCTTCCTTTAAAGATCGGTCTAAACCTTAAATTGCGAATTTCTTTCTTATTACATTTCCACGTAACAAAAAAAAAACAAAGTCTATGATGACAGCAGTAACTCAAATGAATAAACATAACGTCATTCAGGGGCATTTCAGCTCGAAGTACGATTTTTTCTATGGAAATGTTAGTTTAACTCGTTTGTACCAGATGTCACTGGGTGCTATCTCTATCGCACTTGCATATTGAAGTGATAGAGATGCAGCGGTCATGGGGTTAGTTCTTACTAAATACACAACAGCGCTAAGATCTATGTGGAGAATTTTACTGGTATCTCTATCTCAGTATATATATTGTACTTTGTGACGTCATTCAAGTCATCATCTGAGCAAATAATTATTCAAGTTGCTCCCGTCATGGCTTCTCTACTACTACTCCTCCTCATCCAAACAGCTTGGTGCCATGAGACCACACCCGTCGTGGTCCTAGATCCTCGCGCCGCGCTCCGCGCCGGTACCATCTCTGCGAACCCCTTCCACGAGACCACTCCAAACGACTTCACTGATCTCATCCATGACGCTATACACCTGAGCGACACTATCCTCATATTTGTGGAAGACACCTTCAGTGTAGAAGACATATCTACCAAGGATTATCACGGAACTCCCTACATGAGCATCCATCAAGCTTTACTTGAAGAGAAAGCGAAGTATTTGCCTAGTGTTGTGGAACCGTACGAAACTCTTAAACGGCTGCTTCCGCCATTGGAAACGAATGTTGGGTACATTAGAGACATGATGAAGCCATTGGATAAGAACTTTAAATATCACTATTTGTTTTTCGCGGAGCCGAATATGGCGGAGACGAGAGTCCAGCGATTGAGACGCCATGACGCGTTGATAAGCCACGCTTATAATAATCTAAGTATGGAACATACAGGTAATTTAATAGTAAATTGGTTAACAAGCGGCGTAAGCGGAAAATTGCGAGCAAAAATCTATAGGCTTTTGATGACTCGAGTTTGCAATTTTGTTACGCCCGAGTTAATCACAATGTTTTTCATCACATTTGCGAGGAAATAAATAACTCCAGCACCAATCCGAACTGACGAAATCGACCAACTAGATTTTTCAGTTTCAATATTTCAACCAATCACAGAGCAGTATTCTTGTGGAGCGCGGCCAACAAGATTTTTTAAACTAATCAAATCACACATAAACTCGTAACTCTTGGGAGGCAAATCGGCTATAAATGCTCTAACTATTAGGCTGGCACGACAACCCAACGTGAGTCGATCTTCTCCCGTCCTCTCGAGGTGGCCAAGCCAGCGAAAACGATGCGGGGCTCAACTTTAGAATATGCAACACCGAATTTAGCGTTATTTTTTTTATGAATAGTACTCATGATTTGAAAGCCTTCCACAAAATGTCAAGTTGCGAAGATATAAAAAAATATTGGAAAAAATATGAACGCTATATTTGGTGTTGCATATTCTAAAGTCCTTCCCCCATCGTCTCTTTTCACTGGTCCCTGGATTTTTCGGGACACTTGACATGCTACTACTAACAAGCTGTGCTCCTCTCTAGATGTTAGCGTCCCAGCCTCACACTTATACGTTAAGATGGGGCGGATGGGACTTATACGGTCTTATATATGTATCCGAAGCTTACTTCGTTTACTGAGGAGCTTGGACGCCAACACTCTATGAAGACCCGGAAAGCGCTTTGCATAATCCTTCATAGTGCGCACTTCTAAGGTTTGGAATTCTCTGCCGGCGTCTGTATTTCCGAGTTCATATAACCTGCACCTTTTTAAGGCACGAGTGAATAGGCATTTTCTGGGTGAGCTCGCTTCATCGTTGGACTCATCTTTGCCCCCTGGCTAGATGCTGCCCAAGAGCAATACCATTTTTAATTTTAAAAAAAGATACGGGTGTTAATTCCAGCTTCTCTAGCATGCGTATCAGACAGTAACAGTGCATCCGAAGTATTTAAATTTGGACACTCCCTTGTAAGAGGTTGCTGCTTTTGCTGTATGTAAAAGCCCAACGGAGGAAGTACCTCCATCTTATAGAAGTTATAATTACTACTTGCTCTTTACGTATGTGGTGTTGAGTTCCTGGTGGTGAGTAAAGTCGCCATCAGAACTCCCGAGGACGCGCTGTGTTGAGAGTGACCGACCTGCATATGTCTGTGACTTCAACACAACAAATTCTTAACTTTTCTTTCTTACAAAATTAAAGCCAAAGATACTATGTATGTATCATATAAAAAATTATTGTGTTCGTATGTTTCTTGATTGCGGAGAAAAATTGAAATCCTTGCCGCCAATATTTTCAATTCGTCGTCTTAAGTATTGACTCAACAAATTGTCGGTTCTTAGTTATTTATTCAATAAACAATACCTATACCTATATACATTGCATTTGAAATAATTGTGTCATAAATATTAAAAAATAAAAATAAAAATTGCAAATAATTAATAATAAACAAGTCATGAGTGAAAATATCTGTAAAAAAGTCTACAAAGGTAACGCTCTTGTGCCTACTATTCATTAAAGGAATATTTGACAGATGAAAAATTGTAATTGTTTATGCATGTTCCATCTTGACTCAAAATATTTGTATGCCTTATGGCAAAACATGGAGATACTACTAAATAAATGTAAGACCTATGAACCTATGTTTACAAATAAATATTTTGTCTTTGTCTTTGTCTTTGTCTTTGTCTTTGTCTTTGTCTTTGTGATTCTTTTGGAGTCGTACGCTCTGCTTGCCATCAGGCAGGGGCTTATTTGCTGCTGTCACTTCTCTGTCTTGACATTAGAGTCCGTGTGTGTGTAGATAATTTTGAGTACTAGGCCTGCGTAGCTACTTCTCCTGTGACTATATGTATGGAATCACACGTGGTGTTGGCGAAATGATAGGGTTCAGAATCAATGCTTGAAAAATTTTCAGGGCCAGTGCTAGTATTCTACACGGGCAAATCCAACCCGATGTGGAATATTGGTCGCACGTCCGACTCGCATCCGACCCAGCACGACCCGTCCGACTCCGTCATGATGGTCTCCGACAAAGCTCTGATACGGCTTTCCGGTATGTTGGAGTTAGAAAATTTTATTTACTTATATCATTGATTTCAGTTATCAATAAAAAACTAAAAATTAATCTAATATGACTTGCTGGATGATATGTTGACCGTTTGTCATACTCGCGTGCGAACCAGCGCAATTCGTCCGACTCCGTCATGATGATCTCTGAACAAGCTCTGATACGGCTCTCCGGTATGTAGGATGACTTGCTGAATGAAATGTTGAACGTTCGTATTATTCGTGTGCGAACCAGTGCGACCCGTCCGACTCCGTCACACTGATACGGCTCTCCGGTACGTTGTATGACTTGCTCTATGACATGGTGAACGTTCATCTTACTTGCGTGCGAACCAGAGCGACCCGTCCGACTCATGATGGTCTCCGACAAGGCACTGATACGGCTCTCCGGTACGTTGTATGACTTGCTCGATGAGATGGTGAACATTCGTCTTACTCGCGTGCGATCTACCGCGACCCGTCAGACTCCATCATGATGGTCTCCGACAAGGAACTGATACGGCTCTCCGGTACGTTGTATGACTTGATGACATGGTGAACTTTCGTCTTACTCGCATGCGATCTAGCGCGACCCGTCAGACTCCATCATGATGGTCTCCGACAAGGAACTGATACGGCTCTCCGGTACGTTGTATGACTTGCTCGATGACATGGTGAACGTTCGTCTTACTCGCGTGCGATCTACCGCGACCCGTCAGACTCCATCATGATGGTCTCCGACAAGGAACTGATACGGCTCTCCGGTACGTTGTATGACTTGCTCGATGACATGGTGAACGTTCGTCTTACTTGCGTGCGAACAAGTGTGACACCTCAGACACGGTCATGATGGTCTCCGATAAGGCCCTGATACGGCTCTCCGGTCCGTTGTACGACTTGCTCGATGACATGGTGAACGTTCGTCTTACTTGCGTGCGAACAAGTGTGACACCTCAGACACGGTCATGATGGTCTCCGAGGAGGCACTAATACGGCTCTCCTGTATGTTGGATGACTTGCTGAATGATATGTTGAACGTTCGTCTTACTCGCGTGCGATCTAGTGCAATCCGTCCGACTCCGTCATGATGGTCTCTGACAACGCGCTGATACGGCTCTCCGGTATGTTGGATGACTTGCTGCACGACATGTTGGGCAGATGTATTACACGCGACTGATCCAGCGGGAGTCGACAGTAGCTAGCACGATAGCTTATACCATCAGTTCGTTTTATGTGACGTTTTACTAGTATGTACATTTCAGCCATATAACGTGACGTATAAACTATTCTGCTGTCTAGGCAGATAAGGGGTTTTACGCACATGTTCATTGATCCGGCCAAACGGCGCGTTTGAAGCGCGTGTGGCAACGGGCCGGATTCGGAACTATCACGAGTAGATACAAGTTACAAATTGCAACCCTGAAAATGATTTTTTATCTGATTCTCATAAATGTGGTAGTTTATGAGAATCTGCCACTTAAGGCCAAGGGTAGGGCAAGGCATTCTCCATACAAAGGTTGTGCAAGTCGTATTCGTTAGTTTTGGCATTTAATTTTAATGTTTGCTTGTACATATTGGATATACGCAGAGCTTGAAGATGAAATTTTGCTTCATCTAAAAATATACATAAAAATATTTAAAAAAAAAACTAGAAGACATAGCTAATAACAGAAAATTAAGCATATTGACAAAAAATTATAACTGTAGCGCAAACACAAACGAAGAAAAACGTACACAAAATTTGTATGGAAAGAGCTTTGCCTACCCCTTCGCCTTAATGAATTGACGTGTCTGTATGTAAATTTTTACAGTAACTCATTCTCCTGACAGGTGTCGTGCTTCAGCAGGGCGCGGTACGCACGCCCCTCACTGACCCGAGCGTGTCGGCGCGCTCGTTCGCGCTCCGGCGATTGTCCACGCGCATGTTGTACCACGACGACATCGAGCTCGACTTCAACTTCGAGTACCTGCAGGACAGCTGGCTGCTCGGTATGTAGTTGCAGGCGTCAGGTGACCGCTTACCATCACGCGAGCCGTACGCTGGCGTGCCACCGACGTTGTATAAAATAACGAAAATTTTAACCAAATAAAACTGACTTCAACAGAGTTATTCTTCCATTTTTTATTCATGGTATAGACTTGCATTTGTATAAAAAGTTGATTGTTTTAATAGTCCGTCATTTAATTAACAGATTATAATGCTGGAGTAGAAAGAGTGTATTACATTATTTTAAAGGTGTGATTATTTTAAAGTTTCTAAAGGCTCATACACTTGCAGAGAGCGTCGTACTACTAGAGGGCGGCGAGGAGGTCGGCAGAACGACCATGGGCGTCGGTGCGGCGTACGACTGGTCCTACTTCTGTTCCGAACCTCTGATCATCGTCAACACGCGCGACAAGAGCTACATCACCATATCCAAGTATCAGGTGCGTGACGACTATGTGCGTCATGGTACGACTTGCCCTACTTCTACTCCGAGCCGCTGATCGTCGTCAATACGCACGACAAGAGGTACATCACCATATCTAAGTACCAGGTGCGTGATGACTATGTGCGTCATGGTGGTCTAACAAATACAATATAGGTCGGTACAATAATGCAAATAAATTCATAAAAACACATTAAAACAACAACTCCGAACGCATTTTCTAGGAGTCAAATAACCAGCCCCGTCACCACTCAAAAAGGACACTTTTCAGCTAGAAAGTTCATTCAATCGTAATCGGTAAGCTTGTCCAGTCGACGGCAAAGATTATGTTTATACTTTTCACCTTATCACAGTAGAATAAGGCCCGTCACACACATTTTTCAGGTGGAACCCTTGAAACTAAAACCGAGAGCACTGAGGTTCCAAGCTGACCCGCCCGCCAAGGACCCCGCCGCGCCCGGCGCCGACCCCGCCGGAGTCCCCGGCGCACCCAAAGCACCCGCCGCCGACCCCGCCGGAGCACCCGGCGCACCCGGCGCACCCGCCGCCGACCCCGCCGGAGCCTCCGGCATACCAAAAGCACCCCCCGCCGGAGTCGAACCGCCACACGACGTCGACCCTCCCGAGAAGTCCTCTTTCACTAACACTCAAAGTTGCGGTGCGTACAAAATCAGGCATTAAGTCCGCCATTTGTACTAATTTCTTCGAACACGGCGGTTTTTCTGCTTGAAACCAGTGAGGAAAATGCAATTATGATGCGAGCGTGAAAAAAACGTACTTTTTAATTTTTCTTAACGTAGGCTAGTCGCAGGTCGCAGGTCATCTTTTCATACTGCGGGGGGGGGGGGGGGGGTGTAATACAAACTTGGAACATTTAAACTTCATTCTCTCTGTTACTATTCCTTTGCGCTATATTTATATGGTGATATTTGGCAAAGATATTTGCATCTCGTGTCTTTGAGTCCCTCGCTACGCTCAAGATTCTATAATTGAATCTTTCGCTTGCTCGGGACTCAACATCAACACTCGCAGCAAAAATCTACTTTGCTCTCTTGTTGGACAATAGTTATTTGTTATACAAGAGTATAAAGTACTATTTTACCCGCGAGTGTGGAATTGAAATACGAGCCAGCGAAAGGATTCTATAGTTGAACCACGAGCGAAGCGAGCTCGCGTGAGCGTAGCGAGTGTTTCGACACACGAGAAGTAAAATACAACTTTGCACCCGTGTGTAACACAAAACTTTTCTCCTCACTATAGCGAGGAAAGTGCAACATGCAAAAAAACAGTTCCACAGGCATGATTTTCATTACTGGAATCACTGATATTTTTACGATATTATAACAAAAAACTCTGGAAGTTGTGTATAATATTTACGTGAGTCGGAGTCGGTGACAATGACAAGTTGTGTATATTTTAGTTGACATTGACAATGATGACATTTCTGACGTTCTGCGTTTTGAAATTACATCGACTCAACTTGTGCGCTTACAATTATACTCAATATCATTATAAAAAAATGTTAGTTATAGAATTTTAAGGTTTACGACTTAAATCATTAAATAAAACTAAATTTGGTTTTTTTTATTAAATTCTCAAATCATTTCCACCACCACCACCATATCAGCCCTAGGACGTCCACTGCTGGACATAGGCCAGATTAGATTTAGATTTATTTAATGATAATTGATATCAAACGAACCATTATTAGGAGCGTTTTACGTTTTGTTATCTGTCAAAAGCTACTCAAACACGCTCCAAGGTCAAATTACTTTCCCCACTTGTGGATAAAATGCGTTTTTACCCGCTTGTTTCAAAGGATAAAAGACGGCTTTCCGAGCTAGTAAGGGGAAAATAACTATTGTGCATCATCATCATTTTCTTATGAGTGCGCAGTACGTTCGGTTCTCCATACAAACGTATCGTACGCTCTCATTTTAAAACGCCATGCTAGAATAACGTGAAACTTTGTATACACAATGGGATTCGGCATATCTAGGTCGGAAATTAGTTTCTGTTTTCCGAGTTCATATAACCTATAGACCTTTTTAAGGCACGAGTGAATAGGCATCTTCTGGGTGAGCTCGCTTCATCGTCGGCCTTATCTTTGTCCCCTGGCTAGATGCTGGCCAAGAGAAATCCCATTTTTAATTTAAAAAAATGAGTATGGCAGAACTCACGAGGATGCGGCGTGTTGAGAGTAATACATTTGGCTCTAGCCGTCAGTACAACGGACCTCAAGTCAATAAAAACTCGGCAGCGCGTTTGTAATTCTGAAGTCGCAAGCGTCTATACCTACGGCGTTTGCTTATCAACAGTCAAATTTCAAATTAAAGGGAAAAATTTAATGCTCCGTGCAGGATTCGAACCTGCGACATCTGGCATACGCGGCCAATCGCCGAGCTTGAAGCTTGGAGCTTGGTTGTTTTGTTCCGATAGCTCAGAGGCTAGAGCATTAAATTTTTCCCTTTAATCTGAAATTTAGAATTTTCGTTAGCACCGTTACTGCTTAATACAAAATTAATTTATCAACAGTCAAGCCGAATAGTTAAGACAATGGCGGGTAGTCGCAGTAACCAAGAGGTAGGCGGACGGCTCGTGGTATGAGCTTCCGAAATGTTGTGGAAACGCCCTGTGAAACCCGAACCAACTTGACCTTCACTTTTTTTTCATACCCCCCGTAGGCTGCTTTTTGGATACAGCAACTTCGAGTCGAAGTGTTGCGTAAACGCCCTGTGAAATCCGAACCAACTTGACCTTCACTTTTTTTCATACCCCCCATAGGCTTCTTTTGGATACAGCAACTTCGAGTCGAAGTGTTGCGTAAACGCCCTGTGAAACCTGAACCAACTTGACCTTCACTTTTTTTCATACCCCCTGTAGGCTTCTTTTTGGATACAGCAACTTCGAGTCGAAGTGTTGTGGAAACGCCCTGTTAAGCCGGAACCAACTTGACCTTCAATTTTTTTCGTTTTTTTATACACCCCGTAGGCTTCTGTTTGGATACAGCAACTTCGCGTCGAAGTGTTGTGGAAACGTCCTGTTAAACTCGAACCAACTTGACCTCCACTTTATTTATACCCCCCGTAGGCTTCTTTTTGGACACAGCAACTTCGAGTCGAAGTGTTGTGGAAACGCCCTGTAAAACCCTAACCAACTTGACCTTAACTTTTTTTTCATACTTCCGTAGGCTGCTTTTTGAATACAGCAACTTCGAGTCGAAGTGTTGCGGAAACGGCATGTGAAACCCGAACCAACTTGACCTTCGTTTTTTTTTCATACCCTCCGTAGGCTTCTTTTTGGATATAGCAACTTCGAGTCGAAGTGTTGTGGAAACGCCCTGTGAAACCCGAACCAACTTGACCTTCACTTTTTTTTCATACCCCCCGTTGGCTGCTTTTTGGATACAGCAACTTCGAGTCGAAGTGTTGTGGAAACGCCCTGTGAAACCCGAACCAACTTGACCTTCACTTTTTTTTCATACCCCCCGTTGGCTGCTTTTTGGATACAGCAACTTCGCGTCGTTGCTCTGGGGTGTTTTTCACAAATCGACTAGTCCTTACCTCTCACCTCACACATCACCATCCTAGCGTTATTCCCATCCTGAATGATGCCCAGGGTTCGGCAACCTAATATAATCCCAAGATTTGGCGTAGTTTTTACGGAAGCGACCTTATTGGGATTAGACTTGTCAAGTGAGTGGGCAACTTAACTGTTAGAAGTTCTCAAGCCGCTCGAAATCCTCTAACTTGGCTTAACGACTGCTGTCATAGACGGCAGCCGGGATCAACGGCTTAACGTACCGTCCAAAGCACGGGAGCGCTCAGTTAGTAACCACTCAAAGCGGTCACCCTTCCAATGACTGACCCTGGAAAGCGTCAAAATTTGACTTTCCATATAAAAACAGGTAAAAAAGGGGGCAGAATAAAAAGCTTGAGTGACACCGTCTTTGTATATATTTTTTACAGGTACCTACGAACTTCAAACTTATTTCTTTTATAGGTACGAATTTTAACTGCCGTATCCTGGCGGGTCTGTTCGTGGCGTCCATCGTGATCGGGATCACGTTCGGCGGGATCATAGTGATGTACGACTGCAAGAGCAACGACCGCATGGACGACGCCAATCAGAAGCCGCTGGTCATCATGGCGCAACTGTAGCTGTGCGGCCAAGTGACCCACTATGGCGTCATCATTGACCAACGGTAGTTTTACGGCGATATGCCGCACTATAGCGTCATTGCTATCCAGTGTTGTTATATTATAAGCTGATCAATGTTCTAAAGATCTTATAGTAGTCGGCGGTATAGTAGTAGTCAATTCTGACACCTGTCATTTCCATACAATTAATAACCTAAAGTCACTTTCAGGTTATAAACTGTATTGAAATGACAGGTGTCAGGATTGACTTCTTAACCGCCGTCCACTATAGTTGTTTCCATGACACACTAAAGCGTCTTGTACAAGTTACACTAAGCGTTATGGCGTCTTGTTTTTAACCCCCGACGCAAAAAGAGAGGGGTGTTATAAGTTTAACGTGTCTGTCTCTGGTATCGTAGCTCCCAAAGGGAT
The DNA here is from genome assembly GCA_905163555.1 of Notocelia uddmanniana. Lineage (NCBI taxonomy): Eukaryota > Metazoa > Arthropoda > Insecta > Lepidoptera > Tortricidae > Notocelia > Notocelia uddmanniana. The sequence continues at coordinate 13,490,924 of LR991076.1, read as the reverse complement.
GAACCGATTTTCGTTTAGTTTTTTTTGTGTCATAGATAATTTTATCCCGAGTGTTTTTAGCCATGTTTCGTGAAAATCTGTTCAGCCGTTTTTGAGATATTGAACTTTGAAATGAAAATGTCGGGGGTTTTTCAACCTTTTTAAGTTGTATTGTAGTTATATCACTATTGTTAAGATTACTACACTCGTGGATAAAGACTACGGGCGGTAAAATTCCGTCATATAATCCTAAAATAGTAAAAAGTTATACATTTTTTCCTGTCATGATCTTTATTTAATTTTACATTTAAACTGCATAAATAACAGTTAAAAATATAACGTTACCAAGTTTAAATCGGGCACTTAAAGCACATGAAAAAAAAGACGTTAACGGAGCGAGATATCGAAATAACGTCATTTTTGGATATTGATATTTTTGTGATAAGATCCGGGAAATTACTTATAGTACTTATAGTTTTGGGTGGTGGTTGGTAGTAGTATATTAGGTATGTACCTAACTATAAAAAAACCTTATTGCGGTTATGAATTTCAGGATTACCCGGTAATTTTTGACCACGAGCGTATATTTAAGTTAACGTTATGTGTGTTTTTAGGTTATCAAATGCGATTCGTATTGATAATTTAATGATTTAAATGTTATTGCAATATAGTTGTATGGATAACTAAACTTGTTTTTTGTTCTGTTACTACAAATAATACTCACTACTAACGACTGCTTGGGCTGGGCAGCACTTGGGAAGCTTCGCCATGTCTTTGCGTCATCCGTGCCACAATCCCTTAAAACTAGAGTGTTCAACTAATGCGTCCTACCAGTAATGACCTAAGATCCGGAAACGTGGACACTTACCAGGGGGCTAGTCCACAAGTTCAAAGTAGCTCAGCGTGCTATGGGGAGAGCCATGCTCGGTATCTCCTTAAGAGACAGGATACGTAACGAGCATATACGTCAAAGGACGAAAGTTGTCGACACAGCTCGGAAAATTAGCACGCTGAAGTGGCAGTGGGGTGGTCACGTTTGCCGTAGAACCGACAACCGTTGGAGCAGACGAGTTCTGGAGTGGAGACCACGGTTGGGCAAGCGTAGTGTGGGACGTCCTCCAACTCGTTGGACTGATGACCTTAGGAGGATTGCTGGCAGTGGTTGCACGGGGAAAGCCCAAAACCGATTATTGTGGCGCAAAATGATGGAGGCCTACGTTCATCAGTGGACCGACTATGGCTGATGATGATGATGGCTAACGACTACTAAATAATGCCTCAGATTGATGTCAGAGCCGAAGGCAAGGGTGATTTATGCAATGTGAGTTTTCTTTATAAGAGTGCGTATAACCCAAGGTACTAGTCGGTTAGTTCTATTGGGCATGCTTGTATGGAAAGGTATAAAATTTTGAGTAGATACAGCAATGCCATTTGGTATGGGTATTATACATGTCCACCTGAACCCAAAACGCCCGGTAACAAGTTTGAACTCCGCGACGGGTGGGGGTAGGGACCTGATAACGACTCCAAACTTGACTCAAAGGTCCAAACTAATCCGACAGATTTTTTTTTCTGAGCGCCGGTAGCTCTATACTTTGCCCCATCTGTCGCGGAGTTCATACTGGCTACCGGGTGTTTTGGGTTTAGGTGGACGTGTATAACATTCGTACCAAATGGCATTGCTGTACTCCAAAATGTCGTACTGTAACCCAATAGAAAACGGACTATACCCGTTGTTTCTCATAGAGATACCAGTTTTAATGCATTATGATGATAGATTGTTTCAAGTTTGACGGAATAACTGTGCCGCTGTTTTGATATTTTAATACGGGTTTTAATCCAGTAATCGTTAGGTTTTAGACGGTATATAGTACCACAGTACGGTCTAACCGGATAGCTAGTCCCCTTTTAGCAACTACTGTCAATTATAAGGAAAAATGACGATGTATAACATAGACACACAATGCCGAACATAAATAACTAAAAATGTGGCGCAAGATGACACTGACAGTTACATTCCAATAGCTGATAATAACGCTTCTTTATAGTCCGAGTCGAGATAAAAACTTCATACAAAAAACCGGCCAAGAGCGTGTCGGGCCACGCTCAGTGTAGGGTTCCGTAGTTTTCCGTCCGTCACAGTTTTTGTAATTTTTTCAAAAACTATTCAACCTATCAAGTTCAAAATAATTTTCCTACAAAGTTTTTATAAAGTTCTACTTTTGAGATTTTTTTCATATTTTTAAAACTTATGGTTCAAAAGTTAGAGGGGGGGACACATTTTTTTTTACTTCTGGAGCGATTATTTCCGAAAATATTAACATTATCAAAAAATGATTTCAGTAAACCCCTATTTATTTTTAAATACCTATCTAACAATATATCACACGTTAGGGTTAAAATGAAAAAAAAAAATCACTCCCCACTTTACGTATAGGGGAGGTACCCTAATAAAATATTTTTTTCCACTTTTTATTTTACCACTTTGTCGGCGTAATTGATATACATATTAGTACCAAATTTCAGCTTTCTAGTGCTAACGGTCACTGAGATTATCCGCGGACGGACGGACAGACGGACGGACAGACGGACGGACAGACGGACGGACAGACATGGCGAAACTATAAGGGTTCCTAGTTGACTACGGAACCCTAAAAAGAACTTACAGACATTAGCGTCAAGTGTCAAATTTGCAAACATAAGAACCAACATGGTAAAAACTTTTTAGTAAAATGCCACTGTCGTATACTGGCTACCAATGTTTACTTTCTAAATGTCAAAAGTGAACAGTGAAAGTACCTAATGGAGTCGCTTTGGTTATTTAAATTATTTTTATATAAATAATTTTTTGAACAAAAAAAAATGAATGAAACATTCCATTACAACATTCACACACATTCTGTGATTGTTCTTTTTCTGTGTTAGACATTAAGATGTTTACCTTCATGAAACTCTTGAGCAAGACTATAGGTAGTTATTTCAAAGTACTGACTTCTGCCATTGGAGCAGCATTTGTAGTTTTACAACTTTTGCTTTGCAAGTCATAGTCATCTATCTCTGACATCTATAAAACAAAGATTCCGACTATGAACTTGAAAGATAAATTATTTAAACATATTAACGTTAAATTGATTTTTATTCCATCAATTCATATAACTATATGAAAAAGTTTTCCTCTGCATGATTTTCACACTAAAATTATATGTTAAAACAGAATTTGAATAAAGTAGTTTGAGTCGGGAACGAACGGACTTACGTTCAAGACAGGTTTAGCAGTTGCAGTTAGTCGATTTAAGCCTTTATTGGTCCTGTATATGTCGGAAATAGGGAAATAGGCCGAACACACAACACTCGTGTGGCTTGGTTTATAGAGAGTGTCACGTTTATTTTACGCTAAAATAGCGGTCCATTCTGAACGTCGCTGAGGATGTTGTGGAAATCTTGAATTAAAACATAAAAAACACAAATTTATTCCTTATAAATTTAATTTAAAAAAATATTGTCCTAATAGCGACTCCTTACATTTTGTTTCTTGATAATCTTTCATTTGAACTAACAAAATTATTTACTCAAAACCATGAATTAACCAGGATTTTACATAAAATTTGTAACGTTATCGAAATAACTAACCTAAAGAAGTATATTCCGTCTTTTCCCTTGTTTTTTTGTAGCTATTAAAGCAGTTTTTCACAGCAGATTTCGTCATTGTTGGACAACTGTCACTGTCCGCGGTCCAAACACGACTAAACAGGAAAGTACCGCCCGAGTCGTGCGGGCGGTACTTTCACGGGGGACATTTTTGTGGGCTGATTGTGAATCTAGTTCTATAAAATAAAATATCTTTATTTCAGATCATTAAGAATCCATAAGTACAATTAAATAATAATAATAACAATGGTGGAGGTTAATTAATAATTTTAACCCATGTGCCCAGGATGGAACTATCCGTGCTGTCAGCGATGACCTTCAGTATCCTGTTGTCGCTGCGTCGTATGCGGTTTAGAACAGATGCGACCCGCTTTCGCCTGATCGCATAAAAGTCATCGGTGCGTGCCTCGGCAAACATCAATGACGCGCTACAGAACCGTGGCAACCTCAACAGGATTCTGAAGGCATCATTATACTGGATACGAAGAGCGTTATAGGCTTTCAGCGTGTAGTTGACCCATAGGCTACCCGTGTAAAATACTTGACAGAACGCCTTAAAAAGGGTAATTTTAACTTGTTTCGAACAGCGGGAAAACCTACGAGCCAACATATTGCTTCTGACCGCTAGCGCTCTCCGTTCCCTCTCCAAATCGAGATCAACCTTGAGGTCCTCCGTCACATAGTGGCCAAGGTATTTAAACTGTGAAACCCTCTGCAGGTCCTTACCATTCAATGCTATAGAGGGCACCTGCTGAGGGTTCATTTTGTTTGACCTAAAGACTAAGACTTCGCTCTTTTTGGAGTTGTATATAAGACCGTGAGTTTGCGCATAGTCCTCACAGACACTCAACATTTTCCTGAGTGCACTGACAGAGGGGGACAGCAGCACCATGTCGTCGGCGTAGCTTATGTTGTTCACGCTAACGCCGTCGACATAACACCCCACCGGCATTCTGCTGAGCTCCTCTATCAGTCCGTTAACATATATAAGTTGAAAAGCTTCGGTGAGGTTAAACCCCCCTGCCTCACCCCGCAATCCAACCTATATGCCTCCGACTGTGTTACTCCCCACCTAACCGTATTGGTCTGGTTGCCATACCAATAACTAAAAATATCTATTATTTCACGCGGGACCTTACTTGCTGATAGTTTATCCCACAGAACACCATATGACACCATGTCAAAAGCTTTAGACAAATCGAGAAAGCACGCATATACAGGCGTGCTCCTATCAGTGTAATACTTGACAGTGTGCTTTAAACTTAAAATGGCGGTCTCGGTAGATAGTCCTGGTCTAAATCCGAACTGTGCGTCATGCAACTTTAGATATCCACCAAGTCGCATGTCAAGCACACCGTCAAGTACCTTCGCTATTATTGTAGCCAATGAGATGGGCCTATAGTTACCTGCGTCTGACACGTCCCCGGTTTTATTTTTAACTATTGGTACGACAATTGTCCCCAACATTTCATCTGGCAAGTAGGCATGACCAATACATAACGAAAACAGCATAGTTAATACTCTGGGCAAGTGTACTCCAGCGGCTTGCAGATGCTCGATACTGAGCCCATCGTGCCCCGGTGACTTTCCTCGAGTCATATGACGGATCACATCAGACACTTCTTTACATGTGAACACGGTGAACTCAGTACCGAACTCAGCATTACACGACTGTAGTGTAGTACCCAACGGTGATTCCACCTTGAACTTATCTTTAAATAACTTTGCTATTTCCGCCGGCTCATTACATCCATTTATACTCACTGGCAGGCTAGGTCTTACATTAAGGGAATTGGTGTGCTTCCAGAATGACTTAAAATCACTCTTTGAGCGATGGGAGGCCAAGATATCCATTTTAATTTGGTCCTGATGGTTTTGACACCACCTTAACTTACATTTAAACCTGCGCCTGCTATCACACATATCACGGTATATACTTCCAGATTTGGGTTTACCACTAGCTACCCACTCCCGAAATTTAAATCTCGCCTCCCTATGCACCGCACTCACATGTTTGTTCCATCCTGTGACATACCCCCCTTTCCGCTTTACAGACTTTTTACACGTCAATACAGACGATTCAACTAAAATACCTACAATTCTACTATACAAGTTATTTATAATTACACGATGTCCCACATTGTCACAGTTTCTATCACAACACTCTCTGAGCTCCTCAGGAAGGTCAATATCACGCAACCTGTTGCTGCAGGCGTCATGATACTCACTCACCTGTTCTGAACTCCTCTCACCCCATATTACATAATTTCGCGGTCTATTACTCATACTTATTCTACATCTAACCATGTTTATATTAATTTCTAGCTCCATTGGAAAATGGTCGGACCAAAATACATCATTATCTATTTTAATATTAACAACAGATTTCAATACCAACTCTGACACTAAACAGTGATCTAACCAACGTCTAGACCCGTGCGCCTCACTAAGATAAGCATAACTGTCAGAGTGTAAACCTAACTTCTCAATATCAGCACAAGTTAAATTATTTTCTAGACAAAATTCTAAAAGTTGCTTACCAAAGTTCTCGCTAGGATGTGCATTAAAGTCACCCAAAATTATCACAGATTCTACTTCGGCCGTTTCAATTAAGGCACAAATTTCTCCAAGACACTGTGTAAACTCCAGTAAATTTTCACTTATGTCTACAGGCATATATGCACTCATAATCAACAGCTGTCGATCACTCACTGTCACTTTAATACCGACTAACCGGGGGCTATTACATTCGATTATCGACAATTGACAAATATCCTTCCGCCACAAGAGAGCGACACCACCGTGGGGTCGTCCGCGAAGGATCCCCGTTGCCGTTGTCACTTAAAGGCTATAACAACAGGCTTATACATATCCTTTGGTCACAGCAGCAAACATGTGCCTTCGACCTTACTAAATAAAATAATTAATATATAAATTCCCTAATAAATAATACAACAATAAATGTTTGACAATAATTTAATAAAATGAATAATATTTTACAGCTTGATTTATTAACGACTGATTTAATTTGATTTGATTTAATTTATTTATTTGATTTGGCCAAGTGATCGTCTAGAACATACCTACGTTGTGTGCCGCGTAACTCAAATTCTTTAATGCGAAACAAACAAGATCTGAACTCTTCACTACCTAACCTTTAGCCCTACCTTTAGCCTAGCCCTAGCCCACTATTCCTAAGGAATTGCACTACCCATTTTCCTAAACCTATCACTATTTTGATTACAGAGAAGATTAAGTACTGATCTTTGCTTTACCTACTGTATGCTTCTTTATATAAACAAATAATTATTTGTTTTTTTATTAATGATCCCCCACCAGACTACCTGAGGCCGGGCTAAGCGTAACACAGTAGCCATTGGTTTTTAAAGAAAGGCAAATTTTCCTTAAAAGCCATAATTTTCCCTAAATCAAAATTATTTCATCATAAAACACTGATACTTGATTTCCTAGCTAGCTAAGAATAATTTTGATTAATATTGTATGGTGCGACTCTTTCACTACCGTACAATGCTACTGCTTACGCCTGGATGGGTGACAGACCTCCTAGCTACGTATTTATACCTATTTTATTTTATTGAATTTTTAATAGGTATTTTTATATGACCTATGAATCTACCAATGCTTCGTAACCTAGACTTGCTGATGAGAAGAAGCATCAAAGAAACTCACCAGATAGTCATATCGATGATTAGAGGAATCATCTATTAATTTAAGCTTGATAAATAAATTCTAGCAATTTATTAATACTGACGCTAACATTTTTACATACAAGAGTTGAGGTACAAAGTTGTATCTAATGAAAACAAACCACCTCGTCACTAACTCCCTAAAAACCTAGTTTCCATAAAGTGGTACACTCAATATCGACTATTCAGGGCAATTCATATGAAATATTTGAACCTAATCGATACCTGAAATAGTGAGCACTCATTTACTCATGATAGAAATGCGAGCATTATTCCACTCATGATAATAGATAAAATTTACTCGTAGACTGCTCCGCCTGCTACAATGTCTAGAATTATTTCATCTTTCTGAAACAATTCTATATTCTAATCATAACTGGAATTATTTTACCTCAATGAGCAAAGTAAATTAAATGTAGTTACTCCTTTAAACCATATTTCAAATGTAGCCCATGAAACCCCATAGTTCATAACCACATTTGGAAACCATTATTCACAATTGACCTTTACCTACTTATTCACGTCTACCAAACTTCCTACAATCATTAACAACCTATTACATGAAACCTAGTTCCCTAAAACCAACCATAATCATTGTTTTAGCCCTAACACCCTATTACCTACTACAAATGACTTTAAACCTAACTCTACTCTCAACTAGTCCCTACTCTAGTGTAAGCAAAACCCCAATAATTATTTATTAGTGTTATGAAATGTGAATCCTACTATAACCTAAGCTGTAACGTTCGGTAGGCTAGACCGAGATAGGCAACCTAAAGCCTGTGTATTTGCTCCATTCACAACCGTCCGGAGACTAAAGGGATCTGTGAATGTTGCGCCCTAACGTATATAAGATAAGTGCATAAATATATTTAATAAAGAACGAACTTCAGGCGCACACAAGATCTCTACGAGTGAACACCGTTCATAGCGGTCGACTTATTGGAAATTGCGACCTTCTCGCATCAATCTGTGGCTAGACCCCGAAGCACGTAAGAGTATATCATCATCTATGTTGATAAAGAGACGATGCCAAGCCCTCTTAAACTTGGTAACAAAACTAATAGGATTCCAAGCTGTGTCTCTTTTTCTCCTCGAGGGTGAGATCCAACTTGTTAAATAGACCATGCTATTCAGACATTGATCTGGCTCGATATCAAATCAAAACACACAAAAATCATAAAATAAAATCTAAATTCACAGTTGAATAACTCACCATAATTCAAAGTATTTGCACCATAATGAACCACTCAACTATGATAACGGTAATTAATAAAATAGTACCTTGAATTATCACTACGTTAAAACGAGCCAGCTTCAAATGACAATCCGCACAACAACACAAGTAAGAATGAGCATCCCGAATCGAACCCCACGCGCTATTTATACCTTGATCTGTGTTAGCCATCAAAATTGAAGCCTTTGAGTGAATTGTCCGCAAGCTTAATTACCCTACAGTCCAAGCAATACAACACCTTACGTCAAGCAAATATGGTCGCAAATCACTTGTTTCATGCAATACATACGCTCTTATTGAAATGAATTGTACTCGCGGGCAGGTGCAATAACAAAATAACAAGCTTCGCTCAAGCGAAACAACACCTTACGTCTTGCATATACGATCGCAATTTGCTTGCTTTAAATACTAGATACGTTCTTATTGAAACTCATTATACTTGACGAGCTGGTGTATCAATATGAATAGGTATATTTTAGTGTTGTGGGTGACGTTCCAATTGTGCTTACATTTTATTACTTTATTTTATCCAACGTTTATATAATTTTTATTTATTACTGATGAAATACTTATGATTAATATATTAATACTTCTTTAGCATTCAATAAAGAATATGAATGTGCTTTGACAACATAGTTCTAGTTACACCGTGTCCACCGCCGACGTGCCAGCATGCCCAAAACCTTCATGTATGCTACCCAGGTAGGGTAGGTCGTGGGGTAGGAGCCACGTCTCTTGCAAAGCGATGATATCACATGTCTCACAACACGCCTTAACAAAGTCGACAGATCTCTTTATGGACTTACAATTGAAGGACAAAAGTCTACATATGTTATCGTCCTGTAGTGTACTAGGCATGAGTTGGGCTGGAACTTCTTGTCACTTTACTATCGCGAGTAGTCTCCCGGCTATTCGGGTTACTGCTCTTGAAGTAAACATATTTACGGAATTCTATTCCTTCCGGCCATAGTTTGTCGTTCAAAAACACATTTAACTTAGATTTGTTCACAAATAGTTTATACGCATCATACCCTTTATCTCTTTTCAATACCATCTTTTCAAGTTTTACGTCCTCATTTGTTTTGCTTCTAATATATTCCGTTATTCCCGCACAGGATGTATCTCGATGTACATTTGAAACAAATAACGGTACTTTGATTATAGCGGCTTTAAATTTCTCACTCGGGCTCGCCTTACCCGTTTTTACAATAAACTGATTTCGCAATTTTTCCTTTGTAGTAATTTCTGTTCCTCATCCGGCTTATTTTCTTTCCAAGTCCCGTTTTTAGCAATATTCACAAAACTTCTTGACTTTAATGGTGCAGCACTTATTGTTTTCGTATGTGATGGCGGGGTTATTGAGATTCGATCCGCACAGTCCGTTTCGATATCGACTATGCGATTACAATTCCTTGCACATGTTTCATTTACACTTTCGCCTGCGCTTCTAGCCCCTCCATCTGGTGCATGTGAGATGGCCGTGTTATTTCGCTGCAGCGCGAACGAGCGAGATGACATATGTTTCCCAGCTTCCTGTTCGCAAGACTGCTGTTGCGCCGGCGGCGAGCTAGTTTCTACGCCTGGTACGGAATCACCACAATGAATCAGCCCGATCGGCCCGCTGTCCATATCGTTTAACATAAATGCACCGCGTTTTTTGTTTACATTCTGGCCAACTATTAACGAGGAGTACCTTCCTTCGTAAAAAGAGTTCTTGACCTCCTCCAACTGAGACATCGTCACATATGACTCCCTAATTTCTTTTAGTTCCGACTGCATAATGAGCAGGTCTTTGAGCAATCTGGTAACATCAATATGATCGAACGTTACTGGAGGTAATTTATGTAAATCTTTTGCTACGAAAGTCGGAATAAGCTCAGGGTCAGTTTCTTTGAACAATGTAATGATGTCCTCGAGATCCCTCTGTGATTTCCCCTGGTTTCGGCGTGATATCTTCCTTTTGTTCACAGTAACGGATTCAAAAAGTAACGACTTCGCGTTAACAATTTCCTCGGGTGTAAAAGCCGTCGAACAAATCCGTACAATACTTTCATTGTCCATCACTTCATTTTTATGCTGTACGAATGCCAGCAACTCGCTAACTACAATATTGCAACTCGCGCATTTTAATACTTTAAAACTCGTCATTTTTACGTAATGAGCAACGTCGCGCGCGCCCGTTCCGAACCGCGCTTGCGCACTGACTGATATCTCTCATCTATAATAGTACATCAATGTGTACAACACGCTTTATAAAAATGACGATATGGAAAAATGACAAAGTATTATAGGGTCGAGGAATAAAAATGTCGAAATAGAATTTAGTCGAAGTATAGAAATGACCAATTTCACTCCGCCTTAAAATTGACGGGGCTCCAATTTCTGCGCAGTTTGCCCTTCGGGCATCTGAAGATACTTATGAACTTATCCTACCTAGACCTGGGGCCGTTGTAGATCACTTATAGTAGGACTTTTTTTAGAGTTACAAATCTGGACATTTTTACTTTCGGACCATTGTCAGTTCGTCTTTTCTACTTCTCGACATTTTATACTCCGTCAATTTCCAATTAAGACTTTTTTATTTCTTGACAATAAACATCATTTCATACTTCGTCATTTTTCCTCATAGAACATTAGGTGCCTATTTGGATAGTCCATGTCTTTACCGGGTGGGATACGTAAATGTATTTTCCCAACGAAAAAAGGCCATAAATAAGTATGTATACACAGGTTATTGTAGAATTTTATTCAGTTTTCCGCTTGCTAGAGCGCAGTTGTCGTGCGACGATGCGGCCCGCCACGTAGAGGCTGTAGAAGAATCCTGCGCAGAATAGCAGCTGGTCGATGCGCGCGCGCATGTACCACGAGTAGTGGCGCGCCGCGGAGCGCAGGTGGTACGCGCCTGCAATATTAAATTATAGTTATTGCCAGCGACTTCGTCCGCGTACACAACACAATCATCGCGTTAGATTTAATTGCTATTCTTTTATTTCAGGCGCTTACGTAGCGCTCTTTCATACAAACTTCCACCCCAAGGGCGGATCCACCGTTGTGGGCACGATGGGCATGCCCACAACCCTATTAGATTTGTGACGTCACACTTTCACGGTCTATTGGTGGTTGTTGACGAAATGGAAAAGAGGATGTAAAAACAATTCGGCCATACCAGACTCGGTAACTCATTTCATTGAAGCATGCGACCAAGATTTGTACAGAAAATTTTCTTACAAATACTGGCAACTCTCCCGGTCAGCGTAGGCGTAGCTACCGCGGAGAGATCGTTTTCTGCTCTTAGCAGAATAAAATCTTGGTTGCGTACCTCAATAGTACAGGAAAGATTATCCGGGCTAGCTCTCCTAAATAAATAAACAAGGATGTGAAGCTGGATATCGATGAAATTATCAACGTTTCCGCGAAAATGAAACGTAAGCTAGGATTTTTAGTTAAAATAAGCGCCTAAATAAAGTTATTTAATGTAAAATGTATACTAGCGTTTAATTTAATTTGATATCCTATGAAGTTGTATAAATTACATCCAAATCGGTTCAGTAGTTGTAATGGTATTGGACTATTGGTAGCCTAATTAAGTCTCGCCTGGTGCATCTCACTTGCTGGTCATATTTACGACTCCTGAGACAGCGTCAAGATACCTATTTACCCATTCTAGGGCATATTGGCATACTGGCTACTAGAAAAGAAGAAAAGAAATTATTGATTTAAATTGGCGTGGAATTTAATCGAAACTGTTTGACTATTTAATAGAACGAAATCGGGCCTGACTTCTTCCAACAATTAATTCCATTCCTAAGACCAAAGTCCTGATGCGTAGGAAAAAGGATATAATCAAATTCAAAAGTTGTTCATGAGCGAGTTCGTACTCCGACGCACACTTGGCCGATTTTTGGGTGGCTGTGACCACAACCTTTTTTGAGAGCTGGATCCGCGCCTGTTCCACCCCCTTAACCCTTTGGACGCTTTTATATTTGAATGAAGTGATCGCTCAGACGCCAAGGTATCAAAAATTTATGTAACGTTTAAACAAATAAAAACAATTCATAATAGATTTTTATCATGATCTAAGTACACCTTCACTCCGATCTTTTTAATTGCGTGGTGGGCACGACGACACCACCACCACCACCACCACCATATCAGCCAAAGGACGTCCACTGCTGGACATAGGCCTCCCCCAAATTCACGGGGGGTATATGCCATAATCGCCATCGCCACGTTTGGGTTGCCGATCGCAGTATCTCCACCGCACTCCAGGGATGCTGCTGCCCATCCCCCCGTGGTCTTGGTCGTAGTTTTAGGACATACCCGGGTCCACGACACGGCAGGACGACACACGACAACGCATAAAAAGCATCCTATTTCCTTCCTCGGGACTCAAACTATCTTTATAGCAAATTTCATCTAATAATAATAATAAAGCATTTATTCACAAAAAAACAGTACTCTTTTACAGCTTGCCTCAACTCCCGCCAAACTGAATAACAGTTTGTTGGCAAAAATAAGCTCCCTTTCTATAGCTTTTTAGTTAAGTACATTAACTGTTGTAATAGTATATAAGTTATAAATGTAAGTTCGCTATAAGTTATAATCTATTTAACTAATTAAGTATAATTTTACTTTCAAATTGTTTTTACATAAGCTTTTTTAATTTGGATTTAAAGATATTTTTGCTGGCGCTTTTCCTGTTATTCAACGGTATATTGTTATAAATTTTAGGAAAGAGATAAGATCTAGTTCTTTTACCATAATAGTTGACTACTCTAGGTACAATTAACGCTTCCTTGGCCAACTTTCTACGCAAAAGTGTATTAGTAACAGGGACCTTAAACTCACACAATTCATATTGTTCTAATGCAATTTGGAACGACACCCTCTCAAAGACAGTCAACATATTCATCATCATCATCATGTCAGCCGAAAGACGTCCACTGCTGTACATAGGCCTCCCCCAAAGACTTCCACAATGACCGGTCTTGCGCCACCCGCATCCAGCGGACACCCGCGACCTTCACCAGGTCATCAGTCCACCGTGTGGGGGGCCTGCCCACGCTACGCCTTCCGGTACGTGGTCGCCACTCGAGAACCTTTCCGCCCCAACGGCCATCGGTTCTACGTGCTATGTGCCCCGCCCACTGCCACTTAAGTTTAGCGATTCGGAGGGCTATATCGGTCACTTTGCTGCGGATGGCCTCATTCCTGATGCGATCACGCAGAGAAACTCCCAACATAGCTCTCTCCATTGCCCTTTGGGTGACTTTGAGCCTTCTTATGAGGCCCATAGTAAGTGCCATATGTCATCACTGGCAACACACACTGGTCAAAGACTTTTGTCTTGAGACACTGCGGAATATTGGACGAAAAGATGTGCCGTAGCTTCCCGAACGCTGCCCAGCCGAGTCGGATTTGACGATTAACCTCTTTCTCAAATTTGGACCTACCTAACTGGACAGTCTGTCCGAGGTATATGTAATCGTCTACAACTTCGAGCGTAAAGTGTCCGATTGTTAAGGGAGTTGGTGTGACATGGACATTTGACATGATCTTCGTCTTGTCCATGTTCATCCTTAGACCAACTCGCTCGGAGGCTTTACTGAGGTCATTGAGCATTGTACTTAAATCCTCCATGGTCTCAGCCAAGACTACTATATCGTCAGCAAACCGAAGGTGAGTGAGGTAGTCGCCGTTTATGTTGATGCCTAGCATTCTCCAGTCCAGAGTCTTGAAAACATCCTCCAGTGCAGCGGAGAACAGTTTAGGAGAAATAACATCTCCTTGCCTGACTCCCCGCTGCAACGGAATAGGCTTTGAGTTCTGGTCCTGGAGTCGGACTGACATAGTGGCGTTCTTGTACAAACTTTTCAGCACTTCGATATACCGGTAGTCCACTTGGCACCGTTGGAGAGATTGTAGTACAGCCCACGTTTCAATCGAATCGAAGGCTTTCTCGTAGTCCACGAACGCTAAACAGAGGGGCAGATTATACTCCTTAGTCTTCTGTATAACCTGACGGAGCGTATGGATGTGGTCTACGGTGCTAAAGCCTCTTCGGAAACCGGCTTGTTCGGGAGGCTGGAAGTCATCTAGCCTGCGTGCGAGACGGTTCGTAATGACTCTTGAAAACAGCTTATAGACATGGCTCAGAAGTGAGATGGGTCGGTAGTTCTTCAGTAAGGAGTTGTCACCCTTTTTGAAGAACAGCACCACCACACCTCTGTTCCATGCCTTTGGAGTTTTCCCTTCCAGTAAGACGGAGTCGAACAACTTCTGAAGGGCCCTAAGGACCGGTTTTCCACCCGCCTTCAGGAGTTCAGCTGTAATTCCGTCTTCACCGGATGCCCTGTTGTTCTTCAGCTGCTTAAGAGCCATTCTAATCTCGTACAGGCTGATGTCCGGGATATCTTCGGTATAGTGCCTGGTTCATCTAGCTAGGGTCTTCCGCCAGACCAACTTCGGGTCTGCTAGTTGACGTGTATAGCTGTCCATAAAAGCACTCTATCTCACCAGAAGCTCATGTTTGGACGAAACGATTCTACCATCCTCAGTTTTAAATCTGGCGAGCTAGCTCTGCCCAATAGACAGATCTCTCGAGAAAACTTTAGAGCCCTTATTCTGCTCGATGGCCTCTTCAATACGATTTGTATTGAATTGGCGCAGATCGCGGGTAAGGGACTTAGAGATCTGTTTATTGAGCTGCCTGTATAATTTCGCACCGGCTGAAGACTGCAGAATCATCTCATTCCTTTCCTCGATGAGCCTCTGAGTGGAGATAGAGAGCCTTTTGGCTCTTTGAGTTCGTTGGGCCTTAAAGAACTTAGACCCAATGCTATGGACAGCTTCCACAAACCCGTCGTTGAATTCGTCCACATCGCCGCCTAGACAATCGAAATGGTTTTGGAGTTCCAGCTGAAAGCTGTCGGGGTTTTGGATTTGGACTGTTGCTGGACGGAGCGTGGACTTCATCAGTCGAGAGCGCTCTAGCTTGACGCATATATTCAATGTGCCTCTTACCAAACGATGATCACTTCCGGTTTTAACCGTATTGATCACAGAGACATCATTGAATATATGCCTCTTCGTCGACATGATGAAGTCAATCTCGTTTTTTGTTGCACCGTCGGGACTCATCCAGGTCCACTTCCTGTGCTCGCGTTTCTTGAAGAAGGAGTTCATCATGTAGAGTCCCTCCTTCTCCAAGAAACCAGCCAGTAGTTGGCCCCGGTGGTTCCGACTTCCAACTCCAAATTGCCCCACTCTCGGCTCTTCGCCGTCGCTCTTGCTCTCTCTTGTTTCGCGTTGAAATCCCCCATAACAACGGTGAAGTAGGTTTTGGAAGTATGCATGACCTTTGATATATCCTCATACATAGCCTCCACCTCGTCGTCGGAGTGTGCCGAGGTCGGCGCGTACACCTGTATGACCGTCAACGAGTACCTCTCGGATACTCTGAGTATAAGGTACGCCACCCTTGCCGACACACTCTCGATCTTCACCACGTTGTTCACGAGGGATTTGTGGACGATAAACCCGACACCTCCCTGGGACTGTTGGTCGCCCTCCCGGAAATAGGGCAAGATGCCGGACTTCAGGGTTATCGTGTCCTCCCCCTCTCTTCGGACTTCAGATAACCCTACGATATCCCAACGCAACTTGCTGAATCCTTCCTCCAGTTCCGCTATCTTTTCGTCGGTCCGCAGTGTTCGTGTGTTGTATGTTGCCAGGGCCAGAAGTCGTCGGTGGTGGTAGCCGGATCTTAACCGGAGATTTTTCGCACCCCTGACCTCGCTAGTACTCTGGCCGCTACCAGAACCAGGGTACCGGGGGTCGCCGGAACCTCGGGGCCGTGGCCTGTTTGTGTATGTCATGAGGGGTGATTGCCATAATCGCCACGCTTGGCATGCGGGTTGGCGATCGCAGTATCTCCACCGCACTCCAGGGATGCTGCTGCCCATCCTCCGGTGGTCTTGGTCGTAGTTTTAGGACATACCCGGGTCCAACATATTACATTTAAGAAATAATTTATTATAATCCTCTCTACAAACTTTTGTCCTTTTATCAACTAGAGCTTTCATAAATCTAATTTGTAGGTGCTTAATTTTATCAAGATAGGTTTTAAATGTTCTGCCGTACGTGCTTAGTCCATAGGAAAGTATCGAATCAGTGAGTGCATAATAAACTGTATATAAGGTCGCTCTGTCTGTAAAAAACTTAAGGTTGTGGTTAACTAAATCAGTTTAGTGGTTAAGCATGAAGAGGTAACAAACAGATAGACACACTTTCACATTTATAATATTGTATGGAGTATGGTGAACAGAGCATGGCCGACAGGTGAAGAGAGCATACTTGGGCCGACCGACCGGACGGCGTCCTGTGGGTCGCCCCAAGTATCGCTGGAAGGATACGGCGGACGCGGACCTGCGTGAGTTTGGAGCCGGTGCAAGCTGGCGAGAAATAGCGCAGGACCGAGAAAAGTGGCGTGCTCTTGTCTCGGAGGCCAGGACTCATTTTGGGTCGTCGTGCCAGCCTAGTTAGTTAGTTTAGTTAGTATGGAGTATGGGTAATATTTTTAATCCCATCTATGACAAGTATAGCACAATTGATGGCAACGATATTTGGAGATGTGTACAGCGACAGGAATGACTTAGTTTATACCTACGTCCACCGGGTGGTTACGTATTTTCAAACTTAGGTAAAATAAAATTATCAGCGGCGCCCGCTTACGGCGTGCGGTATTTGAGGCTAAGGAACATCGGCAGGGGTCAACTCTTAATCGGCATTGGTGGTCGCTTTAAGTGGTTACTAACTGAACGCGCTCGTTCACTCTTTGAGCTGTTGATCCCAACTGCTGTCTATGTCAGCAAATGTACAGCAGTCGTCAATCTAAGTTATAGGTCTTCGGACGGCTTGAGAACTTCTAACAGTCAAGTTGCCCACTCACTTGACAAGCCTTATCCCAATAAGATCTTAATTTCCCCCTTGGGTTGGAAGGTCAGATGGCATCGCTTCTGTAAAACTAGGATCCCGGGCATAATTATCATGAGCATCACTGTGGGATCAAATGGATCACTAAACTTGTATGGGTCGTGGGAGTTTTCTCTCTCTCTTTAGGTGAAGTATGACAATGATGATTGATTTGATTTGAGACAATAGTGTATAATGTGACAAACAATATATGACAAACAATACTTGGGCTACTAAACGTTTTCGTGCTAAATAGTTCGGTAACATATGCGATAACATTACCAAAAACGCGAGTAATCTAACACCATATGTACTGTAAAATCATTAATTTTAGCTGATTACGTGCATAATTGTAAAGCGTTGTACGATACACGTACGAATAGGTAATTCGCAACTCGTGTCGATTTAAAATACTCCCTTCGGTCGTGTTTTAATTTATCACCACTCGTTGCGAATTTCCTGTTCTCTGCACTTGTATCGTAATGTACTATTATATGGAAAACTCCCGTGAGTTTGAGACATATTAAAATATAATGAAACGGGTCACTCACGTCTTTAAGGTCGAATATCGCTCGACATGTTTCAGACCGGTTCGCAGTCCTTAATCATGATTATGAGTAGGTATGTACATATCGTGGCGGCGGTTTTTTTTATCACTGCACGATATGTAATCATGATTAAGGACTACGAAACGGTCTGAAACATGTCGAGTGATATTCGACTTTAAAGACGTGAGTGACTCGTTTCATTATATTATTAAGATTATTTATATTTGAAAATTTTCTATCAGATATGGACGCAGCAATTTAAGCGTAATAATATATAATGACCCTTAAAGGATCAAGCAATATTTATCTTCATTGACAGGACAATGGACATAACCATATTATAACATTTTACTTAGATAGTTATTTTTCACAAATCCAAATTCTTAAAAGTCATTTTTCAAAGAATGATATTTCCATCAACTTTAAAAAAAATGCTCGTCCTTTCACCATCACTCGGCGAGGGGCCCACATGACTCCCAAATGCGCTTCCCTGGGTTGGAGGACACATAGAGTACTTTCACACCTTCAACTCAAATAACAAGGTCAAGAATAAAAAGGTAAAGGGTTAAAGCTCTTCAATGACGGCCTGTTTAGCCTAGTTGGTAGTGACACAATCCCGGAGAGGGGAATATTTGTGTATTTAGCACGGATATTTGTTCATGAGTCTTGGATGTTTTCTATGAATTTATCTATATAAGTATGTATATCACCGTCTAGTACCCATAGTACAAGCTTTGCTTAGTTTGGGACTAGGTCGATTTGTGTAAGATTGTCCCCCAATATTTACTTATTTATTTATTTTGATTGCAACAACAGCCCTTTTGGTCGCTTTGGACCCAAAACCAGCCAAAAATCGGACAGAAAATCGGATCCAGTCACGATTCCTTTTATCTTACCTTGAGACTCGATGGCAAGTTCCACGTAATGGGGTATCAGCTTGGCTGGTGGCACTGGCCGCTTGTGGTACAGCTTGGAGAGGTGCTTGGCTGTGTTGTAGTATCTGTGGAACGTCAAAGGTGTTTACCGATCTTGGATTTTTATGATTGATTTATACGTAATGCGTGTAACCTAACGGTGTCAAACAGGTACGCAATATAGGTACTTGGGTAAGTATTTGCTGACCATTTTATTTTCACAAATCATTCAACAAATACCATAGTAACTCATTTGAGGATTACTAATTCTTGACTGGAATCCACCCTACACGTGTAGCTGGTGGTGACCACTCGTTTCGCGTTCGTGGACTGGTTTTCGACATATCTGTACCTATACCTAGCAACAGCATGCCTTAGTTAACGATGTGGGTGGACATCATTTATGTGACAATAATATTCTGAGAGCGCGGGTAGGTAATAGAAAACACATATAAAGTTAATCCCGCTGATAAACAGTGAACAGACAACACATAAATAGTTGAATTTAACCCAAAGGTGTCAAACAGGGCAAAAGTATCAGTGTTACTATTGCTCCGTAATATCGCAAACTTTGCTCGAAAAAATCCACCTCACCCGCAAAGCCGGTAACTGAGCGATTTACATTCAGTCGACAGTATTGAACAGATCTAAAACAAAAAGAAGTACATGTAACATAACGGTGTCAAACACTGGACTCTACCTTTCATTGTTAACCATCTCGGTGAGCCCGCTCTTCAGCTCAGACGCCATGCCCGAATGGAAATCCACCCTGACTGCGAACCCTGCGTCGACTGCGCGCTGTGCGTTCGTGGGCTGGTCTCCGAACACCGGGACTGCCAGCAACGGTACTCCGTAATGGACGGCCTCGGTGGTGGAGAGAAGCCCGCTGTGGGTGATGAACAGCTTGATGTTCCGGTGGGCTGCAATTCGCATTAGTCATTGTGGAAAAAATTATCGGTAAAAATGAGAATTTTGTCCTTGTAGTGGATAAGATCTCGGCCAAAATGAGAAAAAGTGCGCATAATTATATGTAACTAATGATTTTTTTCTGAAACTGACCCAAAAAGATCAATCCTGGCTCTAGAGAAAGATTTATAGAAGATTTTTAGATATTTTATAAATCTATAAATTCAATATTATTTATAGCATCACGCACCGGTAGTCGCAGCCTGGGAAGGCCCCCAACTAGGTGCACCGACGATCTGGTTAAGATTGCAAGAAGTCATTGGATGAGGGCAGCGCAAGACCGGTAATTGTAGAGATCGTTGGAGGAGGGCTTTGTCCAGCAGTGAACGTATTTCGGCTGTTATATTGACGATATTGAAGATGACGATAGTATTTAGTACATACACAATCTCTTGCTGAGGGCAGATAAGGCTTGCTTGGCATTTTTTGCATATTTTTCTGTATAGACTCATTTACGGTTTGTGCTGCTCTTCCGGTATCCTTTGTTGTCACCCACCATCCGTCCGTGCTATCGTCGGCGTTAAGCGTTTCACTTATAGTTAGAAGTTGGTCATGAGTCGATCCATGACTCAAAATTGGGACAGGTCAAATAAAAATGCGTACCTAATATCCCAGGCTGCGGGAACCACTTCCTCACATGAACATTCTTCGGCAGGTTTTTAAGTTCCTCGTTACTCCTCCACAGCACTGTGTATGGCAGCTCTCCGAACATCTGTGCGAGCTCCTTCTTTAGACTGGCTGGTAAGTCAGACATCTGCACTACGGAACCCAAGCTGAAGTAGATGAAACCTTGGGCTGAGGAGTCTAGTAGATCTTTCAGGTCCTGAAAAAATAATTTCGTTGACAGACCACGTCGGTGGCAAATAAGCATACGACCTGCCTGATGTTAAGTAGACACCCTTGCCTATAGACTTGCAACTCCAGAGGAATTAGACAGACGTTGCCAATTCTTCCTTAGTTTGAGGTGTCGACGGAGACAAACCCTTACTCTCAACACAGCGCTCGGGTCATCAGAGATCTCTGAAGACCTTGCTCATCACCACCAGGTTACTCACATATATTTCGGGTCACGAACCTGAGGAAGACTACCGTTCTTTTGCACATGATATCCTGCTATATCAACCACGTTGGGTGGGAAGCTTTGCGCGGGTGCCAGCGCCGGGTGCGAGTTGACTAGCAGGATGGACACGTTGTTGTACACCTCCGAGAGGGGGGGCAGCACTGTGCCGCGAGCTGCAGCCAACGTCCCAAACAGGTCCGTGTACTGCTGCGAGGAGAACACACGGGTCAACCTGCAATTAAGTTGGAATTAGTAAAATTCTACAATAAGACAGTGACGATGGCGCCCCACTGTAAGCGCAAGCACAGCGCACAGCACGCAATGAACAGGCGCATCCTCACGACTAAGCATTGGCAAATTCAGGCTGAACGGTGGACGCCAAACCTTTCACCATTATTCCTATCTCGTTCTATCTTATAGCGTCGCACCGCTCTGCCGTCCGCCGCGCTGGAGCGCCAAGACACATCCAATATTGCTGACTTAAGGCCATGCGCGCAGCATTAGATGCCCCACAATATGAGCGTGCAATGAATAACACTGTCTCTTGCCTGAGGCCGTCGGTGGACGAGGTGGCATTAGACCACTCGTTGCTAAAAGTAACCTTTTGAGATACGTCATCAAACTGCTTCCATGGAGTCAGTAAGAATAAGACAGTCTCGCCAAAAACCACAATTCTCAATTTCTCACCAGCTAGTTCTTCTACTTTATTTCACTTCGCTTATTATGCCTTTTCACCACTTTTCCACTATCATTTAAGCTGCAGTTGTACTGAAGCGAAGAAGAGCAGAATCCTGATTGTCACCTCCGCTCTTTTCTGCTTCGGTGGAATTGCCTAAATGCTCTCCAAGTCCCGATCCTCATGGCTCCAACGATGAGACTGTGAGCTATCTGCTTCCAGAAGTTCGTCGTTAATGAAGATGCAGAATTTGGTATGGCCGGGTGCACTCACCTTGATGAAAGCATCTGCTGGATTCCTCTCATTTTCTCTACGCGACATAATCTAGCTAATACAACTTATGAGCAGAGAAGTAGACCTCATCTTCACTTCGTTTCAATTACTGGATGATTTCTGTCCGCTTCGCTCCTCTCAACTAGACTGGAATTGCAACTCGAATACTAACAAGGTCATCCGTCGACCTCACGGCTTCAATCATGATCGTTGCAAGTCCCGTGCCGGCCATAATGTTAACAGACCGCTGAACTCTGAGCACTGCAGTTTAAATAGAAAAAAAGCCCTCACCAGGCTCCAATCCTTATGGCTTCAACGATGAGACTGTTGGCGACCCGTTGCCAGAAGTTCATAGGTAGCGGCGCTTGGTTTAGAATGGTAGGTAATAACGCTGTACTGGTCACATCGTCTACCAGTATCTCTAGATACGGATGCGCCACTAAGCTGCTCAGCATTATCCAGGGAACTTTCAGGACTGCAGCGTAGCTGGAACAAAATGTTGGTTATTATGTCGTAAAGTTGATGTAATGATGAAGTCGGATGGTATGCATAAAAACTCTTTAAGGCCGTAGCTGAATAGGGATGTCAGCCAAATAAAGAAAGGCTCATATGTTTGTTTCGGATGTGTGCTTGGAAAATATGGTCTAAGCAATGAACTTCAAGGGTATGGATAATTTAATGCAAAAAAGTACATACAAAGTAGGTACGGTCTCAGGGAATCTTTCGTGAACGCTTCAGCTGCAGAGAGCATTATTGAGGTTTGTGATACCCTGCAAACTAGAGTTTCAAGGGTACATCTAGGCTACAGTGACCGCTTATAAGGCAGTACACTTATTTACCAACATCGTGTAATGAACAAGTCATCAATCTTACCCCGCAAGTACGAGTAGATCCATCGAGAACTAGTGGTGATGACCTCCTCGAAATTCCCTTCCAGCATAATCTGACACATCCGATGCTGAGACAGCAAGGACGCTATTATAGAATAATAACGACAGTCTTACAGGGAGATCCGGCGCGAGCCACTCAGTGACACCGGCGTCGAAGTTTTCTTTCGGCATAGTCTAAAGCTTCTCTGATGATGAGGCAGCTATTAACGTTATCATGGAATAAAAATGACTGTCGCTTACCCAGCAGGGAGATCCGACATGAACCACTCAGTAACAACAGCGTCGAAGTCTTCTTGCAGTATAGCCTGACGCATCTCTGGTGCCGAGGCAGCAATGGACGCTAAATTAGCGCCAATTGATGGAGCCTCCAGGATCGAGGAGGGGTTCGACATATTGGTGTCTGAAATTAAGTGTGGCATGTTGACAAAAAAACTTAATGACGAAGGTTCCTGATTGTTTAAAGCAACCAGCTTATAATATTAGGATAAGAACGATGATAAGACTGCGATTAATTAGTTTGAGAATGGAAAACCTGTCAAGTTATAATGCATACACTTTGACGTAAGTATATGGAAAAATTTACAGAATAATTCTTAGATTTAGGATACCGGGTGAACTTTCATGGTGTCATCCTCTTAGAAAACAATTTCCTGGATGATAACATTCCAAGATTTCCAAATGACAATCACATACTGGCTTACAGAGGCGTTGCTAGTGTGTTTAATTAAACATCTGTCAAGATGATGATAATATTGATGATTATTTTTTCTGTGATTTCCAAAAGAGAAAAATATTTGGCGGGAAGCATGGTATTCAAATACCAAGGACGATAGGTCTTGTTGGCATACTCCTAAAAAAAGAAAACATTTCGTTATTTACTTTCAAAGACCACCTTCGTGCCGCTGACGTCGATGAGTGTCAAGTTGGATGCTGGCTTCGTCTTCTCAGGATACGGAGTCGCCCACCACACCTTTAGATATAATTGTCTTCATTAGTATGAGAGTTACCGCTTAGGCACCGGATCGGTACTGCACATATACATATCAACTGGGCATCGGCGCAGTGACGCGTGGCTCAGCAAACCCTTGGCCTATCTTTCCACGAGAGATGCGCTATGCTACTTTGCTATGGATGCATTTGAATCCACCAATCATATTAATTGATCCACATAGCATAGCTGCATAGCACATCTCTGGTTGAAAGGCACCCTTAATCGCGCTATAATGAGCCTGGACAGCTGGCCCTATACCATCAACAAACATACGACGTACATTCGTTAGTTAACTTCCTGATATGGCAGGGCGTGATCGGTATGTGATACTCGTATTGTTCTTGTCGTGAGCTTATTGATCTCGCACAGATAGGAAATATGAAGTGAGGAACACTTCACGGGATATACTGTCATCTGAACAGTAGTTATTGACTGAGCGAGGGAAGCAAGCCAAGCGTCTCCGTTTCAGGTTTCGACAAAAATTCTTTCGTATGTCTGTCTGTCCGGATTTTCTCCTCTACAGGTCGCATTTCTCAGCCGATTCTCGTGAAATTTTGTGAGCAGGTTCAATAATTATATAGTTTTTTTTTGTCGTTCAGTTTTTGGAAATTTAGAAAATTTGAAAAAAAAAAATTTTTTTTCATATGTCTGCCTGATAACTGTACATTGTACCTACAAGTAAGTTGTAAGGGACATTATCCTGTATATGATTTTAATTTTGTAATTACATAACGTAATGTAGCGTTAATTTGTAATAACTATAATATTATTAGGTTAAGACGGCTGTGCCCCTGCAGTGTTCATGTTTCTGGACATTTTCTGAGACTGTAACACCATGACATGATTTAGCAATTAAATTTCAATTTCCTACTATACCTAATTTCTACCCACCTGATGGCCAGCTCGCAGCAGTGCGTCAACAATGCCTCCGCCCAGGATATTGTGACTCGGCGCCGGCACCGGAAACACGCACAGAATCTTGTAGCCCTCGACGAGGGACGTTGCCCAGAGGGCTAAGATTACTAACTTCATTTCTGGAAATTGGAGATCAATTCTGTAATATTAGTCCCTTTATATATGCTTAGTGAGACTTGAAAAACTGGCCAAGTCCGTGTCGGGCCACGTGCAATGAAGTGTTCCGTACCTACTAGTAACTCCACATATAATAACCTCTACTTTGAATTAAAAAAGGTCTTATCTTCATAAGAAACTTACGGCACTTGTGTTTTTTTGTTGGGGCACGGCCGTTTTTCAGCATTAATTAAAAAACCGTTGCGTATCCTGTAATTTATACGCATAGGTGTAATTGATAACTATTATGTGTATTTTTTTTTTTCAAAATGTTATGCCCGGTGGTTTCGGATAAAATTGATTGGTTGAAAAATGATTTGCTAATGTTGAGGACAATTTATATACTTATTAACATTAACACATAGATACATACGAACAATGCTAGTTAAATAATCTTATAATACTTAAGTTACAATGCTAGTTAAGTAGTACCTAAAAACGTACGTACGTACGTACGTAGTACGTAAATTTATACGCATAGGTGTAATTGATAACTATTATGTGTATTTTTTTTTTCAAAATGTTATGCCCGGTGGTTTCGGATAAAATTGATTGGTTGAAAAATGATTTGCTAATGTTGAGGACAATTTATATACTTATTAACATTAACACATAGATACATACGAACAATGCTAGTTAAATAATCTTATAATACTTAAGTTACAATGCTAGTTAAGTAGTACCTAAAATTGTACAACAAGTTCATAAAACAAGCCTTTTTAGCCGAGACAAAGTAGAGGATAAAATGGGATTTTCACTTCTCATGCTCTAAAAGTTCGTCTTTACGCTCTGCATAGGCGACATAATGTCGCTTTTTATGCTCTAGAGCTTAATTTATGCTCTATGCGCGGCGCACCGGCGCGCGTGCATTAATTATTTTATTCATTTTCTCGAAATCGAAGTGAAAAGTAGAGTGTATAACTCGTGTATAAAACCCATTTTATCCTCTACTTTATATCGACCCTCGCCTGTGGCTCGGATCGATAAATTGTCTCGCATACAACGGCTTGTTTTATGCACTTGTTGTACAATCTACTACTTTCTACTCCAGCATTATAATCTAACAGTTAGAGTCTGGCTACTCGATACGCTAATTTTTTTATGGTGACTCTCGAATTTTAAAGAACCTTTATTATATAACTGTTGCATAAAATACTATTGTAACGTGGGCGCTGTGACGTCCACTGGCTACGGCGTCTTCCAAGCGCGCCCAGCGTCACAAGTACCGAGGCGGCGCGCGCGCGAGGCAGCGCGCGCGCGATAGCGCAGTATGAATCACCGCCCGGCCCCGCCACCGAACCGGCCGCCCGCTCCCCGCGGGGGCACATAAAAGCGAGAGCGTGACGCGCGCCGACAGCAGTGCTGGCTACAACGCCGTGGCGAGCACTGCCCTCCTCCCTTCCTCTCTGAGGCCGCGGGGTTCCCCCCTCGCGACGCCCGAGATCCTGTCTTCGAGGCAACGGGGTTCCCCCCTCGTTCGCCCTGGACACCTAGCCTGAAGGCAGCGGGGTTCACCTCCCTCGCTCGCCGCAGGATAGGCCAATCACCCTAGAGTCCTTCCGAGGCCGCGGGGTTACCCCCTCGCGAAGCCGAGGACTCTAGGTTCCTATAGCTGAGAGGCAGCGGGGTTCCCCCCTCGCTCCGTGCCCAGGCTTCCACATTAACCATCCGCTCCACAACTAATACCGCTACCCGCGATTTGATAACTAAATCTAAATAATCTAATTTCATAGCATAATCCGTCTAGGTCCTCGTTAGCATTTCGACACCGTAGTTCTCTCTTAGTTTTAAGGCTTTTCATTTATTAATAAACGGGCGAGAAGACCCTTATTTGTGACTGTCCGATTGGTGTTTTGATTCTCACTCATCCCCGATCCCGCTAGGAACCTCTGAGCTAGTCAGGAAACCCTCGTAAGGCCGTAACGGTCGAGGGATATGTGTGGGTGCTGAAATCACTCATCACACTATTAATAAAACACCTTATCTTAAAATACTATTAATAAAACACCTTACCTTAAAGTACTATTAATAAAACACGATACCTTAAAAATAATACAAGCACTCCCGATTCAAAAATTCAGATATTTAAACGTTTATTGTCGTAACATACATAGTTGTAAAACAGTAATTTGGTCACTTGTATACAAAATGTGATAAACGTTATCTAACAAAAACTACTAATTCATGCCAAATTCTAGTTTTTCTGGTTTTTTTGTTCATAATTAC
The DNA here is from genome assembly GCA_905163555.1 of Notocelia uddmanniana. NCBI lineage: Eukaryota > Metazoa > Arthropoda > Insecta > Lepidoptera > Tortricidae > Notocelia > Notocelia uddmanniana. Next base: position 13,463,765 of record LR991076.1, on the reverse strand, counting down.
GTATTCATGTATTAACAAATTTGAATGATGACAGGTATAATACGCTAACTCAATATAGTGTAGAGTACATTATCGTAGAGACCGAGAAAAAGCAATTCGTCGACAAGTTGATTTTGAAGGACGACGCGAAGCGGAGTCCGTCAAAAGATACGTGTCCACGAATTGTATTCCCACCGAGGCATATATAAGTGCATTTCTCAAAAATTTAAATCAAATTAGAAAATAAAACGAAAAATGTAAATGAAATTCTAAGGATTTAGTCATAAAAACCCGCGTGGCCTGGCTGGCCTTCTTTTGTTTCCGGGGAGCAACGGCGGGTATAAGTTTTATCCCATCAAAAACATAAATGTGAAAATGGGAGCCATGTTCAATATTAAGAATATGCGATGCTTGGTTGTCGTCTTCACCGACAAAAGAATTGAGATCTAAATGGGTGCCAAGTTCCGTAGATTCTCTGAAATGGTGCCAAGTAAAACACTACATTGTTTACAATAAAACTAATTTACTGGGGCTTACTGCATTTTGAGCTTTCACTTGGCAGTTTTCTTAAATATCTAACAGCTTTTATGGTATTATAACATACTGCATAGAAAACTGCCAAGTTAAGGCTCAAAATGCATTAAGCCGCAGTAAATTAGTTTTACTGTAAACAATGTAGTGTCGAACTTGGCACCATTTCAGAGAATCTACGGAACTTGGCACTCATTTAGATCTCAATTCTTTTGTCGGTGAAGACGACAACCAAGCATCGAATATTCTCAATATTGAACTTGGCTCCCAGTTACACATTTATGTTTTTGATGGGATATCATTACTTTTTGTCAATCTTCGCCAAATGGTGCTTTTAAGAGCGAATGCACGAGTTACTATACAAAATACCCAAATCGCTATAGGTGCACCTCAAATATTTGAAGACTTCCCTCGAGTTTTCCAGGACCCTATGATCAGATTCTTACCTGATAACTATCGGTCTACCCCTGAAGTATACCGTTTCAAACAAAAAAATATTTTTCCAAATCGGATAATAAATGACGGAGTTCTGAGGTAACTAGCATAAATAATAATAATAACTAAATCCTTCGAAGTGCCGTACTTTAAGTACACACCCGCGCCAGTTCTCGAAAATGGTCGTGCTACGCTCTATTAGGATCGATCTGTCATCACGGATAGGACTATTATAGCCAACAAACCTGATATCGTGCTGACAGATCGATTGAAGCACCAGGCAGTGCTCGTCGACATCACCGTCCCCCATGATGAGAACCTCGTGAAGGCCTGGCACACGAGATAACCGCCATGTGGGATGTTGATTCGACGATCATTGTCCCGATAGTCGTGTCTGCGAACGGTCTAATTGCGAAGAGTCTCGACCAACATCTCAAGAGACTCTCGCTAGATGGCTGGGTCAAGGGTCAGATACAGAAGGCGGTACTCCTGGACACGGCGCGGATAGTCCGGAGGTTCCTCTCTCTGTCGCCCTAACGACCGGTAGCTTAGGCCCCGCCTCGCTGCCGGCGGCACTCTAGGTTAGGTTTTTTATAATGCTTTTATATTTTGTACGTCTATTATTATATTTTACTTTTATAAATGTTTTGTAAAAAACCTAACTTAAGTTGTAAGAAAAATAAAGAGAATAATAATAAAACTAATAAAAAATCACTGTTTTCTAATTTTTTCTGATGTACACACACAATTACCAAGCTGCATGCCAAAGGCTGTAGCAGGATAGCCTAGGAAAAACTGCCCCCAGCGATTTTGGCCGAAACTGTAATCAAACGATGCCTTTTGGGGAGGTTATATTCTGCACAAAGTTTCATCCCTCAGTTACGCCCTGGGGGTGAAAAACATCCGATTAACCCCAAAACTGTTTTAATTATTTTTTCCTAAACTATGAAAGTGACGAATTTCAAACTTTGTACAAATATTAATAATACTAAAAGCTATTTAAAAAAAATATGAACCCCGTAACCATTTAAATTCTTGTAAAAAAAAAAACAAAAATGAAAAAGAATCACCCTGTATATGAAGTTTGGCTAATGGTACCCACACCATTTTTTTTCCAAAAATGAACCAATTTATATTCTACATTATACAAAAGTTTCATGGACCTACTCCAGAAGCAACATTGCGAAATTAAAATAAACGTACTACTTCGTAGCCACTAATCATTATACTCGTCGTATATGTCTGCTACTTTAGGAAAAACGATTAAAGAGAACGACGTTTTATGTAACTATTGTCCCTTACTAATATACAAGAGAAGGTCATGTGACCCTATTGACAACTTTGGCATAGATACTAGTGACACCTCAGACGAAACTTTTATGTTATCTTCATCCAAACGTCCTGAACCTGAAGAATTTATAGAATTGCCTTTCCCACGCCTAATGGCTACACATAAGTATTGTTGTATATGTGGTTCTACCAAAGATCTAACAGTTGTACCATTTGACGCACGATTACAATGTTATTCGATTAAACATATTTACATACCCTTAAATAACAGATGTTGCAATAACCATTTAATGAAGAGAAAGTTTTTTGAAGATGACATATCACATCTGAAACCGTTTTCCAATTACAGTTCGGTACCTATATCACATATTTGTAATATTTTTAAGTTGAGTCATGAGTCAAGAACATTCGATGCAATACAAAAACATTGCGTTACAGACAAACAATTGTTTGCTTTTACGAAACTCTTCTAGCAGGACATCCATTCAGGCTATAGTAGTTTTTTTAATGAACATACGGACGGGAAATAGTGACCAACTATTAGCGTCCATTCTTGGTTTAGAGTATCACCAGTTAGTATCCGAGTATGTAAATTCTGTTAAAACAGCTTGTCACTTAAAGGCTATAACAACATATGCTAATACACATCCTTTCGTCACAGCAGCAAACATGTACCTTCGACCTTACAAAATAAAATAATTAATAATAAATTTCCTAATAAATAATACAACAATAATTTTTTTTGACAATAATTTAAGAAAATGAATAATATTTTACAGCTTGATTTATTAACGCCCGATTTAATTTGATTTGATTTAATTTGTTTATTTGATTTGGCCAAGTGATCGTCTAGTAACATACCTACGTTGTGTGCCGCGTAACTCAAATTCTTTAATGTGAAACAAACAAGATCTGAACTCTTCACTATCTAACCTTTAGCCTAGCCCTAGCCCACTATTCCTAAGGAATTGCACTGCCCATTTTCCTAAACCTATCACAATTTTGATTATAAAAAATATTAAGTACTAGTCTTTGCTTTACCTACTGTATGCTTCTTTGTATAAACAAATAATTATTTGTTTTTTATTAATAATCCCCCACCAGACTACCTGAGGCCGGGATAAGCGTAACACAGTAGCCATTGGTTTTTAAAGAAAGGCAAATTTTCCTTAAAAGCCATAATTTTTCCCTAAATCAAAATTATTTCATCATAAAACACTGATACTTGATTTCCTAGCTAGCTAAGAATAATTTTGATTATTATTGTATGGTGCGACTCTTTCACTACCATACAATGCTACTGCTTACACCTGGATGGGTGACAGACCTCCTAGCTACGTATTTATACCTATTTTATTTTATTGAATTTTTAATAGGTATTTTTATATGACCTATGAATCTACCAATGCTTCGTAACCTAGACTTGCTGATGAGAAGAAGCATCAAAGAAACTCACCAGATAGTCATATCGATGATTAGAGGAATCATCTATTAATTTAAGCTTGATAAATAAATTCTAGCAAATTATTAGTACTGACGCTAACATTCCTATATACAAGAGTTGAGGTACAAAGTTGTACCTAATGAAAACAAACCATCTCGTCACTAACTCCCTAAAAACCTAGTTTCCATAAAATGGTACACTCAATATCGACTATTCAGGGCAACTTATATGAAATATTTGAACCTAATCGATACCTGAAATAGTAAACACTCATTTACTCATGATAAATGTTCGAGCATTATTCCACTCATGATAATAGATAAAATTGACTAGTAGACTGCTCCGCCTGCTACAATAACTAGAATCATTTCATCTTTCTGAAACAATTCTATATTCTAATCATAACACCCCATTTATTTATAATCATTTGAATACAGCTTAAAACATACACACAAACACGAATTGAAAAACGAATTGAATCATAACTGGAATTATTATACCTCAATGAGCAAAGTAAATTAAATGCAGTTACACCTTTAAACCATATTTCAAATGTAGCCCATGAAACCCCACACTTCATAACCACATTTGGAAACCATTATTCATAATTGACCTTTACCTACTTATTCACGTCTACCAAACTTCCTACAATCACTAACAACCTATTAAATGAAACCTAGTTCCCTAAAACCAACCCTAATCATTGTTTTAGCCCTAACACCCTATTACCTACTACAAATGACTTTAAACCTAACTCTACTCTCAACTAGTCCCTACTCTAGTGTAAGCAAAACCCCAATAATTATTTATTAGTGTTATGTAATGTGAATCCTACTATAACCTAAGCTGTAACGTTCGGTAGGCTAGACCGAGATAGACAACCTAAAGCCTTTGTATTGCTTACATTCACAACTGTCCGGAGACTAAAGGGATCTGTGAATGTTGCGCCCTAACGTATATAAGGTAAGTACATAAATATATTTAATAAAGAACGAACTTCAGGCACACACAAGATCTCTACGAGTGAACGCCGTTCATAGCGGTCGACTTATTGGAAATTGCGACCTTCTCGCATCAATCTGTGGCTAGACCCCAAAGCACGTAAGAGTATATCATCATCTATGTTGATAAAGAGATGATGCCAAGCCCTCTTAAACTTGGTAACAAAACTAATAGGATTCCAAGCTGTATCTCTTTTTCATGTCGATGGTGAGATCCAACTTGTTAAATAGACCATGCTATTCAGACATTGATCTGGCTCGATATCAAATCAAAACACACAAAAATCATAAAATAAAATCTAATATCACAGTTGAATAACTCACCATAATTCAAAGTATTTGCACCATAATGAACCACTCAACTATGATAAGGGTAATTAATAAAATAGTACCTTGAATTATCACTACGTTAAAACGAGCCAGCTTCAAATGACAATCCGCACAACAACAAAAGTAAGAATGAGCACCCCGAATCGAACCCCACACGCTATTTATACCTTGATCTGTGTTAGCCATCAAAATTGAAGCCTTTGAGTGAATTGTCCGCAAGCTTAATTACCCTACAGTCCAAGCAATACAACACCTTACGTCAAGCAAATATGGTCGCAAATCACTTGTTTCATGCAATACATACTCTCTTATTGAAATGAATTGTACTCGCGGGCAGGTGCAATAACAAAATAACAAGCTTCGCTCAAGCGAAACAACACCTTACAACTTGCATATACGATCGCAATTTGCTTGCTTTAAATACTAGATACGTTCTTATTGAAACTCATTGTACTTGACGAGCTGATGTATCAATATGAATAGGTATATTTTAGTGTTGTGGGTGACGTTCCAATTGTGCTTACATTTTATTACTTTATTTTATCCAATGTTTATATAATTTTTATTTATTACTAATGAAATACTTATGATTAATATATTAATATTCCTTTAGCATTCAATAAAGAATAAAAGTGCTTTGACAGCATAGTTCTAGTTACAAGCTTTTGAAAAAAACGTGCTTCCGGCACATTTTGGTATACTTTCGACAACAAGAGAATTAATTCAGTCTCGAACTAGTGAGGTAGCAAAAAAAGTAATTGACGCGAATAACGATCAGCTTATTATTATATGCGATGGTACGTACATACGGCACCAGAAAAGTTCTAATAATGTATATCAGAAAAAATCTTATTCTGGTCAAAAAAAACTCCACTCTGTAAACCATTCACGATATGCACAACGCATGGGTATGTGATAGATATGTGTGGGCCTTTCAATGCTAACTTGAACGATGCATGTATAATGAAACAAATAATGTCTGATATCAACGGTTTGCCCAAGCTATTAAAACCTGGTGATATAATAGTAGTAGATCGTGGTTTCCGCGATGTTGTAAGTGATTTGGAGACTAAGGGGCTGAAAGTGTTAATGCCAGCCTTAAAAGGGAACAGATTACAGCTTGATACCTTAGAAGCTAACAAATCACGGATAGTTACTAAAATAAGATGGGTAGTAGAATCAGTTCACGGAATATTAAGACAAAAATATCATTTACTAGATCATAAAGTTGACAATAAAATCCTACATAATATCGGTACATTATGCAGAATTGCTTGTTTCTTAAATAATAAATATGGAAAGAGATTAATAAGTGATACAAGTAATACTGATGCAATAGTAACACGTTTAAAGACTAATTCTGAAATAACAGTCAATAACATGGCACAGTTAGTTAATGAAAATGGGTGGATAAGAAAGAAAACCATCTTTAAACATATATCAAGTAATGATTTATTGGACTTTCCTGAGCTGACCGAAAATGATTTACAAATATTCTTTGGAGGTTCGTATCAATTAAAGCAATCAATATGCTACTTAGCAGAGTTGCAAAATACTGATGGGTCGATTAATATTGAATTTTCAAAAGAACACGATATTCTAAGATTACACATAAACTCGCGACATATAAATAAAAAAAACATATCATATTTTCATACGTTATGTGACCAATAAAAACGACTATGAAGGTATAAGCGATCACTTTTGTACTTGCCCCACCGGAAACCGAACTGCAGGTTGCTGCTCGCATATAGCTTCAATAATATATTACTTATCCAATGCGAGATATAAATCAAAAATTATAAAACCAGCCGAAATTCTGACTAACATATTTGATAATTACTTAGACAATTTGACAGTTATTAACGAAGACAGTGATGAAGATTAATTAATAATTGTTTTCTACCTAAAAACTTACTTGTAACATGTAAATACACGAAGCCACGAAGCTATGTTAATTATTACCATAATAGGAAAGAGAAAAATGTTATTATAAATACAAATGAGTTTTATTCATACTTCTTTCTTTATCCCCACCTTTTTCAAATCGGGTACGAGCAACGGTCCGATCGCAAGCCATTGTTTATTACTAATGCAAGGCTCTTAGTAGAAGTTCAATAAATAGTACGCACCTGAGAGCCAATACATATTAATTTCGCAATGTTCCTTCTGGAGTAGATCCATGAAACATTTGTATAATGTAGAATATAAATTGGTTCATTTTTGGAAAAAAAATGGTGTGGGTACCATGAGCCAAACTTCATATACAGGGTGATTCTTTTTCATTTTTGTTATATTTACAAGAATTTAAATGATTACGGGGTTCATTTTTTTTTTAAATAGCTTTTAGTATTATTAATATTTGTACAAAATTTGAAATTCGTCACTTACATAGTTTAGGAAAAAATAATTAAAACAGTTTTGGGGTTAATCGGGTGTTTTTCACCCCCAGGGCGTAACTGAGGGATGAAACTTTGTGCAGAATATAACCTCCCCAAAAGTCATCGTTTGATTACAGTTTCGGCCTAAAATCGCTGAGGGCAGTTTTTCCTAGGCTATCCTGCTACAGCCTTTCAGCTTTCTAGGTCACCTGGAAGTGGGTTAAGTTTTTGATTACTAGTCAGTCAGTCAGTGGAAAAAGCCGTTTTTGGAATATAATATCTCAATAATTATTAAACCTATGTTTATTAATTTTGGGTTTCTAGTTTTTCTTAAGGATCTTAATACATATATACCAAATTTCATTTTTTTTTATGTTCGATAGATTTGGAGTTATTGGGGGGTCAAAAGTGGCTCCAAACGGTTCGTGTAATATAACACACGGCTGCTGTCCGCCAGTTCCTGAGGTGAACTTGGCTGGACACGCTGCCGCGTGTTTAGATAACATTAGGATATATAGTTTTTATGTTATTTAAGAAAATAGACGATAATTGACTATCCCACACATGTAAACAAATTGTCTAAAATGTTGAAAAACATGCAGAAATAAGTTTTTTACCTATAGTTTACAGGAAAACTTCTAAGAACTCATAAAGTAATAGGTACGGAACCCTCTCCAAGCGAGTTTAACCCGCACTTTTCATGTTTTTTTCAATCCACAGGCAAAACGCGCGTAAGACGTAATAAATAAAACTAATTTACCTTAGATCTTAGTAAATAAATAATCAATAAAAAGTTGTATCTTACCTGCTACAATCGTCTGGATTCGTAGAATGACCTTAATTTGTTGCAGTAATGCGGTAGGAGTGATAATTTATCTTACTAATCACATTTTTGATACAGATAATTACGTCAAAACTAATGCTTAATTAAAGATAACAGGTCAACGTAAACATACTGATTGGTTTAGCTCTACTCACGACGTATATTACAAAAATTTAGAGTTTCTAAATTTATAATTAATTATGTTACCTAATTTTACAGTACTTTTATCTCACGAACGCGGGTGAACCATGTTTGTGTGTTGTCATGCACATGTGAGCGTCAGCGTAGGAGCTATGTGTTCACATTATCCATATTATATTATTACTATGATAAGGTTCAAAGTGGTAGTCCAGGTACTTATGTTCTTAGCTGGCTATACATTACATAGAGAAAAATCGTTTGCCTCAAGGCAAGCTAAATTCAACCTTATGTCAATACCAAAGAGTATATTTTTGTGACTGATTCGATTATGTTAGCTGTACCGCCATAACATAAAAGGCACGTCCTGATAACGCTCCAGAATCATTCAATTCCCTGGATTGAATGAACTTAGCTTCATATATATATCTCGTATTAAGTAATGCTAATACTAAATTGAACGCCAAAGGTGTCGCGGGTTATCGTGCCAACGGCGGCAAGAACGTCTATAGCAGACACTATAGCCTATGGGTACTTGCGCCACCAAAAGAATCACAAGCCCGTTAAGTTGCCAACCTTTTATAAAATTGAGGAAACATTGTGATTTTCCTTTTTTATCTGTATCTCCGTTTATGAAAAAAACGGGGAAAAACCAACACACAGACAGACAAAACAGGCAATTACATAAGCGGATATTACGAAATAAATCGATGAGATAATTAATATCAATTTAATACTAGATAGTATAGTGACAATCTATTATTGTAATCTACAATTGATTGTAGTCTGCTGGCTACTGAAATATTGCCGAAAGTTTTGGCGGGAAATTCAAGAACTCTTGGGCTGGTCACACTGTGTGGTAGGAATTATAATTTTGATACTATTAGAAAATGGTTTTGATTTTCTGTGCACACGTAAGGTGCCTAAGGAAATCAGTTAAATACACGTTGACGTGCACTCAAAGTCAGCTCACATAATTTCTGTCACTATGTACAGTACAGTCAACGACAAACAAATTTGTTTACACTTTCTCTCTATATACCATTGTAACAAGGCGAAAAATGCAATGTAGTGTAAATAACGGCGGACTTTGATGGCCTGTTTAGCCTAATTGGTAGTGACACTGCTTCCGAAGCTAGAGGTCCCGGGTTCGGATCCCGGCCAGGGCATTATTTGTTCATTTAGCACGGATATTTGTTCTTGGGTCTTGGATATGTATTTAAGTATGTATTTATGTATATCGTCGTCTAGTACCCAGAATACAAGCTTTGCTTAGTTTGGGACTAAGGTCGATTTGTGTAAGATTGTCCCCCAATATTTATTTATTTATTAATAAGACCTATAGATCGATAATAACATAGCGTAATATTAATCCATCACCAAAAAAAATACATAAGTAGTATGTTTTCATAACTGTACTGAACTGACGTTTGTGTCGTTTTGGTTTATATGAGATTTGACATTTTGGTGAGCTTATAAATGAAGACAATTTGTTAACAGCCGAAAATGATGGAATTTTCTGACCCGTTCCAACTCATCTTGATTAACCATAACACCATAAGGATTCAAAGAGACAACTATATGAAAAATCATAGTGCTAAACATTAAGGATCTATTGGTATTAATTCAGGGGTCGTACTTTTCGTGCCGGTGACGTAAAATTGACGTCACACTGCATATAGGATGATTCCAATTGGTGTTATGGTAATTATTAATATTTAATCATCAATCATTTAATCATGCATTTGTAATGGTATTTTTTCTTATACGACCTATTGCATCCGAAGATTATTAAGTATTTCTTTTCATATTTAGAATTTTAATTTATAAGCAGGTGAGGATCTCATAGTCTTTCAAGTTTTATAACAGGTTATAGAAATGTTGAATCTATGAATGAACGTAAACTCTTTATGATGACGAGGTTTGTTTAATTATTGGTGATAATTCATATTAATAATAATAATAATATTGGGGGACAATCTTACACAAATCGACCTAGTCCCAAACTAAGCAAAGCTTGTACTATGGGTACTAGACGACGATATACATACTTATATAGATAAATACAACACAACAACCAGAACCACAATACACAACCACACAAGAACCAGTCACAAAAACTTGCAGTTTTACTTAATGTTGTACTTTATAAGTTGTGATGTGACAGGCAAATTGCGTTTGTAATAGGGACATGATAATTGTAAAAAGTGTATGTATACATGATTATTGATTAATGAATGATGATTGATTGATTACAATAAGACTAATTTAATTAAAATCACCTATATGGAGCGTAACGTCACCGTGCACCGGCACGAAAATAACGTACGACCCCTGGGTATTATTAATTTAAGGGACAAAGTGAGCCTCTTTCGGGCTCGTTTTTCATTATCTTATATAGATAAATACATACTTAAATACATAGAAAACATCCAAGACCCAAGAACAAATATCCGTGAAAAATGCACAAATAAATGCCCTGGCCGGGATTTGAACCCGGGACCTCTAGCTTCGGAGGCAGAGTCACTACCAACTAGGCTAAACAGGTCGTCAATTATCTATGGTTAATTTAAAAACAGTGTTGTAATTGTCGTCACAAAGTTCATTTTCATTTGTCAAGACTTTTAAAGCTAACCTACCGCTAAGCTACCATTTTTTGGTCTTGTTATAGTGAATACTATATATAAGGTATTTGACCATTTATCATCATGTAAGAAGTTACAACAAAAAAGGAAAGATGAAAGTTAATTTTATTACGTACTTAAACAATTTTATTCGGTTTTCCGCTTCCTACGCGTAGAGCGCAGTTGTCGTGCGACGATGCGGCCCGCCACGTAGAGGCTGTAGAAGAATCCTGCGCAGAATAGCAGCTGGTCGATGCGCGCGCGCATGTACCACGAGTAGTGGTGCGCCGCGGACCGCAGGTGGTACGCGCCTGCAATGTTTTTTTTTTCTTCACACTTGCTCGTAAAGGACCTTATTGTACGCAGGAGTATAGAGCAGTTACGGCCGGCTTACATCCCGTGGGAGTTATGGATGTTCATAACTTCCGAGGGAGTTATGAGTTTGTGTGAATTGTGTATAATCAGCGGGCCTATGATGGTTGCCATTTTATCACTTATCGTGGATAAGACAATCGTCACGCTCTGACAAGTATGCGAGTGCGAGAGTGACGGGCGTCTTATCCACGACGATAAGTGATAAAATGGCAACCATCATACGCCCACTGATTGGTTTAATAAAATCTAGTTGGCCGCGCTACGTAAGAATACCGTTCCTTTATTGGTTGCATATTCAAGCTGATAAATCTAGAATTCTGCTTTGTGATTGGTTGAAATATTGAAGCTGCGCGCTCCTCTCGCAAGGACGCTCAGGCGATCATGCACTGTTACTGGAGGTGAAATTGACGATTTTGTCACTTTAGTTATTTATTTCTTCGCAAAGGTGATGAAAAACATTGTGATTAACTCGGGCCTAAGAATATTGCAACGTTTTCAAACATACGTATGATTCTAAATGGCCTTTTCCATATAACGACGATCATACGTACGTAAGTTACGTAATCGACCTGCAAGTATCTTACCAGTGGGTTAAGTGGGTCAACAGGTTAAAGCGCTTGAATGCAACAAAAGCCCTAGGCGAGGTTTGGTCGCTTTGAATCCAAAACAATATTTTTATACAACTTCGGCAGCAAACAAGCCTACGGCCTGCCAGATGGTAAGCAGCCTATGGACGCCTGCTGCGAGTCCAGATTAATCACAAGCGGATTGCCGACACTTTTTTGACTTGAGGATTTATTGTGTTGACAGCAAGAGACATATACAAGTCCCTTACTCTCAACTAGACATGCGAGCCGCGCGGGCTAGCCGCCGCCATGAAGAGGTGGCGCGCCGCCGCCGCCGCCGGCTTGTTCAAAATTCGCGCGGATCGGATAGCAAGCTCGCCCGCGATTGACCAGCGTTAGGCAAACTCGCGTCTGACACTGAGAGTCATCTTTGCTTAGGACACGGTCTTCATAATTTGGTATTGATGTTGATGGTTTGTTATTGATGGAATTAGGAAGGTACCCGAAACTGACGCACTTGTTACAGGATGCGCTGTGTTGAGAGTCTCAACACAGCGCATCCTCGGGAGCTCTTGTGAACTTAATCACCACGAGGATAATAATAATAATAATAAAGCCTCTTTATTCCAAACTTGTTTTGCAGATTTAATTTGTTAATATGACTATAGCTATTTATTAATGATTATATCTATTACCTACACGAACAAATGTTATACCACCACGAGGATAACAACACCTAAAGAACAAGTAGTATAGTATTCTTATTATGGCTCCGCTCTTCTGTAAGCTGGAGGTACTTTCCCAGTTAGGCTGGTCCAAATATAAGCGCGATCACGTTTCGCTGTGCCCTACCTCTTCAGCCGTGTTATAAAATAATGGTTATATTAATATGTACCTTGAGACTCGATGGCAAGTTCCACGTAATGAGGAATCAGCTTGGCTGGTGGCACTGGCCGTTTGTGGTACAGCTTGGAGAGGTGCTTCGCTCTGTTGTAGTATCTGTGGAACGTCAAAGGTGTTTAAAGATCCCAAAGGATGCATGTAACCTCACGGTGTCAAACGGGTAGGCAATCTAATGTAGGTAAGTCCACCCTACTCGCGGTTTCCAAAATATCCATATGGTGCCACCAGCTATCAACGGCACGCCTCATTTAATGATGTGGGTGAACATTGTTCATGTGACAAATTACAATTATATTCTGAGAGAGCGGGGCAATAGGAAATCTAAATGAAAGGTAACGGTGTTAAACATTGCCGAGTCCGAGACATGAAGATTTGAATGTAACGGTGTAAAACAGATGCAAATTTATAATTGCTGACCATGTTAGTTAAATTCCCTTCACCTGCAAAGCCGGCAAACGTGTGGTTTACTTTTAATCGGAGTCGGGACTGGCCTCTAATCATGTATAAAGTTTAAATAAGATCTAAATAAAACTTAACAAATACAACACTTCTGCTACCTTTCATTTTGTCAACCAACTGGTCTGAACACCGTTATATGTAGAATGATGATGATTTCCTGAGAGATATATCCGTCGACGACAATGATAATACGATGATAGCAGTATATGAAATTTATTCTGAGAGAGTGGGCCTATAGCTAGACCAAATGGAGGCCGAGATTACTGAACAGATCCAAAACAAGAAGAAATGCACGTCCCCTAACGGTGTCAAACACTGAACTCTACCTTTTATTGTTAACTATCTCATTGAGCCCGCTCTTCATCTCTGACGCCATGCCTGAATGGAAATCCACCCTGACTGCGAACCCTGCGTCGACCGCGCGCTGCGCGTTCGTGGGCTGGTCTCCGAACACCGGGACTGCCAGCAACGGTATGCCGTAGTGGACGGCCTCGGTGGTGGACAGGAGGCCGCTGTGGGTGATGAACAGCTTGATGTTCCGGTGGGCTGCAATACAATTTACATCATCATAATAAGTAAAAGTGAGAGTTTTATCCTCGTGATGGAAGAGCCCTGGCAGCTGCTAATTTGAGAAAAAATGGGCATCATCATCATCATCATCGTCAGCCGATCGACGTCCACTGCTGGACATAGGCCATGCTTGGCGTGCGGGTTGCTCCAGACACAACAAAACTGCAAAAATATTATTTAACACCACGTACCGGAAAACGCAGCGTGGGAAGCCCCCAACAAGTTGAGACAGCGGCGCAAGACCGGTCATTGTGGAGATCCTTATGGGAGGTCTTTGTCCAGCAGTGGACGTACTTTGGCTGATACGATGATGACGATATTTGCTACAGATATAGAGTCGCTTGGTGATATGGATAGATAAGGCTTGCTTAGAAATTTGTGCATTAAGTTTTTTTTTATATACAGACTCATCTATGGTTTTATGCTGAAGGCTACCGTTCTAGTACCCTTTACTGTCACCCCCGACTCCTACAGTCATTGAGTCGATCCATGACTCAAAAAGGGAAAAGACATAAAGAAGGCGTACCCAATATCCCAGCCTGCGGGAACCATTCCCTCACATGCACATTCTTCGGCAGATTTTTAAAATCCTCATTGCATCTCCACAGGACCGTGTATGGCAGCTCTCCGAACATCTGTGCAAGATCCTTCTTCAGACTGGCTGGTAAGTCAGACATCTGCACCACGGAACCCATGCTGAAATAGATGAAACCTTGGCGCGAGGAGTCTAGGAGCTCTTTTAGGTCCTGGAAAGAATAACTTCATTAGTTAAAATCATATCCCATCTATATTTTTGATCACGTTGGTGGCAAATAAGCTTACGACCTGGCTGATGTAAGTAGACATCCTAGCCTATAGACGATTTCAATTCCAGAGGAGTTAAACGCAGGTTGCCAATATTTTTTTAAGGTATAGATAGAGACAAATGCTGTTCCCTCTCTCTCTCAACACAGCGCTTATACAGGATAGGATCTCTGAAGACCTTACTCATCACCAGTATCAGCAGCAACTGTGGAATGAACTGTCGCCTGGGGTATTTCCGGACCGATTCTAATCGCGGGTAGGTAACAACTTCATTCGGTTGAACTTCCATGCCTCTTCCCACCCTCAAATTCATCCTCTTAGAAAATGATTCCCAGGACATTGACTTACATGGTCACGAAACAAGAGGCGTTTGTCTGTGGGATTAATTAAACATCTGGCTTTTTAAGTTATAATATATTTATTAACTTCCTGTAAAGTATTTTTGTATTCGAAAGAGTAGTATACCTCTTCCCATTGTCACCAAGTCAGGATCTGATCTGATGATGAGATCCCAGGAAATCGAGGGCAACCGCACGTGTTCGCATTTGTACTTTTAGGTATGTATATTTTGCTTCTTTTGAAAATGTTTTTATGTGCATTAAAGAAGATAGCATACTCCTTAACGATTAGGAGTTGGATGATAATTAATTAAATATTATGGGTACTTATGGACCGATAGTTGTTTCTCTCAGGTTATTCAAGTAATTTGATGATGTAAGGTTAAACTCTTTTATGGTGCGGGAGTTCGAGGAAAACTCTTTAAATAACGAATCGACTTCAAAAAAGAGGAGATTCTCAATTCGTCGGAATATTTTTTTTGTGTATTTTCACTGATTACTTTGCTCTGAGACTAGTGGACCGATTTCAAAAATTCTTTTTTTGTTTGAAAGGGTGTGTTTTCTAGTTGGTCCCATTGTCACCAAGTCTGGATCTGATGACGGGATCTTGGAAAAATCAAAGGAACTCCTCAAATTATGAACCAAGAGGATGGGGTAAGGCAAAAAATAAGGTACTCAAATTACCAAGAGGATGGGGTCTGGCAAAGTTTGGAATCGGTTTTTTTTGTTAAAAATTTACTTGTTTCAGTAGGTACTCAGCAGCTAGTGCAGTAAAGGTCTTGTTGGCATATGCCAGGTAAGAGTACTGCAAAAAAAAACACATCGTTATTTACCTACTTTTAAACACCACCTTTGTTCCGCTGACATCGATGATAGTCAGGTTGGCTGCTGGCTTCGTCTTCTCAGGATATGGATTCGCCCACCACACCTTTAGATACAATTGTATTGTTTACAGTTAGAATGGGGTAACCCATTGTCCCTAACTATTCCCAATAATCCCAATGTAACTTGAGACGTTGGTGCCGTTTTAGTAGTTGTAGCAACTTGACGGTCGTGACGGCGCTATCGCTACAGACTAGTCTCCCTAAAGCCATGGAGAATATATCGGCGCGTCAGAGAGAGGAAATTCGAGCGATAGAACACACACAATGAGATATTTTTTTAATGTCGCTTGTGAGTTTGGGATCATCTACGATTCTCATAGCCTTTGCTAACGCCCAGAGGTGACAGCAATACTCCATGTGGGGCCGTCCCCAAGTCCGTACTTGAGACTTATATAATAGCAGTCTCTGTCCCGGGGTGAAGTACCGCTTCGCTCAATAGAGCTTAATAAAGCACACCGAGCCCCCCCTCCCCCCCCCCCCCCTTAGGTCTTGATGGTACACTGGTTATTCCTAGAGCTGGAAAACCCACGACCGCAATTGAGGCGATTGATCAGTGCGAATTTTTCCCCGTAACATACACGTACGGAAATGTAATTTTCACTCGTCCCCATTCCTTGGCACTCGCCCTATACCCAGTAGAATCGTCATTAAAATCGCAAAGCACGATGTTCTTCTGGTTCATAGTATGTAGTATAGATCAGTGAGGGTAGTGTTAACAGTCTAGATTGACATCATCGAATAATTTGAGCCCGCGGCCACGCGAGGAACTGCGAAATTTCGCAACTTATTGTTCTAAAAGTCGTAAACCGTGCGTTTTTCGACAGCAAAATCTGGCCATCTTGGAAGGGCCATAGCTTTGTCCATAAAAGGGCTAAAAGGCTTAGCTGTAGAGTTGGGCTTGAATTGATGTAAATTTAATGAACTAAAAAAAAACGCTACATTTTGCGACCAATAAACTTACAGTTAATGACTTTTAGCTTTTCGAGTAGAACATGAAAAACAAAAGTTTCGCAGTTTTGCCGCGTGGTGCACAACAAACTCAAGTTTTACGATGTTGCAAGATTGGATAATCACTTCCTCCTCCTATCTCATACTAAATACTCTCTACATACTAATCTTAGAACCTAAATGGTCGCGTACGGTACGGTTTCAGAGGAATTTTCTCCCTCGGACGCTCCGATTGTGGAATGAGCTCCCTGCCGAGGTTTTCCCGAGAGACTACAGTATGGGGTTCTTCAAGAAAGGAGTGTATTAATTCTTAAAGGGTTGGCAACACGCATGTGACACCCCTAGGAGTTGCAGGCGTCCATAGGCTGCGGTGACCGCTTACCATCAGGCGGGCCGTACGCTTGTTTGCCACCGACGCGGTATTAAAAAAAAAAGTGGCCAAGTGCGGTTTGGGCGGCGCGCAGTGTGGGGTTCTGTACCTACTGCTACTGGTCCTAGTTTAGAACCACTATCCTGTACTGTGAGTTAGGAGGTCGTAGTTTTTTAAGAAACTCGCGGCACTTTTAGGGCGAGGCAGTTTTTCAGCGATACCTAACTTACAAACTATTGGACCTATCTTTTTCAAATTATTTTTCATTGAAAGTATTTAATAAGAAAATAATCAAGGACATATGATTTATTTCATATATTTTGATTCCACGTTTCGAAAGTTAGGGGAGGAACATAATTATTGTGTCTCTTGGAGTGATTATCTCCGATTATATTCACTTAATCAATAAAACTGCTGAGAAACCTCATATTTATTTTTAAAAATCGGTCGATTCATGTGCCATATTATTAACCTAGATTTTTTTGATTTTCAGTTACTTTTATGGAATGCCCCCATTTTTATTTTTTAGTTATATTATTACGTAGCGGCTTACAAAATCTTTAATCCAAATTTTATTTCTTTGTTTGTTGTGTGTAGTTTTTGATTAAAATGCCTATGAGATACGGACAGACAGACGGACATGATGACGAAACTAGAACTACATCGTACTTGAGGATGTAAAACTATGAGTGTCGATTAGTAGGGTTACTATTGCTCGTGGCAAGATCTCTCAGGACTTATGAAGAACATATTTTCCGCACTTCTTTCAAAATGTATGTAGGTACCTCATTGTCTTTCAATTTGCGCTTTTGCGTTTTTTGGGTTCCGCACCTCAAAAAGAAAAAAAAAACAGAACCCTTATTACGCTTGTTTCTCACAGGCGTGGTATAAAAAAAGGATCACTCGTGTGTCTATCCGTCCGTCTGTCACAGCCAATTTGTTCCGATACCACAGGACCGGTTGAGTTGAACCACCGGTTGTTGTACCTAAGTCGGTGACCCAAAGATGGACGTGTAACGTATAGTACAGTAACAGGAGCAAATATTTAAAAGGGCGCTTCCTTAGAACATCGGCAGTAATTCCGTGTCCCAATATTCTTATTTTTTTTCAATTCTGAGAAATTTAAATCTTAATTTATGACCTCCAAGTTGGACCCGGGTATGTCCTAAAACTACGACCAAGACCACCGAGGAATGGGCAGCAGCATTCCTTGAGTGCGGTGGAGATACTGCGATCGCCAACCCGCATGCCAAGCGTGGCGATTATGGCATTTACCCCCCATGAAATTGGGGGAGGCCTATGTCCAGCAGTGGACGTCCTAGGGCTGATATGATGGATGGTGGTGGACCTCCAAGTACTATGTAGTATTTATGATCTTGATTCCACGAGATTGTAAGGCGCTCAATGCAGTTTTTTGGGTAGGTAGTATAACTTATGAGTCATAATAGTTTTTGTATTTTTATGTTTAATAAAAGGTATTTGGGTAGGTATTTATTATTAAAAAAAAATGTTTTTTTTTTAATATATAGGTATAGATATCCCTTCAGAAGATTAATTAGCCGAAAAAAAATCAGCTGGGACCACTTGGAAATAATTCCTGGCTCGCTCAATAGTAGACCGTTACATTTTTTTACTGCTGTTGCAGGGCCCACCCTGTATGATTGAATTTGAGACATGGGGGTCAATTTTAAGGGGTAAATTAGAAAATAAAAACACGTTTTCAAACTATATCGCCTGATATACTATACTTATCAAATAAAAGGTCTTAATGTGAGAAACTAAATTTTTATAATAAATATTTCATAAATAATTTTGAACACTGAAGTGATTTGAGAAAATAGACGAAAATTAATCTCCGAAACTACAAGGCCTAAAATTTTGAAAATGAATACAAAAAATAGTCCGTAGTAGGTTTAATAGTTTTTGAATATCGATATAATGTGAATTTCCTATGATTTTTGATTCGAAGTACAGGATAGTGGTTTCACATGTAGAGTGGTAGTGGTGGGAACGCTACGCTCGCGCATTCATTTATTGTGTAATGTCCTGATGGCCCGTCTGCCCCCCCCCCCCCCCCTTACAATGTCTGTATCTACGTGCTTGGGCACCAAGGATCCCAATACTCTCTGGGATGGAGGGCTGTGTCTTGGAACTGCGGGGCCACAGTAAATAGGGTTTTTTAAGCAGTGAACGTGCATACTTGCGTCTTAGCCTTACCAAAATACATTGTTGAAAAGACTACCTACCCGTTTCCTCCGTCAAATATGCCGGCCCTGCGTCTACTCCCGTTGGCGGTAAAAGTGGAACTAATGTGTGTGTGTATTGTATAGCAATGTAAATAATAATCGACCGAGTGAAACGAAGGTCTCCGTTTCAGCTTCGACAAAAATGATTTTGTATGTCCAGATGTCCGGATTTCCGATAGTTCTCCTATACAGGTCGCATTTCTCAACCGATTCTCGAGAACTTTGTGAGCAGGCTCGATGATTTTATAGATTTTTTTGTCGAGTCAGTTTTTGGTTTCGAATTTCAATTCGAAAAAAACCTTTTTTTTTTGCGTGGTCTACAGTTCAGAGTCACTAAAGAGGCATACTTAAGTTGTTTATTAATACTTTGCTTAAGTCCATATTTGTTTGAGTAAATCCACAAGTGAGACAAGCGAGAAAGCAGTACATACATTTCGTGGTGTCAAAATTGAAACATACTTAATTTGAAATTATAATGTAAGTAGAAAAAATACAGCGATTGTTAAGGTTTTCACTTTGACAAAATCTTAGTCTGTTTATACGGTTGCCAGTTTGTTGCAATTTTGACACCACGGCATATGCGTGCCTATCAAATTCGAGGAGTTCCCTCGATTCCTCCTAGATGTTATCACCAGTATCTTTGAAACAAAAAAAGAATAATCAAAATCGGCCAATGTGGTCAAGAGTTATCGGGGGACACATACATAAAAAAGCAAACATGCAGACGAACTAAAAAAAAATTAAAATAAAAAACTGAGAACCTCTTTCCTCCTATTGAATTCGGTTAAAAAGTGCCGTGACGATGCGCTCAACCCGCGCAAAGCAACAGCCAATCACAACTCTTTGCTATTGAAAATTGAACCGTAATTCATCTACATCGGCTTCGATCATTCGGAAGCGCGCGAACATCAAAGAACGCCGAACGCCACCGCCGCCGACGATCGCTTACCCACTATTGGATTCGGAGTAATGTGTACTTTATGAACAAGGTAGACGATTTAAATTAGCACGATTATATCCTCAAAGGGAAGCCTTTTATAAGGCTAACCCTTATTGGCTATGTGCACGTCTGAAACGTCAAACGTCAAAGGTGTCAAAACTCAGAGATGTCAAATAATGACACATGAATATTTTATTTACTTTAGTAAACGAGAAAGGCCCCGTATTGGAAATTTTACTGAAATAAATAAGAGAATAAATAAATACATACAAACGAAATGAATCGTAGGAAACCGTTAAGAAACCAATAGAAAACGTGAAAGTAAATTTGACAGTGGTCCCCGGTAAGTACAAATTTCTGCCATGGTGTGCGCTACGATCGCCTAGCTTACCCCCACCACCTACTTCGCACATAGCCAATAAGCGATGTGCAAGGTGTTGGTGAGCAGATGATAAGGGTTTTGTAAGGGTATTGGGATACCGATTAATCAAATGGGTTAGCCTTTTATAAGGGCATTAAAAGCAAAATGAAAGGGTTTCGTCGGGCAAAGGGTAGGGTAAGTTAAAAGCCTTATGCAAAACCCATACAAACTCCTTTTTAAGGGATAGCGGGCCGGTCCCTGATAATTTCAAGCAACAGAAACTAATTTCCGGCGTACATAAGCCGGATCCTATTGTGTATACAAAGTTTCGTGTTATTCCAGCATGCCGTTTTAAAATGAGAGCGAAACTGCGTTTGTATGGAAAACCGAGCCGTATTATCGATTGGTTCTGCTGCGGATGGCCTGTTCTGCTTATTGTACTTGACTGCACGTTACACCGTATGTCACCCACCTCATGGCCAGCTCCGAGCAGCGCGTCAACAATGCCTCCGCCCATTGTGACTTGGCGTCGGCGCCGGAAACACGCACAGGATCTTGTAGCTCTCGACGAGGGACGTCGCCCAGAGGGCTAAGATCGCTAACTTCATTCCTGACAATTGGAGATCAATTCTGTAACTTCAAAGATTGAAAAGGACAGAGCGCGGCGCAGCGTCGTTGCTGGGTGAAGGCGGCTTTTAGGGTTCCGTAGCCAAAATGGCAAAACGGAACCCTTATATATTCGTCATGTCTGTCCGTCCGTCCGTCCGTATGTCACAGCCGATTTACTCGGCAACTATGAGCACTACAATTATGAAATTTGGAAGGAAGATGTATGCTATGAACCGCTAATATATATAAACTGGGGGGGCACCCCACACATGTAACAGGGGCGTAATTTTTTTTTCCATGCACATAGTCGTATGGGGTATCAATGGATAGGCCTTCAAAAATGTCATAGAAGTTTAAAAAAAAAAAAACCATTTCAGTCAACCGTTGGTGAGAGCTGTCAAAGATGTAAAAAGTATCCCCCCCCCCTCTAATTTCCAAACTATGAATAAAAATCTAAAAAAATTCAAATAGATGTACAATAATAAAACCTTTCAACTATTTTTGGTTTGAACAAGAACGGCCTAAAGGTTTTTGAGTTATTGCTGTAAAACTGTCTTGTCCAAGCAAAAGGGCGTAAAAGCCGTAAGTTTCCTGTGAAGATACGACCTTTTTTGATTCAATGTATTGTATAGTGGTTTTAAATGTAGATTAGGAGGTGTCGGTACGGAAACCTTCTTTGTGCGTGGTCCGACACGCACTTGGCCGGTTTTTTCGGTAAAACAAACGCGGTCCGGGGCACGTCGCACCAAAAAACCGCGCGGGATAAATCGCGCGGAGTAATCGACACTATCGACAGTCGACAGAGTCGTAAAGAAAAAATTCAAAACTGCTTAACCACTCGTTTGCTTTGAATTTAGAGTTGAACTCTATTCCTTCCCCCCCCACCCCCCCCCCCCCCCCCAAATAAAAGGGCTTGAATTTCAAACATATGTTTTGTGATTACGATAAATTGTTTTGAAGTTATTTAATAAAATAGGCCAGGTAAATATATTATTTATTTTATTGTAGTGTAGTTATGATGTGATTTATAAATAAAATAAATAAATAAATATTGAGGGGCAATCTTACACAAATCGACCTAGTCCCAAACTAAGCAATGCTTGTACTATGGGTACTAGACGACGATATACATTCTTATATAGATAAATACATACTGAAATACATAGAAAACATCCAAGACACCGGAACAAATATTCATGCTAAACGTACACAAATAACCCATCCTTATCCTGCTCCTCTTGACCGGGATTCGAACCCGGGACCTCCGGCTTCGTAGGTAGGGTCACTACCAACTAAGCCAAAGTGGTCGTGGAAATTATGCAATATAATTGACCCACTAGAGTTTAAGCCTAGTGTACGAAATTGAAATGTACCTGAAGACTGAAATAAATTAATAATAAAATTAAAATTAAAATATTTTTTTATATTGGGGGACAATCTTACACAAATCGACCTAGTCCCAAACTAAGCAAAGCTTGTACTGTGGGTACTAGACGACGATATACATACTTATAATAGATAAATACATACTTAAATTAAATACATAGAAAACATCCAAAACCCAAGAACAAGTATCCGTGATAAATGCACAAATAAATGCCCTGGCCGGGATTCGAAACCGGGACCTCTAGCTTCGGAGGCAGAGTCACTACCAACCAGGCCGTCAAATATCGTCTACCTATGGCATAAATTTTGAAAGACATGCGGAAAATAGTTTTTTTTCTTATAGACTACAGAAAAACCTCTAAGAAGTCTACGGTATTTAAAGTACCTAACAGTTCCTGGACGACCGAGCTTTACTCGTATTTTCCCGTAAAACACGAGTTTTCCCGAAGATCCAATCCCTATACCGAACTAGATCGATTTTTCGCCCTCGTAAACCCCTACATTGTATATATTTCACGGTATCGAGATTTCAATTACAAACACATTTATATACAAAATTGTCGTTTATTAGTAGTACCTGGGCGACCGAGCTGTGCTCGTGTTTTCCCGGGGAATACCGAAGATAAAACCTAGCTAGATATTTTTTTCGTTCCCGGAACCCCTATGTTGTAAATTACATTAAAATCTTTAGAGCAGTTTTTGACATTTCAATTACTAACAAACAAATAAATATACAAATATTGTTCGTTTAGTAGTTAAAAAAAATAGAACAGGTACGGAACCCTCTCCACGCGACTTTAAGTTGTAATCGACGGGCAAAATACGGCTAAGACTTTTGAAGAAAGAAATTTGCCTTAGATAATCAATAAAGACAATGGAGTCTTACCTGCTGCTATCGTCGGGATTCGTAGACTGTCCTTGATTGGTTTCAGTTTTTCGATAGGTAGGATTGATAATTCATATTACTAATCACATTTTCAATAAAGACAATTACTAATACTTAAAAATAACAGATAGGTAGGATAAAACGCTGGATTTATATAAATATGCCAGCGGGGCATAACTACCGCGACGCGTCTGTCAAATGACGAATCGACAAAATCTACCCTCATCTTACGAATTCGCACGGCGCAGGGTACACAGATATCAGAGTAAAGCAGATCCGCTCATTTAAGTTGAACGATTTTTGTACGTCTGATCTATTCTCACTAATGTACAAATCAGAAAGTTTGAGAGAGACAGACAAGTGACATCTGACACGTCTTCACCTGTCAGTGTCTCCGTCTTCATAACTGAAAATTGTACTGTACTGACGTTATGGTGTGTTAAGTTTATATGGGATTTGACATCCTGGTGTGCTCGCAAATCGAGACAACTTGTTAACAGCCGAAAATGATTGTATTATCTGTCGCATTCTAACTCATTTTGGTGCACCATAAGGATTAAAGAGACAACTATATGGAATATCGTCTGGCTTAATACTGCGAGTCTGCTTTTCTCTGATGTCTGTGGCAGGGTACAAGTGTGACAGGAGTCGCTTTAAGAGGGCGCAGTATAGGTCGGTTCACAAGAGCTGGCGCGGAAAATGTATGAAACTGTCAATAATTTCATAGACATTCCGCGCCAGCCCTTGTGAATCGACCTATACGTGGCAGTACGCTCGGTTCTCCATAAAAACGTATTTATGCTCTCATTTTAAAACGCCATGCTAGAATAACATGAAACTTTTTATACACAATAGGATATCTCGGTCGAAAATTAGTTTCTGTTGCTAGGAATTGTAAAAGAAAAAAAATACAGCGGTTTTTTGAGTTTTTTACGGCTTGTATGACAACCTTAATAGTCGTTGTATTTTTTCTCCAATATAATTTCAAGCAACAGAAACTATAATTTCCGACCTAGATATGATGCCATTGTGTATACAAAGTTTCATGTTATTCTAGCATGGCGTTTTAAAATGAGAGCGTAAATACGTTTGTATGGAGAACCGAACGTACTGCGCACTCTTAACCCTTTATTTGACAAATAATATAAATGCCCCCAATTCAAGCCTCGGTGGCACTAGATATTCCAAAACATTTGAGTCAGAAGAAAAAAACAAAAAGATGGTTAAATAGTTTGTATATCCTGCCATACATTGCCAAATAAAGGGGGATAATTTCCACCAAACAGCTCGCATCGCAATGGATCGGAACGGATTTTACAATCTTTAAACGATGTTAAATCATTTCAGCTTGTAACGCACAGAGCGCGGCGCAGCGACGTTGCGTGGTGGAGGCGGTTTTTTGGAGAAGCGAACGCGGTCCGAGGGACGTCATACCAAAAAATCCGCTCAGTATTCGGTAGCACGGCAGAGCCGAGGCGGTGTGTCATCAAAAATACAAAACCGCCTGCACGCCGCGCCCGCTCTGTTCGTTTTGACCTTAACACAGTACTTAAGAGGGTATCAACGGATCCACTAGCGCCACTCGTAAAAAAATAGATTATTTAAATTTATCGATACATATTAAAAAAACCGGCTAAGTGCGAGTCGGACTCGCCCACCGAGGGTTCCCTACAAAAAATAAAAATGGCAAAAAGTCTGACTCGCATTTGGCCGGTTTTTAATATTTCAATACTCAATACTCAATAGTTTATTGCACATAATTGACATAAAGGTGTTACAATGCGGAGTGTCGTAAACATTATGTACCCTGAGAGGGCGCTGCAATTATGGGAACGGAGCACTTACATGCTAATACAAAAAATCTTAGTCTACTATTATGGCTACTTATCTATTATTTCAATAATAATATGTAATGCCGATGGATATGTTGTTCATTCTAACTTATCATCAAAATATTCATTTATGGTATAATAAGACTTCTCTATAAGCAATTGTTTTAGCTTATTTATGAAAACGGTGTATTTTATTTCTTGTTTTATTTTTACGGGTAATTTATTATAAATTTTAATTGACATTGGTAAAGGGCCTGATGAGCATAATTTAAGTCGTGAGAATGGTAACATTAGTTTATTTCTAGAGCGTAATGTGCAGGAGTTAACAACATTTTTTCGGTTTGTGTAGAATTCGGGATATTTTTGGACAAATTTACAACATTCTAAAATATATATGCTCGGAATCGTAAGTATTTTTTGCTTAAGGTTTGCACGAGTCGGTTTGTTTGATATTAACTAATATCCTAATAAGTTTCTTCTGTAGGGTAAATAGGCTGGGTGCATCTGTACTGTTGCCCCAGAATATGATTCCGTAGTTAAACCAGTTAAAGGCATAAGCATAATAGGTTATCAATGCAGTTTTAAGATCAGTCGTTTTTTTAATTTCGCGAAGTGCATATGCGAATTTAGAAATTTTGCTTTTTATACGTGTAATGTGTGGTTTCCAACATATATGTTTATCTATTGTTATACCAAGCAGTGTAAATGTTTCTACAGCTTCTATTTGTGTATCCCTATAGCTACAGTTGATATTTAATGGAGCTTTTTGGTATGGATGGAAGGACATTATCTTTGTTTTTGAAAAGTTGATTTCGAGATTGTGTTCATTTAGCCAGTCTGTTGTTCGATCTAATATAGTATTTATTTGCTCACTCAGGTTTGTACTTGTATGACATGATGTTAATATAGAGATGTCGTCGGCAAACAATACACATGGTTCGTTCATGATTTTTGGCAGATCGTTGATGTAGATCAGGAACAACAGGCATCCGATAACGCTACCTTGTGGAATAGAAGCGTTGATAATTTTTATGTCTGACTGGACGTGTTTAATTTCTCCTGTCTTGAAATTACAGTGTTCTAAGTCTACTAGCTGTTGTCTGTCTCTTAAGTACGTGGTGAGCCATTTATGAGCCATACCACGAATCCCTATTCCGTGTAGTTTATTTAGTAATATGCTATACTGGACCTTGTCATATGCTTTGGTCATGTCTAACAATATTCCAATAGCGTATTGTTTAGTGTTCATTATATTTAGTATTTCTTGGATATACTTAAACACAGCTAATGTTGTGGATCTTTTTTTGCGGAATCCATTTTGGGAGTCATCGAATATTTTGAATTTCTCACAAAACTTGTATATGCGATTACACATAGGTTTCTCAAAGATTTTTGATGCTGTCGGCAAAAGGGCAATGGGGCGGTAATTGTTCGGGATTGTTTTTTTGCTCTTTTTGTGAATTGGTCTAACGAGAGATATCTTTAATAGGTCGTTTAATAGGTCTCAATTTGTTGTTATAGCGGCAACAGAAATACATCATCTGTGAAAATTTCAACTGTCTAGCTATCACGGTTCATGAGATACAGCCTGGTGACAGACGGACGGACGAACGGACAGCGAAGTCTTAGTAATAGGGTTCCATTTTACCCTTTGGGTACGGAACCCTAAAAAGGGGACTACTATGTACTGTATATTGTATTTAAGTACCTTTTGAATACATCAAACTAGTTATTATATTACGCTGTTTCAATGTATTCAAACGGTAGTAAAATACAAAAATATGGTACATAGCAGTCCCTTTTTTTAAATATCTGCCGTTAAATTTAAATGATCACAATTTTGAAGAGTGGCGCTAGTGGACTCTGTCATAGGCCTCCCTCTTCTTCAGCTTCTTCTCCTCGTAAACAGCATCAATTTGTTATGGGCCTCCTAACCTGCTCAACCCCGGCAGCACGGACGCCCCTGTTAGCACCAGTAAGTTTTCTACCCTAATAAATTAACGTATGGTATCTTTATTTCCTAAGATAAGGTAAGGTTTAACGAAGATTTGGCCAATGTGATCGTCTGTGGTAGGTGGTTGGTGGGTGTGGTGGTGTGGTTGTGAACCGTAAGAACCCATGATCTTTAATGTGATTACTCGTCAAACCCTTGGACTCCTCAACTACCTAGCTTACCTAGACCTACCTAAAATGAAGCCTATTTAACCTAGCTACTCATAATCGTTACTAATGCTAACCTTCCTACATATAAAACTTTATTTGCTACAGGGAAAACTAATTATTGAACTTTGGCTATTCCGAAGTTCATAGAGTTCAAAATAGGATTAATAATTATTGTTTGTGGTAATTTAACCCCAACCTTAACCTAGCCTGGTCTCTTGCCGGTGTCAGTAGCCATTGGGTTTTTAAAGAAAGGCAAAATTTTCCTTAAAAGCCACTCAGTTTCCCTAAAATCAAAATTATTTCCTAATCATTCCCTAATACATAGAACTCTGTTACTTGATATCCTAGCTAGCTAAGAATAATTTTGATTGCTTATTGTTGTATGGAGCGACCTCTGGCTTCCATACAGTGCTACTGGACCGGTAGGATGGGGCATGACCTCTATGCTAAGCTAAAACGATCTAGACTCCCTAATGAGAATAAGCTCATTAGTCAAGTCTTATAGATGATTGCGAATCATCTCTAACTAACCATTTCACTTGGAGGTGCTAAAACCTCTGAACCCTAGGGGTCCCTAATAGCCAGTAAGCTCTAACACTACCAATTCTGATATATGAAGGTCAGGAGTTCTGAGTCTGATTGTGAAGAAGCGAACTGTTACTGGTTAGTTACTGATACGAGCTTTCATCTACTCACAGTAACTAACAACTAATGGATTGCTCCGCCTCACCATTAGGTCCTAAATCAATTTATTCCATATTCCAGAATAAATTGGTTTCCTATCTATAATTTATTATGAACACCTTCAGTTATAAATAAAAGAAGACTCAGCACTTCTCACCCTTGGTACCAGAAACCTAGACCTCTAATGCCTAAGATCTTAGCTGATATTGTAACTATTTATCCCCACAACTGGTAGTCTTATTCTGATACCTATATTTAGACTACCTAAATGCCTAAGACCTAATTCTTCATAACTGTAACCTAGAATACCAAATCAGAGGAATACTACACACATGTACCCTACCGTTACTACACACATACCTATTTGTTCCCTAAATCAACTTATAACCTTGTTTCTCATATTTAGGTCACCTAAATAGCCCTAGAATATAAGTTCTAAATTAACCTGCTTGAAACCCATTACCCAAGCATTAGTGTGTGAAATTAATCCTAAATCTCTACCCTAAATATTGCCCTAATCTGCCTATTTGAAATTAATTCCAATTCTGGATTTTAGCTTCAACTAAGTATGTGTTTTCCCTACTCTAAACTGTAAAAGTTCAGTCTGCTAAACTGAGGATTGCAAAAACTATCAGCCTGTATAAATGCCTTCCTCGCACAACCCAAGGGCATTTATAGGTGTATATAAAAGTAATCGATACATAAATACATCAAGACCATACCTCGAATATCGCGAACCTCTGCGAGCGGAGCACACACCCTCGCGTCATCCCAAACCATGGCCGCTCTCACCTCCACTCAGCAACCGGCATCGGGCATGGAGGGGCTCAGACGCGCCATCCACGCCGGCAAAGTGAATAACGCCAGACGATACCTCCGATCTGGTACTCCTCTGTTACTCCAGGGCAAACAGAGCTCGACACCGTGCACCCCGCACAAGTATACCGCAAACATGGACAGCGATCTGCCCGGCTTATATATAATCACATCCACATAAAAGAAAGAGTAAGTAAATAAATTAAAAACAAGGAGAAATTCCCCACCGAGCAGAGCTTCCGCACCGCACTGGAATCTCGACCTTAATGAATAGGAACACTCCCGTAAGTAACACGAAAATACACTGATAACGCAATGTCAGAGACACTGACAGTCCGACCGACCAAACTCAACTGACTTGCGCCCCGCCCTAATTCCGCCTTTTATACTATCCGACCCTAGACACTGTGGA
The DNA here is from genome assembly GCA_905163555.1 of Notocelia uddmanniana. Taxonomy (NCBI): domain Eukaryota; kingdom Metazoa; phylum Arthropoda; class Insecta; order Lepidoptera; family Tortricidae; genus Notocelia; species Notocelia uddmanniana. The sequence goes on along the minus strand of LR991076.1, from coordinate 13,434,237 downwards.
AATCTTGGACACTGTGGACATCTTGGACACTGTGGACTCCTTGGACACTGTGGACATCTTGGACACTTTGGACATTGTGGACACTGTGGACATCTTGGACACTGTGGACACCTTGGACACTGTGGACATTTTGGACACTGTGGACATCTTGGACACTTTGGACATTGTGGACACTGTGGACATCTTGGACACTGTGGACACCTTGGACACTGTGGACATCTTGGACACTGAGGACATAGGACACTGTGGACATCTTGGACACTGTGGACATCTTGGACACTGTGGACATTTTGAACACTGTGGACACCTTGGACACTGTGGACGCCGGAGACCTTGGACACTCTGGACCATGTTGGACAACTTGGACACTGGACACTGTGGACATCTTGGACATTGTGGACATCTTGGACACTGTGGACACTTTGGACATTGTGGACATCTTGGACACTCTGGACATTGTGGACACTGTGGACACTTTGGACATTGTGGACACTGTGGACAACTTGGACACTGTGGACACCTTGGACACTGTGGACATCCTGGACATTGTGGACACGTTGGACATTGTGGACACGTTGGACATTGTGGACAACTTGGACACTCTGGACACTGTGGACACTTTGGACACTGTGGACGCTTTGGACACTGTGGACATCCTGGACATTGTGGACACTTTGGACATTGTGGACAACTTGGACACTGTGGACATCTTGGACACTGTGGACATTGTGGACACGTTGGACATTGTGGACACGTTGGACATTGTGGACAACTTGGACACTCTGGACACTGTGGACACTTTGGACACTGTGGACAACTTGGACACCTTGGACACTGTGGACATCTTGGACATTGTGGACACTTTGGACATTGTGGACAACTTGGACACTGTGGACACCTTGGACACTTTGGACACTGTGGACATCTTGGACACTTTGGACATCATGGACACTTTGGACATCGTGGACACTTTGGACAGTGTGGACACTTTGGATATCGTGGACACTTTGGACATCATGGACACTTTGGACATCGTGGACACTTTGGACAGTGTGGACACTTTGGACATTGTGGACACTTTGGACATTGTGGACATCTTGGACACTCTGGACATTGTGGACACTGTGGACACTTTGGACATTGTGGACAACTTGGACACTGTGGACATCTTGGACACTTTGGACATTGTGGACACTGTGGACATCTTGGACACTTTCCTATTGGTGGATTGCGCCACGCCCACTTCTTCCGTCATTAGAGATTGTAACGCCCTATTCTTACGAGTAGATGCACCTTATGCCCATACTAATAAGGTTGGAAATCGTATGACACCTGACAAGTTCTTAATCTTTATTTGAAGGAAGGCAAGTAATAAAGAAAGAAATAGGCCTTAGGTTTTTACGAATAGAGTTGAAATTCGTTTACCGAGTGTTTTGTCTTAGCTTGATGCGAAGTAAGTAATAACGTAAAATTAGGTAAAAGATTTATTTCTAGTGTGGTTTTTATATTATGTTATAGATTAAGCTGGTATAAATAAAGGTATTACGTAATGTTCGTACTACTTTCCATTTCCCTTCCTTTTAACTATTTATTCAGTATGAATCCTGTTTTTAAATGTTTCTTTAACAAAAAGGCTTTTACTTTAGGTAAACTTTGTTCAGATATATAGATTGACCTTAAAATACATAAGGGGCACGGTAGTGTCCCCGCCAAGTCTCTCAATTATGCCTTATAACTTAATTATAATTTTTAAATAAAAACATGAATGTAATCAGTTGTTCCTTGGGAAATTATTTTAATATGAAAGTGACATGACCAGCTAGCTGTGTTATGTTACAACTCGTTGGTACCCTTTTAAAGTTTATATTAGCAAGCCGCGCTCGGTAGCTGGCCTGCCGGCGTTTTCAATATAATAACCTGCATCGAACACATCGCACGCAATGGATCTTAGGATTCTTTGTATAGAAATTCACACAAGTGTGTCCACTGACGTTGCGGATCAGTCGCGTGCATGGGCCTAAAGGGTCTCCGTTTCACATTCGGCAAAAATACTTTCGTATGTATGTCCAGATTTCCGGCTGCCTCTTCTACAGGTCGCAATTCTCAACCGATTCTCATGAAATTATGTGAGCAGGTTTTATAATAAAATAGATATCTTTTTTGTCGAATCAGTTTCTGAAAATTGATGAATTTGGACCCGGGTGTGTTTTTAAGCTACGACCAAGACCACCGTGGGATGGGCAGCAGGATCCCTGGAGTGCGGTGGAGATACAGCGATCGCTAACCTGCTTGCCAAGCGTGGCGATTATGGCATTTACCCCCCATGCCTATGTTCAGCAGTGAACATCCTTGACTGATACGGTGGTGGTGGATATGTATACCTATACAAAATTACAGCTTCCTAGTAGTAAAGGTTAGTGATTTAAGCGGACTTGTTTACTACGGGCACCTAAAACACGGCAAAAAGGAGCTACACCACACCAACACATAAAACAAAGGCAATTACATGAGCGGATGTTATGAAATAAATCGGACAGATAGTCAATATCAATTTAATTCAAGATAATACAGTGACAACCATTTTAATCTAATCTACAATTGTTAATTTACTGTTGTACATTGACTAAAAATGCACTTAACTTAGTGCAATCATATTCCTTATTAAAAATGTTTGAAAAATCTTTCAACAAATACAAAGTGATAAGATATGATATAATATTTACAACGCTTTACTTTTGTTAGACATACAAAACTTATGTTCTACTGCTTCAAATTATAGTAAGGTTAGTTAAAATAGATCCTGAAGAGCGTTGGAAAAGTCCGAAAAAACAGTTTAGTTTTTTCGTTTCTTCCCAGTAGTCCCATGGAAGTAGTTCCGTGGGGGAACTAGTGAGACTTTTTTTGCTAATAGTTCCGTTCCCAATGTTCAGTTGTGGCGCTTCGCCGCCCGCTGACGCGGCACGCTCGCTTCCCCCGCTCGGCTCACGCGTTGTAGGGTCGCAGTTCTACTAACACTCCTCCTCGCTTTGCTCTTCGTCGTACCTAACTCCTAACTACCACTCTGTACCGTTGGCGGAACTATTCACTAGTTCCACCACGGAACTTCTTGCACGGGAGTACTGGGAATGACCTATTTTTTCTAGGCTACTCGTTTCTTCAGGTTTTTTTGATAAAAAACGATGCATTTTTGGTTTGGTATATTTCCGAAAAGAAAAATAAAAGGACCCGAAAAAAACAGGTTTTCAAACTTGGATTTGGTATTTTTCAAAATACATTCGTAATTTAGATTGGCATAGCTGTTTGATTGTGTTGTGTTTATTGTTTTTTTAACCCTTAACAAGGCACCACCCATCTAGAAAGCTTTACAAAAAACATAATATATTTAAATTTTGGTGATTTATTTCAAGACAAGTCTCTATTTACGAAAATGTTATCTATTGTGTTCGCATTGCACGATATTATCGGTCCGATATGGCCATTGCGCCAAATCATAATCGAAAGTTATACTTACTATTATTACTATATTTGAGAAGCACAAACAGAAAGTAATAATCATCATCATATCAGCCGAAGGACGTGCACTGCTGGACATAGGCCTCCCACAACGACCGACCACCCGCCAGCGGACTTCCGCAACCTTTATCTCAGGTCATCAGTCCTTGTGGCTACCTACGCTGCGTCTTCCGGTACGTGGTCGCCACTCGCCACTCGAGAATGTCGGCCTGTTTAGCCTAGTTGGTGGTGACACTACCTCCGAAGCCAGAGGTCCCGGGTTCAAATCCCGGTAGGGCATTTGTTTCTGTGGTGAGCGGAAACATTTGTTCCTGAGACTCGGATGTTTTCTGTGTATTCAAGTATATATCTATTGAATATATCGTCGTCTAGTACCCATAACACAAGCCTTATTGAGCTTACTATGGAACTAGTTCGATTGTGTAAAAACTTGTCCCCTAATATTTATTTATTTCATAATCTTTCCGCCCAACGGCCATCGTTTCTACGTGCAATGTGCCGCGCCCACTGCCACTTAAGTTTAGCGATTCAGAGGGGTATGACAGATACTTTGCTTTCTACTCCGGGTGGCCTCATTTCTGATGCGACCACGCAGAGAAACTCCCAGCATAACCCTCTCCTCTTTGGGTGACGGTGAGCCTTCTTATGAGGCCCATAGTAAGCGAACACGTTTCAGTGCCATATGTCATCCCTGGCAACGCACACTGGTCACAGACTGTCGTCTCGAGACACTGCGGAATATTGGACGAAAAGATGTGCCGTTGCTTCTCGAACGATGACCAACAAAAAGAAAGTAATGCGTTCATCCAATACTCAGAGTACCCCCGAGAGGAAGGCTAAAATAAATAAAAACCATTCATAATAGTTTTTTTTCATGATCAAGGTACACTTTCACTCCCGACCTTTTTAGTGGTTGCTGGCGTGGTGGGCACGACAACACACGACCACGACCACTTTATAGGTTCTTGGCGTTCAAATGGTTAAAAATATTTAAACAAGCCGAAATTTGTTTGTTTTTTTCAGAGTATTTTCGGAAGATTTGTTTATTTGTAAAGAAAAAAATATTTTTGTAGGGATAAAATACCGTTTTATAGAAGACAGACAATATCAAGGAAGAATTCTATACTGGCAAAATTGGCACTATCGGAACGATAACATCGTGCAATGTGTACGCGGTCTAAGTTGGCGCAACCCGCCTTGAACGAAAAATCTATAACAGTGCTATGTATTTATGGAATAATTTCGAATAGTCTATGGTCTTCGTCTCCAAGAGCCGGTGTACTTGCACCTCGCCGTCGCCGGTCACCATAGCCTGTGGACAACACTTGAATGTCAATAAAATTATAAGCAGCCAAAGCGTTCGCCAGAGCAAATTCACAAATGATTATTTTTCTAGCATCAGAAAGAGAGAGACAGCAGTTACCAGAGTCCCGTCGTGGGCCATGCAAGCGACTGTGGCCCTTACGGCGCTGTGTTTAGGGTATATATCGCTGTGAGTGAGCTCCCAGCACGAGAGGCCATCGCGGGAGAGAGTGAATATACAGAATGGGTTGACGCGCGACCAGAGAACTGATGTCACGGGGAGCTGAAAAAAAAAAACTAAAATGAATGAATGAATGCCTTCTAGATCGTAAAATAATGTAAACATTCTTTAAGTAATGGCAAAATTTGCAGTGAGATGACAAGGGCCACTTTTAGCAAGTAGGAAAACTCTTCACCCCAACGAAATTCCTGGATCCACGAAAAATATAGGATATTATAAGCAATCATCGGAGACAGGTAGCAATTTTCGGACGAAAGTGTAATACGGATGTGACTCAATTTAAATTCAGTGTATAATGTACGGGTATACGGACCCGGGTATGTCCTAAAACTACGACCTAGACCACCGGGGGATGGGCAGCAGCATCCCGGAGTGCGGTGGAGATACTGCGATCGCCAACCCGCATGCCAAGCGTGGCGATTATGGCATATACCCCTCGTGAATTTGGGGGAGGCCCATGTCCAGCAGTGGACGTCCTTTGGCTGATATGGTGGTGGTGGTGGTATAATGTTTAGATTAAAAATGGATTCATTTTTTGTTATCGAATGATAACGAACTATCGCTTTACAACTTCGCACCTAACACGTATGTTGGTATGGAGAGGGCATTCTTTGTACAAAAGTGGGTCATCAATTGTAAACGAAATCCATTGAAACCATCAAACAGCAAAAATGACGGTAATTTACTACAAAAATAAAATTCATTAAGAATCCTTTAACGTATCCACTAGCGCCTCTCTTAAATAATTGTGATTTGTGATTATTTAAATGCCAAGTGCGAGTCGGACTCGCGCACGAAGGGTTCCGTGCCATTATCTATAAAAATCTCAAAGAGTCCGACTCGCACTTGGCCGGTTTTTAATATTTGTTGTTATCGTGGCAACAGAAATACATCATCTGTGAATATTACAACTGTCTACTATCGCGGTTCTTGAGATACAGCCTGGTGACAGACAGACGGGCGGACAGACAGCGAAGTCGTAATAATAGAGTCCCGTTTTTACCCTTTGGGTACGGTACCCTAAAAAGGAGGCACTATGATATGTATTTTGTATTTAACTAGGTTTTGAATACATCAAACTAGTTTTTACGTTGCTGATTTCGTCGAACTATGAGTTTAAAAATAAAACGGCTGTTTTAACTTAGGATGCATAGATCGACTAATTCAGCGATGTAGAAACTAGTTCAATGTATTCAAAACGTACTTAAATACAAAATACATTACACAATGGCAACATTTTTTCAATATCTATCGTTAAATTTAAATAATCGCAATTATTTACGAATGGCACTAGTGGACACGTTAAAGGCCTCTTTAAGTTATTTTATACCACACCTTGCCAAAAAGCGCGTCCGGAAAACCCACTTTTTGGTCAAGTGGTGAAGTAAAATTGTGTACAAAACGCGGGTCGTAAAACAGAAAGCCCTCTCTCGCATATTTATGACCCTCGCCTGCGGCTCGGGCCTCAAACATCTGCGATATGGGCCTTTCTTTGTTTGACAACCCTTGTATCGTAAATAGCTATTACAGTACATATGGTGCTACGTTACCGCACGAGTGCAGTAATCAGCAGATTACGTGCATATGTTGAAACTTTAAAGAGCCATATGTACTGTAAAACGTTGTACGATACGAGGCTTGCACTGAAAGTGGCGGGAATCGAATACTTATTAATTTATTATTAACATGTATTATACCTTTTTATAATCTCTGAAGTTTCCTTACCTCAACACACTGGCCACTTAGAAAAAAAAAGTATGGTTCGGTTTCAATTGTTTATTGAAGTCGTCGAGTCACTGCTTAAAATGGAATTGTGCCGTGAAAATTTCAGAGCTATGATTTATTATGACTTTAAAAGTGGACTAACACAAAAACAATGTGAAGAGCGGATGGTTGCTGCTTTTAATATTGAAGCTCCTTCAAAGACTACAATATACAGGTGGTATTCAGAATTTCAACGTGGCCGTGTATCCCTCACCGACGAAGTGCGTGAAGGTCGACCAAAATCGGCAGTCACGCAAGAAAACGTCGATGTTGTGCGTCGTCTGATAAATGAAGACCGACATGTGACATATCGGGAAATTCAAGAGCACCTGGGTATTGGAATGAGTCAAATACAAATTATTTTAAAAGAAGAATTAGGCGTGAAAAAGTTATTTTCCCGTTGGATACCTCACCTATTGTCTGACGAGCAGAAAATAGTCCGTGTCAATTGGTGCCGCAAAACTTTGAAAAGATTTAACAAGGGACGCTCAAATGCTGTTTTTAGCATAGTATCAGGTGACGAGTCGTGGATATACGCTTATGAGCCTGAAACTAAAAACCAATCCCGAGTATGGGTCTTCGAAGACGAGCTCAAACCCACAAAAGTTGTTCGTTCTCGCAGTACGGCTAAGAAGATGGTGGCTACGTTTATCTCTAAATCTGGTCACGTAGCTACTGTGGCTCTTGAGGATCGTAGAACAGTCAATGCTGATTGGTACACCACTATTTGTTTGCCGAACGTCTTTGCTGAACTCCGAAAAACAAACCCTAGTCGTCGCATCATCCTTCACCACGACAACGCCAGCCCACACACCGCTCGGACAACAACTGAGTACCTGGACGGTGAAAAAGTCGAAATATTGGACCACCCTCCATATAGCCCTGACTTAAGTCCCAACGACTTTTTTACATTCCCCAGAATCAAGGACAAACTGCGTGGTCAGCGGTTTCAGACGCCAGAAGAAGCAGTGGAGGCCTATAAAATAGCCATTTTGTCGACCCCTACTTCAGAGTTCAAAAAGTGCTTTATGGACTGGTTTGAACGCATGCATAAGTGCATGAAATACAAAGGAGAATATTTTGAAAAACAATAAAAATAAATAAACTCACTTATACTGCATATTTTCTTCTATTCCCGAAACTTTCAGTTTTACCCTCGTACACGTGCGAACAGATAATTCACAACTCGTGTCGATTTAAAACACTCCCTTCGATCGTGTTTTAATTTATCACCATTCGTTGCGAATTTCCTGTTCTCTGCACTTGTATTGTAATGTAGTATTACAGCATATGTATTGTCTCTTTTTTTACGATACAGGCTTATCCATGTTAGTTATTATGTTCGTTTGAGCAACATAAATTGCTACCTACCGCCGATCATTAATAAATATACTCACCCTGCCCGTTAGGCTGGTATCCCCTCCACTGTGACTGTGTCTACGCGGTGCGTCGACGAATCTGCCTTTAAAGTCAGCCCGCGGCCCAGGGTTGATCTCCGGTTGGGGGCTGTTGCTGAAAATACAAGAGAGAATTTGTAAAAAGTAACATAAATTATTAACCTTGTTAACCGTCTTCAAAAAACGAGGTTGTTCTCAATTCGACAGCATTTTGTTTTTTTTTTATGTTTGTTACCGCAGAACTGTCCACTGGGTGAACCGATTTTGATGATTCTTTTTTTTTATTTGAAAGCTGGTGCTTCCCGCGTGGTCCTATATTAATTTGATCCAGTTCCGACAATGGCATCCATGAGAAAACAATAGAAGACTTTAATTTGCATTAAGTATGTGCACGATAAATGGACGAATTACTCTGCAGAATTCGATTTTTGTTAATATTATTATTGTATGTCCTTACCGCTCACGGAACAATGGTGTCGCGGACTTTTTGGAGGCGTACGCGGAGCCAAAGTACCGAGGTAGCGACGTACCAAACTAGTACCACATAGCCAACACGTAGAGGCCCTTTTGACAATTTAATGAAATGCAAGGGGTACACCGAGCGGATGCTGTCCCTGCCCGTGTCATGGGACGCACACAGAGACAGCACCCGCCAGGGTGTACAGGGACTATTGGTGATTGATGTAATCTAAATGACACGGATTATTGGGTGAATATGATGGACTAAAGGCTGGGCTATTGAGTGAGACAACGGACCCCTGCCTAATAAAACTGCTTGTCATTTTTATCTTTATTATTATTATCGGGTATTACCCGGTTTTTTGTTATACAACGACGGTGGCAAACAAGCTTACGGCCTGCCTGATGATAAGCAGACACCGCTGGTGACAAGCGGCATAAAATTCGTTGTGTTGACTCTTCCTCCTGCTCGGTCCCTCATTCCTGAGGATTGCGACCACGTAGGCTCTCCATAGCGTGCGGTCATAGACCATGTGGGTCGCACTCTGCATACTGCCGCCAACGACCGTCTCAACATCAGAACATCTCGTGGGTGCCCTACCTTGAGCACGCCTGGTGTCCACTTGCCCTTGTGTTGACAGCAGACATGCAGAGGTTCCTCACTGGCAGCGCCGAATTTTCGCCTAGGCGTACCAGGGGCGGAACATATCTAAAATGGAACGGTGTGAGGGAACCCCAGAACCTAGGAACCCTGGGTCTGTAAGTCCGAAGCTAGAAATTGGCCTGCATGTTATTTATATTTGACAAGACTAATTAATTAAAAAAACTAAAAAACCCGACTGCGTTTCCCTGTAATTTGCAATTTGGCGACAAAAATCCGCCATTTTGTTTTTTATTTTATTTTGATATACCTCACAGATAATACAAATCTAACGACACCTCTCAAGCTAAAATCCATCGAGCCGTGCAGGCTGCAGAGCGTGCCAAACAAATATACATACATACACTCGAAAAACATAACTCTCCTTCTGGTGCAGTCGGGTAAAAAGTAAAAATAACGTCCTCACCGGCAATCCAGCGTGAGCAGTACTCTTGCCTCCTCCAGGGAGTAAAGGCTGACGGTGCCAGAATCTGTAGCGGCCAGGAAGTAGGCTCCGTGGGGGGAGACATCCAGGCAGGTTATTGGGGAGGTGTCAGCTAAAATACAACAGTCACAAAATTTGTATTTACAATTAAAATAGTCAAATAGGATCAGTAAAGCTTGAAACGCACAGAACGCGGAGCGGCGTCGTTGCGGGGCGGGGGCGATTTTTCGGTACAGCGATAGCGGTCCGGGGGACGTCGCACCAAAATATCGCGCGGTAAAGCGGAGGCTGCGTGTGTAACATATGAAGCAGTAATCGACACAAACGACAGTCGAAAGTATCGGAAAGATAAAAAAACCGGCCAAGTGCACGCACGGGCCACGCAGAAAGGGTTCCGTACCGACACTTCCTAATTACATTTAAAACCACTATACAATACATTTAATAAAAAAAGGTCGTATCTTCATAGAAAAATGGTGTGGCGACCACACTATGCTGTTCACTCTTTACGGATGGAGCGTTTGCAGAAGCGGTTTCTACGCCACCTATCGTTTTCAGCTGGTATAACCGAAAAAAGCTTTCTTATAGGAGTAAATTAAAGCATTTCGGAATGGAATCTTTAGATTTGCGTAAAAAAATTATAGATGTGACTTTCCTACATAAGCTCATTCGATACAAGATTGATTGCCCTCAAATATTAAATCTTATCTCTTTCCGGGCTCCGTCCAGAACTCCACGAAAGCCAATCACTCCTCTCTGCCCCCCGCTTAGACGAACTGCCCTAGGTAGCAACTCGCCTATTCCTAGGCTATGTAAAATATTGAATACCTGCAGTAAAGAAACGGATATACACTTTGATTCATTAAATGTATTTAAAAAAAGTGCTTCAAAATATTTTTAGTTTAAGAACTAAATATAAAGAAAATTTTATTTGCAGAAATATTTACTTTTAAAATGTTTAATGCATGCTGTGTTTACCTATAAGTAATTGTTACACTTAACTTATAACCATTGTTGCATGTAACTATGAACAATATTTATAGTAGTGTAAACAATTGTTGGTAAACCAAAAAAAAAAATCTTCCCGCATTTTCTTGGCAAGACAGTTTTTCAGCAATAACTTCATAAACCGTTAGACCTATCTTGTTCAAACCAAAAATCGTTGAAAGGATTTATTAATGTACATCATCTTGATTTTTTCTGAATTTTAAACTTCACATTTTGGAAAATTAGAGGGGGGAGACACACTTTTTACGACTTTGACAGCTAGTATCTCGCCAACGGTTGACTTAAAGAGAAAAGTTATTTAAAAACCTCTATGTAATATGCCCCCCCCCCCCCCCCAGTTTAATATTTTTTTCGTAATTTCACATCATATTTCTATAGCGGTTTATAACATACACCTTCATACCAAATTTCATAATTGTAGTGGTCATTAGCATAGTTTCCGAGTAAATCGGCTGTGACACACGGACGGGCGGACGGACGGACAGACATGACGAATCTATAAGGGTTCCGTTTTTGGCATTTTGGCTACGGAACCCTAAAAATGCAAAACCGCCTCCGCCCCGCACCGCGCGGCGCCCGCTCTATGCGTTTCCAGCTTAATACTTACATGAAACACACAGTCTCTCTATTTTCACAGCGCCTAAACTTCTCGTACAACTCAACACTTCCCCATTATTCTTCGCTACTAAATACCTATCACTATTATTGTGCTGTATTATCTTCAAATCCCCACAAACGATTCCACTCTCCCAATCTTGGGGTAATTTATTCTCGACTGGCAACTTTCTCGCGCTGGCAACACTGCTCGGTCTGTCAGTGTTACTCGTGACAGCCGACTTTTGGCGCGTAAAGTGTCTGGCCCGTGTTTTCTCTTGTTTTTTTCTGGCCAGTCTTTTCTTACCAGCGTTTAGGTTGAAAGGGCTATCGGTTATGTCTTTTGCGCTTAATAATGTTGTGAGGGAAATGGTTTGTGTTCTTTCCAGTTTCATTTTGGACCAGAACGCTTTGCCTAAGTCGTGGGTTGTTGTTTTCAATTGAACTATGGTCCATATTGTGAGGATCCCAAGTCGTTGTAATGAGCAGACCTGTAATAATATTTCGGGTTAGGTTATTTATATTTTCATCACACTTGCTCGTAAAGGGTCTTATTGTGCGCAGGCGTATAGAGTAGTTATAGCCGATTTAGCTCCTGGAGTTATGAGTTTCTCTGTGATCTGATTGGTTTAAAAAATCTAGTTGGCCGCGCTCCACAAGAATACTGCTCTCTGATTGGTCGCAATATTGAAGCTGCGCCCGCTGCGTGCTCCTGTCAGCATCCATGCATTGATACTGGAAATGAAGTGGTCGATTTCTTCAATTTTGATTAGTTTTGGAGTTATTTATTTCCTCGCAAATGTGATGAAAACATTGTGATAACATCGGAACGTAAGAAAATTGCAAACTCGAGTCATCAAAAGCCCTTCGCCTTCGGCGCCGGGCTTCTGATACTCTCGTTCGCAATTTCCCACTTACGCCCCTCGTTAAACAATGTACTATAAATATAAATAAATAAATAAATATTGGGGGACAATCTTACACAATTCGAACCCGGGACCTCCAGCTTCGGAGGCAGTGTCACTACCAACTAGGCTAAACAGGTCGTCAAAATAAGCTATAAGCTGGAAACGCACAGAGCGGGCGCGGCCCGGTGCGGGGCGGAGGCGGTATTGAATTTTTGATCTTTCCGAAACTGTATCGATTACTGCTTCATATGTCACACACGCCGCCTCCGCTCGACCGCGCTACCGAATACCGCATGGTTTTTAGTGCGACGTGCCCCGGACCGCGTTCGCTTTACCGCAAAACCGGCTCCGCCCCGCAACGATGGTGCGCCACGCTCTATGCTTTTGAAGCTTCATTAACACCTAGATAAGTAGTTTACACCACCCGCACCTTGCCAAAAAGCGCGTTTTTCCGCAAAAACCCACTTTTTGGCCAAGTGGTGACGTTAAATTGTGTACAAAACAGCAAATGGTTGTATCCTAAATTTACGATACAAGGGTTGTAAGACAAAGAAAGGCCGATATCGCAGATGTTTGAGGCCCGAGCCGCAGGCGAGCGTCATAAATATGCAAGAGAGGGCTTTCTGTTTTACGACCCGTGTTTTGTACACAATTTTACGTCACCACTTGGCCAAAAAGTGGGTTTTTGCGGAAAAACGCGCATTTTGGCAAGGTTTGGTGTAAATAGCTATTAATTGGTACCTGTCCAATGACCTTCCTCCCATCATCCTGCGCCTGCGCACTGATGAACTCCAGCCCCACCGTGGGGTCGACGACCACGTCCGCACTCATGTTGGCTGCACTGCTCGTGAACGCACATGCTTGCAGCGCGCGAGTTATCTGTGGGTACTGTCAAACATACTTCAATCAAACGACAATTTTCTCTTAAAACCATATCAACGGATCCTCAAATCAAAAAAGGGTCGGCAGCGCGCTTGTGATTGTTCTACAGTCGCAAGCGTCCATAGACTATGGTGTCTACTTACCGCGCGTACGCTTATTTGCCACCGTCGTAGTATAAAACATCAAACAAGCGTATGTCCAATCTGATGGTAAGTCGAGGCATGTAACAAGTCCACTGCAAGACGGGAACTACAAGACTGGGGCACTACCGTGAACCAAAAACGCAATATCTGCCTCTCTGTCGCACTAGCATATTCGGCCAACATACAGAGAGGGAGATACTTCGTATTCGGTTTGCGGTAGCGCCCCTTGTTGATGTGATTTTCGTGAACTTTCGTGGAGTCACCTCCTTAGGTCGGTTTGGTTGTAGTTAATTAATATAATTGTAGTGTGATAAAATCGTTACTCGTCGAATTGTGGTGTATTTCAGAAAAGACAGTAGTTTGAATGAAAGTCAAGTTACATCTGATGCATGTTTCTATCCTACCGACTGCGCCAAATACGACAAAATGTTTGAAATAGTTGGGTTACATAGAATCAGTATACAGGGTGATTTTGGGTTTTTTTTTGTACATATCAATTGTACATAGTCAAAAATTCAAAGTAGACAACATCACAGTCGGTATGAAGGTTCTTAACTCAAATAATTTTCTTTTTTTACAAATTTTAATGGAAAATAATACTTTTTCATACAACTTGGTCACCCTACCCCACTGTCAACTCTCCATACCATCTGTCAAAAAGAGTAGGGTAACCATGTTTTTTTGTGATTTTGTATTTTTTTCATCAAAGTAAATTAAAAATGAAATGCGTTTGTTTCGTGTCACTACAATTTTTTTGAAATGGCTAACAGATACCAAGTTTAAAAACTGGTTCTTGATCCACGACCCCGAAATCATCCTGTAGATGGTAACAATAAGGCATATCTGGCAGAATATTAGCGATGTGGTCTCCTATCATAATGCTGAGCCAGCGCCCTTTGTCTGCCACGACACATGGCTCACATGTACTTTTGTAATTTGTCGCAATAATTATTTTGTTAGACCTTAAGTTGCATGCTCTTCATCTTCATTGTCATTGACGTCATTGTAATTCCAAGTAAGATTGTCCCCCAATAATTATTTATTTATTTTAATGAAAATACCTGGTCATCGCTGACATTGATGTTCTTCTGATTCCATTCTCTATCAATTTCAGCTGCTGTCAACAATTCCGTTTTCACTTCTACTATTTCATCATTTTTTCTGCTGGCAACATCGTTTCGCCATGTCGGTTCTTCTGACAGGTCCCACAGATGAATGGAACTAAAATAAATTAAGAAATATAGCTCGATACATTTGGCGCATCTACACGGTTCTACGTGGGAGTCCTGCATGCATTAAGCGAAATAGGTAGATCCCATAGCTAGCAGGCTTACCATAAAATGATAAGCTTTTGGTTCTATTTTACGTTATATTTTGAACGACTTCAGCCGTAAAACGTTACCATAGAACCTATCGTGCTGTAAAAAAAGTTATCATAAATCTTACCCATCTTCTACAGCCGCCACAAGCAACCCATCGGTGTTGCCTTTAAATCTTCCTATAATGACATTATCTATGGCAACTAAGATTGTAATCGGTTCACTCCTGGCCACACCAGCGTCCCACAGACAAACAAGACATTTTCCCGCCAAAACCCCATTAGTAGGTTTTCTATGCACAGTCAGAATTAAATTACTTTTGTCCTCTGAAAATATTAAACCTGTGATTTTTGCTTGTTTTAGAAAAGACTTTTCCTCTGGTACGTTCTTTGTTGATATTCCTACGTAACCAGAACTGAAAGGTAAAGTAGATTTTGTTACATTTCCTGTAACCGTTCCATTTAAATTCAAAACATGACACACTTTTCTTTCAACCTTCTTCAAAAACCTTCTCAATGCCTTCGAAGTATAGTCATTTTTTAATTTATCTTTATACGTTTCATATGGCAACATTTCACAACGGCCGACGCCATTTTTCTGTTCAAGCAATACCCTAAGCGGATTTTCTTTATATTCCGCAAATTGATCAAAATCACTGCTGTTATCAAGATTTTTCCCATATAGAAACTCAAATTTTGACGTATAATCTTCACTATTCCTCCCATTTTTCTTCAAAGTCTTATCGTTTACGTAAACATCAGATTTTGAGAATTTTACAGGATGCTGCGTCCATTTATTTTCCATATCAATTTCATCAGTTTGGACCTCTTCTGCGATACCATCCTCAAACGTTTGCGCGGCGCTTTGCGTATAATTCGTCCGACCGAATGTTGCCATGTACAAGTCGTACGATATGGGCTTCATTTCGAAGAGCGTAAATGACATTTCGTGCAGTGTTACCATGCCCAAGATATCTTTTGCCCGCCGCATCATGTTTTCGACTATGAGTTTCTTGCGTTTCGTCTCTTTTGATTTGCTGAAGTCTATGAATAGAGGTCTGAAAAGGGAAAAGCCCCATGTGAAAAATATTGTACAGTCAAAAACTTTGCATCGAGGTCCAAAATTAAAGCTTGAAACGCACAGAGCGCGGCGCAGCGTCGTTGCGGGGCAGGGGCGGTTTTACCAGGTTTACGGTAAAGCGAACGCAGTCCAGGTCCCGTTGGACCAAAAAACCTACAACTGCCTATTCTGTATATCGCGCTAGCGGACGCGGCGTATGTGACATATGAATCAGTAATCGACAGAAGACAGTTGGATAAACTCCACACCTATAATGATTATAATACCTGTCCAACAGTTCCATGGACCTCATGCTGGAAACTGCGCTGGATCCCTCCTGGAAACTCTCGTCTAGAGAGCTGGCCTTGTCCTCTTCAGTCACCTGGATATTCTTCACACCTATGGTGATGATAATACCTGTCCAGCACTTCCACGGTCCTCGTACTGGAAACAGCGCTGGGTCCCTCCTGGAAACCCTCGTCTAGGGAGCTGGCCTTGTCCTCTTCAGTCACCTGGATATTCTTCACACCTATGATGATTATAATACCTGTCAAGCACTTCCACGGTCCTCATGCTGGATACCGCGCTGGAACCCTCCTGGAAACCCTCGTCTAGGGAGCTGGCCTTGTCCTCTTCAGTCTCCAGGATAAACTCCATGGCTGCCGGCTTGGATTTAGCTGAGCGCTGCTCACGAAGGTCGAAGCTCCCTGAGAGTTAAATCGATTTTAGCACAATGTGGATAACAGGGGCCTATTTTACAAAGACCGCAACCTATTAACCTGTTGAGACACAAGCCCGTTCTTTTTTTGGAAGTGGAGGGGGGGGGCATTTTGCCGTATATCTACGGGCTTGGGTAAAGGATTAAACAGATATTTCTTGTATAAATAAATAAATAAATAAATAAATAAATATTGGGGGACAATCTTAATATGTCATGCACCCTACAATGAAATTTGAATATGTCAAATTTCATTGTAGGGTGCATGAGGCTACGCGAATTTATTTCTAATTAGAATAACGTGGTGTTTTGCACTACCTGAGATTAAAATAAAAGTAAAAGTAGTTTATTCTTCATATTAGGCATATTAATTACATGCACCTATGAACGTCAATAAACTACCACCGGTTCGGAAAAATAAAACTCTGCCACGAGAAGAACCGGCGTAAGAAACTCGGCAAGGTGTCATTTTTTCAAAACAATATACATTGTATAGTTAAATATAAAATTACAGTTCAATTCAAATTCAAATCATTTAGTGACATGAATACAAAGCAGTATTGGCTATGTGCGAAGTAGGTGGTGGGGGTAAGCTAGGCGATCGTAGCGCACACCATGGCAGAAATGTGTACTTACTGGGGACCACTGTCAAATTTACTTTCACGTTTTCTATTGGTTTCTTAGCGGTTTCCTACGATTCGTTTCGTTTGTATGTATTTATTTATTCTCTTATTTATTTCAGTAATATTTCCAATACGGGGTCTATCTAGTTTACTAAAGTAAATAAAATATTCATGTGTCATTATTTGACATCTCTGAGTTTTGACGTTGTCTCGGGACCTTTGACGTTTGTGTTTTCAGACGTGCACATAGCCAATAAACCAACAAATAAATAGCTGGGCACACTTTCGATGAACTTATCCTATAATACAGAGATGTAAAGAGTCTCTAAATACGGTCAAAAATATTATAGATAAAAGCGGAGGTATAAAGAGTCCCCATAGTCAAAACATTAGGTTTTAGAGATGTAAAAGGTCTCTAAAGATCAAAATAAAAAAGTGGATATCAGTAATAACAATTTCGTGTCAGGAGACTGTTAAGCTAGCAGTATTTGAGCTAATGCTACGGTATACATAACGTGTATGTAACCAATACGTCAAATATACAATATAAAAACAATATAAGATGAAAAAAATAAAATAAAAATAAACAAAAACATATTACATTGAAACAAGCAGTAGCGGCAGCGCGACAAGCAGCTAACGACACAAGCATTAATTATGGCAAATATGCAACACTTGCCCACTCACTTGACAAGCCTAATCCCAATAAGGTCTAGTTTCCCCCTCGGCTTGGAAGGTCAGATGGCAGTCGCTTCCGTAAAAACTAGTGGCTACGCCAATTCTTAGGATTAGGTAGCGGACCCCAGGCATCCTTCAGGATGCAACTGTACTGGGAATAACACTAGGAAGATGATGATGAGTTACCGATCAATGAATGTCAGTGCGTTGAGAGTTTTGAAGCATGAAACGTACAGAGCGCGGCGCAGCGTCGTTGCGGGGCGGAGGCGGTTTTGCGGTAAAGCGAACGCGGTCTACGGGACGTCGCACCGAAAAACCGTCGGACCGTAAGTTATATATATACGGGTACGAGTTCCTAACATAGTGTGGCTATATGAATAGTAAACCATCGATCTATCACAATAAAGCTAAAGTAGGTATATTATAAAATTTTACAAAATACTTATACATATAATTAAAATGATTAAAATACTTGTACTGTTTAAGCCTGAATTAATTGTCTCGGAACCTAGTATTTTCTTATACAAGTTTGATAAGATTATTCTTGCATGTTAGCTGTAAGATTAACATTGCTGTGCCCTGACAGGGTTCATGTCTTGGATTATAATGTACCTATATAAGATCTTGATGCAATGAATAAATGAATGAACCGGCCGGAATAACGGAGCGGAAGCGGCGTTTTTTTTTTTATTAAAAATGGGATTGCTCTTGGCCAGCATCTAGCCAGGGGGCAAAGATGAGGCCGACGATGAAGCGAGCTCACCCAGAAGATGCCTATTCACTCGTGCCTTAAAAAGGTCCAGGTTATATGAACTCGGAAATACAGACGCCGGCAGAGAATTCCAAACCTTAGAAGTGCGCATTATGAAAGAAGATGCAAAGCGCTTGGTTCGAATTAGAGGAATTTCGACCAGGTAAGGATGGTAGCCAGCCGTACGTGGAGCTCCTGAGCACACTCACCGAAGTACAGTTTGTAGAAGACGCACAGACATGCTACTTTGCGTCGATGTGCTAAGCACTGCAGCTTATTTCCCACTACCGTACTGCCGCCAATGAGCCTCCTGGCTCTGCGGTCCACCGAGTCCAGTGCGGCAATTGAAGCAGTAATTGACACGATCGACAGTCGACAGTTTCGGAAAGATCGTAAATACAAAACCGCCTCCGGCCCGCACCGCGCCCGCTCTGTGCGTTTCCAGCATTAGGCCTCTAGCTCTGTATACGTACATAGAAATTATTGCGTCTACATAAGATCTAAATTATGTTGTTATTGACCGAGCGAGCGAAGCGTCTCCGTTTCAGCTTTCGACAAAAATTCTTTTGTATGTCTGTCTGCCCGGATGTTCTCCTCTACAGATCGCGTTTCTCAACCGATTCTCATGAAATTTTGTGAGCAGGTTCGATAATTTATTATGTATATAATTTTTTTGTCAAGCCAGTTACTGGAAATTTGCAAAATTAAAAAAAAAAATTTTTGCTTGGTGTACAGCTTACAGAACCACTAGAACTGAATCCAGCATATTTTCCTCATCTTTCTCCTTAAGCGTCTCGGTCTCTGAGCCCAGCTCTTTCCCATCTCCTGCTCTCCCAGTATCTACAGGGACATTGGTGTCGTGATCAGAGCCTGCACGGTCGCTGGTGGATGAGCTGTGGTAAGAATCGAAGTCTAAATTGTGTTGTTATTTGTACCTGAATCCAGCATATTTTCCTCATCTTTCTCCTTAAGCGTCTCGGTATCTAATGCCTGCTCTTTCCCATCTCCTGCTCTTCCAGTATCTACAGGGACATTGGTGTCGTGATCAGAGCCTGCACGGTCGCTGGTGGATGAGCTGTGGTAGGAATCGAAGTCTAAACTATGTTGTTATTTGTACCTGAATCCAGCATATTTTCCTCATCTTTCTCCTTAAGCATCTCGGTATCTGATGCCAGCTCTTTCCCATCTCCCGCGCTCCCAGTATCTACAGGGACGTTGGTGTCGTGATCAGAGCCTGCACGGTCGCTGGTGGATGAGCTGTGGTAGGAATCGAAGTCTAAACTATGTCGTTATTTGTACCTGAATCCAGCATATTTTCCTCATCTTTCTCCTTAAGCGTCTCGGTATCTGATGCCAGCTCTTTCCCATCTCCCGCGCTCCCAGTATCTACAGGGACGTTGGTGTCGTGATCAGAGCCTGCACGGTCGCTGGTGGATGAGCTGTGGTATGAATCGAAGTCGGACTCGTAACTTTCGAAATCGTCTTCGTAACTTACGTCTTCGTCGCTTCTGTTTTGGACCTAAAATAAGAATCACGGAATAAATATTAACATCGTTTTATTTATTTTCTTCAGGCTACAAAAGGCCCATATTAACATATAGGTACATACCTTACAGACTAACACACATATAGAATTGTATCGACAGATATTTATTTGTGTAATTATGTAGGTTTGTTATAAATTATAAAGCAACGTAATTTATCTTGATTTTTCTTTTAGCTGTTAGATGCACCGCTTACAATTTTTCTGCTTTGCCTTAAGGTTGACTGGTAGAAAGTGCCATATGGCATTAAGTCCGCCTTTTGTACGATAAGGTTTCTTTAGTGCAATAAAGTGTAATAAATAAATAGAATCCCGAACGTAGCGTCTGTAACGAGGAATTCTGAACTGAGCGTAGTGAGGGTTTAAAAGCGCCTCGCCCGAGTTAGAAATAATTTTGCTACCGTCTCTTCTATTTACTTTACCTATGTGACGTACAAGGAGCAGAAATGAAAAAAAATGCAGGGAATAAAAACGAGTTTTGATCCCTCTACATCCCCATGTAGCGGCGGGCGGCGGGAGGGCTAAAAAAGACTTTATGAAAAGTAGAAGTGAAAACATATCTTTAGCAGTGGACTGCCGTGAGTGGTGGTTTTTTTTAAATTAAAAATGGGATTACTCTTGGCTAGCATCTAGCCAGGGGGCAAAGATGAAGCCGACGATGAATCAAGCTCACCCAGAAGATGCCTATTCACTCGTGCCTTAAAAAGGTCCAGGTTATATGAACTTGGAAATACAGACGCCGGCAGAGAATTCCAAACCTTAGAAGTGCGCATTATGAAAGAAGATGCAAAGCGCTTGGTTCGAATTAGAGGAATTTCGACCAGGTAAGGATGGTAGCCAGCCGTACGTCGGGATGTCCGATGGAAGAAGGGGGAAGGCAGTATGAGCTCATGGAGCTCCTGAGCACACTCACCGAAGTACAGTTTGTAGAAGACGCACAGACATGCTGCTTTGCGTCGATGTGCTAAGCACTGCAGCTTATTTCCCACTACCGTACTGCCGCCAATGAGCCTCCTGGCTCTGCGGTCCACCGAGTCGAGTGCGGCAAGTTGGTACTTAGCCGAGCCATCCCAAAGGTGATGATGACTGGTGATGTTAATGAAGGTGTACAAACATACCTTATCTTCCTTCCCTTTGTTTTCCTCCAGATCAACATAAAACGCCTTCGGTTTCGCAACAAGTTTCTGCTTCAAGTTCATCATCTCCTCATTATTGTCTATCTTATCAGGCTTCAGTTGTTTCACCTCTTTCTCATCAAGCGTCCTCGTTTTAGATCTGTATCTATCAAAATCACCTTTCTCGTCGATTTTTATACCGCTTTGCTTATTCACTTTTCGTTCGTCAGTTTTAATATCGCTTGTTCTATCTTTGACTTTTCTATCGTCAATCTTTTGCTTAGTTTTAGGATCTGCTTTACTTACATTTAAGTCTGATTTCCTTTTAGCTACAGGAGAGTTAACAGTGACATTAACAAATGGTAGATCTTTAGCTGTTCTGGCTTTGACACTACTTTGACTTAGCTTAGGTTTGCTAGTACTACTGGTTCTACTAGAATTGCTGATTTGACTTATAGACGACGGTGAGGATTTCAAATAGTCTTTCATGGGCGAAGTTTTATAGTCTTTTGAAGACCCTGGTAACTTTTTTGGAGTCTTTTGATAAATATCAGCGGCTGAGGACTTTTGTACAAAGTTCCGCGGAGTCGAGACATTGTAGCTTTTCTTTAGTTTTTCTTCTTGAGGTTTTAAGTCTTCTTTTGGTTTGTCTTTGGTTGTAGTTTTTTTAATGGGTTTTTTGGCAGCTTGCATTTTTTTTCAGTTATACCTAAAATGTTAAGATAGTTTAAACATATTTATGTAATGTAAACTAAGTAAATTAGGCAGAAAATTTATCCTTGGTGAAGAAGTAGAATTCGAGAAAGAAGCCTTTTCTACTATTATTTAAGTACATACCTAGTTTTAGAAACATACCTAGAGATACCCAATACGAGATTGTAACTAAAACTAAGTAGGTATAGGTATTTAAAAAATCAGCCAAGTGCGTGTCGGGCCACACGCAATGTAGGGTTCCGTAGCTGTCCATCGAAAACCTATATTTACTCGATATTTGGCATAACTAACAACATATCTAATTAATCGATGGAAACCGTACGTACGTTTGCTTTTTCCAAGTACATTTCTTAAGATCGGCTAATTTTTTATACCACGTCTGTGGCAGACAAGCGTACGGCCCGCCTGATAGTAAGCGGTCACCGCAGCCTATGGACGCCTGCAACTCCAGGGGTGTCACATGCTCGTTCTCGACCTTTCTTCAAGAACCCCAAACGGTAGTCTAGTAAACTGTAGTCCCTCGGGAAAACCCTGGCTATTAATCTTAAACTAGTAATGTCTACTTAGCAGTGACAGTTTTCCTTTAAAATTAATTACAATTACTACTGCCATGATTTTTTTTTCACATTCCCAGTAGCAACCGTTTAGCTGGTACTGCTGGTAGAGTAGGGGAGGTAACCTAAAATAATGTTTTTCGAAATCATTATACCGTTTTGTTAGCGTGATTATATACCCATACCAAATTACGGCTTTCTAGTAGTAACGGCACAGATCACCTCCCACGGTTACCGAGCTAAGCCTAGGACAGACGGACAGACGGACAGACGGACGGACAAGGCGAAACTATGAGGATTCCTTGTTTACTTGGAAAGCCTAAAAACGATATTACAAAAATCGCTAATCATTTAAAATCGCCGCAGACAATAAACAGGAAGCCTTACTGCGTCGCGAATTCATTCATAGAAAATCCATTACTTATAATTGACCTACCTTGACATAATTTCCACAATGTGGGTCAACGGTTAAGAATATAACACTGTATCAAAAACACTGAAACTAGAAAGTTATTTCCAACAATTAACTTATTATTTATTTATTTTACCTTATCTTTTAAACTTTGAACTATTTTTTAACACGACTTTATGACAACTAAAAGAAATTTTGTTGTCATGGTAACGGACTTGACACAACAAACTTTATTGAATCGACGACGACTATAGGAACTAAAGTAGTAACATAGTAGCAACGTTCTTTGGCATAGACGGTGGCGCCGCCGCTATCGATTGAGGTAACTTTGTGTTACGTCACTACAAAATTACAAGGTTGTACATAGTCGGTGGCGAAAATCCGAACTAATGAAAATGCATATATTTTACGCGATACTAGCGACAAATATAGGTGCGTATATAAAATAGCATGTAATTTTTAAAATAATTTTAGACTATGTAGTTCCAATTACAAACGTGACTAGACTAACGTAGCATGGCGAAAGCACGTAACTTTAATTTTACCCATAAATCTCACATACAATTTTTGATGTTTTTTTTTTTTGTTTCATTAGAGTAAAACTGGTTTTTAAATGAACGCCCCTCTCGTAGCTTCATTTCATTTCATTGTTTCTGTGTATTGTGTATCACATCAGATCTGAGCGGAAACTCACTGGACGGGCGTCAAGTTTAAAATTGAATTTACTCTACTAGACTACTCTATTTTAACGTTATTAAGTATCTGTGTAGGTATAGGTACTTATCTACTACGTACGTACGTACTAGATCCTAAGATCTATATATAATACTACCCAACGCCATCATAATAGAGGAATGTATTTGCACCTTCACTAACAAATTTAAAAAATGGTTAATTGGCCATGCCTTTTATAATTTGAATGTTTTCTATAATGCTAAACACAGTGATTGACTATTGACTAATTATCTTATTATTTTAATACCTGACGTCGCATTATTCTGTAATATTATAAATAAATGAGAATGATTATAAGACGAGAAATTCAATTCAGTTTAACTGAACACACAACGTTTTTGATATCGAAGGAATAGGGTCATTGTGCCAGTTAAAGACTACCTGATTTAGAATGTCAACATTTAGACGAGTTGGTAATCCAACTGAAAGGATAATTTCTTGTTTATTTTAGTACATTCCTATTCTAGAGCTACAAAAAAAATGCAATAAAAGACAAGTTCGCATTAGGAGAAAATGTACTGCTTCGTATATTATTACTTAAAACATGATAAATAATACAATCACATACGTACAAGCGTACGTAAAATAAATACACACACGGTGCCTGTTTGAGTTCTACTAATAAACATAATTTACATGATCTTCATTATTCCTGCCAGTATTGCCAACCTTGCATTACACGCATAGTCTCAGCTAGTATAACATTTATACCCGTTTACATCCATACACCACAGTGATAGATTACTTCTAGCAGTTATAACGATATAAATGGATTCAAAAATAAACAAAAAAAATCAGTGCTCAAAAGAAGTTAAAATGGTTAAACGATTTGGCAGTGTCAAGTGACAAAAGAAATATCGACTTGGCTGGCAAGTTAAATTCCTTTGTCTAAAAGAATACAGCTGAGTCTATGCGCATGGTAACTCACAATCGCAAACGGTCACTAATTTACAAGCCAGCGATGATGCTAGTCGGGTCTTCGACTCCCTGCTTGATCTTCTTTAGGAACGTCACAGCTTCACGACCGTCAATTAGTCTGTGATCGTATGTCAGGGCAATGTACATCATCGGTCTGATCACCACCTGTCCGTTCAAAGCGATGGGGCGCTCAAAGATCCCATGCATACCCAAGATGGCCGACTGAGGCGGATTGATGATCGGGGTACCCAATAACGAACCAAACACTCCACCGTTGCTGATGGTGAAAGTACCACCGTCCATCTCTTCAACGGTCAGCTTTCCGTCTCTAGCCTTCTCTGCTAGTCCGGCGACAGTCAGCTCAATGTCAGCATAGGTCATATTCTGGACGTTTCTCAGCACCGGCACGACTAGACCTTTAGGCGTGGCCACAGCGACCGAAATGTCGACGTAGTCGCGGTAAATGATGTCGTTGCCATCAATGACAGCGTTGCACACGGGTTGATCCATGAGCGCGTTTGCTGCTGCCTTCACGAAGGGCGACATCAGCCCCAACTTCACGCCATGCTTCTTGGTGAACGCGTCAAGATTCTTCTTCCTGAAAGCCATGATGTACGACATGTCGAGTTCGTTGAAGGTAGTAAGCATGGCGTTCGTGTTCTGAGCCTCTTTGAGACGCTGGGCAATCCTTTGCCGCATCCTGTTCATCTTGACACGCTGCTCGGTACGGGTGCCGGCCATCTCCTTGCTGTAGTCAGCTGGGGGGACTTTCACTGAGGCGGTTTCGATGGCTTGTGCGTGGCGGATGGCCGCGACGGGGATGGAGGAGATCGGGCCGCCGGCGGGAGGAGCGGCTGGCCTCGGGGGCGGTGGCGGAGCGGCGGCGGCGGGCGGAGGCGGAGAAGGAACAGCGACTGGAGTCGGAGGAGGCGGCGGCGGCGCAGCTTTAGGCGCTTCCGGCGCCGGCGTCGGCGCTGCCGCCTTCGCGGGCGCGTCCGCCGTAATCTCCAGCTTGAACAGCTTCTGCCCAGCCTTCACCGTCTCTCCGTCCTTCACGTAAAACTCCTTGATAATCCCGTGAGCCGGCGCCATGACGGGTATAGCCGTCTTATCCGTCTCGATTTCCAACACGACTTCATCAGCCGCGACGGCGTCGCCGACTTTCTTGTCGAGTTTGACGTCACCCTCTGATACGGAGTCTGGGAAACCGGGCGTCATGACGTCTTGCGTCTCCCACAGGGGGCTGGAGAAGTGAATCGAGGCGACTGGCTGGTGGGACATCAGTGGGAGCGCCTGGAATTTAACAAGTTCATAGTCAACATTCAAATATGTACTGCAATTAGGACACAAAGGCATTTTCTAGTCTAATGACAATACGGAACAAGACTAATTAATTAAGAAACCTGAATGCGTTTCTGTGTAATTTGGAATTCGACGCCAAAAATCCGCCATTTTGTTTTTTTTTTTATTTTGATATAGGGAGCCTTCAAGTATTACGTAACGCAATTTTTGGCGATTTTTGATTAAAATACAGGAAAAAGGTATCACTTAAATACAATGGTGAACGATTCATTGCCATTTACTATGTATGTAGTGTTGATCCTGCTCGCGTCTCCTGAATCACCCTGTATATACCTGTTTGGTGGCGACCACGGTGGCTCGGGGTAGAGCGAGGACCCGGGTAGAGCGGAACCGCACCGGCTGCCGCCGGTACAGGCTCTGCAGATGGCTCGAACAGCGTCTCAGCATCCTGCAGTCACGGTGATCGGTTACTTTATCCTGGAACAAGATGCTTCACAATTTAATAACCGCAATAAGGTTTTTTATAGTTACTGTATAACCTGTACTGTATATATAGATAGTTACCAAGGACACGCTAGATGTCGCTGATCCCTTCGAGCGGATTTCTGCATCCCGATGTTAAGTCTTGCATTGTATAAGAGGCTATGTAAACTTTTGTTTCATGACACTAATAATCCACTCGGGACTGAATAGTGAGTAGTCATTTATTCAGTTACTTGTAGTTATACTCAAAGTGACTTTTAGGTTATAAAATCTATGGAAATGGCAGGTGTCAGGATTGACTTCGTAACAGCCGACCACTATAATAGACTATTACTAAGTATATTAATCAAACGCTATATGCGAGATCCTGTAATTGGCTCTGCTATATCTAATAATGTTGGTACTTAGTTTTATCACTGTTGGTTCTTCTATGAATAAATAAATAACCACCACCCACTAAAAACCCCCCCATCTGCCGCCTTGTCGCCTTGTGGCGAGGTCTCGGGAACGCTTGCGCACACATCCGCAACCCCGCCGGCGACAGCCGCTCCCAAGCTGCTCCATCGCGGATGCCTGGAGGCCCTCCACGTTAGGTACGCCAGATGTTTTGGCGTGCCTTCCTCCTCGACCTCCATGTTGTACAATAGCGGACCCCCCTGAGTCCGCTACGAGGAGGTCATGGTGGCGGAGCAGGTCGGTGGTTCCGCCACGAACCGCACCTCGGCCGCAGAGGATAGGGAAAGCATTTCTCTTCCTCTGCGGCCCCACCAACACCGTTTCCGCGGAACGGCCCCGCCAAGTTCGCAGGGGGTAGGGAGAGTGGGGCACCGAAATACCAACACGCCTCTCCCCCTGCGATCCCGCCTCGGCCACAGAAGATAGGGAGAACGGCGAACCGCAATACCGGCACTCCTTTTTTTCTGCGGCCCCTCCTCAACGCATCCTCAGCGGGCTACCCAAGCCCGCTGGGAGCGCCCTCCTCGGGCCAGCCGGCAGCCCAAACAGGCCGGCCCTGGGTGCCTCTTAGCTTCACCACGGATGACCAGTCCACGGTTACTAAGCCCCCCCCCCCCCCCCCCCGCCCCGACAAGGCGGCACCCTCGAGGGGGAAATAACAACCACCCAACCCAACTATATCCAACTATATAAGTAATTTCCAGAATCCTATCATAAAAATATCAATATCCGAATCCGAAATAGACGTTTTTTGCGATATCTCGCTCCGTTAACGTTGTTTTTTAAAGGGTTTTTACGAGCCCGATTTAAACCTGGTATATATATATTTTTGCCTGTTATTTTTGATTAAATGTAAAATTAAATAAAGATTATAACAGGATTAAAAAACTGTACAACCTTGTGCTATTTTTGGAGTTGTAGGCGTCCATAGGCTGCGGTGACCGCTTACCATCAGGCGGGCCGTACGCTTGTATGCCACCGACGTGGTATAAAATAAAATAAAAAATTTTTGAATATATGACGGCATTTTACATACCCGCGATTTCGTATGCAACATTTTCAGACCATGCGCAATGAAGGATTCTAAATCTACTACTACTCCATATTTAAAACCATTATCCTGTACTTTGAATTAAGGTCGTAACTTCTAAGAAACTCACGCGCTTACGACCTTTTGTTGGGCTCAGGCTCATTTTCCCTGATAATTCAAGTGACTAAAAAAAGTAAGTAAAGGGTCGTAAACGCGCATGTGACACCCCTGGAGTTGCAGGCGTCCTTAGGTTGCGGTGACCGGTTCCCATCAGGCGGGCCGTGCTTGTTTGCCACCGACGTGGTATAAAAAAAAACTACAAGTACTATGCCAATCCAGATACAGCCAAACGCAACATTGTAATGAATGATTCACCTACATCATTTCAAGCCCAGTGAATAAAAGTAAAAAGCGACCTTGAGCGCTATTAGATAGCGTTCAGAATAAATAGACAATGTTTGGTCCAATTTTATGACTTATGTCATCGTATTTGACGTTTATGTAACACCATTTACTACTTCAGATCCGCCAGGAAACTGCGTCCCACTCTAACATGTTTGTTTATGCCTCAGCGTGATCGAGAGCGTCGTCATACATGTACAGTCAACAGCAAATGTAGATGATCATTTTAGTACTTTGGCGCGCTAACGTAACAATACTGCGACAGTTGGGTTGCGTCAAAGTAGTGAATGTGACAACGTACTAAAATGATCATCTACTTTTGCGGTTGACTGTACAAACATACACCATTACCACAACCACCATGCACCATGAACTCCAGAACGGCTGGGCTGATTTTTACAAGCTTCGATTTTTTTGGATTTGCCTTCGCTCTGAATAGTAGAATAACTATTAAAATATTGGTAAAATACATGATAAAAAAAACTCACATATTTTGGGAAGGGACGGGGGCGAAACGAAGTTTGGCTGGACAGGACAGCTAGTATCTAATAATCTCGGGGGCGAAACGAAGTTCGGCTGGACAGGACAGCTAGTATCTAATAATCTTATTTTGATTTGACATTGACATTACTTAGGATGTTAGATGTTGTTGATACTATTTTAACATTTTATGTTTTAGCTGTGATATTTTTTATTATTGTTATGTTCTCTAATTATTGTACCTATAGTCAATATTTTATTAATTAATTTATTTATTTAAAAAAAGATTCTTTACATGGATATAAATGTGTATATCCTAATTTAATCCATACCATTCAAATCGATTTTAACGTTGTGAGACTAGAGACCCTAGAGTGATCTGTAGCATAAAAAGTGTAAAGTTAGTCTATTAAATAAAATGATCCAGAAAAGTTTTGGCTCTGGGTTGAAGGGTCAGAAGGCTCTCATAAAATTAATTATTGGATTAGGTGCCAAAGCGGAAACCGGGCATGGAACAGAACCAGCAAAGCATTCTTTGTTTAGTCGAGTGGTGCCGCATCCAGCACCAGGCCCCTCTTTTCCACTGGGCACTATGGGCACATGCTCAGGGCCCCGCGATCAACAGGGGCCTCCAGTTCCTGCCTGCTTTCTATGTCTATTCTAACAAAATAGTGCTAACAAAGGTTTTAGGGGCCCCATTATCTTAACGTGCCCAGGGCTTCGGATAGGTTTAAGACGGCCCTGTCCAGCACAGCACAACAGCACGGCACGACAATCAGAGACTGTCAACCACAACCTGATTAAACTGTCACCTCAGTGCTGCACAAGATTTGAGTTTAAATATAAACCCACAATGCATGGATATTGCATGCAGAATACACATTCATGAGGAAAATGTAGGAAAATCCAAACAAATATTTACATATACCATTACCAAACCAATACAGTTTTACGACACATTAATATGATAACAATCCTACTGATAAATGAGATAGTCATTAAAAACAAATTAATTGCTAATAAAATTATTGTGTAGTTCATATAATAACTATCATAAATGCAATAATTTATCAATATCAATTTAAACAAGTTTAGTTTCACTTCTGGCTGCCATACAATATTTAAGCATTTTTTTGTGAATTAAAAAAAAACTACTATGAAGTTGCGGATTATAACAGTTTTTTTTTTACAATAAACTGACTTCAAACTCCTATCTATCTATCTCCTGGTCAGATATATTGGACTAACTTAGAAGTACAACCTCCTCTCAAACAAAAATAATATTTTTCCAAATTAGTAACAAGAAGTAACAAACATTTAAAAAAAAACATATTAAGTTGCTAAAAATAACTTTCAATTACTGAAATCTGCAGTGAAGCCCAAAAGGACCTGTACTTATGTACGTCAGTAGGTATGTATGTATGTCTGTTCCTATGTCCTCTGGCTCAACAACTCAATCAATTTGGATAAAATGATAGGACTGAGACTGGGTACTTTAAAGTTCTTAAAAATCAATATGGCACATTTTAGGTACTTAAATGTGTGTTCCAAAAAAAACATTTTTTTTTTGTTGGTAACTACTGTAATTTAAACAAATTTGTATTTGAATTGGTTCCCTTATATACATACAAGACTTATTATTAGTAATGCTCCAAATTATTTATTCTTATGTGCACTTTCAAAATTTCAGACCTATTACATTCAACATACAGTTAAGACTGTTGTCTCATTCTCAATGTGATGAATTCATTATATTCAAAGTAGTACACAATGAGAAATGTATCATAAAACAACGCCATATAAATCACATGATTATGACAAATAAATTCTATTTTTATTGCATAATGTATCAGACATCTGCCTTATAAAATTCAATGTCAATAAGTTACAATTACAACTGAAGATCAATGTTAAACATGAATTTCATATGTTATCTTAGAATTATTGGATAGTTAAAAACAAGAGAAACCAATATATTGCAATTTTTTCCATAAAAGAATATACAACACTTTGCCAGAAGACTCACATTGAGAAATAAAGATCAATAGACAACTAAACTTAAACTCTTTAAATTTGCAACAAAAAAAAAAACAAATTAGGATCAATAATAAAAAGAAGTGATGACAGATCTATCAGAGACATGAGAAGTGAAAATGTACGGATATTTTGCAGATAAAATAAAGAAAATGAGGAATACACACACATATTTCGCGTAATTCTGGTTATTTTACAAGATTTAGGTGAAAGAAATTCACCGCAAGAACACATAGCATGCTATTTCAATTCAAGGTTAGACATAGAATACGTAAGTAATTAGTACACTTATTATTGATAAAAACCACACCCCTTACCTCCTGGACTGGGTAAACAAATGTTATCAGTGCACAGTTTATTAATATTCACGGGCAGAAATGTTACATAAGCTCTGGTCTCATGACAAGACTTCGCCGCCGTGCTAGAGTATCGAGTCCATTTCGTTTTTGAAGCGTTATTCAAAGCATAGCTCGTGTGCAACGTGTGTAGGGTAAACGGAACTGATACTTCACTTATATATTGACGCTGATTTTACTAAATTTCAGTGGTGTGGCCCAGAGACCTACATTTATTTCGATTCGATCCAGTCGCTCGGTTTAGGTTGGCGCTGGCTGCCACCTGTCAAAAATGTGACTGAAGGCCAAAGAGTACTATGGTACGAAGGTGCAGAGGCGTTTTTTCGTAGTCTAATGCTTATGTGATTTTGAAATACAGCCTATCTGCGCGGCTAGTATGATTGCTTATACCGTCACGTTTTATGTGACGTTTCAGTACATTTTTGCCATATAACGTGACGGTATAAGCTATCATACTAGCCGGGCTGGCACGATAGCTTATACCGTCACGTTTTATGGCTGAAATGTACTAAAATGTCACATAAAAGTGACGGTATATGCTATTGTGATAGCTAGCTAGGCTGGATGGGTAAAAATATGTAATGGTGGAACCACACTTCGGGTAGTTATGTAAATATTCGTGACGCATCTCTTTCTTTATTCATATTATTATTTAATATAGCAAAAGGAAGGGAGGCGACCACGCAGCGCGAACACTCAACCCGAAGTGTGGTTCCACCATAAAATAACACACTACTCACATCCAGTGCCGGTTGCACGGTACTTAAGAGGGTACACTCACATCTGACCTACCTGCGTACGTATGTATACCTTACGTAACCTGCCTAGCAGACACGATAAAGGATAAAGCTGGAAACGCACAGAGTGGGCGCAGCCTCCGCCCCGGAAGGCGGTTTAGCATTTTTGATCTTTCCGAAACTGTCGACGGTCGATTACTGCTTCATATGTCACACACGCTGCCTCCGCTCCACCGCGCTACCGAATACCGCGTGGTTTTTTGGTGCGACATGCCTCGGACCACGTTTGCTTTACCGAAAAACCGAAAAATCTTCTTAGTAGTTTGTGGTTCCGACCCTGCGTAAAGCTTGAAACGCACAGGGGTGCTACCGCGAACTTCAAAAATCGAACTTCGTATCGTACCGTCCCTTTCCGTCATATACTTATAGAGTATAACACGAGAGTGAAGGGGACGGCACGACACGAAGTTCGATTTTCGAAGTTCGCGGTAGCACCCCTGTGCGTTTCAAGCTTTACGCAGGGTCGGAACCACAAACTACTAAGAAGATACTATCGGAACCATATTCTGCCCAGCTGATTCTGCTAGCAGCTCCATGTATATTGTATGGTCCTGCCATAGATTGTGTTCCTATGGACCAGGACGAGCTACGAAAACAGCCCGGCAGAATTCGGCGTGGAATTCACTTGTACCTGATGCACCCTAACATCCGTTTCACGTGACAAGGAGCGCTCGTGGCCCAGCGGCGCCCGGATACCGCGTGTGCGGTATACGTGGTTAAACAACGTCAGCTGGGAACAATTCTTGGATGGGTGACCGCTTTGAGTGGTTACTGGTTACTAACAGAGTGCTCCCGTGCTTTGGAAGGCACTTTTAAGCCACTGATCCCAGCTGATGTGTATGACAGCAGTCGTTCAGCCAAATTAGAGGCCTTTAGACGGCTTGAGAACTTCTAACAGTCAAGTCGCCCACTCACTTGGCAAGCCTATTGTAATCCCGAAAAGTTCAAGTTTCCCCCTTGGATTGAAAAGTCAGATGCAGTTGTTTCCGTAAAAACTACTATGTTACTTAAAATTCAGGGTTCTAGCTTTCATCAGCACAAAATTCCAGGATGAATATATATATATATATATATATATATATATATTCCGACGAACTGCGAACCTCCTCCTTTTTTTGAAGTGGGTTAAAAAAGTTATTGTCAAAACTTTCATTTTGGATACAAGCTTTTATTGTCGTTGTATGTTTTTTCCCACAGTAATAAACTACTCATTGAGACGGTTCCAAATAGCCTGAACGGCTTCGAGAAAAGGATAGTACGGCCGCGCCCCCAGATAGCGATAGCGCCTGCGCCAGGTCTTGGGATTAGGTGTCGGACCCCGGGCAACGTTCAGGATGCAACTGTGCTAGGATAACGCTAGGATGATGATGACCCGTTTCACATGACTCAGTTCACGATCTACGAACTGTAACTAGTGAGTCACACAAACTTAAATTAGCTGGAAACAATCAATGTCAGCCGTCAATACTACGCGATTGTCAAAAAATAGACTGATCAATGTTTCAGGCACACAAGATAAATGACCATATGGGCCTTTTACACGGTGGATATTAACACGCGGTACACTCATATCACGTGAATTTTGCAGCAAAATCCATACAATTTCGAAAACTGCGAAAATATTGACACCCTAGATTGTGATAATATTAATCGTGTACAGGCCCCATAGGGCCTACGGCAAACCGAAACGAAATATGTGCCTCTTTATAGCACTTGCAAATTCGAGTGACAAAGGAGATATTTCGTTTTCGGTTCGCGGCAAGCCTTCTGGGGTTATTTTACGTTGGGTCCCAGGGCATGCAGGCATCGAGGGAAATGAAAGAGCCGACGAGCTTGCACGAGCGGGGGCGAAGGGGACGCACTGCGGGCCAGAACCGTTTTGTGGCGTCCCCAAAAGCCTAACCAAGCTCACCCTGAAGACCTATTGCTTCTACAAAACCATTCAAGCCTGGAGAGCAACACCCGGGCTGAATCATTCCAAAGCGCTGATTAAAGCCTTTAGCAAAAAGGCGTCATCCGATGCCTTGGCGCTAAGCAGGAACCGTCTACGCATGCAGGTAAGGGTGCTCACAGGACACTGCTGCCTAAACAAGCACATATATGCATACGTTGGGACTGAGTGACACAAGGCGGTGCAGACTCTGCCTCGAAGCGGAGGAGACGCCTGCACACATCCTAACCGATTGCCCTTGCCTGATGCGCAGCCGTAGTTCTATACTGGGCAGACACGTCTTGTACCCAGAAGAGATAAAGTCTCTCGAGTTCAGCAAAATCCTGCAGTTTTTCGAATTCGCAGGGCTGGACCGAGATTTGTAGTAGGTGGCGATCACAATAGATCAGAGATGGTCGCAGTGATACGAGGGCTCAACAGCCCGGAATAGCCACAAACTGAAACTAAACTAAACTAAGCCTTCTGGGGTGCTACCGCGAACTTCGAAAATCGAATTTCGTATCGTACCGTCCCTTTCCGTCATATAGAGTATAACACGGAGAGTGAAAGGGACGGCACGACACGAAGTTCGATTTTCGAAGTTCGCGGTAGCACAGCTGGCCTGCTACCGCGAAATTCGACAATCTAACTTCGTTTCGTACCGTCCCTTTCCGTCATATAGTGTGTAACACGAGAGTGAAAGGGACGGCACGCTACGAAGTTCGATTTTCGAAGTTCGTGGTAGCACCCCTGTTCTTCTGGGTGATGGTGTCAATCCGACCGAAAGCTCCATATGATTGCCTACACGCCCTTTGAAAAAAGGTTACTTTGTTAACAACCGTGTAACCGGCGGAACAGAAAAAAACTGGCCCTGTGCGTGTCGGACTACGCACAATGAAGGGTCCCATACCTTCTACTACTACTACTACTCCACATTTAAAAACACTATACTGTACTTTGAGTCAAAAAAGGTCGTAGGTATAGGAAACTCATGGCACTTACGGCCTTTTGTTTGAGCACGTCAGTTTTCAGCGATTTCTCCAAAACTATTAAACCTAAAATATTCTTATAGGTTTTCCTGTCATCTGTAGGTAAAGGACTATATACGCATTTTTTTTTCAAATTTTAGACAGTATACCAAATTTCAACTCAATCGGTCCAGTGGTTTCGGAGCAAATTGGATGTAACAGACGAACGGACAGACAGACAGACAGACATACACAAGAGTGATCCTCTAAGGATCCCGTTTTTTTCCTTTTAAGGTACGGAACCCAGAAAACGACAACTATTTTTAACCGGATGCACAAAAAAGGAGGTTGTATGATCTAATTTATTCTTTTTTTCAATGTGCTCCATCATAATTATGAACCGATTGGGAAAAGTATTCTTCTTTTAGAAAGGATCTGCTTCGTGGTTTGTCCCGTTGTTACTAAAATCTAATTCTGACACAGATATCAGAGTAAAGCAGATCCGCTCATTTAAGTTGAACGATTTTTGTACGTCTGATCTATTCTCACTAATGTACGAATCAGAAAGTTTGAGAGAGACAGACAAGTGACATCTGACACGTCTTCACCTGTCAGTGTCTCCGTCTTCATAACTGAAAATTGTACTGAACTGACGTTATGGTGTGTTAAGTTTATATGGGATTTAACATCCTGGTGTGCCCACAAATCGAGACAACTTGTTAACAGCCGAAAATGATTGTATTATCTGTCGCATTCTAACTCATTTTGGTGCACCATAAGGATTAAAGAGACAGCTATTGGAAAATCATCCGGCTTAATACTGCGAGTCTGCTTTTCTCTGATGTCTGTGAATTCTGATGAAGGCATCCATAAGAATATTTATTTTATTTATTTATTTATTTGCTTCAGGCAACAAAAAGCCCATAATTTAACATTACATAACAATTGAACATTAATATTAAACTGTCAAAATTAGATATTAAATTAAATTACATGATAAAATAAAATAAGATACATGGTATGACTATTTAACTACTTAAATTTTTGATGGAGTGCACGGCAGTGGTTTAAATAAACTCCATCCATCCTAATAAAATAAAAAGAAATAATAATAAGAATAGGAGTCCTAATTAGAGTTCAAAACGTTTTGAAATTTGTTGAGGCTCGAAGTTCTCTACTACGTCGAGCGAGCATCCGACGAGTTCAGTAATCATTCAGAGGGCCTACTCCGAACTTCGTATAGTGCCGTCCCTTTCCGTCTTAGAGTGTATAACACGAGAGTGAAAGGGACGGCACAAAACGAAGTTCGATTTTCGAAATTCGGAGTAGGCCCACAGAGCGGGGGTCTACTCCGAAATTCGTATGGTGCCATCCCTTTCACTCTCCTGACATATGAGTAAAAGGGACTGCACCATACGAGGTTTGGGTTACGAATTTCGGAGTAGACGGTACTACAGCGAAACGAAAACGAACCAAGTTCGTGTACCTCCCTCTCAATAGTACTTGCATATTCGAGCGGCAGAAGGAGGTATTCGAACTTCGTTTGTTTGTTTCGCGGTAGCAGCTCACAGGGGCCTTTCAGCTCGAAGTACGAATTTTTCTTTGGAGATGTTAGTTTAACTTGTTTGTATCAGATGTCACCGGGTGCTATCTCTATCACACTTGCATATTGCAGTGACAGAGATGCAGCGGTCGTGCGGTTAGTTCTTACTAAATACCACAGCGGCGCTACGATGTATGTGGAGTATTTCGCCGATATATTGTACTTTGTGGCAGCTCAGTTCAAAGTCTGACGTGACAATTCATGCTCAATGTGTCTCTTACCATTTAGCACATGATTATGAACCTTAGCTCCCTATGATAAGATACAAAATTAATGTATCAACGTATTTAGTACAGTCAACATCATATAGTCAGTCAAAGCTGCGAAATATATCGTAAATTACATCCATAATACAATAAGGATGCGACAAGGTATTTGACTGTTTATAAGAAGCTGACTAGGTAATTAGTGCCACATGTGGCACAAGTCGTTCATGTGCCATATGTGGAACACAGGACAAAGTGAAGGAAATAAAACCGCCAAAAAAGATAAACAAATTTATTGAATTCACTTCACAAATCATTTTCTAATATGCTCACAAACTTACAATACTTTGTACATCAGTTGCCGTACGAGAATTTGTGCAAACTACACTAATCTATATTTGGTTATAATAATACTTCATTGAGTTTTACCTAAAATGTAAAATGGACAGCTTAAAAGCCGCATCCCCACAGTCCTGCGTGGCGACCGGTATGAGCGGCACCTAGCTTCGTACCGCTCACGCCATCCACCATGCTCGGAGGCGTTGTCGATAAAAAAAAAAATCGATACAATATTATCTCGAAAATCGATATGTCCGTCACACCACTATTCCCGCCATGTAGAGCCGTGTACCATTGCCAACAGTTAAAACCGGGAGAGATGCAGATGACAGAGATGCAGCGGTCGGTAAAGGCTCACGAATGTACAGTTAATTCTGTTGGCGTTTGTACAGTCGGCGGCATTAGTTAGTAGCAGCCAAAGACAAATCATAACACGGCCAACCTTTATCAAAGGCAGAGGCGATTTAGCGACCACATGGTGTCAATGGAATTTCAATTTTAGTTCTCCCACTTAATGTCCTAATTAGATTGTATTTTCGTAAAAATGGCTAGTCTTGAAATGAATCACCATAACTGAATTTGTATATACAGGGTGGGAGTAAATATTTATTCCAGTAACAGGAGGTAATATATAATTTTTTTCCTATTCGGAGGGATTTGATCTAAAGTTATGACCTCCAAGGAATGAATCTTGACACCACGAGAATAAAGCGAGCCAGTCAATGCTGATTTTGAGGTACTTTTGTTTTTTTTTTTCTTGTTTTGAAAATCAATAGTTTTAATATCACTCCCGATAAGTAAAAAAAAACACTTAAGCTAAGGTGAAAAACTTAAGACAATGACCTGTTGTATGTAGTTGTGACGTGTTCGAATAGACATTACACATCTAAAATGTGTAACACAAATAAATGTCCATTCAAACACGTCATAACTACATTCATCAGATTATTTTATTAAGTTTTTTAAAAATCCTTTTTTTTTCAGTTGAAACTATTTGAAAATAATTGCTGGCTCGCTCAATAGTGGCCCATATATATATCGTTTTCCGTAAAGCCTTTTCGATTGGTGCTGTCTGGAAAGGTGTTAAGGCCGATTTACACTAGCAACAACATGCAAGCAGTCTTCATAACATCGCGTGGCTGCGGGCTACAGCAGGTAAAATACCTGACTACTTAAAAAAAATTAGTAACACCCGACATTGTCATTTGAAAGTTCAATATCTCATAAACGGATAAACCGATTTTGATAAAACATCAAAAAATTAAAAAATGAAATTTAGTATGTAGGGCTATCGGCCTCTGTTTTGCATGCAACACATTGGGCCCAGCGATTTAGTACAGGATGACACCTAGTAGGGCGGATTTTTGTTACTATAGAATTTATATTGCAACTTCTCTACTGAAGAACATTAACTTGATGTATTTGCATAAATGAAAAATATAGCTAAAAAGAATATCACAAAATTGGCAGTGGCTTAGGAAGCGAGACAAAGCGCTTATTTCATAGTACAATTTATATAATATATTAATTTATAAAAATCTATAATGATATTGCTACAATTGTTCCTTTTGGTAGAGTAAATAAATAATTTAAAATAAAAAAGCTAATACTAATTGTTTTAAAATTAGGCAATATGTACTCGCATTTTTAATTTACCGCTAAATATAATAAATTACTAGAAAAGCTTTCATCCAAGCCGAGATGTCATATTTTAATAATTAGATGTATTTTTCCATCAGTAATGTATTAATATAAATCGCTTATTTATAATTTGATATTAATTAGAAAAATACTTCAGCATACTTGACTATCAACAGACTCGACATAATGATCGTGATGAAAACCATCTCGTTCTTACAAATAGCTGCGTCTTTATCACACCAACGAACGTTAAAACGCTCGAGTCATTATCATTAGGATTAACTAAAGGGCGTTTAGTGATTAATAAAATTATGACAAATTTAAATAGGGCCTAATATTCTGTATCATACATTAATAAAATAAAATGTACGTCAATACATGTCAATTCATTTGGTTTAATTTAGAATCAATGAACACCCAGAATATCTCCTTTAAGTTCTAAGTTTCGGGGTTGTTTTAAAGCTAAAATAAATCATTACTTATTAAATATAAATAAAACGGGTCACTCACGTCTTTAAGGTCGAATATCATAATATATTTTTAACGACCGCGAACCGGTCTGAAACATGTCGAGCGATATTCGACCTTAAAGACGCGAGTGACCCGTTTCATTATATTTAATATGTCTCAAACTCACGGGAGTTTTCTATATAAAATCATTACTTGTATTACAACATACAAAATAGCTTCTGGATTTTTATATATTTTTAACTAAAGATAAAAAGTTCTAAGGCGGATAACTGTTATTGGTTTGACAACACACGTACAACACAATAACCAACATTGATGGAAATATTCGTTTGATAATGTAACCATGTAAATGAACACAACGGAAATATCCGCCAGTGAGATTAAGCCAGCATATTAATATAGCCTCCTGACGACTGGGTATCAAAACTTGCCAGAGTAAATTATACTCTGTCAGATTGTCAAAAAGTCAAAACTTAATTGGGACCTATGTACTATGTGTAGGACGCCGGGTCTCAGGAGGATAATACATGACATAAAAGCCTCAAATGGTAATATAAAGCCTCAGATCGTATAATTATCGCTCTCGCCTTCGGCTCGGGCAACAAATACGTTTTTCAGCCCTAGATGTGTAATGTACAGTCGTACTCATAAGTAGCTCGTTGCTTTAGTATTTTAGTATGTCAAATTAAAAATAACGTTAAAGCGTCAAGATATAAAAAAAGAACTAAAGGATCGCAACGCGCATGTGACACCCCTGGAGTTGCAGACGTCAATAGATTGCGGTGACCGCTTATGGGTCGTACGCTTGTTTGCCACCGACGTGGTATTAAAAAAAGGTGCTAAGCCTATTGTGAGTTCGACCATACTAATGTTGAGAGTTACACGATTATGGCTGTCTAAAAATCATCATAACGGAAATATCCGTCGTCATAGAGAGCTAACTCCATATGACTTCATACATCATTTTTTACTTATTATTTCGTAGTCGACATCTAGCGTCAAATAGCGGAATTATCACTGCTACTCGACAATAGATGCAGTGACGAACGAACAATCGAATGCCCAACCATTTTATGCTAATATTATAAGTTATAACCGGATTAACCGGAACTCTGTTTTGAACTCATTC
The DNA here is from genome assembly GCA_905163555.1 of Notocelia uddmanniana. Taxonomy (NCBI): domain Eukaryota; kingdom Metazoa; phylum Arthropoda; class Insecta; order Lepidoptera; family Tortricidae; genus Notocelia; species Notocelia uddmanniana. The sequence continues at coordinate 13,394,175 of LR991076.1, read as the reverse complement.
TGCTTTAAATATTAGTAGTAAATTGTTGAGAAATACACTTTTCGTCAGTAGCGACATACGTGACATCTAGTATCTTTATAGTAGTACTGATAATTCCGCTATTTGACGCAAGATGTCGACTACGAAATAATAAGTAAAAAATGATGTATGGAGTTAGCTCTCTATTCTTACTTATTTTCTCTATGCCGTCGTCGAAAATAATATTCGTGTTGGGAATTAGTCATTTATACACACTATTAACATTTAAGCCAGTTCCTTATCCGCCTTTTCCGTTTCTGGTTTGGCAGCGCCCTGTGTCTCGATCTGCGGGCAAAATGCAATTCCTTTTTAAAGTTTTCAATTCGTCGGAATATTTTTTTTATGTATGTTTACCGATTACTCGGAGAATAGTGGACCGATTTCAAGAAATCTTTTTTTGTTTGAAAGGGTGTGTTTTCTAGTTGGTGCCATTGTCACCAATTCTGGATCTTGGAAAAATCGAAGGAACTACTCAAATTATAAACCAAGAGGATGGGGTAAGGCAAAAAATAAAGTACTCAAATTACCAAAAGGATGGGGTCTGGCAAAGTTTAGAGTCGGTGTTTTTTTATTAACAATTTACTTGTTACCGACTACAATAGAATAGAAGGAAGGAGGTACTCAGTTCGTCTGCATGTTTGCTTTTTTTATGTATGTATGTTCCCCGATAACTCTTGACCACGTTGGCCGATTTTGATAATTCATTTTTTGTTTCATAGCTGGTACCCCGACATTGGTCCCATATAGATTTGGTGAAGGTCTGATGATGGGATCTAGGAGGAATCCTCGAATTTGATAGGCACGCATATGCCGATTTCGATATTTTCTGTAGGTAACCAAGCATTGGCTCACGGAAACCACAAAATGTGGCATAGCAAGTACAAAATTGGAGTCAGTTTTTTTATGGTATAATTTTTTAGAGCAAAAACACAAAATGTTTGAATTAATATATTTTGCTTAAACATTTTGATTTCAAATTTCGCGTAAATGAAACGTTCGCGTAAATGAGTCCGGACGCATCAGTGCGCTATGCAGCGACGAATGACGTCGTAACTTGTATATCATCTGTGCCGTTTGAAACAAAAATTTATACAAAAAGAAAACAGACTACAATTTTGTACTTGCTATGCCACAATTTGTGGTTTCCGTGAGCCAATGCTTGGTTACCTACAGAAAATACCGAAATCGGCATATGCGTATCAAATTCGAGGAGTTCCCTCGATTCCTCCTAGATCCCATCATCAGACCTTCACCAAATTTATATGGAACCAATGTCGGGGTACTTGCTTTGAAGCCAAAAAAGAATTATCAAAATCGGCCAACGTCGTCAAGAGTTATCAGGGAACATACATACATAAAAAAAACAAGCAAACATGCAGACGAACTGAGAACCTCCTTCCTTCTATTGAAGTCGGTAAAAAGTGGTCAGTTTGTAATTGCCTTATAGGCAGTAATCGGAGTAGGCAAAGCCGTTGTATGTACCGTCGAGGAATGAAGAGGTTCGTCACTTTTCAATGCTGTTAAGGTCGAAAAGTGTAGCTGCTCAGTGTGCAGTGCGCTTTGTCTCACTTCCTAAGCCACTACCAATATTGCAATATATTTTTCTCAAACATGCAATGAAATATTGATGTTATGTTCCTTATAATAGGCTGCGAAGTATGACGTTTCAGGTGTGGCTAGGACAAGAGGTCGTTAATGGAATTTCATACAAATCTTGCAGGCCTAGGCCGGCAAAGTCCTCTTTTTTAATTTCCATTCCACATAAATTTGTGGCACAGGTATCATGACATTCTGCCACTATGCGTATTAAAAATAAAACTTTGATTTTTTTTGTTGTTTATTTCATTGCATGTTTGAGAAAAGCACTATACATACATCGGCGGGAAATATGGGGTAGCCCGCCTCAGATCTATCCTATATGTCTTCGGCCGGCAACCCCTTTCGTCCCGGCCTCTGTAGTAATGTACTATTTTTAAACTATATCTTGCATAATTATGCAAATACATCAACCTTTTCATTCCTCGATTATACCTACTTTTTGCGAGAGGATCTTATCATCATATCAGCCGAAGGACGTCCACTGCTGGACATAGGCCTCCCCCAAAGACTTCCAAAATGACCGATCCTGCGCCACCCGCAGCCAGCGGACTCCTGTGACCTTTACCAGGTCCAGTCCACCTTGAGGGCCTACCCGCGCTGCGCCTTCCAGTAAGTGTTCGGCGCTCGAGAACATCGGTTCTACGTGCAACGCGCCCCACCCACTGCCATTCAATTAAGTTTAGCGATTTGGAGAGCTATGTCAGTTAATTTGGTTCTACTGTGGATGGCCTCATTAACTACTATAACGACAAAGTTGTTGCAAGAGGCACCGCTAACGAGAAGTATACGCACTATCCCAGCCTACCTACACTATCCGTCTCCCAGATAGTATAAGAGATGCACCATCTCTACAATCTTAAAAGTAGATTAGAATCATGGCTCCTAAAAAAAACTTTTATAAATTAAAAGAGTTTAGTGAACTGCCTGTAATGCTTTAATATAAACACATTTAAAATTTTATAAATTACATTATATTGAAATCTTGCTTGAGATATTGTATTAGGTTACAATAATTTTAAAATGTATCTGACTTGTACCATTATGCTACCAATAAAGATTATCATTATCATTATCAATCTGGTTGCGCTAAAGTTGGACGTGTTCACATGCTCCCTCAATGATTTCACAAAGGCCACTATGTCTATATTGTGTTTTACTTAGTTTGTTAATATTATTTTGTATCATGGAACTTTAGTTATTTAGGAGTTTTATGTGTTATGTTTTGGTTTCTTATGCTTTGGACTATTTTTTTACTATTTTAATACCTTTTACGTACTTGTCTGCCACATTACGTACCCTGTAATAATAAGACTTAAGTTTGTAAATAAATAAATAAATATACTATACTCCCAGCATAGTCTTTGAGCCTTCTTATGAGGTCCATAGTAAGCGACCACGTTTCAGTGCCATATGTCATCATCATCACTTGCGCACGCAAGAGGACCCAATAAATGGTAATTACAGTCTGGTACGGAATATTTTATTTATTTATTTCTCCCACGTATATACAATTATCATTACAGGTCAAAAACCCAATGCGATATTGTAGCAACATCTTTACAAAAGTTTTAAAAGTCTAACCTAACCTTAATTACTTCAAAATATAGGAAATTTTAAACAACGCTATTCTTGCGAATTCACTCCAAGGGCAAAAGAAGAAATCTATATCTTCGTCTATAAGGTTCAGAGTACGCAGCGCTCGCGTCATCGGCGCCGGCGCTCCGAGCCCGAGCGGGGGACACATATTCCCACCGAACCCAATATACCCGCATTGCATATCTTTCCCCTGACCACTTTAAAGATATATGAAACGAGTGCTAGGTCTCTCCTAACTTTTAGCTCGTTATATTTAAGTTTAAATTAAAGTTAAGTTTAAGTTAGTTCGTGGCAAGAGGCCAGTCTGAAAATGCCTAATTTTGGAATTTGCCATTTTGTGCTCATTTTTAGCGGTGACTAGATTAGAAAATGGCCTGTTTGAGACCTGGCCAGTTTAAGAAGCGGTGACTTTGAGAAGTGGCCTTTCTGGAAAGTCTTTTTTAACCAACTTCAAAAAAAGAAGGAAGTTCTCACCTCGTCGGAATATTTTTGTTTTATTTATGTTCACCGATTCACTCGGAGACTAGTGGACCGATTTCAAAAATTCTGTTATTGTTTGAAAGGGTATGTTTTCTAGTTGGTCCCATTGTCACCAAGTCTGAATCTGATGACGGGATCTTGGAAAAATCGAAGGAACTCCTCAAATTATATAGCAGGAGGAGGGGATCTGAAAAAGGTTGGAGTCGGTGTTTTTTTGTTAAAAATTTACGTTTGGGAGATCAACTCACCTAGAGCGTTCGTCGGTGTTGTGTGTCACTGTGCGGCCACCTGCACAATATGAAAAAAAAAACCTTAAAGGCGGACATTTTGTTTCAAATAAAATAAAAAATATCGATTTATTTCTGATGGAAATTTATCTACACCATCATAGCAAACAGGCTTACTAAATAAAAAATAAAATAAATGGTATACTTTCGAGCTATCAGGAGTTAATGAAAGTAGAAAAAACAAAAATAAACATGTAAAAGCAAGTTGTCCGCTTTTAAGATTATTTTTTTCATATTGTCAGTAGGAATTGAAAAGTTTGTCAGTTTAGAAAGCGACCAGTGAACCCTTTAACCGCCGTTTAATATATCACACAAAGTGGCAATGTTAAGACATTAACAAAAGATGCTTTATGATATGATATGATATGACACAGTTGAATGCGATATACTTTTTTTCGGCGGTTAAAGTGTTAAGAATTTAGCCAACATCAAAAGTAGCTACGCGTATGAGAAGATTTATTACATAAGTAGTAAAAATTAGTGACTTCTTTATATCCGATTCGACCTTCAAACCTTCAAGAAAAGAGCGTACTCCCATCTTAAAGGCCGGCAACGCACTTACAACCCCTCTGGTGTTGCGAGTGTCCATGGGCGGCGCTAATCGCTTACCATCAGGCGATTCGTCTGCTCGTTTGCCACCTATGTCATAAAAAAAATGTGTCCTTACTTTACTGCTGATTGTAATGACGAGTTTCAATTATGAACAATTTTGTAACTGGCTTTGTTAGAACATGGCCAGTTTACCTGCAGGTCTCGATACCACTCACCAATGAGTGTTGGCGAGGTACGCCGCCTGGAGGACAGTATGCCAGTACAGCTTCTCTATTGGCCTTTTTACGCACCAGCTAGATAGACGCTCAAAGATAGAGTTTTAAGAGAGTAAAACATAGCCAGTTGTGGCCAGTTTGTGACATGTTCATTGGTGGCCAGTATAAGAAGTGGTCAAATTGGGAAATGGCCAGTTGTGGCCAGTTTTAAATAAATCACTAGTGTACTTGCGGCTGGCGCTTTCGCTCCCGGTCACCAGTGAATATGTTGGCGAGGTACTGCGCGCCAGATGAACTTCTCTAGTGGCCTGTTCACGCTACAGTGAGTGAGTTTTGAAGCAAGTTTAGAACGGCCTGCTTGGGAAGTGGCCAGTTGTGACCTGCTTGGGAAATGGCAGTGCTCAGTTGTGGTTATACTGTCAACTGACTAGAACTGTAAACAACTAGTTTACCTGCGGCTCGTGCCCTCGCTTCAGCTCCCCATTGAGAGTGTTGGCTAAGTACGGAACCCGGCGCGCCAGTGGTAACTTTATGAGACAGAAACTCAAATACCAAATTTTAAGCTAGTTGACGCCAGTTTAAGAAATGGTCATCGTGGTCAGACTGGGAAGTGGCCAGTTGTGGTCAGCGAGAGTGTTAGCGAGGTATACCTATAAAGCCAGGAGAACAGCACGCTAATATAGCTTCTCCAGTGGCCTATTCACGCTCCAGAGGGTATTTTGAAGCAAGTCTAGAACATGGCCAGCCTAAAAAGTGGCCAGTTGTGGCCGGCTTGGGAAATGGTAGTGCTCAGTTGTGGCGGCTCGTGCTCTCGCTCCCGCACCCCATTGAGAGGGTTGGGTAAGTACGGAACCCGACGCGCCGTGAGAAATAGCCAGTTTAAGAAATGGTAATTGTGGTCAGTTTGGGAAGAGGCCAGTTGTGGCCGGCTTGGGAAATGACAGTGGTTAGTTGTGACCATAATTTTAACTGATTAGAACTGTAAACGATTAGCATATCTACGGCTAGTGCTCTCGCTCCAGCTCCCCATTGAGTGTTGGCTAAGTACGGAACCCGGCGCGCCAGTGGTAACTCTACTGGCCAGTTCACGCACCAGCCAGCTAGACAGACGCCCAAAGACCCGAGTTTTAAGCGAGCTAAGGCCAGTTTAAGAAATGGTCAGCGTGGTCAGTTTGAGAAATGGTCAGTTTGAGAAGTGGCCAGTTTAAGAAATGGTAATTATGGTCAGTTTGGGAAGTGGCCAGTTGGGGCCAGTTTAAAAAATGGTCATTGTGGTCAGTTTGAGAAGTGACTAGAACTGTAAACGACTAGTTTACCTGCGGCTCGCGCTCCCGCTCCCGCTCGCGCTCCCTCTCGCCGGTGAGCGTGTTGGCGAGGTAGGGCGCCCGCAGCACGGCGCGCCAGTACAGCTTCTCCACGGGCCGGTTCACGCACCAGCCCGCCAGCCGCACGCCGAGGGAACGCCAGTAGCGGACTTCGTAGCTGCAAATAAAATGAGACCTGCGAGTATGACTCGCGCGCCGAGGGTTACGTACAAATTTCAAGTAACTATTGATAAACAAGTTGTAATATGGCTATATTTCTCCAGTAATATTTAAGTAAGTGTAAGTACATTATATTGATACTTTTTTCTTAGAAAAAAATCCATCGTGTTGAGACACTTGTCTTTTCTTCTCCAAAGCGGCGTTTCATGGCGTCTCCCTTGTCTGTTCTTCGCTTTATCGTTGAAATACTCACCCGCTGACGGTGTCTTTTTGAACCAGCACAGCGCTGACTCCACACCATCGCGCCGTCCCAACGCCACAACACCGAACGTATGGCGTCCAGTATTCCCTTGTCTTTTCTTCAATAAAGCGCCATTTCGTGGCGTCTCCCTTGTCTGTTCTTCGCCTTATCGTTGAAATACTCACCCACTGACGGTGTCCTTGTGAACAGGCACAGCGCTGACCCCGCACCATCGCGCCGTCCACCGCCACAACACCGACCTTATGGCGTCCAGTATTCGCTCGTCTTTTCTTCTCCAAAGCGGCGTTTCGTGGCGTCTCCTTTGTCTGTTCTTCGCTTTATAGTTGAAATACTTACCCGCTGACGGTGTCTTTGTGCACCAGCACAGCGCTGACCCCGCACCATCGCGCCGTCCACCGCCACAGTACCGAATGTATGGCGTCCAGTATTCGCAGTAGCACGTGCACGGGTAAGTTATCACCGAATCTACAACAGTCACAATCAATTGACAACATTTCAGTTTTTAAGTCTGCTTTTTGTCCAATGAAATCAAATAAGGGATAAAAAAATAAGTATAACCACATTTTTAAATTCTCGGAAATAACACATTTTCATATAAAATAATAATACTTTATTTCAGGTTTAGCCCATATCATATCACACAAAAATAGTACATAAAAATTATAGAAACAGAATAATAATTATAATTAACAACATTAAATCATTATGTCACTACAATTTAATTTAGTTCTAATGTTAACTTACATTTAATGCATAAGCCGGATATTATTCTGTCTGGACTCCATATGAATGAGTCCAGACAGAATATTTGAATTTTGAAATGAGTGAGATGAGAGTGAAATCGATTTTTTTATGGAGGCACTGGAACTCCGTGTCTCCATAAAAAAAATCGATTTCAAAATTTGCTCATTCTAAAAGAGAGTAAGTGACAAGTAAGGCGTCACAGCGGACCAGACCATACAGAAGTACTATTGGTAAGGCGACTTTACTAAAGAAAGTGTACTGCTGTTCTTTTAGTGTGTTGTGACTGTCACGATTCAGCCTTGTGACGTCATAAATATAGACGATGGTCACACGAGCATGGCCGAGGCTTTCTTTACATTTTCATGAATATCTTTTAAACTAAAAGCTATTAAAAAATATATATATTGGTTTTCTTCTTAACATATTAACATTTCAAACTTCCAAGTAGTATGAAATCTTAACTTATTTCTTTAATTTGTTGGCAAGATACCCAAAATTATTTTACTTTTATTTCTAAAAGTTTTTTAAGATATTTACGAAAATGTGAAGAAAGTCCACCATCATCTATATGACGTCACAAGGCTTAATGGCAAAACAAGATGAGATTTATATGTATTTTTACCACCTTTTATGCTACACTTGTTTTTTGCAAATAAACGATCATTCATTACTGGTCTATGGTATAAACTTGCATTTGAATATAAAAAGAGTATGGTTTTTATAGTCCTGTCATTTGGTTGACAGATTATAATGCTGGAGTAGAAAATAGTAGATTGTACAACAAGAGCATAAAACAAGCCATTTTACCCTAGACAAATTATCGATCCGAACCACAGGCGAGGGTCGATATAAAGTAGAGGATAAAATGAGTTTTATACGCGAGTTATACACTACGCTTTTCACTTCGATTGCGAGAAAATTAAACAATATAATTAAAGTTATGTTATGAAACTTATACTTGTGTGCTCGTCGACCGCGGGCGGTGGTTTATACTTTATGCTCTCCATCTCTAGAGCATAAAAAGCGACTTTATGCCGCCTATGCAGCGCGTAAAGACGAACTTTTTTTTAGCGTATGACATTTATTTACGAACCGTGAGATCTTCGAGAAGACAAGTACGGTTGCCAGTTTTTGTTGCACTTTTAGCACCACCCAGGGGTTGGGTACTCCCTACGGACGTGGTGCAACTTCGACCCCCCTTTGGCAAGTGAGTGGGCAACTTGACTGTTAGAAGTTCTCAAGCCGCCCGAAGGCCTCTAACTTGGCTTAACGACTGCTGTCGTAGACAGCAGTCGGGATCAACGGCTTAACGTGCCTGCCAAAGCACGAGAGCGCTCAGTTAGCAACCACTCAAAGCGGTCACCCATCCAAGAACTGACCTGCGCCCACATTGCTTAACCTCGCATATCGCACGCGGTACGCGGGTGCCGCTGGGCCACGAGCGCGCTTAGAGCATGAGAAGTGAAAAATAATGTCTCAAATCGCGAGTTGCAGGACAGAGGGATTTTACAGCATTTCTCACCTGGGGTTGGTGGGTCCGTGCTCAGCGTCAAAGTCTTGCGCGCTGAAGCAATACGGCCGGTAGCTGATGGCCCCCACTATCTTCGGGTCCTTTTTCCTAATCTGTTAATAAAACGTCGGCTTTTATAGTTTGGAAACGCAAGGCGGAGTGTCGAATTCCGCCGGACATTTGACAACATTTGAAATTTTCAAGTAGTATGAAATCTTAACTCAAATTTGTTAACAAGAAACCCCAACATATTTTTATAGCTATTAGTTTTCTTAATATTCACGAAAATGTGAAGGCAGCATACCATCGTCGGAATGCCGTCACAAGGATGAATTGTGACAGTCACAGCGCACAAAAAGAACAGTAGTACACTTTCTTTAGTAAATATTTCTTAGTAACAGTGCTTCTGTATGATTTGTTACGTTGTCACTTAATCTCTTTTAGAATGAGGGACTTTTGAAATTGATTTTTTTATCCTCTACTTGATTACATCGGAAAAAAATGAAGTGTTGTTAATTGGACATCCAAAATTCGACGACCACTTTGTCTTAGTTGGTGCCTGCCTAAGAAGCCGGAGCCCCGGGTTCGAAACCCGGTCAGGGAATTTATTTGTATGGTGAACATTAATATTTGTTCCTGGGTCTTGTAATTTTTCTATATTTAAGTATATATTTATCGATATAAGTATGTATATCGTCGTCTAGTACCCATAGTACAATACTTATTGAGCTTCCTATGGGACTAGTTCGATTTGTGTAAAAAATTGTCCTATAATATTTATTTATTTATTTAGCACTAGCTATTGCCCGCGACTTCGTCCACGTCTTCGCTCCTATTGGTCGCAGCGTGATGTTATATAGCCTAAAGCCTTCCTCGATAAATGGACTATCCAACACAAAAATATTTTTTCAATTCTAACCAGTAGTTCCTGAGATTAGCGCATTCAAACAAACAAACTCTCCAGCTTTATAATATTAATTAATATCGATTATACGTGGAAGGCGTACCTGGTATAGTGTGAGAGGGTTAAAGCAGGTGACGGCAGCAGAATTATACAGATCCGGGCGCTCCGCAAACGTGTTCACTATGCCGTTTATGACCTGAAATACACAAAAGGGTTAACAGGGTAAACCTCAAGAGAATGGATTTCTATAGAGATCCTATACGCGTCCCACCAAGAGGGACAGGAAACCTATGCAGCTAAATTAAGAACTTGTCTTAAGCCTCTCACAGACTGGCGCGGCCTGTCCGCGGCGGTCAAAAGTAATTTTTTTTTTTTTTATTTATTAGAAACAAACAGTCGTAAAAACATATAGGTTCATAGCTAATAGCTTTACAATAAAAATATAAGTAGACCTACAGTTTCCTATATTTTAAAGTTAATTACATATAACAAAATCACTGGAACCGTTCACAGATACTTTGTCAGATTTTAAGTTTACATTTTTATTTATTTTTTTACTTTTATTTATGTATTCTTAATATGGTATCATAACAACCTTTAATAAATAATTTAATGAAACCTTGTCATTAGCTGATATATTACCATTGACCGCGGCCGCAGGCCGCGCCAGTGTGATTCAGGCCTTATACGGCTGTTGCCTTACCATAATAAACCGGGTCGGCAAACCGCAGCTCTTTGAAGGGCCAGTAGCGGCTCTATGAGGTCTCCTCAAAAATATTGTGAAAAACATGAAGCAGGTATTTTTGGCTCCCTGAGGTTCCCAAAAGATATTTTTACTGAATTTGCTTCTTTGGTAGAAAAGTTTGCCGACCCCTGGCCTTTACCGTCACGTTATATGGCCGAAATGTCATAGTCATAGTCATAGTCGTTTATTGCAACCATAGTTTTGTACAGATCTTAATAACTAGGTACATTGAGTCCCATATGGGCCCGGGTAGGGCATAGCAATGTACGAAAACGTCACACAAAACGTGACGGTATAAGATCGTGCTAGTGAGGCAGGTAATTGTTTACTAGACTCAAACTATTTGACATAATATTGAGGCAGATAAAGAAAAGGGTAACTATGACAAGGACAACAAATGATATATGAGTCAGATTGCTCCGACTTGGTCACTAGAACATGTTGTCTGTTTGTTCCTGACAAGTACCTTCGCGGCCGCAGCCATCACCTCTTGGCGAAGGAGGCGGCTCGCGCGGTGGCGCACGAGCACTCACCAATTGTCAACGCGCAAGGGCTATTTAACAAAGTAACCTTATATGCACCAGATTGTGATCTGTTTGCCTACAAGTGGAGCAAACTTCTACTTATCTTTAAGCAATTTAGTGAAAGTATTTTTTAGTTATTATTTGCTGTTTTGTATTGTTTCTTTACATTCTTAGATTTAGATATTAGATTAGATTTTTATATTAAGTTAATCAGCGCCTTGGCAGTATGCTGTAATGCTGTTAAATTATATTTTTAAATAAATAAATATCTCCGGCGCTCTTATCCAATTTAGTATATGACCATCTCACTCGGTAGCAGTATTATTATTTGACGTCTTCTATGGCATACGGGTGGCATTTTCACAAGGTCCCACTTATTTGAGAATGACATATAATGATAAGAGAAAACTTAAAAAACTCCCCAATATTTTATGCTGTATACATAAAATAAAATAAAAATAAAAATAGCCTTTATTGCTAAAGTTACATTTTTCTTATTATCTATGCTTATACATTTATCTATTATTTTATTTATTTTGTTAAAAGATTTTATTTTTACTCTTCTCCATCGACAACCTCAGCTTGTCCCTTGACAAAGGCCTCTTCTAGAGCTTTCCATTTGTCACGACCCCTTGCTTTTTGCAGCCAGATACCTCCTCCTATTTTCTTAAGATCATCTGACCATCTAAGATTAGATCTCCCTCTTTTTCTTTGCCGTTTACATAGGTTTAGAATAAATATTTATTATAAAATGCAAATAATACATATAACATAATAGTTATTGCCACAAAGCAATTTATCTGTTATGTATGACAAAACATTATTACATCTAGGTTGCCAATAACGTTTTTGATCCTTACAACCTCATCACCTTGGTTAAATTCTTTGGACTTGTCACTAGTGTTGGTTAAGACTCAAGTTTTGGAGTCTCGAATTCAAGAACTTGACTCATATTTACGGGACTCCAAGCTTAAAAGACTTCAGAGTCTTTTGAGTCACGCGTAGAGTCCTTTTTCGAGTCTTATCGAGTCCTGTAGTCACAACTCAAGCCTTAAAAAGACAGCATTTTTTTTTACTAAAGTAAAAGGCGGGTCTCAAAATACTTGAATCCAATAGCAAAGACTCACTTTTGACGTTTCTATCCAAAGAACTCTTTTTCTACAGTACCTACTTCACTTAGTAGGCTGCGTAACGTTACGTGTTTCCACAAGTACAGTTGAGTTCTAATCATAATGACTTAAATGCCTTTTGTTTACACTTAGTAAACAAAACTCTCAGGTCTCAATGGAAAACTCGAGTCTTTTTAGAGGACTCGAGTCTCTACAGAACACTCAAGCATTAATGAGTCTAAAAAACTAAGTCGAGTCTTCGGAATGAAGACTCCAAAGACTCAAGTCTTTACCAACACTACTTGTCACACACACAACAGTGTGTAACAGTTGCAGGATGGTATTACCTCCTTATTGTCTCCCTTGACATCTATGATGATGCGCACGCGCTTGGAAGTCAGGTAGTCAAGTGCTGTATCCAGCAGACACAGCTTCACCTCCTTGAACCGCTGTCTGAGACAGAAAAAAAAAATTATAATACTAATAATCCAGTGTGCGGATAAGTTAGGGTAGGTTCCAAATCAGCTTTAGTTTGTTGCTCTTTCCATGGTTAAGTAGGTTTGTATGGTAAGTCTCAGCTGAAACCGAAAACAAGTATCTCCCTCTCTGTAGCTGCTAAATATGCAAGTGGGACAAGGTAGATATTTCGGTTTGCAGTGCAGTAGATCCTCTCTTATTGGGTGACCGCTTTAAGTGGTTAATTACTGAGCACTTCCAGCTTGCTTTGGAAGGCATATTGAATCATTGAATCTGGTTTTTGTCAATGACAACAGTTCTCATACCGAGCTAGAGACATTTAAGGCAGCTCGAGTTTCTAACAGTCCAATTCAAATAAGGTTTAACTTCTCCTATTGTTGTTGTAATTGTTAGTGGGTCAGTTAGAAATAATTTCCACCTTAAGTACTTTAAGTATTGGCAAGTATTGGTTATGTCAATTCATGGAATGAACGAATCAAGTGGACACTGGGATCTTTCTAAATTCAACCAGGATAGTTAATAAGATTATTCAAACTTTTTACCAAGATAATTTGAAAATTCTCAGTCCCTAAACAGCATACCTGGATGATGAACACTACACAGTTCATGTTCCCACCAGGACAAGCAGAAATCCACGGGCCCATGAGATGGATTCTACCACAAGCTGCTATGTCCTGATTGGAACTGGGGAGTGATTCGCTCCACTACAAATATCCTTAAAACTAACTTAACCTAGGTACTCACACCACTGAAATCTTCTGTCTCCAGTAGTATGTGTGAAATGTATGTATGTGTGCCTTGCCGCGTACTCCTGAACAAAGATCTCCAAGTCTCTGCTGTACTTCCGTAATGCGTGGCAGGCACCCATTTCTTCTCAATAAACCCGAAATGTTTGATACCACCGTTATCGTAAATTATTTCGCATGTAAATCTTTCGGCGCGTCTGTTATGCGCAACCGTACGAAAGGGCAAGAAAATTATTCGGGAACCGTCACAACCGGTCGCAAGGCCATCCCGATGCGAAGTGGTGTGTCAACTCCAACGGCGCGCGCGCTCCGTTGCCTGTGCCCCGTTCCGCTTGAATTCACCCAGGAGTATTTTTTTTTCATTTTATTCTCAACCATTCACATACCTGTTAGGATGTGTGACACCAACATCAATATCCTTGATGTCGTCCCAGTTTACTGCGGTGACGTCAGAGATGCTGGACTCTGAGAGACGCTGCAGCCCCGAATCATGCAGCAATACAAGCTGTCCGTTCTTCAGCGTTCGAACGTCTAGCTCAACAAAGTTGCATTCTCGCTCCACACACTGTTCATAAAAACTTTCATTAGATGTATAGCTATTTAACTTGTCAAGAATTGCTTTCAAACACATATTGTGACACTGAAATTGTGGTCACTATGACATTAATATTAAAGAATGCCAAAATTTAAAAGGCTGTTTACATCTTTGTTACTCCTTGCAAATGCCAAAAATCACTAAAGAGGTTTCAAGAAACCTTTTAGTAGGTAATGATGTTTCTATATTCTTAATAAGGATTTTTTTGTATTTGTCTAAATAATTATTGTTTTATTATTAGGTATATAGGTGAGATTTGAATCAAAATATAAACAAAACACTAAACAAAACTACAGTAAACATTAAAAAGAATAAAGTTCATAATATAATTAGATTTTATGTAACACAGCTACAGCAATTGGAAAATTTAAAACTGCTAAACAAACTTCAGAATTCATCACAGCTATCCCAATAAACAGCAATATACTAAATAGAGTGAAAAATCAATAAAACTTACATATTTAAATGCTTCCAAAGTGTTCTCTGGCGCATCCAACCCCGCGCCCCTATGCGCTATACACTGCACTACCTGGTCAGGGTTGATCTCCGCTTCTTTGGAGCCCAGCTCCGGCCCAAATATACTTGTAACATTAGCAGAATCCGGCTTCTTTAACCTCGTCCAATAATACGCCCCGACACCAAGCAGTCCGACGTCCAAACCAAACGGCAAAACTATGTAAATAAGGGAGAAAATAAAGTAACTAAAGGAAAACAACCAACATAGACTACTGTAAATGATATTAAGTGTCGTTGTGAACATTTTTCAGTCGTTCGTTCGTATTTGTTAATGTTTGTTTAGGTTAGATAAATCGAAAATAAATATTAGTTGGGGAGGGGCCATTTGACAGTTGAGTTGCGTTTGGATATTCAAGATTACTTTGATCTTGATTCGAAAATAAATTAAAAATTTAACATCACTGACTAAAATGAATAACCTCAATCTGTAAATTGTATGAATCAGTAATATTAATTAGTAAAAACGAGTACTACCAGTTACTCACCGCCAGAAATAATGCCTTTATTTTTTATGGAGATAACTTTTATCCACATTAGAGTAAACATTATTCTACAAAAATACTAGCACAATAGCACACGGTTACTAACTGACAAACGTTGTACCAATACTGGGTAATTCTTATATAAAGTTTTTAATTAATTGATGTCCTGCCCGGCTAGTATGATAGCTTATACCGTCACGTTTTAATGTGAAGTTTCAGTACATTTTGGCCACATAACGTGGGTGGTTACTGTACCGAAAGTCATCTACCTCATTAATTCTAAGTGCATTTTTATTGACACCGGCATGGACACCGGTTTACTTTACTCACGGTTTTTACGAGTCTATACGTGGGCCCTAAGGTATCAGCATCATTCGTCCCATTCGTTTTTCGTTCAATTCGTATGTCGTGTCATTCTGGATTCGTCACACGTTCTTTATTCATCTTGTTCGCTATATGTCTTAATCTTCCTAAGTCTAATTCTGTAACTTGTCTCATTGTTAATAAATATCGTATTTAGTAACAGTCTTCCTAGGACTCATTCTTTGTCTGTCTCGTTTTTAGTATCATTCGCACTTTATTTTCGACACATTCGTTATTGGTCTCTCTTTTTTTGTCGTTATTGGCTACTCGTCTCGTTCTTTTTTGGGCACATTCACTACTCGTCCCGTACGACGAACGTCTTAGTCGCTATATTCATATCATTTTTGCCAGATCGTCTATTCATTCTTTATTTTCGACACATTCGTTACTGGTCTCTCTTTTTTGTCGTTATTGGCTACTCGTCTCGTTCTTTTTTGGGCACGTTCGCTACTCGTCCCATACGACAAACGTCTTAGTCGCTATATTCATATCTTTTTTGCCAGATCGTCTATTCATAGTTTAATAAACAAATTAAAATTTAGTAATTTACGGCTTTTGATTATTTTGAATTTTGCCTATTTATGAAGCGAGGTTTCTTTGTGCAACTCCGGGAACATATACAGGATGGAATGGAGTGTCCGACTCGACTAGGCTGGTACAAGTCATCCTACGCCTACGGACCATAGAGGAAATTATTATATACTGAGACTACGGACTAAAAGTCAGATGTGGAGCTATAAAACCAGGAACACAGATTGTTCCTGGGGTGTGTAGAGGGGTGTATGTATATGTGTATAGTTGTGGAGTGTTTCGTGTGTGTGTAGTAGTGCGGGTAGCGGACTGATTGCACTGCGGACTACTAGTGAGCGAGGGGGTTGCCATGACCCTACACTGGGAGTAGACGTAGTTTTAGGACATACCAGTGTCCTCTACCAAGATATGACCGCTATTTTAGAACTCTTATGCTAAAAAATGATTTAATAATGGTAATTTAAAATTGACGGGAAAAGACAGTTACAAATAGCGAACAAGACGCAAAACGAATGAAACGAACTTAGAATTGGACTGAAAACGAATGAGACTAATTACGAATGCGACCAACATCGAACGTGTCCAAAAATTTTTGGAGAATAATTGAATGAGACCAAAATCGAAAAGGAAGAAATGAGACAAGTCACAGAATTAGACTTAGGAAGATTAAGACAAATAGCGAACAAGACGAAGAAAGAATGTGTGACGAATCCAGAATGACACGACATACGAATTGAATGAAAAACGAATGGGACGAATAACGCTGATACCGGCCCTAACTGTTATTTAAATGCAAAAAATAATCATTTATAAGTCGTTAACAATCAGGGCACGGTAAGGACAAATTAAGAAAAAGTTAATTTTCAGGATTAGAATCACTCTATACCTATAACCTACTATGTACAGTCGAGCTCACAAGCAGCCAGACACTTTGGTACCTTATCGCTTTCACCCGTTTGAAATTCAGTAACCTATGACAGTTTAAGCATGGCGTTAACGGTGCGGCTTTACCTATAGTGCAGGGGGTGCGGTGCACCCGGGCGCCGCGATCCTAGGGCCGCCGAGTGCCCGTAGCGCCACTCACCGCGCGCTTACTAGGGGACGCTTGGGTGATGAATGTGATGATTGCATGCCGAGCGCCACATGGGCTAGAGAAGAGACGCCTCGGCAGCGGGCAGTGAGGCGGCGAGCGGGGGCGCTTATACATTTAAGTGATTTAAGAGTCCGTATATAGCCGTTTGCTGAATTCGCTAAAGTTTTTGAGGTCATATCTCATTCAATATTCGTTTTCCTAAAGATTTTATTGTATAATATGAAAGATCATTTCAATTCAAGTTGAATAAGTGGAAAAGTTGTTTAGATTTAGCTCTCAATTTACTATATTTTGGCTCAGTCCAACAGCTGTTTTCTCAATTTTCGCACGGAGACGTGTAAAACGAGTTAGATTTGAAGAACTATTTGATTTCAAACCGACATGAAACAATTTAATCTATATTGGATTAATATTACACAGTATAATATTATTTAAGTGGGTTCTACTTCTATGTTTAAGCGCTTTCTCGCCGCCCCGCTCTGTCCGTTTCGTCCAGTCCGCGGCCTAAAGGCGATACGGTACAAAGGTGTTAAGAGGGCGCAGTACGTTCGGTTCTCCATACAAACGTATTTATGCTCTCATTTTAAAACGCCATGCTAGAATAACATGAAACTTTGTATACACAATGGGATCCAGCTTGTCTAGGGCGGAAATTAGTTTCTGTTGCTTGAAATTATAATGGCGAAAAAATACAGCGATTATTAAGGTTTTCATACAAGCCGTAAAAAGCTCAAAAAACCGCTGTATTTTTTTTTACTTTTTCAATTTCTAGCAACAGAAACTAATTTCCGACCGAGGTATGCCGGATCCCATTGTGTATACCAAGTTTCATGTTATTCTAGCATGGCGTTTTAAAATGAGAGCCTAAATACGTTTGTATGGAGAACCGATCCACACCGATCGTACAACTTAAGAGTCTCCCGTACGCTCGACCGAACTTGATTCTCCATACAATCGTAATTATGTTCTCATTTTAAAACGCCATGCTGAAATAACATGAAACTTTTTATACGCAATGGGATCCGCCATATCTAGTTCGGAAACTAGTTTCTGTTGCTAGAAATTGGAAAGGAAAAAAATACAGCGAGTTTTTGTATTTTTTAGGTCTTGTATGAAAACCTTAGTAATAACCGCTGTATGTTTTCTTCATTATAATTTCAAGCAAGACAAACTAATTTCCGACCTAGAATAACTGGATCCCCTTCTGTATACAAAGTTTCAAATGATTCCAGCATACCATTTTAAAATGAGAGCGAAACTACGTTTGTATGGAGAACCGAGCTTACTGCGGACTCTTAAGTAAGACTTCATCACTACTAAATTTACCTGTACCTATTCCCAAAAGGGGCTGGCACAGCACATGCAACTATATTTTCAGTGCCACTTTTAGCTGTTGTAGGCTTAAAGTTTCCTTTCCCTAGTCGTCCTCAGCCCACAGTCTTAGTGCCGAAACCAAAACCTATCGAGCGCACAACACGCTCTAAACGTGTAGTACGGTTTCCCGATTATTTTTGATCGACCTAAAGGTCTCCGAGGGGGCTGATGTAGCGACATTAGTTTTAAATAGTTTTAATATTTACGTGTCTTATTACTATGGACTTGCGCGCATCCCGCCGGCGCAGCGGCTGGCCGTTACGTCATCTCCTAACGGTCGAGCGTGCTCGGGCGCATTCGTGTGCCCTCGGTTTTCCTGATCAAGTCAGTCGTTCCGCATGTCCCACGCCGAGAGGCTGCGGGCACGTCCTCCGGACGGCTTACGTCACTGCTTACGCAATAATAGCAATTTTAATGTTTTCTCTTATTTCCGCTTTCTGCTTGTGCACTGTGAACTTTCTTCTTCTGTATATCGTTTCTACAATTTGGCAAAGTGATTCTAAATTATAATACACATTATATCTTTATTATATGTGGTGTTTTCATTATTAACGCCGACACCACAGATAGTGGAAATGTAATATTGTAGTCACACTTTTAGCTCATTCCCACAACCAAAAACCTATTTCCATAGCCGTCTTTTAGCTCAAAACGCGCGGTGCGGGGTGGAGGCGGTTTTGCATTTTTGATCTTTCCAAAACTGTCGATTACTACTTCATATGTCACACACGCAGTCTCCTCTCCACCGCGTTACCGCATTTGCTTTACCGAAAAACCGCCTGCGCCTGCGCACCGGAACGACACTGCGCCGCGCTCTGTGCGAGTGTGCGCTTCAAGCTTTTAAAACAACCACAGGATGGCAGTATAGTAGTGGTGCTATTTTAACCCAATTCCAGGCGTAGTACGTTTCATCGACCACATACTTGTCAATAGAATTTCAATCCTAACTCTCTGATTTAAAGCTCAAATTATATTGCATTTTCGTAAAAAGTGACTCGACTTGAAATGAATCACCATAACGTAGTTGATTTTGAGTATATATTTTGTTTTTTGTAAAGCCTTCTAGATTGGCGCGGCCTGGAAAAGGGTTAAAGTGAGTCAGCGTTTCGGGGCAATGATATTTTAAGTATAGATAGGTTATGCTCGAACATTACAAGCGCAAAAAGTGCTTCCAACATCGCGGCATCACACATTCGCATTTTGTTTTATTGTTTACAATACGCACACTTCATCGAAAGCGTAAAAGAGATAGCTTTATCAAAATAATACATAAGAAAGAGACAGACTTCACCCGGAACACCAATCACCGCACGTTTGACACAGATTAAAGAAACTAACACTGGGCAGAAGGTGCAAACTGTTTCTACCTATTAATCGACGGATGATAGCGAGTGTAAGTAATGGTAATACCGCTATCGGGTTGTCGTTTGCGTAGCAGGCACGTCAAAGAATTGCAAAATAATTGACTCGGACACGGATTTTTGAATAAATGTACAGACAGCAAAACTATTCTTGTCAAAAAATGTTTCATGCCTGTTGATGTCAATCGATTATATTTCTATCAAGCAACAAAAACTTCTTACATACCGACCTCGTCTAGGATACAAGAAAGGACACTTCTTTACTTTTCGTCACTCAGAGATATACTTTAAAAATTAACATTTAATAGTTACAGCATTATTTTCTTCTAAATAAACCCGAAGAAATAAATAGGGCAGTAAGTTGAAGTTGACTATGTAACCCATATAATCTAGAATTTAATGTGATTTAGTATGACGCATCTGTTGCATTAATCTATGTTCGCAGTCTGTTTGTCTTTATCACTCTCATTGCAAACGACACTAGGTAGTCTCTTTCTCTGAGACAGCGTCTTCATGGCGTCATATTTGGTAAATTGAAGGATAAAATGGAAAAAATAACATAATTTCAGCTTACTTACTTGTGGTATGTGATGCCTGTTGCCTTAGTACGTTTGGATGTATAATTAGTGCACTTTCGCAACACGCATGACGGCATTTTTAAGGTCATTTACGTCGTTGGCGGGAACTCGTGTCAACATTCGCCTCTCTCGCTTGCCCGGGAGCGACTGAAGCCAATAGGCGATGTTTAGCGTCTTTCTAGCGGCACACTTTAGGTACGCGGGTAACGTATCTATACTTAAAATATCATTGTTTCGGGGAGTGAATGTTTTTTGAGTTTAGGTAACATGCTTTCTCAGGACAAATGCAAATTAAAACGGAAGGAGGACGAAATGAAACAATACAGGAAGTTACGTGATTTTGTTTAATAATTTATTTAGTTAACATAGAGTATATTATCTTTGAGTTTGAATATATTATCAAACACTCTAGGAACTCTTTACTCTACCAAAGAACAACTATAGTAGAAAGACATATACAAACTTAGTCTCACAATTCTCACAAGCACTCTACCTCTATTTGTTTGTAATCGCAAGTATTATTTTTGTCAAAGATCCAAATTACATACTAGCGTTTTAGCTAACTTTTAGATTATACTGACTTGTCAACTTTGAACGAACGCTGTACTAAAACGGTTGGGCCGATTTCGAGTCATTCTGTTGTTTTCGAATTCTAAATTCAAATATTTTAAGATGACACTAGTTCTTTTTTATGCAATCACGGGAGGTTTGCAAACGACAGACCTTAAAAGGCAGCCCTCGTATAGGCTTCTAGAGATAGACTTCAAAAAAAGAGGAAGGGTTCTATGTTCCACTGTATGTATCTACATCATATGTTAACCTATATGTATCGATTTTTTTAAATTCTATTATTGTTTAGTCCAGCACCTCCACCCCCCGAGTCGACGACCTGTCGTATTGTAAACAGCTGTTACCGTGAAATGAATGCGAACGAAGTTCGTGTATTCTCCTATCTGTCGCTCGAATATGCAAGTGCGACATAACCACGGTTAGAACACGACAGCGCTGTGGTGCCCAAAGATGCTAGGAATTATGGGGTCAAGGGTAAGTACGCTGGTTAACGACCAACTAAGTGAATAGGGTCTTTTTACCGGTCTTTTCAAATAACACGACGGTTGCAAACAACTATATATCCTGAATAGTAAGATACCGAATCCTGCGGACTCTAGAAGGTTCAGGAGACTCATATGCACGTGAGGCGTAGGCGAATGCGAATGGCGACTCGCTCTTTTGACTTGAGGATTCATGTTGTCAAAATCTAGAGAAAATACAAATCTCGCTTCTCAACATATTGCAGGGAATTTTCCTCAGGTTTTCCCGCTCTTATTACTTGTCACCCTGGCAGTTCGCCTTGCAGGAAAGTCTGGCTGCGACTTAGTTCTTGTAATCAAGCACCTCCATCCTGCCCGCGCGGCGGCCGATGACAAAGTCGACGACATGTCGTATAATAAACAGCGCGGTTTCCACCACGGTAAGCACGCTGGCACCGACAAACAATGCTGTGGTCCCGCCCAGGGATGCTGGTGATCAAATGGGATTAATAAATATTACATCCACCTCAAAAGGACTGAATCCGCCCGCGGCTGATCCATATACAACCTAATAACCCTGCCACAGAAAGGCGGGCTGAATTACGCCGCCGAATTCCATGCCATACATTTTTATGAAGCAGCTGTGGGCGGAATCAGCCGGGCTTAATACGATCGCCGAACTTAGCCTATACTGTGGCCATCTATAAGAAAACAGTCTGACCCGGAAAATAGTTCCTTAAGGTGCATCGCCAAGGGCGAGTATGGCCTGCCTAGGAAGATCAATCAAAGGGGTGGACCTTGCGATCCAGTACGGTGTCACATGTATTTCGTCGGACATCATGCAGCCTGAAATAGTAAAAACAGGCGTGAGGCGGACGAATTTGGCGGCGGAATGCCACGCTCGCCCGTGGAGTTGCGCCTTTAGCTCTGAGTAAATTTGCTTACCTAGTAATTTCACTAAAAACAGATAGATATTACTTACGTTAGATTAGCACACGTACAACACAAAAGCCACTCATCACAAACAGAAGTAAATTTAAAGCGCGCTCCTGTGTGCATAGCAAAATAATTTTGTCCATGCAAAAATTACACTTCTCACTACACCTAATAGTGCCAAATTTTAATTAACTCCAAACAGACAAGTCACTCCGATTGTACTTTAATGTCGGTATAGGATGGTTTGTTTGGAAATTAACCCAAAGACTTTTGAGGAAGGGGAAGAAGAAGGATTCAATACCAAGATGTCTAAAGAGTAAAGAGCTACCTGTTTAGTGGGATAAATACTGACTGTTCATTGTAAACTAAAAAATGGGTCATCATCATAATCACCATCGGCCCGCAGTCGTCGACTGCTGGACATAGGCCTTCCCCAATTCGCAACACCACACCCGATCCTCAGCCTCCGCATCCAATCGCTTGCCGCCACAGGGTGAGTCGCAGAGTCGTTCGCAGTCTCGACTCCAGAATTCGCCACAAATGGTTAAATAAAACAAAATGCAGCATGCAGTTTCAAGCAACCACCATTCACATCCTCTGCTGCTAAAGACCACTAATGCGCAAAAGAAGTAATTATCTACGTATAGTGGACATCAACATCATGCAACTAATTTCTAGAAGCAACAGGTAATATAAAATGCTGCCACAATAAATCAATGTCTGGTCGAAAATTCATAGCAGCATAGAATAAGCCCACAACAAACTAATATTAAAAGTCATTCCCCGCGTTCCTGCCGATGGTATCCTAGGTTAGGTCTTTTATAAAGCCATCCCACATTAAGCAACGAGAAGCGCAAATCTGGTAGCCCACCAAACAGGTCCTCAAGTGTGAAGATGATGTCCCTATGCAGACGTAGCTTGGGCGGCATGAGGTTGATGCGCACAGCCGCCACTGGACCCTCATCGCCCTCCTCGTCTGTGCCATTTCTAGTCACCAGACAGAACAATAATACAGGGTCAGCGGAGAGTTTTAGCAGTCTAACGAACTAGTCGATCTGGCGGATCGGGAAACGGCGGTAAAAACAGTTTAGCCAATGGACAGATACGACAGACAAAACTGCCAGAACAGACTAGTTTGTGGGCAAAAGTGTCAGAACACTTCAGCCAGAAGCAATAACATAAAGGTAAGTCAGTCATGGTCACTATGATTTATTAAGGGTAAGTTATTTTAAAGAATTGAAAAAAATTGTGTAGGTAGCTAATATCCTGTCGTAGGTAGGTCAATTAAATTAATTTGAGAAATAATGTTCTTTATAATCTCTATCTGTATCGCGAATTTAATAATTGGCAGATGGACTCGCTGATTCGTTAGCGAGGCACCCATTATAGTCCGGAGTGTGAAAAGATAACCAGTGGATCACAGACACGACGCGACGAGCCACGAAGCAATCAGGCCGTTCAAACGTTGGCCCTCCTTTGAATAACCCGCGTTTAATTTCGAGTAACCACTAGGTACCTAATTGAAAACTTATTATCTATCTACTTACCTAATAACGACCTTTTTTGTATGTGAATAGTAGTTAAGCTCGGCACACTGAGGCATGCAGGAGCACTTTGCCAGGTTCTTGGGAAGGTTGATGAGGATCTCGACGTTCCGCCCGATGCAAGCCATGCCGTGCGCGTCACACACTTCGCCATCTTTACAAAATGGCGGCAGAATATCACTATTTTTATTAATATTTTATTAGTAAGACAAAAGTTAACTGAACAATATTTAATTGAATTGTGTTTGCAATATTTTTTTGTGTGATTTTGTTTCTTGACAGTTGGGATTGGATAATTGTGATTGACGGGTGAGTTTTGTTAACGGCCAGTTTACTGTCAGTGAGCTAAAAAGGTTGAATACCTACCTAAGAAACCTACAGCAACCTTTTTAGTGATTTGTTTAGGCCCGTGTCTATGTCTATATGGTTCTGCGGGGCTGGAAGGTGCAAGGTGCAGTATATATATAAGTTTACTTTACTGTGTACATCTATCTCTGTTAGTTTCTTCAAATAAATAAACTAATATAAAATTTACCTCCTTTAATGTGAAAGAACGGGCGACAACCGCAAAACATGATCGCCATTCTGCTCCTGCAGTGCATCTGACAGAGACCGAAGCTGTAGGCCTGCAAAATTAAAATGAAGACGAGATAGCGTGGAACCGCAAATGCAGCACGTCAAAAATAGGTACCTACCTTATTTGTTGGGGAATAGATAGTTGAGGCATAATAAATAATAGAGCGCTCGTGGCCCAGTGGCACCCGCGTACTGCGTGCGGTATGCGAGGTTAAGCAATGTCGGGCGAGGTCAGTCCTTGGATGGGTGACCGCTTTGAGTGGTTACTAACTGAGCACTCCCGTGCTTTGGAAGGCACGTTAAGCCGTTGATCCCGGTTGCTGTCTTTGATAGCAGTCGTTAAGCTAAGTTAGAGGCCTCCGGGCGGCTTGAGAACATCTAACAGTCAAAGTTGCCCACTCACTTGGCAAGCCTATTCCCAATAAGGTCGGTTTCCCCCTCGGGTTGGAAGGTCAGATGGCAGTCGCTTCCGTAAAAACTAGTGCCTACGCCAATTCTTGGGATTAGGTAGCGGACCCCAGGCATTCTTCAGGATGCAACTGTACTAGGAATAACGCTAGGAGGATGATGAGGATGATGAGATAGTTGAGGAATAGATACAACAAAGAACAACAGAGAACTGCTCTGAAACGTGCATGGAGTACTGTTCGCATTTATGGGATGGATCGGCTAAATACCAGCTTGAAGCGTTGGAAACAATCGAGAAACGTGCCAAGAAGCTCATAGGAAAGGACTCTCTTTGCAATGCGAAACTGCACAGTTTAGAACATCGCCGCAAAGTTGCTAGTCTTTCGGTTTTCTATCGGTTGCATTTCGGGGAGTGTGCTGATGAACTGCACTGTATAATACCCCCCCGCTCCTTTCTACCATCGGACGACCAGGGATACGGTAAGGCGACATCGTTTTACGGTGGCAGTTCCAAAAACTCGCACGAAGCGTTGTGAGAACTTCCTCCTTTATTGTGAGAACAGCCAAGCTGTGGAACTCCTTGCCGGAATCCTTGTTCTCTGAAAACTACAACCTTACGGTCTTCAAGGCGAGATTGAACCGGTTTTTACTAGGTAAGCGCGCTCCATCGTAGTGTTCGTATACACTTATAGCTAATTAATAATTATTACAGTACACAATCAGCAGATTACGTGCATATGACGAGACTTTAAAGAGCCATATGTACTGTAATAGTACATTACGATACAAGGGTTGTAAAACAAAGAAAGGCCGATATCGCAGAAGTTTGAGGCCCGAGCCGCAGACGAGGGTCATAAATATGCGAGAGAGGGCTTTCTGTTTTACGACCCGTGTTTTGTACACAATTTTACGCCACCACTTGGCCAAAAAGTGTGTATTTCCGGACGCGCAGCGTGCGGAAAAACGCGCTTTATGGCAAGGTGTGGTGTAAAACGTTGTACGGTACACGTGCGAACAGGTAATTCGCAACTCGAGTCGATTTAAAACACTCCCTTCGGTCGTGTTTCAATTTATCACCACTCGTTGCGAATTTCCTGTTTTATGCACTTGTATCGTAATGTAATGTACTATTGTGTATAGACCACTAAAACAAATGCTAAACGATTGCACACTTGTACTGTAAGCGATTAGGAAGAGTGGCGCGTCTACGCGTATGACACGAACTATAATCGCAGCATGCATTACCTAATATAGCTGGACGATGGAAGTCTTTTCAGACCCTTCTTTTGAAAGTTACACTACCTCCATGTGCCATCTTCTCTCCTAACAGGCCCCAGGATCTTTCGGTACACTTTCCTCTGCGTCACCAGGAGTTGTCTTTCTTCTTTCTGCGTTAGTGTCCAGGCCTCACAACCATACAGGATATAGGGGCTATATGAGGATAGGTCTACTGACCGTTTTATACATATATTCGCAGTTTTGTATTCCTGCTGAGAAGCCTGGACACCGACTTTGTGCAGGGCTGCAGTGCACTGCAAGGTGTTTTGGATGCGAATGCTGATCTCTTCCTCAAGTAGAGCGAGATATATGATTTATTTATATAAAACAAAGGTCATAATTCTCCTACCTATCTCCCTCTATCTTAATAGATCGCCTATGTACCCGGTCTGTCTTTTATGGGGCATTGATACGAACCAGGCATAGAGCCCGCGGCTGTAATTCTATAACTTGCAATTGCTGATGCACTAGACCGGGTACCGGCATCGACACTGTTCCGGAGGCATATTCTTCGCATTAGCTGATGATGCTTGGATCTCTACAGCATGGTACAATAATACAAGGTATAGCACTCCGGGGAAATTCAGTAGTGTGGGTGACACAAGCCTACGTCATCACTTGTATCGATGGTTCTGCCGGCGTAAGTGTGAATATTGCTAGTGTCGTATTTATAATACTCCCCGACCCCCATGTATACCTGTGAGTGTTTAATTAAATTATTACGTTAATTCATGTTTAACTTGACCTATGTTGTTTACTTAGACAAAAAAATGACAATTGTAATGCGTATATATTTTCCAATTTTGCTTGATTACGGCAGAAAAATTTTCTGCATGAGTCGTTTTGTTACTATAAAGTGGCAACACGACGGTGACGTAGGCTTGTGTCACAATCCGGAGTGGCAGACCTGGTTTCCTTAGACCACAGCTTGAGATATAATGGTAGAACGCACGAATATTACGTACCCGGATGGAGTTGCTGATCCACTCGTCCGGATACCGGCACCGCCGTTGTTCCGGACGCAGATTCTTCACGCTAGAGGATGCTTGGATCTCCACAGCCTAAAGCAGCAATAAAACAAATCAGAATTCAGACTTTCAAGAAAGGTGCTCTGTCATACTGGTTTTTGCCAATGACTAATACAGATTTACATCCGCTTAAAACTTCCTCTTTAAGCTTGAAATGAAACGCACAGAGCGCGGCGCAGCGTCGTTGCGGAGCAGAGGTAGTTTTGCGGTAAAGCGAACGCAGCCCGGGGCACGTCGCACCAAAAAACCGCGCGGTATTCGGTAGCGCGGTAGAGCGGAGGCGGCGCGTGTGACATATGAAGCAGTAATCGACAGTCGACAGTTTCGGAAAGATCAAAAATGCAAAACCGCCTCCGCCCCGCAATTTGAGTCTTATTGATCCTCATATACGTAGGCATGCACTCGACGCTAGTGCACGCTGGTGGTTCAGAGTGCCTACAGCGAACTTCGAAAATCGAACTTCGTATCGTACCGTCCATTTCCGTCATATAGTGTATAACACGAGAGTGAAAGGGACGGCACGACACGAAGTTCGATTTTCGAAGTTCGCGGTAGGCCCTCAGGATCGGTGTACGTTAGCGGCCGAGGAAAACGTTATATGTATAGACGTGCGGGCACAGAATAAGTAATAGTACTGTGCGGGTTCTCTTAGCAGGGCAGCCTACTATTAGGGTCCTGGATCAGGAAGTACTGGTTCAGGGTCGGGATCTGGCTCGGTTCGGGATCAGTAGGTAGATGGTGCGGGTTTGGTAGGACGTGAAGTAGGGAAACTAGATGACAAATTTAAAGTACTTATATTCAGGAATTACTAATTGATATAAGAATGTTTACTAAGTTCAGTACTGGACTAATGGGCAAATGCACTAATATTTATATTTTCGGGTTATATTTGGGGTTTATAAAGCCCAACTAAGGGTGGAATTCCACTAGAGCATACCGGATCACTAGTACTTGAATACCAAAGGTTGCATCAAGGTTAACGACAATTAGAGTGCATTGTACAGTCGCGGAATGAAAAGATGAGTCATATTTCAATGCCGCTAAGGTCGAAAAGTGACGAACTTTTACATACCGCGACCATACTAGGACGATGCGAAGTACTTTCCAACTTTTCCAAGTGAGCTTATGCACGCCATCTACCATGAATTTTGAGTAATTAAGTTAAACTAATGTCGCTACTCAGGTAGAGATGACGTTAGTAGTCCTCATTTTTCATGGCTTGCCTTTGCCTTTGCATTGGTCCGGTTGAGATTGTCCGTAACAGCATAAATTAATTATTGTAATTATTTGTATTATGTAAATTAAGTATTCCATCCTATTTGGTAACAGTATCTGTTCGTGATCTTATTGTACTAGTTAGTATGTGTGCTGCACAATTTAGAAATCATTTATTGAAATCACGATAAAATAAAGTCCTGCCAAATTAATTTAAGAATTTTCAGAGGTAAGCGTTAACGTTAATTCTTTTAGCATGTGCATCAGCTCGGTTTTCTATACAGACGTAGTTTCGCTCTCATTTCAAAACGACATGCTGGAATAACATGAAACCTTGTATACACAATGACCCTGCATATCTAGGCTGTAAATTAGTTTCTGTTGCTTGCAATTATAATGGAGAAAAAATATAGCGATTATTAAGGTTTTCATATAAGACCTAAAAACCCAAAAACTTACTGTATTTTTTTCTATTACAATTTTTTGTAAAAGAAACTAATTTCCGGCCTAGATATGGCGGATCCCATGTGTATACAAAAATTCATGTTATTTCAGCCCGGCGTTTTAAAATGAGGTTGAAACTACGTTTGTATGGAGAATACCCTTAAGAGTCACAAGTGTCACAACTTAAAAACCTTAATTGAGAAATGTCTCAGAGATAAATGTTATACTGTGAGTGATTTTGTTTAAATGCTTTGTTTTACCTATTAGTCTTATTACTTATATGTATTATTGTCAATCACAATCATTGTGTCTTTTCCGCTCACGGGACAATGGTGTCCCGGACCTTTGGAAGGCGTGCGCGGAGCCGAAGTACCTACCGAGGTACCGAAGTACCAACCGAGTACCACATAGCCAACACGTAGAGGCCCTTTTGACAATTTAATGAAATGCAAGGGGTACACAAAGCGGATGCTGTCCCTGCCCGTGTCATGGGACCCACACAGAGACAGCACCCGACAGGGTGTACAAGGACTATTGCTGGTTGATGGAATCTAAATAAACTGGATTATTACCTGAAATAAGTAGGGTTTGGTGATCCTAATTAAATTTTTAACAGTAGTACGCCTAGCATCCATCATCTCACGGAGTCTCAAACATTCATTCACTATCAGTTTACTATTGAGTACGTTTCGTTACCGACGGTCGCCGATGGATGGCGCTGCGCGTAAGTTAGATGGCGCTATCGTTTGTTTCCCGTAGTTTTATGGCTACGGACCGAAGTAATATGTAGGCCAAATACTAAAATCGCTATATGTGAATTTTTGAATGCTAAATTGAGTCTAACTCAATTCATAGCATCTTTATTAAATACAAAAGTAAGGAAACAGGCTTCTGATGATGCATTAAATTCATATTAACAAATGTTTACTAGGAAATTAGAACAATTAACTCTACAACTATTTAGCAATAAATAATATAGTAACGTTAAACTTTCAAAATGCTATTATATTATATTATTATTCCCTAACTTGATGCTGGAAGAGCGGGGCCTCCTGACACAAGTATTACCCATACTTATTAGGAGGTCCCAACCATGTCCTTTTTTGTACACAATGATTATGACCAATAAACGATTTTTCATATTAGAATAAGGTAACACGTATTGGAGAAGCTCCGTCGGTTACTGAAAAGTATATAGAATATATTATATTATATACGAGTATAAATGTGTTCGCGTAAAGCAAAGAGGCTTCCGTATACAGCCACTATTTAAAATCACTTTACTTATATACATAAATAAATATTAAAGGACAATTTATTACACAAATCGAACTAGTTCAATAAGGCTTGTGTTATGGCTACCCATACCCTACCTACCTACGTACTAGACGACGATATATTTAATGGATATATATTTAAATACATAATAGAAAACATCCAAGTCTCAGGAACAGATGTTTCTGCTCACTACATAAACAAAGTTGAGGAAATTATGGTTGTCGAGTACTACTTGACTGGATATTTTATTTCGGTATTTAATTATTATATATTTATATGTATATATATCTATTTGTATTACGCATTTTTATTTTTAGTTTTTATTGTAAATATATTTATATTTTGGTTTTTATTCATACAATTTTGTGTCACTTATCTGTATAATATTATGATGTTATTAAGATAAAATTATATCCGTGTTGTACATGTTTAATTCTCGGTTTGCCTATAAATCCTATCTCCACTCAATTGCTCAAAGGTTAGCTGGAAGAAATCCCTTATAGGGATAAGCTCGCCTTTGTACATATGTCAACTGTTCTTGTAATTACTGTTTTATTATTATGTTTTACTCATGTACTATAAAGAATTTTACATACATTACATACATACAAAGGCTAGTATTTAAAGGCACATAAAAAAAGACCTAACAACCTAAACATGCTGATTTGCACACCAAAAAAACTAATTGCACAGCAAAAAAAACTAATCGCACATCAAAACCGAGTTTAGATGTGCAATTAGTTTTTTTGGTGTGCAATTTAGAGTGGAAGTTAGTATTTTTGATAAACAATTAATTAATAATATCCCATAAACAAATGCCCTTACTAGGATTCATACCCGGGACCTATGACTTCGGAGGCAGTTTTTTATACAGTCTGTAGTTTTGAGGTTTCATTAAACACTATATTATACTAAAATTGATTAAAAATATATAAACATTATTATCATTTTGTGTTTCGACATTTAGATAACACGTATTTTGGTTAAAAGCTACTTGCTTGTTGTTTTATGTTATGACGACCACTTTGGCTTAGTTGGTAGCACTAATAGTGACTGACCCTATCTACGAAGCTGGAGGTCCCGGGTGCGAATCCCGGTCAGGGCATTATTTTAAGTAATAAATAGCTAATAGGGTATCTCAAAACAATAAAAATATTTTTTTACGCTACAAATAAACAAATCATACGAAAATATTGGGGAAAAAACAAACTTCAGCTTATTTATGCAATGCTTATTTTATGACTTTCTCAGTTTTATTGATTTCTAATATCCATTCCATTTGCAGCTTTCTAGCACTAAGAATCACAGAGCAAAGCCCGGACCCACACCCACAGATAGACGGACAGACAGACAGACAGACAGACGGACGGACATGGCGAAACTATAAGGGTTCCTAGTTGACTATGGAACTCTAAAAAGAGTGAACTGATTGAAAGATTCGTCGCCTCAAGCAAACCTGCGGTAGCTCAGTTGGAAAGAGCGATGAACGGATTCCAGAGGTCGCGGGTTCAAATCCCGCCCGGGGTGATCATTTTTCATTTCGTTTGGAATGGTGGATGGATTGCGTGAGACGATATGAAGAGGAAGGATAAGGATGTGTGAGTGAGACAAGATGACGGGCGATATAGGTATGGAAGAAAAATCATGCTGCGCTGACCCCATGTATTATAGCCTGAATAATGTTTTGTTTCACCGAAATTTTATTGTATTTAATCCCCGACGCAAAAAGAGAGAGGTATTATAAATTTAACGTGTCTGACTATGGTATCGTAGCTCCCAAACGGATGAACCGATTTTCGTTTAGTTTTTTTTTGTGTCATAGATAATTTTATCCCGAGTGTTCTTAGTCATGTTTCATGAAAATCTGTTCAGCCGTTTTTGAGATATTGAGCTTTGAAATGAAAATGTGGGGGGTTAGGGAACGTACCCTAACTTATTTAGGGGGGGGGTCGTCAAAATACCACTTTCGGTCACCGGGGGGGGGGGGGGGGGGAGCTTCTCGTCCCATAGCTAGTGGAATATTTTTGAGAAACATTCTAAATGAAGCAGACTTTACCCCACCACTAAAACTTCTCCAGTTTCGACTTCAATACAATTACAATTTAACTACGCATGCACTTTCGACGTCTTGCATTAGGGGCCATATGAGAAAATACAAACAAGAGCCATTTTTTTTTACTTTCCGCAAAAAATGATTAATAAATTATACTACGTGAAAACTAGACGGAGGGTGGGGGTCTTGGCATATATTACGCTTGGTCACCGGAGGGGGGGAGGGGGGTAAAAAACTATAAAAATTTGGTCACGTAGTTTGGGTAGGGTCCCTTATTCAACTTTTCTAAGTTGTAGTGTTTTTAAACCAGTGGAGTGCCAACTCCAGATCGAGAGTCGCGTGTCACTACTGTCACTCGACTTAGTGGCTTATTACTGGCTACTTATTACGTAACTAACAGCTTAGAAAAGTTGAAAAACCCCCGACATTATCCTTTCAAAGTTCAATATCTCAAAAACCGGCTGAACCGATTTCGATAAAAAATACCTAAGGACCATCGCTGATAAACGTGCTATCAAATTTAAAAAACGCTCAAATAGGTTCACCCGTTTAAAGCTTGAAACGAACAGAGCGCGGTGCAGCGTTGCACCAAAAAACCACGCGGTATTCGGTAGCGCGGTAGAGCGGAGGCGGCGTGTGTGACGTATGAAGCAGTAATCGACAGTCGACAGTTTCCGAAAGATCAAAAAAGCAAAATCGCCTCCGCTTCGCACCGCACCGCGCCCGCTGTGCGCACGATGCCACAGACACATTCTACATGCACAGATATTCAGATACACATGTTAAGCTTTTGCGTTTCGTGTCGGGGGTTTAAAAATACATTTACCTTGAAGTCCATGACCAATTCTTCTCCAGGCATAACTTCTCCGGTTGGGTTAGAGAGAGCGTTTGGTATGTCAAATGGAGAATGGACGAAATACTGTGAAAGAAGTGTTTAGTTTGTAGCTGCCGAGTCCCGTCAACTACAAATTGATTGACCGTTCTGAAAAGAACGCTTTCGATTGACGTAGCGACAAAATGATTGACCGTTCTGAAAAGAACGTTTTTCGATTGACATCAAATATAATCGATTGACGCAGTGCTCCAGGAAACAGAAGTTTTGTTTGGCTGTGACAACAGCCGACAGACGTGCGTTCCCGCCGAAGATTCCTCGATACTGACTGCACTGCGCGCGCGACAGGGTGTATTTATTCCCTTGGTTCGCGCATGCGCCAACCCGCCGCAGTCGCTCCCGCCTGCCTTCGCGAGTTCTACGCATGCGCACTACGAATCTACAGCGCGCGTTAGTTTCCCGCCAAAACTTGTATGGCTATCCTTTTCTTGTTTATATGTAAATAGTGAAATAGCAATAGTTAAGTTTTAGTATATAAGAAGCCATACTGTAAATACAATTACATTCCATTATACGATCTTCAAGTCAAGACATCTTTTACTAGGGGAAACTCTGCCCAATCATCATCTCCTAAAGTGGTGACCCAAGAAAGAAGAACATCAAGCAACAACATGAGCCCAAATCCAGAAAATAATGGAGTCAACCAACAAGCCGAAGATCCGTCGCGAGTCCCGTGTACGCCTGCCGCTGCATCAACGCCGGAGCCTGCACCTCGCGAAGTCGCCGGAATCTCCCTCAGTCTACGCATACCAGCCTTTTGGCGCGACAAGCCGCGTCTCTGGTTTTATAGCTTCGAGTCCGCAACCGACGAACTAAAGAAGACCCAGAACCAACTCGCACAGATGGTAATCGCGCAGTTAGACAAGCAAGACATCGAGCAACTGACCGACATCTTGTACAACCCACCTGCGCACAACTACTACAACGCCATCAAAGAACGCCTGATCGCCGTCTATGAAGAATCCGACAACCAGCAGATACAGAAGCTACTCTCGCAAATGGAACTCGGCGAACAAAAGCCTAGCCAGCTGCTAAGAAGAATGCTCGATCTCGCCCGCAACAAATTCACCGACAGCACTACCCGAATAATGTGGACGAATCTCCTGCCGCCGTACATCCGCTCAGTCCTCGTCGTCAGCGAAACCTTCAGCCAGAAAGCCACACTCGACGAAATAGCGCAGTTAGCCGACAAAATGATGGAAGAATCGCCGAATTCACATCAAATATCCGCCGTGTCCACATCTTCGCATAGCCAGCCACAACATCACCCGCAAGCACCACAACCATCAACATCACAAGCAAGCAACGCCGACATCCAATATTTAATCAGCGAGATGCGAAAGCTCGCGCTAGAGGTCGCCGAACTACGCGCTCGCCCGCATCCCGAGCCACGCCAAAGTCGCCCTTTTAGCCGCCATCGCTCGAAATCTCGTTCCCGCAGCTATTCGAAGACCGACGATAACAGAGGCAAATCACCATCACCATATTGCTACTACCACCGTCGCTTCGGAATGGACGCAATGAAATGCAACCCGCCGTGCAGTTTCCGATCTCTTCCGTCGCCGCCGGAAAACTAGAGAAAACGCTGGCTGCGGCGGAACCCAGCGTACCGCAACACTCATACCGCCTTTTCGTAACCGACAAGAAGACGAAATTATCGTTCTTGGTAGATACTGGTGCCAACATAAGCGTCATACCAAGAGCTAAAGGCACACCTGCAACGCCGCTACCTTTTCAACTGTACGCTGCCAACAATACAACTATACCTACCTACGGCGAGAAGACTTACGAGCTCGACTTCAACTTACGCCGTCCCTTCAAATGGAAGTTTATCGTCGCCGCCGTGTCGAAACCTATCCTCGGAGCAGATTTCCTCAACCATCACCAACTGATAGTCGACGTGAAGAACCGAAGATTGATCGATGGCAAGACGCTTCTAACTACCAACGCACAACTATGCAGCTCAAATATACCTACAGTTCGAAGTATCGACGAGCACCAAACTTACCACGACATACTAGCCGACTTTCCTGGAATTACAAGACTCACATCGATGAAGCTCAGCCCGAAACACTCCGTCGAACACGTTATCGAAACCACCGGTCAACCCGTTCACTGCCGAGCCCGCCCAATCGCACCGCATCGCTATGAACAAGTCAAGAAAGAGTTCCAGAACATGATCGAGCAAGGCCTATGTCGTCCCAGCAAGAGCCCATGGTCCTCACCGTTACACGTGGTACCTAAGAAAAATGGAGATCTACGCGTATGTGGTGACTACCGAAGACTCAACGCTATCACCAAACCCGACCGCTATCCCATACCACGGATACGCGATTTCACCTACCAACTCGCCGGCAAGAAAATATTTTCAACACTCGACTTGAACCGCGCTTATCAGCAACTACCTATCAGCGAGCAAGACGTCGAAAAATCAGCCATAATAACACCGTTCGGATTATTCGAATTCCCGCGCATGTGCCCGGGATTGAAGAACGCCGGTCAAACATTTCAACGTTTTATACACGAAGTACTGAGAGGCCTGGACTACGTTTTCCCATTCGTCGATGATTTACTAGTCACTTCAACCACCGAAGAGGAGCACCGAACACATCTCCGCACCATTTTACAACGACTCGACGAGTATGGCATCACTATAAATCCCGCCAAATGTGTTTTCGGCCAGCCATCGGTGAAGTTCCTCGGATACGAAGTAAACAAAGACGGAATCCAACCACCTAAAGAAAAAGTTCAAGCAATAGTCGATTACCCTAAACCTAACACAATAGAAGAACTACGTCGTTTTCTCGGTATGCTTAACTTTTACCGGGAAAATATCAAGGACGCCGCAACCATTCAATCGCCGCTCTGCAAGTACCTACACAACGCTCGGAAGAGAGACAAGTCGCAAATCGAATGGACCGACGAAGCTACGCAAGCCTTCGAAGCGTGTAAAGTGAGCATACAAAACGCCGCTCTACTCGCACACCCACTGCATAACGCTTCGCTCGCTATCTTTTGCGACGCCTCAAATTCCTCCGCCGGCGCCGTGTTACAACAATCCATCGGTAACCAATGGCAACCGCTCGGATATTTCTCACGCAAGTTCACAGAAGCCCAGAAGAAATACAGCGTGTACGACCGCGAACTTCTAGCTGCCTACCTTGCCGTGAAACACTTCAGAAAAATGTTCGAAGGAAGACCGCTAATAATATTTACGGACCACAAGCCATTAACATTTGCATTTACGAAGCCATCAAACGACAGCGAATCTCCACGACGAACCCGACACCTACTTTATATAAGCGAATTCACTACCGATATACGCTACATAAGTGGGAAAGAGAACGCTGTAGCGGACGCACTCTCACGCGTCGAAGCAATCAGTTGTCCTTCGCCGATCGACTTCCAGGAATTGGCCGCCGCTCAAGAAACAGATAGCAACATCGCACAACTACAGCAACAGAATAATATCACACTAAAGCAAATTACGATTCCCGGAACCGATCACAAGATATACTGCGAAACATCAACCAATACCAATCGTCCATACCTACCTGCCGACTACCGACGCACTATTTTCGACCTTATTCACAAGGTCAGTCACCCCGGTATACGGACTACGCGCAAGATGATTACAAGCAAATACTTCTGGCCTGCAATGAATACGGACATCGGAAAATGGGCGAAAGCGTGCATTTCATGTCAACGAGCGAAGATACAGCAACATACTACAAGTTCTTTATCAACGTTCAAACCTACAGCGCGTTTTGAACACGTACACTGTGACGTCATCGGCCCGATGCCCACTACGTCCGACGGTTACCGTTACTGCCTGACTATCATCGACCGCGCGACCCGTTGGCCCGAAGCGATCCCGCTAAGGCAAATAACCGCCGAAGACATCGCCAAGGCCGTCTACGAAGGATGGATGTCAAGATTCGGTTGCCCAGCAACAATAACAACCGACCAAGGCCGACAGTTCGAAAGCCGAGTTTTTGCTCACCTAACGCAATTACTCGGTATCAAAAAAACACGCACGACGCCATATCATCCAATCTCGAATGGGGTCATTGAACGCGCTCACCGAGTAATGAAGAGTGCGCTGAAAGCTAGACTCCTATCCGCCAACAGCTGGATTAACGAACTGCCTACAGTGCTACTCGGCGTGCGCGCAGCATTACGCACCGACACGAGCGTAAGCGCCGCACAACTTACCTACGGTTGCAACATTCGCCTGCCCGGAGACTTCCTCGCTACCGAATCACACAATGACGTCATAATGGACAGTACCTACGTCGAACAGCTGAGAGAAACCATCCGAAACCTGAAACCAGTACCAAACCAGCCGCATAGCAACAAGAAGCCAATATTCGTTCATCCTCACCTAACTACGTGCGAATACGTATTTCTACGTGTCGACGCAGTTAGGAAACCTCTGCAAGCACCGTACGATGGACCCTACAAAGTACTGAAACGCAACGACAAGATATTCACCATCCAATTACCTACACGTCAAGCGAACATATCCATCGACCGACTGAAGCCTGCATACACCATCGCCGAAAACGAATCATCCGAACCAGCGCATACTCCAATAACAATAACTAACTACAACTACACAAATTTGCCGCCGCCGCCGCCGATACACCCGCCGCCCCCGCGCCCCTCGCGCTCGCAGTCGCCGCCGCCCCCGCCGCTGCCCCCGCTGTCGCCATCGCCGCCGCAGACTCCAAGATCGTCGCCGCCGCCGCAGACTCCGACATCATCGCCTGCGCACATCACTCCGACGCCTGCACCGCCTGCACACACCACTCCGACGCCTGCACATGCACAGCAACCACGAGTGACCCGCAGCGGACGCACCGTACATTTCCCCGTACGCTATCGCTAAGGAGGGAGCTATGTAGCTGCCGAGTCCCGTCAACTACAAATTGATTGACCGTTCTGAAAAGAACGCTTTCGATTGACGTAGCGACAAAATGATTGACCGTTCTGAAAAGAACGTTTTTCGATTGACATCAAATATAATCGATTGACGCAGTGCTCCAGGAAACAGAAGTTTTGTTTGGCTGTGACAACAGCCGACAGACGTGCGTTCCCGCCGAAGATTCCTCGATACTGACTGCACTGCGCGCGCGACAGGGTGTATTTATTCCCTTGGTTCGCGCATGCGCCAACCCGCCGCAGTCGCTCCCGCCTGCCTTCGCGAGTTCTACGCATGCGCACTACGAATCTACAGCGCGCGTTAGTTTCCCGCCAAAACTTGTATGGCTATCCTTTTCTTGTTTATATGTAAATAGTGAAATAGCAATAGTTAAGTTTTAGTATATAAGAAGCCATACTGTAAATACAATTACATTCCATTATACGATCTTCAAGTCAAGACATCTTTTACTAGGGGAAACTCTGCCCAAGCACGCGTCCCCTAAAAGTTTATTCAATCAATCAAACCAATCATTTTTTTATGTTGAAGTTTGTTGGTGGGTTGCGAAATGGGAACTATTTTTTTTAATTTGGTGGCAAACAAGCGCTCTGTCTAGCTAATGGTAAGCTTTTACCTCCAGAGAATTAGCACGGGCGTTGCCAAACCTGTACACTCCGCGTAGTGAACTCCAGACGTAGTCACAGTATCTGTAGTGCCGTAGGCAAACCGCACATACCTCTAGAATCGTACGCGACCATTTAGGTTCCAAATAACTATAATCGTATGGATCGTATGGCATTTATTTTTGAACTTTTAGCTGGTGCTTTTTGGATCTTAACGGCACTGAAACCCACCAGGCCTACTAAGTATTAGAACCTTTTCATTCGCTAACTAATAAACTAAAGTTATGGGTATGGGCTTGTATAGTGGTTGTACTCTAAAGAACTGTTTGCCACGAACATTGATGCACACCGTTTCGTTCTATCATCGCGCCGCTCACCGTCAGCAGAGCGTTTAACCCCACAACTTGGAACCTCACTCACTTATCAAGGGGATCGAAGTTGCACCATGTGTGTAGGGACTACCCACCGTTACCCCTAGGACCACCTATTACTAAGTTTATTGGGCTTTATTTCAATGCCGTTAAGCTCCAAAAGTGACCAACTTTTTTATTATGCAACTGACCATAAAGCTTGAAATGCACAGAGCGCGGCGCAGCGTCGTTGAGTTTTGCGGTATAGCGAACGCCGTCTGGGGCACGATGCACCAAAAAACCGCGCGGTATTCGGTAGCGTGGCAGAGCGGCGTGTGTGACATGTGAAGCAGTAATCGACAGTCGACAGTTTCGAAACGATCAGAAATGCAAAACCGCCCCCGCACTGCGGCGCGCCCGCTCTGTGCGTTACGAGCTTAAACGCTGGTTTAGCAAACGCAAAACTCACCCGTATAGCGTTGTTCATAGAGTCCACTCTCACGAAGCACTGGCCGCTTAGATAGTGGCACTTGAGGAGCTGGTCGACCGACCACTCCACATTGGGGAGCAGGAACTGATACACCGCATATTCAGAGTTGAAGGTCATGCACATGCCCATTTCAGTCATCACTGGGACCCATTGTACCTGGAATTAAGACCAGTAGGAGGAGCTTGAAAACATGGCACTACTGCCTTTTTTTGCGCCACAAAGTGGATAACCCGGCTGTCTTGGCACGGTTGAATTTATTTGTACCTGATTACTTTACAACGGTGGGTCGCAAGGGAAGACGAGTAGGGTCCTATTCGCGTATACGAGCAAAACTTGCACTTTGCAAGCCCGCAACGCAACGCACCTACTGCCAATGCCAAGGCCATCGCACTACTGAACACTGATCTGAGCATATACATCATTAACATTTTACTACTGGATGAGTTCCTGCGCAGATCCAGGATGCCGATGTGTGTGCGGACAGTTGATCGCCAGTCGCCACTTAAGTATGACTTAAAATTGATGATCGTTCCGCAAATTAGTATATATATATATATCACCTTTCTGTAGCATAGATATTTAGATAATTAATTACTAATTGTAGTAATTACTGCTTAGTGCCTTAGGAAACTTTTAAAATAACTATCTTGTGCGTTTTGCGAAACTGTAAGTCCACAAATCCGATTATAAATAAAAAAAGAATTAAGCGGGTAACGGACACGGAAAGGGGCAATTCATACATCAGCATATTATATCCGTGGATTCCGTGGCTTCACCTTTTTCTGCTTACTTTGAGAGGAAAAGAGAGAGAGCGAAAAAAAGGAATCTGCCTTAGTAGATGATTTACTTGCTAAGTACAGTAACTGCCTTCTTCTTCTCCCTTCTTCTACTCCCAACTCCCAATATGCGCTCCAAAACCAACATAATCGGATCTCACTTTCTTTTCTTATTATTTCGGAAACCAAGAAGAGCCGATGGATGTCTTTGTTTATTTAACAGTGAACTTCCCACAAAAAGTTTAAAATAGTCTCACATCCTAAGTGATCCTAGTAACCTTGAAGATCATGACCTTAAGTGGAAAGGTCGGATAGACACTGTCCAGCTACTTGGTAAGTAGCCCGGTCACCCAATGATAGTCAAAAGCTCTGACGATCGAACTCTAGAATCCAACAAGACTCACTTCCTATTTCTGCTTGGAGACCATAATATTCGGGGGACAAACTTGCGGGCGGAGTTTATCTGCACACTTACACTTCCTCTCATTACTATTTTACCTCCTTATCCTGCTTCGAGACCATGACCTTAAAAGGTAAGGTCGGTGCCAGGATTGCGACCATCAGGTTTCGTCTGTCACGTTTTCCCTCTGAGTGAAAGTGAACGTAATTACCTTTTTATCCTGCTTGGAGAGTATGAGCATGAGCGGCAAGGGCGTGTGCCAAGATTGCGACCAGATTTTACCTGTCACTTTTTTTCTCTAATGTAGAACGATTTTACCTCCTTGTCCTGCTTGGACACCATGACCTTGAGCGGGAAGGTCGGGTGCACGTCCAGCGCCAGCTGCAGCAGGTCAACGCCCGTCACGGTGTCATCCGTCTGGTACTTCCAGAAGTTCTGCAGGTTGGTGCGGAATGACACGTCGGAGACCAGCTCCACGAAGCCCAGGTAGTACTGGTAGCGCTCCGGGTCGGTTTCCTTCGTCACGTTCCATAACCTGGAAACAGGATCCTTAAGGGCTCTGCCACTATTTGCAGCGGTCACTGCAGCAGCAGCGGTTCGTCATACATGATAGTGAGAGAACAGAACGCATCGCGACACCAGAACACCAGCCCAGCTAGCACGATAGCTTATACCGTCAAGTTATATGGCCGAAATGTACTAAAACGTCACATAAAACGCGACGGTATAAGCTAAGCCAGGCAGACGGTTGCGTGGCGGACTACCTACACGAAGTTCTATGACAGAGCAAGATGGGAATATGAAACCACTTTATTATCTTAAAGCTTTATTCCGCTCATGCAGTCTGTCCCGCAAGACCTGGTGACCAGGTTAATGGAAAGGAATCGTGCAAACGACGACCTGTTTAGCCTAGTTGGTAGTGACTCTGCCTCCGAAGCTAGAGGTCCCGGGTTCGAATCCCGGCCAGGGCATTTATTTGTGCATTTTTCACGGATATTTGTTCTTGGGTCTTGGATGTTTTCTATGTATTTAAGTATGTATTTATCTAT
Organism: Notocelia uddmanniana; assembly: GCA_905163555.1. Taxonomy (NCBI): domain Eukaryota; kingdom Metazoa; phylum Arthropoda; class Insecta; order Lepidoptera; family Tortricidae; genus Notocelia; species Notocelia uddmanniana. The sequence goes on along the minus strand of LR991076.1, from coordinate 13,352,735 downwards.
ATAAGTATGTGTATCGTCGTCTAGTACCCATAGTACAAGCTTTGCTTAGTTTGGGACTAGGTCGATTTGTAAAAGATTGTCCCCCAATATTTATTTATTATTTATTTATAAACTAAAGCGCTCTGCTCTACTGCTCCGGCAACGATGGTACAGATCAAGGTCATTGGCTATGGTCTGTGCACCACAACAGGCTGTGAGTCGTAGCGGAACTGACGGAGTGAGGTGACATTCTACTCGTACTGCGCCCTACTAAGTCTCTCTTACATCTCTATGGTATCATGGGCCTTGTCCTTCTGCACCATAGGGTAGGTGCTCCTGAATAGCCAGGAAACAGGCAGTGATGGCAAGGAAGGCGGTCCAATAATCGCGTTGGAGCGACACCCCTCTAGCCCTGAGTTGTAGCGGAACTGATGGAGTAAGATGATATTCTACCTTGCCCTATAAGTCTTTCTTACATCTCTATGGTATCCTGTGCCTTGTCCCTCTGCACTCTATCCAGGAAGCAGGCCGTGATGGCAGGGAAGGCGGTCCACCAGCTGCGATAGTCACGCCGAAGCGACACCACAACAGGCTCTGAATTGTAGCGGGACAGCTGACGGAGCGCACAGTATACGGCGCCGAGGAACGCAGTACAGGTCAGGACGAACCATAGCAGCCTGGGAGAAGGAGAGAACCTCGTGATAGATGGATGTAGGTATAAAACACAGCACCGACTAAAGGATGATTCACAGTAGGCCGTTCCGTGTCCGGGTCGGCCCGTTTTCTTCTAGAGAAATACGCCGGCCGTTGCGTTTGCTGTCATAGAAAACGGGCCGGCCGACACGGAACGGTCTACTGTGAATCATCCCTAAAGCTCGAAACACACAGAAAAGGACGGTAGCGCAGAAGAGCGGCGACGGCGTATGTGACATGTGAAGCAGTTACTGCTTACTTATCTTACCTACTTTCACGCTTTGTAATTAGTGTGTCGTGTTCGTGGTGGCGTGTTCATTTTATAAACTCTATCGCATATATATGACCCTCGCCTGCTGGCTCGGGCCTCAAACATCAGCGATATCGGCCTTTCTTTGTTTTACAACCCTTGTATCGTAAATAGCTATTACAAAACACTTCCCAACTAAGCGTGACGGTCATGATACATTAGGGGTGGGGGAGATAATTTAAGAATTTTGCGTTACGTAATTTGTGGACGCCCCCTAATCGACAGTCTACAGTTCCGGAGAGATCAAATATGAAAAACCGCCTCTACACCGCACTGCGCCGCGCCCGCCTCTGGGTCTGGGACAAGGTTCAGTGTCTCAAAACAGCATTTTTCGCTCTCGTTACATACTTACTTAGACACCTATTACCAAAGGGGCGAATTGTATATATTGCTAAAATCGCTGACAGCTATATAGACGCACTGAGCGGGTGCGGGGCGGAGGCGGTTATGCATTTTTGATCTTTCCGAAACTGTCAACTGTCGATAGTGTCCGATTGCTGCTTCATATGTCACACACGCCGCCTCCGCAGCGCTATCCCGCGCGGTTTTTTGGTGCGACGTCTCCCGGACCGCGTTTGCTTTACCGCAAAACCGCCTCCGCGCTGCAGCGAGATTGCGCCGCGCTCTGTGCGTTTCAAACTTTAGTCATATGAATGTTACGCCCACTTTGTATGCCTAAGCCCGTGAATGCTAACGGCCGTGGCGGCAACAGCGGCAGAGGTATTCCTAATACATTGCGGGTGATCTCAACTAACACCAGTGCATTGCTCGTCTCGACCGTGCAATGAACAAATAAAACTTGTCGCCATGTCTAAGCCATATCAGGCAATATAAGGGAACAAGAGGATAGTACTAGCTCCTCACATACGGGTTCAAACCAAACCAAGTTCAATTCATTCAAACCACCATTGTAAATGACGACGAGTTGTCGATTTTATATTGTACAATAAACTTGAACGTCTATATGCAGCTTAAAAATAACTCAAAGAATCACACTGGCCGCTAAACTTCTTGAAAAACAAAACCATCAAAAACTGTCAGTTAAATTACCGTGATAATGTCCAATAATAAATAAAAGAAATAAAAAAATCTAAATTCTAGCGATTACCTCTCCACCCAGTGAAAATTTTCAGCAACAGTATGCTTTAGACCATGTAGAGTGGTTTCTTTACAAAATTTCACATAAGTTCTTGTAGAGAAGATGGACGCCATTAACGACTTTGTGCGCGGCAGACAGGTCAATTTTACGGTAAGATTCCTGTTATTCTTCTTTGTTTTTCTTTTTCTGGACGCCATTTTCCTGAAATAGAATCTAGAATTCGCGACAGACATTGGATTGGTGCAAGAAATTCCGCCTTAAAATGCAAATGCACTCTTAATTGCAAGAACTGAGAAGCTTAGAAAGAAGACCCAAATAATGTCATTTTCTCGTGCAATTTCTATACTAAAACTGAGATCTAAATCTACCTAGTAGGTTTGACAAGTTACGTAACAAAGATAGCAGCACAGGATACTAGTTTTTATCCCGAAAACCATTTCTTAGTGTGGTGAGAATCAAATTCTTCGATCGTAACTGGTTTTGTACGAGGGGAATAAAGTATTATATCGCAACTGGTTACGAACTTGCGGTTTATTAAGCGGCTGAAAGGGGTAAGGGTTTGTATCGCAGAGCGTTAGTTAAGGCCCTCTAGTCCTGCGAGAGTAGGTATTTAGCGCTGTCCTGGCGGTGCGTGAACAAGCCCGCGCGGACGAAGCGACTGTGAACTCGGATGACCCCGCTACCTTCATACTGGTCACAGTATAGAAATATAACTGTATTTTGACTTAAGAAATGCATTAATTATGATTAAACTTTAGTATGTCATTGATTTCATTTTTTAATAAATAGGTAGTAAATAAATAATTGAAAGTCGAACTTACGGTAGGATCCATTATAATGAAAAAAAACAGAATTCATAGTACAACCCTGAAATTCGTTATTTAATCTATGAAACCTTTCTTAGATAAGAGGTCCTAAGAAATATGTCTTATACCTCTCTACTCGATTTGTTTAATAGGTCATGCAATTTTTTATCTATTTGTGTCATATTTATACAGGGTGTTATATTTATTTGTCGTGTGCGTGTCATCGTCGTCATCATCATATCAGCTGATGGACGACCACTGCTGGACATAGGCCTCCCCTAAAGAGTGCCACATAAAATACAGACAGAATATTTTTTGGTGGTTTAATTTATTCATCAAAAGTTATTAGCTCTCAAAGCATAAAAAACATTGCGAAGTTTTTACTTTTTTACTATTTATGCGAAAGGTTACCGTATTTTTAAAAAATAAATACCAGAAATGATTTTTACATAAAGATGACAAAAGAATCAATATGGTATATAAAATGATACCAAACTTGCCACGGTAGCTACCTGGAAATGGGTAGATCTTATAAAAGAAGGTTAGCTAGAAAGATAGAAAGTGTATAAATTATAAAGGGTCGGCAACGCGCATGTGACACCTCTGGAGTTGCAGGCGTCCATAGGCTGCGGTGACCGCTTACCATCAGGCGGGCCGTACGCTTGTTTGCCACTGACGTGGTATTTAAAAAAAGACGGCCGGAATTAATGTGTTGAAGCTCACAGCTTAAAAAATATTCAAGTGTAAAGCAGTACTCGTAGATCTCTTACTATATCTACAATTTCTGGTAATAAACATTTCATTTATAATTTTACCAACTTTGGTTACATTTCGAGGGGTTCAGTTCAGTTGTTATACTGTCATTTTTATACTGTGGCACTATGACCATAATTTATTTGTTAATAATTACGCCTTTTTTCATTCGGGTTTTTATTGCCCTTCTTAAATAATTTGCAACCATTATATAAATTCGTCAAAAACTGCTTGTTTGGTGCACGAAACTGTCGCGGATAAAACTGACACAGGTCCGTTGTCTGTAAGCGCCAGCGCGCGACTGATCGGGCCTGCCGAGCCTCCGCGCTCGCGCATTTCGTAGGTATTTAAACATATTAATTCATACAATCATTTTATCTTTTTAAATTCTGCAAAAATGTCTAGAAATACTGAATGGCTTTAGTTTAGTTCAAAAACTTTATTTAAAACATCAATAGTTTAGTCGTCAGATTGTAAATGCTTTACAAAAAGGAGTAACTTTGGGGTCTCTTTCTATCGAGCGAAGTTCATTAGATCGTGTATCTGAGTGCAACTTTGACTAGACTAGATCCTTAAGTAAAACATAGAATTTTTTCAAATTTTTAAAACCCTTTTTCTACGTTTCGGGTTGTTTTTAGAAAACTCGAAAACGCTAACTCGCTTGACGACCTCCCCTTAAGGCGAAGGGGTGGGCAAGCTCTTTCCATACAAACTTTGTGCAAGTTTTTCTTCGTTTGTGTTTGCACTCCAGTTACTATTATTTTTTTGTTAGCTATGTCTTGATGTTCTTATTTTTTAATTATAATTATTTTTGTATTTTTTTTTTTTTTTTTTGATATAATGCAAAATTTCAACATCTAGTTCTGCGTATATCCAATATGTACCAACAAAAAATAAAATTAAATGCTATGTAGTGCTAAAACTAACGCAAGAAACTTGCACAACCTTTGTATGGAGAATGGCTTGCCCTACCCTGCGCCTTACAATTATTTAATTGCAATTATTTATTTAAGGCGTGAACGAGTTCTGCAACGAATGCATTGCATTATAAAAAAATATATTCAAATTATTTACTTCGTACGGTACGTACCCACAAACGTACTTGAAGGGTCTATAGTCACAGGATTTACCTATCCTGCATCTATTTTACTTTTTATTTAGAGAACGCTTACTTAACTTTACCGATTTGAGCAAATAATTAGCTACCTCTACGCTTTGTAGCCTTTTCAGTATGTTCTGAAGGTACAGTCTGAAGCGTGTGGTTTATTTTTCTATTAATTTAGTTACGTGTTCACCCTAAATAGTACCCAAATAAAACCTTTCTTTTAATAACACGATGGTGTCAAAGCATATCTATCTATTTTGATTGTTCTGTAGGCTCGCCTGAGGCAGCCACCGTAGCCTGTGGACGCGTGCGACTTGAGAAGAATCAAAAGTGCGTTGCTATTTTGATTGTTCTGTAGGCTCGCCTGAGGCAGCCACCGTAGCCTGTGGACGCGTGCGACTTGAGAAGAATCAAAAGTGCGTTGGCCACTATTTATTGATTTGAGGATTCGTTGTGTTGACAGCTAGAGACAAAATTCAGTTATCTCACTATCAACACAGTACTCTCGAGAGCTCTTGCAACCTTTGTACGTAATAGTGGCCACTTTTGGCCTCCGAATCAGGCCGAATTTCGCCGCCTGACCTGCCTGTGGCTGCGTCATCAATTTTATACCAATGGAACAATTGACAACATTTCATTTTTAAGTTGGCTTTTTTTCGATGAGATCAAATAGAGGGTAAAAAGTTAAGTAAAACCACATTTTTAAATTCTCAGAAATATCCCAATTTCATAGAAATAAATCAAATCCAAAAGTTTCCACGGACACACAAATCGAACACCGCAACTCAGTGAGGTCATTGCCTATTGGCTATGTGCACGTCTGAAACGTCAAACATCAAGGGTCCCGGGACAGTGTCAATAATGACAGGGATGTCAAATAATGACACATGAACTTTTTATTTATTTTAGTAAACGAGAAAGCCCTTACCGGAAAGTTTACTGAAATAAATAAGAAAATAAATAAATAAATAGAAACGAAACGATACGTAGGAAACCGTTACGAAACCAATAGGAAACGTGAAAGTAAATCTGACAAATGTCCCCGTTAAGTACACATTTCCGCCATGGTGTGCGCTGCGATCGCCTAGCTTACCCCCACCACCTACTTCGCACAATAGCCAATAGATTGGAACGCACAGAGCAGGCGTGGTGCGGTGTGGGGTGGAGGCGATTTTGCATTTTTAAACTTTCCGAAACTTTCGTACATCACACACGCCGCCTCCGCTCTACCGCGCTACCGAATACCGCGCGGATTTTTGGTGCAACGTGCCCCGGTACCGCGTTCGCTTTACCGCAAAACCTCCGCCCCGCAACGATGCTGCACCGCGCTCGAGGGCCTACTCCGAACTTCGAGAATCGAACTTCGTATCGTGCCGTCCCTTTCCATCATATAGTGTATAACACGAGAGTGAAAGGGATGGCACGACACGAAGTTCGGAGCGCTCGGTGCGTTTCAAGCTTTATGGTGGCTGGTGCATTTGTGCCAATATTTGTTTTGCGTCTCTTTATTTAATATCGTTAAGGGAGGTGGACGGACATACAACACACAACTCAAACACGTAACCAAAAGTGAAGGTCCCTTTCACATAGTGGCGAGCTGGCAAGGCAATAGAATAATATTTTTTCTGGAGCCTTAGGATGTGTACCTACTTAAATATTTGAGTACTGAACTACTTTAAGCCGGGTCCAGAGCGCCATGTTTTTCGTGTTTGCAAACATCAAACATGTTTTTCGAACACAAAATAGGCGTGGCCTCATTGTTAAGGCCGGTCCACTGCACCAAAAATCCAACAAAGCATGTTTGTAAAACATTTTTGTTGTTTGCAAATACGGAAAACATGGCGCTGTGGACCCGGCTTAAGGCGAAGGGTAGGGCAAAGCCTCCTCCATACAAACGTTGTGCAAGTTTTATTCGCTAGTTTTGGCACTTCATTATTTTATTTTATTTTTTGCTTGTACATATTGGATATACGCAGAACCTGATGTTGAAATTTTGCTTTATGTATTTCAAAAAAAAATACAAAAAAATATATTAAAAAAAATAAAATAAACATCAAGTCGTAGCTAACAGAAAAATAAGCATATTGACCAAAAATAATAACTTCAGCGCAAACATAAACGTAGAAAAACTTGCACAAAGTTTGTATGGAAAGAGCTTGCCTACCCCTTCGCCTTAAGATGTTATTGCGTGTAACTGTACATTCCTCCAAATTAGGGCCATTATATGGGCGCCTCAATTCCTGAGCATTATCTTAATTCGTGATCTAATTGCTATATGTTACTGAATTCTTCTGTAATGGATTCCATTAGGCCGATAACTACTAATGACACATGTTTTTACTCAGAACAGATTGACGAATTTTATTTATGCAACGACGGTGGCTAACAAGCTTACGGCCTGCCTGATGGTAAGCCACCGTAGCCTATGGACGCTGGCCACTCCAGGACAGTTGGCATTTTATCACTTATGGACGATTCACACCGAACGGCTGGAGTCGGCGCGCACTCCACTAGAGTTAAAGGAATTTGAACCCTCCATACAGAAGTTAATTTCATATTTGAAACCGCCGGTATGGAGGGTTCAAATTCCTTTGACTCTGGTGGCGTGCGCGCCGACTCCGGCCGTTTGGTGGGAATCGTCCATTATCGTCGTTGATAAGACGCCCGTCAATCTAAAGTTCGGAACGCACAGAGCAGGCGCGGCGCGGTTGCGGCTGTAGGCGGTTTTGTCTTTTAGATCTTTCCGAAACTGTCGACTATTAGTGTCTATTATCGACGGCCTGTTTAGCCTGGTAGGTGGTGACACTGCCTCCGAAGCTTGAGGTCCCGGGTTGGAGTGCCGGCCAGGGCATTATTTGTGCATTTAGCACGGATATTTGTTCTTCGGTCTTGGATATATACATTTTTAAAGTTTACCCCTGGAGTTACAGGCGTCCATAACCGCTTACCATCAGGCCATTAATTATTTTTTCTATTGTCCAGTTAGCGGCACTCCTGGTTTTAAGCTGGCTGTGCTACCAGTGCAGATGGCTGCTATTGAAGCGGGCCGACCCAGATGTAGATGATCTATGCGATCCCAAGAGACGGTCACGGTAAGGTCTATTGCAGGGATGTTCCAGAGCTCCGGTTCTGGTTCTGTTACTTTCAAAACAGAAGTTATATCGAGAATGAGTGGCGTAGGTAGGTACATCAAAATCAAACAGGTTTATACCTGTCATTTGCTTATGTCCCCCTTGCCTACCTATCCTCGTCCATCTATCAAGCCGGGTCCACAGCGCCATGTTTTTCATGCTTACAAACATCTAACATGTTTTTCGAACAGAAAATGTTGCGTGGCCTCGATGTTTTTTGTTTACGAACACTCAAACATGTTTTCCTCTCCCATGGATAACATTCCCCGCGTTCGTCTGTGGGGGGAGGGGGAGATGTTAATTTCGTGTTGATATCTGTGGTTTTGACTCTGTGATTCTTTTGACACCTATCATCCCGATACAATAGACGTCAAAGATGACATAAATAGTACTGAAATGACAGCTGTCAAATGAAGATATGACAAACCTCGTAGACCGCAAAATGTTTGGCAAACAAAAACATTATTCACTCAAAAGTCGCAATGGACGGGCAGTTGTAACAAACATGTTTTGCAAACATGTTTTGTTATAATTTTAGCGCTGTGGACTCTGCTTAAAGCCGGTTGTGGCCTACCCACACTCCTTAGCGATCTACCCTATTCTTGTTTCGCTTTTTTCGCACAGTGTCACAGCTGCTACTACCGTCAACACTCTCACCAAGAGAGACAAAAACCTCTTACGTAGCTAAATTGAGAACTTTTCTCACTTTCTGACGGCTTACCATAAACAACCTCTAATTTGGACGGGTGATCGTTTATTTGTCTCAGATTATTTGACATTTTTATTTATCGTACGATTATGGCAATCATTTCGAACCGTGAGATCTTCGAGAAGAACCGTACTGTTGCCAGTTTTTGTTGCACTTTTTAGGGTAACGGTGGGTACTCCCTACGGACGTGGTGCAACTTCGACCCCCTTTGTCAAGTGAGTGGGCAACTTGGCTGTTAACTGTTAGAAGTTCTCAAGCCGCCCGAATGCCTCTAACTTGGCTTAACGACTGCTGTCATAGCCAACAGCCGGGATCAACGGCTTGACGTGCCTTTCAAAGCACGGGAGCGCTCAGTTATTAACCGCCCCCACGTTGCTTAACCTCGCATACCGCATGCGGTACGCGGGCGCCGCTGGACCACGAGCGCTCCGACTATTTGACTTGACGTGGACATGGCAATGAGGCAAATAAACAAAAGTGGAACTGTGACAAGGACAACAAATGATAAATCCCTTTGTCGCTCTTATTCAATTTGGTATAATTATTATTTAACGTCTTGTCTGATGTACTTTGAGGTCTAACTAAACATACTATTTCAGATCCCGCACCCGCTCCCGATCACCGAGCCACGAGCCCCGAGCGAGCTCGCGTCGTCGTCGCGAGCGTTGCTTCTGTCCCAGCTGCAACGGAGACAACCAATAGTTTCTACATCTCTCGTGTAACACCTGGCTAACGATTATACTTAGAGAGGCGCCTATCAATTTACCCTTTGGGCGCCATTCTTCATGTGCGGCAATGACAGCTATATCCAGCTGCAACGGAGACAACGAATAGTTCCTGCATCTCTCGTGTAACACCTGGCTACCGATTATAGATACTTAGGAAGGCAGGTATCGATTTACCATCCATACCATTTAACCACACAAAAATATCAAAATAAAACCACACTTTCTTGAATCGAGTTTAATCACATTTGTATTCACGTTGTATAAATTATACTTAATATTATAACTTATAACAATAATAATTACCTACTTATTAAATTACTTTGCAACCCCGAAATTCTGCGCTTTATTATTCGTCTTTTTTGACAAAATTTTAAAAAATTGGGTCTGCTCGCACAAGTTAGGCTTTATCGCAGCTTTAAATTGTTCGTCAGAGTTTTGGCTTTTTAGGAATTTTAGGTAACTGCATAGCATGGTCTGCTACTCCGGAACGTGACACAAGCCGACCTCACTGTACAGCCTGTACACACACGAACTCACACTACCTACGTCCGCCAACCACCGACAGGCTCGATAGCAGTGATGACTTGTGTTTGTGTCCGCACAAAGAATCTTCCCCGGAGTGTCAGACCTTGTATTATTGTATCATGACTGCATTACATAAAGTCTTCATCAGAGTCGCTTGTGTCGGGTTTGGACGGTTCCATGTGGACGACGGCAGCTTGTGGGCAGCAGACTTCAGCCGTCGCGCAGGGCCTGACCAACAAACATTATTAATTTTACAACTTTCTATATGTACGGTTGGGTCGGTCTCACAAGGGCTCGAACACATTCGTACCTTGTCGCTTTAACGTCATGCTTAAACTGTCATACTCATTGTCTAACGGGTGAAAGCGACAAAGTTCCAAAGTGTCCAGCTACTTATGAGGCCGACTACAATGTATGTACTTTAACTTGCATGCTGCAACGATTAATGATCTGTAATTAGATCTTTTAGGCATAATTTGTCGGTCATTCATCACGCCGTGTTGGCGAGATAAAACAGAACAGCCTAGGTAGCACGATAGCTTAAACCGTCACATTATATATGGCCAAAATGTACTGAAACGTCACATAAAACGTGACAGTAATCACCACTATCCAAATATCAAATGATATCCCGTGCAGAAGTTCCGGATAAATCGTTAGCTCGAGCCAGGGCTAAAATTCATAAAAGTAATAAAATAAATGTAACACCACCATACCATATCAGCCGAAGGACGTCCACTGCTGGACATAGACCTCCCCCAATTCCATGGGGGGTAAATGCCATAATCGCCACGCTTGGCATGCGGGTTGGCGATCGCAGTATCTCCACCGCACTCCAGGGATGCTGCTGCCCATCCCCCGGTGGTCTTGGTCGTAGTTTTAGGACATACCCGGGTCCCGGGAATGTAACAACTACAACTATAAATCCATAAATGCATAAATTATTTTAGCCTCCTTCCTAAAATTACCTAAATCACACAATTCGACCACGGATTTTTATCACCCGATAGACGACCAAGTCAATAAGTGTTTGGTGACACAGTACAATACCTATTCTTTTGGCGAATAGTAGGTATTCCATTAACGATTAACGGACTAATGGAAAGTTAACGGAAGTACATGAGTCCGCTAACAATTTTAGGAGCTAAAAATTAATCCGGTAATCTTATTGTTAACTTTGTTGCCGTCTAAAAAAATGGATTTTATACCAATAAGCTAACTTGGTAATGTTGCAACGTAAATTAAAAGAATATATATTGAGAACCCAATATTCGTTTCACATTATTTATGAGTTTATGAGGAGAATCCGAACCATTTCTCAATTATTGTCTACTGTACTGGAGAGTCTCTAGTAACCTACATATTTATCCTCCTTGATGATTACCATATTAGCACATGACGTTAATTTTTTTAATAAAAGTATAGATACGGACGTTTTAATAAATAATTTGACGAAGTTTTTTTTTACCCTATTTTGACGATAAAACTTGATCATACAAGTTAATGTCATTGTTATCATGCTAGCTGGGCTGGCGTGCGTGTCTCAAAAGTGTAAAAAACGCCTCTACTTGCTAAATACTTATCATCCGAATCATAAAAAAAAACTTGTGACGTTTAGCTTGTCAAAATTTGATTATTATGACATTTGCTGATGTTTGCTGCATGTGCAATTTGTGCATTTGTCTTGCTGCAAGGAGTAATTTTTAATAAGTATATTTGCTGCCTTCACAGTTTTTTTGTACAAGTCGAGTATCTGAGTAAAAACAGAAACACTGACATAATTATTTTTTTATAACTTGAAACTATTAATGTCACTAATCGTGGTCGATGATGACTCGAGCGACGAGATGGAAACACAGGAGGAAACGGTTTCTGAGGCCGGTCCAAGCCGAGCCGTAAACGGTGTGATTGACATTGAAGCTACAGAAAGTAAACAGGGAGAGCAAGATGTTCCTTTGAGCATTGACGAGACGTTATACGACGACGCTGCGACGATAGACACTGCTGATAATTCTAATGATGACGAAGGTAAAGTTAATGTAATAATCTTAAATAACTGGCAGTGCTAAATAACTGGGTTAAGGACAGGCGTTATTTCTGGATACAGCGGATACTCAGGAGGTTCCTCTCTGTTACCCTAACCACTGGTAGCTTAGGCCCGACTTGCTGCCGGCGGCACCCCAAGTTATGTTTTTGTGATTTGTAAGTGTATTTTTACATTTTTTTATAACATTTGTTCTAAGTAATATTTCAGGCCTCCAAAGCCCATGTTACAAATACCTTAAACCCTAACATTCATTTTTTTTTAATGAACATGAGAATGTCTATACGCCAACACAATAGTCTTTTATGTGACATTTTGGTACATTTCGGCCGTATAAAGTGAATATCCTATCAACATAGCTGACCTTAAAAATTTTAATAAGTCAAAATCATAAGCAAAACGACAATCACTGCAGAGGACCATTGCATGCGCTGATTTCTGACCAGCAGGTGTGTTTCCGTGGTTTCAGGGAAACCTACCGAATCCTACACCGGAGTTGACAAATCAACGGAGTCACATTGCCTAAATAATGTGTTTGTTTTTAAGAATATTTTGTACTGATATGTATGATTATTTATTTAAGTTTGCCAACAGGTGCAATACAAAAAATAATTATAAAATGACAAGTTATAGGGTGACATCGGAGATGTGATCAGAAATTATTTGACTTGATGAAGTATTGAAAGACAAACTCAATAAAGATGATATCACAGTTACTACTTGTAATATTGACTATTATTCCTCAAATTATTAACAGAAAAAATAATGTTTAATACTGCTTGGTCACCCTACATCACACGACGTCGTGTCATCCCTCATACAACGTGTGTCAAAAGTGATAGGGTGACCATCCATGATTTAAGTATGACATTATTATTTTTCTAGTAATAATTTGAAAAAATAAAGTTGTTTTATTCAATGTAACAACTATTGCATTGAAAAGGCGATCATGTGTAGAGTCTGAAAAATTTGCTTCTAATCATGTCTCCGATGTCACCCTGTAAAATAACATTGCTTGAGTATTCATCCAATTACAGGCAAACTTTACTTATGTTAGTTTGTAAGGTATATGGTAATGACCTTTATGGCCTGAATCAAATAAATAAATTAATAGAATGAAACATTTTGGCAGTTTTGCCCTCACAAACAGTGGAGACAAACCCTCATATGGGGATCAATCTTTGATTGAGTGACTGCTTTGAATGATTTTGATTAAAAGTAAAAGTAAAAGTAGTTTATTCTTCAAATTAGGCATATTACATGCACCTATGAACGTCAATAAACTACCACCGGTTCGGAAAAATATACCTCTGCCACGAGAGAAGAACCGGCGTAAGAAACTCGGCGAGGTGTCATTTTTTCAAAACAATATACATTGTATAGTTAAATATAAAATTACAGTGTCAGCTACTACAAAATTACTTAAATAACAATTATTAACTGAAGCAATGAATTGAATGGTGCAAGCTATTTTAGATGTTGATCCTGGTTGGTGTTTATGGTGCTCCCACACTGGCTATTATAAATGTTATATAATAGCAACCATCTTTGTTCAACATCATAGTTTTACGTAGCCTTATTCTTTGTGTCGCGCTGCTGCTACTGACTATTTGTATATTGTTTTTACCGACTTCAATAGAAGGAAGGAGGTACTCAGTTCGTCTGCATGTTTACTTGTTTTTTTTTGTATGTATGTTCCTCGTAACTCTTGACCACGTTGGCCGATTTTGATACCTAATTCTTATTTTGTTTCAAAGCAGGTACGCCGACATTGGTCCCATATAGATTTGGTGAAGGCCTGATGATGGGATCTAGGAGGAATCGAGGGAACTCCTCGAATTTGATAGGCATGCATATGCCAACTACAATTTTTTTTTTCTTTTGGAATGAATATTTCCGAAAAAAATCTCTTTATTAGAAAGTGTTTGATGAAGACCTCTATTTATTTAAAAAGACCTATCCAATAACATCCCACACTATAGGTTTGAAGCAAAAAAAAATGTGACCTTAGGTGTAGCGGAGGTACCCTTAAAATTTTTTTTAGATTATATTTTACGACTTTCTCAGTTTTATTGATTTACATATCCATACCAAATTGCAACTTTCTAGCACTAACAATCACAGAGCCAAGCCTCGGACAGACAGACAGATAGACGGACATGGCGAAACTATAAGGGTCCCTAGTTGACTACGAAACCCTAAAAAACGGCACTCGCACTTGGCCGGTTTTTAATATTTGTTAGGCAACAGAATTACATCATCTGTGAAAATTTCAACTGTCTAACCATCGCGGTTCTTGAGATACAGCCTGGTGACAGACGGACGGACAGACAGCGAAGTCTTAGTAATAGGGTCCCGTTTTTACACTTTGGGCATGGAACACTAAAAATTAAAAAAAAAACAGGCTAAGTGCGAGTTGGACTCGCGCACGAAGGGTTCCGTACTATTATACGAGTACATACATACAACAATAATAAAATAAATAAAGAGGAGGCAAAAGAACAAAAGTACTCAACAGTTTTTTGTCGGGCGGCAATAGGGTGCGTGCCTTCAACGCCTGGGTGATGCCCTTGCTTACATACTCCTTTGGCATATTAAGGTGGACTCAGACTGAGCTCGATTTCCTGGATCGAAGAGTGCGTGTACTGCTCACTGCGCACCGTATCTTACACCCACGATCTTCTGTTATGAGACTGTACATCCCGCGGAAGTTTGGAGGTCGCGGCTTCTTAAATGCCAAAGACCTCCACAACCGCGAAGTGTGCAGTCTCAGGGATTACTTCCTAAACAGTGAGTGTGGGATGCATCGTGACGTAGTGGCAGTAGACGCATCTTTCACCCCACTCTCCATGGCAAACGAGAACTGGCGCAGACTTAAAGTACTAAGCACCGAGGACCGCAGGGCGGTATGGAAGAGTAAGGAGCTACATGGGCGGTTCTACAAGGCTCTTACGGGGCCCGACGTAGACCTGCTCGCGTCGGTGAACTGGTTACGTTTCGGGGATCTCTTTGCGGAAACCGAAGGTTTTGTCTGTGCAATTGCGGACGAAGTTATCATGACGAACAACTACCGGAAATATATCCTGAAGGACGGTACGGTTGACATTTGTCGGGCATGCCGCCGTCCCGGAGAGTCGCTCAGGCATATCATTTCCGGTTGTGGTCATCTTGCTAACGGCGAGTACTTGCACAGACATAACTTGGTAGCCAAGATTATTCACCAGCAGCTTGCTCTTCTGTACGGTCTTGTGGACTTCGAAGTGCCGTACTATAAGTACACACCTGCGCCAGTTCTCGAAAATGGTCGTGCCACGCTCTATTGGGATCGATCTGTCATCACGGACAGGACTATTATAGCCAACAAACCTGATATCGTGCTGACAGATCGATTGAAGCGCCAGGCAGTGCTCGTCGACATCACCATCCCCCATGATGAGAACCTCGTGAAGGCCGAGAAGGACAAGGTTAGTAAGTACCTAGACCTGGCACACGAGGTAACCGCTATGTGGGATGTTGATTCGACGATCATTGTCCCGATAGTCGTCTCTGCGAACGGTCTAATTGCGAAGAGTCTCGACCAACATCTTAAGAGACTCTCGCTAGATGGCTGGGTCAAGGGTCAGATGCAGAAGGCGGTACTCTTGGACACGGCGCGGATAGTCAGGAGGTTCCTCTCTCTGTCGCCCTAACCACCGGTAGCTTAGGCCCCGCCTCGCTGCCGGCGGCACTCTAGGTTAGGTTTTTTATAATGCTTTTATATTTTGTATGTATATTTTTATATTTTACATTTGATAAATTTATTGTAAAAAACCTAACATGTGAAAAATAATAAATAAGGAAAATAAATAAAAATAAAAATAGCGTTTATTGCTGAAGTTACATTTTTCTTATTATCTATGCTTATACATTTATCTATTATTATATTTATTTTGTTAAGAGATTTTATTTTTACTCTTCTCTGTGAAAAATTTAACTGTAGTAGCTCATGAGATACAGCCTGGTGAAAGACGGACAGACAGACGGACATATGGACTGAGTCTTAGTAATAGGGTCCCATTTTACCCTTTGGGTACGAAACCCTAAAAAGCAGTAAATAGTTTTGTTTATATGATATATAATTCACCATTTCTTTCTCCAGATAAACCACTCTTGAACCTGATGAAGCACTTAATAAACTACAACGGGAAACAGAATACGAAACTAACAAACAGCCAGCTCGTAGGAATCCTCAAGAAAGAATTCGATCTAGATATCGCTAACCTACACTTCATCAGTGTTGACATCTATATGAACGTCTTGAAGAAATTCCTGAAGGACTGGCCGCGATGGGACGAGTTCGATCAGGTCATGCATGAGACCCGAACCATGAGCGACAATGAGGAAGTCGAACAGACACTAGAAAAAGAATACAACTCTTTGAAAGAATATCTAACAACCATTTTGAAAGCCAGCAAGCCTTTTGCGAAAGAAGCCGCTCAGAAACTTAAAAGGAGCTTGGAAATACCGGCATCGAGTCGAGCTGTACCCGGTGATGTCATATTAGAAGTAAACTGCACAAGGGATCAGTTAAATACGCTGTTCTTCAGAAAACCGCATCCTGAATACAATAGCACCATATTCAATGTAGAGAATTCATTGCCTTCTAAAATAACGCTGAACTCGACGAAATTACAATCAATTCTCAATTCCTGCCATGTTAATGTCACTATAAATATGGCTTGCTTTAAGTATAAGAGGGAATTTCTGCACAATTTCAAGCACACACTCGTTAACAAGAAGCTAAGACAGTTGAAAAGAGATCCCCCACTCAACACACATTTGCAGGCGAACAAGAATATAAAAGCAGTCCAAGAATCACCGAAGAGCAACTTGACATTAGTCATCGAGAAGATACAGCGAGCAAACCGATACAGCGTCACGCAGCAACATGATATAGACACAATATTCAGAACTATAACCGAAGACCTTAATGTATTACCCGAATCATGCACCACAATTGACATACCCTGCACATATAGGTTTTACTTGAGCAAATACCCATACATCAGACATTTGTATAAAGACTTCAAAGCACACTCGGACAAGTATGATATACAGCTAGAAGAGAAAATATCACCGATGGTGCAGTTCCATATAAGTAAGCTGAACTTGTATCCCAGTGCGGTGAACACAGAAATCAACTGGCTTAAGCTAGAGTGTACGATTTGCCTGATCAAGTACCAAGGAGTACAAGGTATTGAGTCGATGAAGTGTCATTTTACGGACGAGCATCAGAATGAGCCGAATTGGTTTTGTTCGAATTGTGATAAGGAGTTTGCTGCTGTTGACCTGGCTTCGGCGAGGTGGCACCATCAATGTGATAACGCAGAGGATGGAGAACATAGGTTATTTTTACCTTGAGAGTCCGCAGGGAGCTCAATTCTCCATACAAACGTAGTTTCGCTCTTATTCCAGCATGCTGTTTTAAAATGAGAGTGAAACTACGTTTGTATGGAGAACCGAGTTCAGTCGAGCGTGATTTCCTATTATGAGACTGTAGATGGAGTACGATTGCTCTCTCTAACTTGGTACCCATATTGCAATATGCCGATGAATTTCTATACTGTATGACAGGACTTTCAACCCTAACTCGGTCATAAATTTGCTTCAGTAGGAAAGCGAAAAAAGGAAGTTAACACTCAGCTTTGAAATTTGTTTTCGATTATGAAAAATCTGAGTAATCATGCTTCGGTTATTAGCAGAGAAACAATAGCCAAGATTAAAGTATATCAGAAAATAAGTCATTATTTTCTCGTTTGATCGGAACGCTGTTTCGATGTACACGATATTTTTGTATGCACGCCCTTAAATGGTATGCCTATAGTAGGCATATAGTTATTGTAACTAACATTATACAATATTGATTATTTTTCAGAAATAAAAAAGGGCTTTGTTACACTCGCCGACTGTTGTATTTGACTGTCTATCTAGTGTAAATAAGCCATAATTATAAGTAGTAACAGTTAATGAAATTTTGGGATTATATTTTTAGTACTTAATAAGTTTTTCATTCCCTTGCTGTATCTTATCTTTATCTTGACGTTATGGAATGCTTTGCCGTCTCCACTTAGGCAGTGCAGGTCAGTAGCGTCGCTGAAGGCAAATTTGACAAAGTTGTGGCTCTCTGAGTCTTAGACAGAAGGTAGGGAGGTATGTGCGGTTTTTATTTATAGACATAAGTATATGTATGTATATATTTATATATTGACGACCTGTTTAGCCTAGTTGGTAGTGACACTGCCTCCGAAGCTAGAGGTCCCGGGTTCGAATCCCGGCCAGGGCATTATTTGTGCATTTAGCACGGATTTTGTTCTTGGGTCTTGGATGTTCTCTATGTATTTAAGTATGTATTTATCTATATAAGTATGTATATCGTCGCCTAGTACCCATAGTACAAGCTTTGCTTAGTTTGGGACTAGGTCGATTTGTGTAAGATTGTCCCCCAATATTTATTTATTTATATAGGTATTCATTTACACGATATATGTATGTATCTACTCATGTATTTATTTATGTCGATATTTATTGTGTTAAATATAACTGCTTGTTCGATTGCTTTTTCTCATACCATCTTGCCACTTGTAGGTATATGTTGTTTCTGTACGAGAAATTAACTGTGAATTCGAGAAATATAGACCTTTAGGAACGAACTTAAATATACAGAGGGTTCAGTTTTAGGCGTTAAGCGTAAATCAAGCGCTACTTAAGCGATTGGTAGGTTTGTACAATTTAATAATACTGACCTCTTGTAATCATGAGTCGCATACAGTGTGAGGTCGATGGCGCCAGTGCTGTAGTCGCAGCTGTTCCGTTGTACGCAGATCCCCGACACGTTCCTGGCTGTTAGGCACTCCGTCGCAGGTTCTGTTAAAAAAAAAGTGTCGAGAATTCAAAATTTAAAACAAGCTTATCTTCCATGCGAAAGATGGGTTTATAAGTTAAACATGTGTGTATGTGTGGCATCGTAGCTCCTAAATGGGTAAACCGATAAAAATGCGGTTTTTATTTATTTGAAATCAGATCTTCCAGCGATGGTTCTTAGACATGTTTTATAAAAACCAGTTCAGCCGTTTTTGAGATATTGAGCTTTACCAGAACCAATGTGTAACAGCTTTAGGCGTTCCTGCCTTGGCGTCAAAACGGATAAACTTAAATAGACGACAGTCGTCATTCCTATCAACATATTTTTGAAACGAATCAAAAAGTACACTTATTGGCTATGTGCACGTCAGAAACGTCAAACGTCAAAGATCCCGAGCCAATGTCAAATAATGACACATGAATATTTTATTTACTTTAGTAAACGAGAAAGACCCCGTATTGAAAATTTTACTGAAATACATAAATACATACAAACGAAACGAATCGTAGGAAACCGTTAAGAAACCAATAGAAAACGTGAAAGTAAATTTGACAGTGGTCCCCGGTAAGTACACATTTCTGCCATGGTGTGCGCTACGATCGCCTAGCTTACCCCCACCACCTACTTCGCACATAGCCAATATACAGTCAAATAAAATTGGAATAGTGATTTCAGCCGCCCCTATATACTTCGCGGAACTGCATTCATTCAGTAATAGGACGATTTTTTTTTACATTATTCTGAAATTATTTAGATTGTAGGTATTAATCAAATTTAAATGATACTAGTATGATCTCAATTAAAGACATCGAGGTTTTCCAAGAAAAATGTAGATTGTGTTGCAAAGGAGGAGGAAAATACTTACTGGTAATTAACACAATATGATATAGATTAATGTTAAACGGAGGGTCTATTCGAATAAGATATTGAGAAGCTAATAAGACCCATTTTTTATTTATTTATATTGAAACTATTATTTATTACAGTTTAACACAAACACGATTGAATTGAAAAATTTGACTTAAGCCTAGTCAAATAAGCCCCCGCGAGTTGGTACCTGTCGCAAACGTACCCATCACACTTGCCGCGTTACCACGTTGAATGGCGATGGATAATCTTTGCACCAGGTAAGCACCCGCGCGACCTAAATTAGCTCTTTAAAACAGTTTTTTTTAATAAAAAAAATGTTTAAATTCATAATGTAATGAAAAAGTAAAAAAAATTAAAAGTCTGCTGTCTCTAAAATACGACTTGATAAATCGAATCGATAGAAAAGAATAACGAAGTTAGGTCTTCCAATGTCTGTAGTTAAAAACAGAATTGTTTAACAAAAAAACACCGACTCCAAACTTTGCCAGACCCCATCCTCCTGCTATATAATTTGAGGAGTTCCTTATCGATGTAGCCTTACTTACCCCATCATCTTGGTATATAATTTGAGGAGTTCCCTCCATTTTTCCAAGATCCCGTCATCAGATCCAGACTTGGTGACAATGGGACCAACTAGAAAACACACCCTTTCAAACAAAAAAAGAATTTTTGAAATCGGTCCACTAGTCGCCGAGTATACGGTGAACATACATAAAAAAAAAATATTCCGACTAATTGAGAACCTCCTCCTTTTTTTGAAGTCGGTTAAAAAGAAACATGGCACTTGATGGTTTAGATTTTACATATCGTGCGCAGTTTTTTTGATTACCTGCTTGTATTGCAGGTACATAGTTTCTCTTTCACTCCGGCGCAGTTAGACGCAGACAGACATAGCCAAGGTCATTGAGGCTTGTCAGCCTCTTAAATTTAAATACTTGTTTGAATTTGTTGCGCTGTCTCACTTGTGCTAGAAGTGCTAGAACTAGAACGCACGTAAGTAGAACGAGAACGAGGGATAAATTTGTGTAAAACTGATTCCGATTCAATAGGTGCGTTTAGTTGAATATGCCCCTCGTTCAATCAATGATTCCTTAGACGTGGTAATTAATATAATTATAGATTTATGTGATACAGTAATAAATCTACTCGCTACCAAGTAAGTGTGTACCTATACAGGATGGAAAAAATATGGGCTATGGAGGGAAATTATCTTAAAACGTTGAGATAGCTCAATTTGCTCAGAGGAAACATTATTTTATTTCTCCTAAGTAATTTAAATGCATTCACAGATTTTTAACATAATATTTTTAGCTCACTATTAAAATAAATAAAATAAATAAATATTGGGGGACAATCTAACACAAACCGACCTAGTCCCAAACTAAGCAAAGTTTGTACTATGGGTACTAGACGACGATATACATACTTATATAGATAAATACTTACTTAAATACATAGAAAACATCCAAGACCCAAGAACAAATATCCGTGCTAAATGCACAAATAATGCCCTGGCCGGGATTCGAACGGCGTGTCACTACCAACTAGGCTAGACAGGCCGTCCGAACCCGCCGTATAATTTTTTTTTTTTTAATTTGCGGTCTCTCTTGGACTAGGTCGGTCTCTAATAAGTTTTTGTTCCTAGATCGGTTCGATTGGCATCAAACATTTATTTTGACAAAAATGACAAAAAATACACTTTTTCAAAAATCTGTGAATGCAGTACTATCAGCATCAACGTTAATTGACCATTCATGAACCTTATTGCAACTCGATAAGGTCTACCAATGGTCAGTTAATAATATCTGAACGCTTTAAGGTAGTTTCCCTCCAGGCGCCATATTTTTTCCACCCTGTATAAAATAGTAAATAAATGCAAACACTCACCACTAGGGCTGACAGTACTGTTGGCTTCAACTTCGGCGTTTTGTGCTGAGGCATACCTCGACGCCGTTAGCAGAACGACCACCGCTCTGAAAGACACGTCCATTATATTGGCACAGAATTTATATTGATAACAGTACGCTCGGTTCTCCATACAAACGTATTTACGCTCTCATTTTAAAACGCCATGCTAGAATGACATGAAACTTTGTATACATAATGGGATCCCGCATATCTAGGTCGAAAATTAGTTTCTGTTGCTAGACATTGTAAAAGAAAAAAATACAGCGGGTTTTTGAGTTTTTTACGGCTTCTATGAAAACCTTAATAATCGCTGTATTTTTCTCCATTATAATTTCAAGCAACAGAAACTAATTTCCAACCTAGATATGCCGAATCCCATTGTGTACACAAAGTTTCACGTTATTCTAGCATGGCGTTTTAAAATGAGAGCGTAAATACGTTTGTATGGAGAACCGAACGTACTGCGCACTCTTAAACACTTTATTACAAGTGAGTACGGGTTCCACTGTCCATATCTACGGCTAGACTAGATATTGGTAACTATCTATTTTAGGCAGCTTTATTTAAATTAAAAATGGGATTACTCTTGGCCAGCATCTAGCCAGGGGGCAAAGATGAGGCCGACGATGAAGCGAGCTCACCCAGAATATGCCTATTCACTTGTGCCTTAAAAAGCTCCAGGTTATGTGAACTCGGAAATACAGACGCCGGCAGAGAATTCCAAACCTTAGAAGTGCGCATTATGAAGGATGATGCAAAGCGCTTGGTTCGAATTAGAGTAATTTCGACCAGGTAAGGATGGTACTGTACGTCTGGATGTCCGATGGAAGAATGGGGAAGGCGGTATGAGCTCGTGGAGCTCCTGGGCACACTCACCGAAGTACAATCTATAGAAGACGCACAGACATGCAAGAATAACAAAGCTTTAACACTCAGGCAAGAATCTCTTGCAAGTTTGACTACAATACTTGATTTGATTAGATCGATTAACTTCGCACCCACAATTAGATCAAATTTGCTTGCGATACGGTACTAATATATTACTTAAGAATTAAATTAAAATTATTTGAAAAAAGTGGCGCTGAAGTTAATTATCGTGTGTTGTGCCTACCCCTTTTGGGAATATAGGCGTGAGTTTATGTATGTATGAAGCCACGCAATTGCCCTGACGGTTATCAAATAAAAAAATAAATACTTACAGTATCACGCGCACGTCCATTTCACAGGAAATATAACACTAGAATGACACTGTAACGAGTTACGAAGCGGCGAAACACTTAAGTTATCATCACATTAACGAGCCACCAGGTCATGCATTAGTTAATGACGCGGTTTAATAATCACCGATCAGTTATCTAGTTTAAATAAGATCGGGGTATTGGCAATCGAATCCCTTAATTATCTACATACTTACCTAATTAGATGCCAACTAATTGTACATTTTACAAACGGAATTGTCCGTTTAGCGAAATTATAATTTCCAACCGGACTGAAAATATTATCACCCCGGGTGGGATTTGAACCCACGACCTCTGGAATCCGTCAATCGCTCTTAGCTACCGCGAGTGTCCCTTGTGGCTTTTGACAAATACTAATTTCCGTCCAGGAATGAGGCCATCCGCAGCAGAATCAAAGTGACCGATATAGCCCTCCGAATCGCTAAACTTAAGTGGCAGTGGGCGGGGCACATAGCACGTAGAACCGATGGCCGTTGGGGCGGAAAGGTTCTCGAGTGGCGACCACGCACCGGAAGGCGTAGCGTGGGCAGGCCCCCCACACGGTGGACTGATGACCTGGTGAAGGTCGCGGGTGTCCGCTGGATGCGGGTGGCGCAGGGCCGGTCATTGTGGCACTCTTTGAGGAAGGCCTATGTCCAGCAGTGGACGTCCTTCGGCTGATATGATAATAATATAATAACAATTGTATGGCCTTTCTTTTCGCACCGTGAGATCTTCGAAAAGGCAAGTACGGTTGCCAGTTTGTTGCACTTTTAGCACACCCAGGGGTCACGTGTAGGGTGGGTGGGTGTTTACTCTCCCTACGGACGTGGTGCAACTTCGATCCCCCTTGTCAAGTGAGTCATAATGATGATGATGACGAGTTAAGCATTTAATGGACAATCGAATTGATCCGTTGGTTCACGAAAATTACCCATATAAATTGTATGATTCTATTGTGTCACATACAACGGAATTAATTAAGTTGTAAACTATTGACGACCAGTTTGGCTTAGTTGGTAGTGACCCTGCCTACGAAGCCGGAGGTCCCGGGTTCGAATCCCGGTCAGGGCATTATTTGTGCATTTACCACGAATATTTTTCCTGAAGCTTGAAACGCAGAGCGCGGCGCAGCGTCGTTACGTGGCGCAGGCGGTTTTTGGGTAAAGCGAACGCGGTCCGGGGGACGTCGTACCAAAAAACCACGCGGGATAGCGGAGTGTGTGACATATGAAGCAGAAATCGAAAGTTTCGGAAAAATCAAAATTTCTGAACCGCCTTCGCCCCGCGCCCGCTCTGTACGTCTCGAGCTTGAGTCTTGGATGTTGCCATGGTCTAAGGAAACAAGGTCTGCCACTCCGGATTGTGACACAAGCCTATGTCACCGTCGTGTTGCCACTTTATAGTAACAAAACGACTCATGCAGGAATTTTTCTGCCGTAATCATGCAAAATATATTATTTACGCATTACAACTGTCATTTGTTTGTTTAAGCAAATAATATAGGTCAAGTTAAACATGAATTAACGTAATAATTTAATTAAACACTCACAGGTATACATGGGGGTCGGGGAGTGTCATAATACAACACTGGCAATACAGCAACTCACATTTACGCCGGCAGAACCATCAATACAAGTGATGACGTAGGCTTGTGTCACTCACACTACTGAATTTCCCCGGAGTGCTATACCTTGTATTCTTGTATCATGGATGTTGCCTATGTATTTATCTACACGAGTATAAGTATGTACGAGTGTATCGTCGTCTAGTACCCGTACAAGCTTTGCTTAGATTGGGACTAGGTCGATTTGTGTGAGATCGTGCCCCAATATTTATTTATTGTCCATAAATTTGGTCCTCGACATAGGTATATTTAAAAAAAAACTATATAATGTACTCTGTCCTCAACCATTTCGGTTTTTGCTGTTTCGCCGGAAATTGTACCTTTTAAGTATTGACGTATTTATTTAAACTTTATTGCACAAAATGTAATTGTACAAATGGCGGGCTTAATGCCAAATGGCATTCTCTACCAGCCAACCATTGGGCTAAACAGAGATTTATGAAAGGTATTATTGATTGAATGCCAGTGTGATGTTATTGAATAAAATAAAAAAGCGATTTAGTATTACAACCTTTACTAAGAATAAATAAAAATGACAATGATTCTCTTTCAGATCAAAACTTCTAAGTATAATTTAAAAAAATGTTTTAACACAATCACAAATATTGTCATAGTTTATTCTCGACAAGAAAATGGCGAGTCGTCGTCCTTCGTCCTAGCCACGCCCACTGGCCAATTACGCAGCTGTAAATTACAAAGCCGAGTCCACATTGACCACTTCATAGTTAGCTTTCGAATGCAACGGTCGTGCCCTTGGCCCGTCGAGTAAAAAATAGTACCTCGTCTATGCATAAAATAAAAACAAAAGTGGTAAAATACCATTCTATTTTTTTTTCTTGACTGTAAAGGCTTTAAACGCACAAACTTAGAAATTATGTTCACAAAAGTTTTCTAAATGTTTACATACCCTTTTATATAATACGTCAATGTGTATTTTATAATAGTAAAATAATTGATTATTAATAAGTTAGAAAGGAAAATAAAGCATGAAACGCACCGAGCGCGGCGCAGCGTCGTTGCGGGAGGAAGCGGTTTTGCGGTAAAGCGAACGCGGTCCGGGGGACGTCGCATCAAAAAAGGCGGCGTGTGTGACATATGAAGCAGTAATCGACAATCGACAGTTTCGGAAAGATCAAAAATGCAAAAATGGTTATTTATTCTTTATTCAATCACAATTCACACAGTATAATACACACAACTTTTCGCCAAACTGCATGACAGTTTGTTGGCGAACGGCGACACTCAACTCACTTCCTGTCTACTGTGTAACATACCCAACAGCGCCACAGTTAGCTGACTACTATATACTAGATGTTATCTCATTGCAATAAGGTTTATAAGTGGTTCAGGTAACTGTGACACCGCTGAACAAAGTAACATGCTTCTATTTTAATTTTAATACTGAGGTTACAAACAATCGCCATAAACTGAGTCTTTTAGCCAGGTCATAAGGTTGAAATTCAAACAGTTTATGTATACGTGCGTAACCGAATGGCAAAACACATTAACAGCTGTTGTAATTATGTAATAAAAACATCTTAAGCTTATTTTTAAAGGACGGTAGGCTAGGTTTAAGGTGGAGGCGGTTTAGCATTTTTGATCTTTCCGAAACTGTCGACTGTCGATTACTGCTTCATATGTCACACACGCCGCCTCCGCTCCACTATCCCGCGCGGTTTTTTGGTGCGACGAGTTCGGACCGCGTTCGCTTTACCGCCTCCCCCCGCAACGACGCCGCGCCGCGCTCTGTGCGTTTCATGCTTTATTTTCCTTTCTAACTTATTAATAATCAATTATTTTACTATTATAAAATACACATTGACGTATTATATAAAACGGTATGTAAACATTTAGAAAACTTTTGTGGACATTATTTCTAAGCTGTTATTTATCCTAGAAATCTGAAGGCTACAACGGTTCAAAAGTTACGAGTAGGACACAATAATTGTAACATTCGGTGCTGATATATTCGCTTAATCAAATTTCTCTCTGAGAAACCTTACATTCGTACAAGTAGAACTACTAACCCCTTTATTCATAAACGTCCATCAAAGCTCTATTAGTTAACAAGCCGCTAAAGTTGGTTTGACCTTATCTGTCACTTAGACATTTCTGTTTGTGAGAAAGGGACAAAACAACTTAGTTAACAAAGGTTTGTTAAGTTTTATGAATAAGGGGTAAGTATTTATTTATTAAGTATTTATTTCATTATTCATCACACCTATATATTTCTATTATGATTTTCGCAATAATTCAACGCACACTGCACATTATGTTGTATCTCGCTTAGTATAAGGACAGTGGTATTCCACTCGTCCAATATCTTTGTCAAATCTTTGATCAAAGTTCTTTGACGTAGGCCCATTCCACTCATCCAATATCTTTGTCCAAGTTTTTTTTTTCATGCGTAGCCATATTAATTTAACTGTCATCGGAACCTTTGATCAAATGTCGGGGTTCCATCCAAGTTTGATGAAATCATCCAATTTCTTTGATCAAAGATATTGGATGAATTCAATACGGCGTGGTATTGTACTCATCCAATATCTTTGTCAAATCTTTGATGAAAGTTCTTTGACGGAAGCCCATTCCACTCATCCAATATCTTTGTCCAAGTTTTTTTTTTTTCATGCGTAGCCATATTGATTTAACTGTCATCAGAATCTTTGATCAAATGCCGGGGTCCCATCCACCATATCAGCCAAAAGACGCCCACTGCTGGACATGGGCCTCCCCAAATTCACGGGGGGTATATGCCATAATCGCCACCCTTGGCATGCGGGTTGGCGATCGCAGTATCTCCACCGCACTCCAGGGATGCTGCTGCCCATCCCCCGGAGGTATTGGTCGTAGTTTTAGGACATACCGGGGTCCCATCCAAGTTGGATGAAATCATGCAATTTCTTTGATCAAAAGTATATTGGACAAAGATATTGGATGAGTGGGATACCTCCCTAATTTATGTTTTGTATTGTTTTGTGTTTGTATTTTCGTGTCAATGGGTACACTGAAAATCAGCGTCGTAACACTTTGTGCTGCGACACATGCTGAGTGTTATCCTATTCTGAAACACCCGCAGCATTGTAACCTTTGTTTCCATATTTTGTAGTGTATGTTAATGTTACTGCCTCATTTAACCAACTTGTTTAATTCAATTCTATGTAATGAAAAAATTCCTCCTAATTTATGCCATTCGAATATAGTACTTTTGCACAAAAAAGGAGATAAATCCGAAGTTAGTAATTACAGACCCATAAGTTTAGTATCCCACATCTACAAATTGTTCATAAAGGTAATAGAAAATAGGATTTCCCCACTGCTGGACAACCATCAGCCACCCGAACAAGCAGGCTTCCGACCTAGTTTCTCCACAACAGACCATCTCCATACTTTAAACCAAATAATAGAAAAGTCTAACGAGTTTAACAGGCCTCTGTACATTGCTTTTGTCGACTATAGCAAAGCATTCGATAGCGTGAAACACTCTGCTATATTTTCCGCCTTGCAGAATCAAGGTATAGACTCCACATATGTCGAACTCGTTGGAAGGATCTACGACAATAGCACAGCAAGCATCAAATTACATGCAACCGGCCCCGTATTTAAAGTGGAAAAAGGCGTTAAACAGGGCGACCCGCTGTCTCCAAAACTGTTCAACAGTTGCCTCCAAGAAATATTTAAAGAGCTGACGGTCCCGTGGGAGACTATGGGCATTGACGTGGGTGGCAAGAGGTTAACAAACCTACGCTTTGCCGACGACATAGTCCTTTTCTCCCGTACGGCATCTCAACTACAACAAATGCTGCAAGATCTGAGCACGGCAAGCCTCAAGGCAGGACTCACAATGAACAGAGCGAAAACCCAGTTGATGACCAACGGAGCAAAACGTAAAGTTACGGTTGATGGGCATGATATACATTACGTCGACGAGTACGTATACCTGGGCCAGACAGCTTCCTTCGAAAACAGGCAGTCCATAGAAATCGATCGACGCATCGAAAACGCCTGGAAGAGCTTCTGGTCCATGAAGGCGCTACTGAAGGGCGACCTTCCGTTATGTCTCAAGCGCAAACTCGTTGACATGTGCATCTTGCCAATCTTGACTTACGGTGCTCAGACCTGGTCATTAACTGAGGCTCAAAAGACCAAACTCAAGGTTTGCCAGCGGGCGATGGAGCGCAGTATACTTGGTGTTCGCAGAACTGATCGAATCAGAAATACGGTACTGCGCTCCAAAACACAAGTTGTAGATGTCGGTGCCAAGACCGCAAAACTGAAGTGGGACTGGGCTGGACATGTCTGCCGTATGCATCCGGAAAGATGGGCCAAAATAAGTACGGAGTGGACCCCTCGAGACGGCTACCGGAGCAGAGGCAGACCAAAAAGGAGATGGCGGGACGACTTGGACGCATTCTGCTCTGATTGGCGGGAGCATACAAGCAATAGGGCCGAGTGGAGGAAAAGCGGGGAGGCCTTTGCCCAGCAGTGGGACATCTAAATTGGCTATTAAAAAAAAAAAAAAAAATGTTAATGTTGTTGTGTCTGCGTTTCGAATAATGCTTATATAAAGGTATATGTTAAACAGTCGTTTTCACGTGATACGCGGTCAAGTAAACAGACAAAAATTCTAAAAACTGTTGGAACGTATTCTGTTATCGATGTTAAGCATTCCCAGCGAACTTTTTTCCGAACTTCCATGTACAGACTTTTGACCCTCTTCAGGTTTATTATATGTTTAATAATTTTGACTACGTGTTGACGATAAGTCAGGTGTTTTTTTTTGTATATATATATAGATATGGCCGTTCAGGGATGTAGCCATTTGAGGAAGTGGTCGTTAAGAAAGTGGCCATTCATGGAAGTGGCCATTCGGAGAACTGGCTTGGCCGTTCATGGGAATTGGCCGTTCAGATAACTGGCCGTTAGTGAAAAGTGGCCATTCGGAGAATTGGCCGTTAGTGGAAAGTGGCCAATCGGAGAATTGGCAGTTCATTATTTCTTGTCATCCTTCTCACTTCTCACGGTTGGTCGTCGGAGTCGAGTCCGGGGGTTCTCTTCCTTAGCAGCGGGCAACTTCCCCGGGCTGGTCGCACGCTTCAGCCTTCTATCTTTCAAGCTCTGAAGCGACCCGGTCTCCACTCTACCCCGTTTCTCCAAAACACTCTTAGCTGACTCTCCTTTTGAGAGTCTCTTCGGCTTAGAGTTTTCTTTTAAATCTGAAGCCGTATTCAGCTTTGCAGATTCTGCCTTGTGTTTCGAGACATTCTCTTTTGGTTTAGAATTCTCTTTTTGTTTTCCTAGATTTTCTTTAGCAGTGTCTGCGCTGGTCGGTTTCGTCTTTGGGTTTTCTCTGGATGAAAATTCTTGCTCTAAATTTTTAACAATGTAAGTTATCTGCCTTAAAGACTTTTTAGCGTACGTTTTAACTGAGGTTTGGGGGGTGAAGAATTGGTCCGGGGATTCTGAGGGGGTGAAATATTCTGCTTTCGACTTGTCCATTTGAGGTGTCATTGCTACATCTATGTCTTCTTCGGACGGTTCAGTCACTAGTACTTTGAGTTTTGATCGGGGGCGAGGTGTTATAGTCTCCAACACAGGTCTAGTAGTTATAGGGATTGGTATTTTAAAATTAATTTTCTTTTTAGGCACTGCCTCTTCTTCCGGCTCATCAAAGTTGGGAACGGGTATCTTGCATTTGAATTCCGGTAATTCTTCTTTGCTAACAACCACTTTGCTAAATATTGGTGGCTTGGTAGCTTTCGCTTCAGGCGTCTTCAGTATTTCTTTAGTAGGCGACAGGTTGAGATTCTCTAAGGCGCTTTCTATGTTCGCAATTGTGTCTGTTATTTTATCAGCTTTGCGGAGGACTTCTGAAGCGATCATCAAATTCAGTATTTCGTTCTTCGTGTAGTCATCAACTTCAGCCGTTAGGAGAATCTCATTTATCCTAACGTATACATAATCGTCAGCCTTCGGGTAATTTTTCTGTGAGAGCTCGAAATATGCCGCTTCTATCAAGACCACCAATTCAACATTCAAAAGCTCATTTTCAAACATCTTTTCAATAATGTCAACTACATACCTCTCGAATCTCCCTCTAAGTTTCTTTACTGAAGTTTTAATCTTGTTCTCGACGACACAAAAGCTAGCCAGCACGCCGTCGAAGTAGTTTTTAGCTACGTCGAATTCTTTAGCTCGGAAATACACGCTTGCCTCCGTTCCTAACAAAAGTGAAGCCAGAATGAGGGTAGATGGATCATCACAAGCGTAACACTCGCATTTACCGTCATGTTCAAAGAAGTCTGGTGATTTGTACGCAGCTACATATTCTATAGGGATAGTCGGACTGGTGGAATGTTTCTTAGGTATTTGGGCGTTGCGCATGATATCTACTTTAGGTTGTGGGGTGAAGAGTGCCGGAATCTTGGCTTCGGTTTGCGGCGGTTTTTGGAGCGCACACTCGTTTGTTTGAAGGCCTACGATGTATTTGAGGTCCTGGTCGATTGTTACCTGAAATGAAGGGTTTTAATTAGTATGGGTCTCACTAGATGGCGCGGTTTTACTATAAGGGCCTAAATCCAAATAAGTGGTATAGAAAGCTGATATGATATTATACTATCGAGAACGCCATTAAAATACTCCGTTTTAATAGTCGACGGGCTAGGATCTGTGGCTTAAGTGGGAGAAACTTAAGAATTAGCAGGAAGTCATAAATATAAGTATAAAAACATATTTAGTGGATCACAATTTTGATAGACCGGGTTAAATACTGATAACTATGTGCGCCGCGCCGCGCCGATGACCGCCGCCGCCGATCAAGACACCACGCCGCTGACCGGTCAGTAAAATCGGCGTAATCGGCGCGTCGCCTCGTTAAGAAGGAAGATCTGTGTGAACCAAATGTACCAATACCAGCAACAGAAACTAACACTGCTCAAACATAATGTTCTTCATCCTCTCGACTCTTCCAGCTCTCCTTGAAATACATGCTGCTGAAGAGCACTGCGATGAGTCTATCGAGACTGAGTGTTAGAAATACTTTGCTGGATGCTATCCACGGGATTATTCTACAGGCGACATAGACATATTGAAATACTGGAATGACGGAAATGTATCGTTCCCATATTTGTCAACCCTGGCGAAAGCGATTTTATGTACACCAGCCACTAGTACTCCCGGCGAATGGGTTTTTTCGGTTGCCGGACTCACTATAACGGCTAAAAGATCCCGCTTAACTGGGAGTAATGTCAATAAAATTATTTTTATTCACGACTATTACGAAAACTGTAAAAAAATTGCCAGCTTTGAATTGGAATGAAATTCTAATACACAGATTTTTTCATTTCACTGTTTTTATTCAGTTATTTAATCCCCCAAAGATGACGACAATTACGCCGCCGCCTATCAAATTTTAGCTCGACGCCGACGCCGACGATTTTGGCATCGGCGCACATATCTACAACTGTATACATGTTTATCAATGAAATAAATTCCTGAACCGTATTAAGATTTTGTTTGTACTGTGTGTCAGTTCCAACTACTTATAGTAATTATTTATTTTGGTTTGACATTGAGATTTCGATTTTTGGACCATCGTTAAGGTTATTAATTTGTCTACAATTTATTGATTCCGTAGTTGTACATGCCCTCACTGTCAGCAAGGCAGTGTTGGAGATGTAATCAGTTTATCTTTTTTAGGGTTCCGTAGCCAAATAGCAAAAAAAGGAACCCTTATGGATTCGTCATGTCTGTCTGTCTGTCCGTCCGTATGTCACAGGATTTACTCGGAGACTATAAGCACTTCAATTATGATATTGCGTAAGAAGGTGTATGCTATGAACCGCTATAGAAATATGACGTGGAATTTTGAAAATAAATATTAAACTGGGGGGCATCCCATACATGTAAGGGAGGTATTCCACTCATCCAATATATTTGTCCGATATACATTTGATCAAAGAAATTGGATGATTTCATCCAACTTGGATGAAACCCCGACATTTGATCAAAGATTCTGATGACAGTTAAATCAATATGGCTACACACGAAAAAATAAAAACTTGGACATAGATACTGGATGAGTGTAATGGGCCTCCGTCAAAAAACTTTGATCAAAGATTTGACAAAGAAATTGGACAAAGATATTGGATGAGTAGAATACCACCACGTATTAAACTCATCCAATATCTTTGATCAAAGAAATTGGATGATTTCATCAAACTTGGATGGGACCCCGACATTTGATCAAAGATTCCGATGACAGTTAAATCAATATGGCTACGCATGAAAAAAAAAACTTGGACAAAGATATTGGATGAGTGGGCCTACGTCAAAAAACTTTGATCAAAAATTTGACAAAGAAATTTGACAAATTGAAAATCTTAGAAAAATTGAAAATCCCCCTATATCGCAAAAACGACTGAACAGATTGTCATGAAAAATGGTTAAGAACACTCGGTATAAAATTATCTATGACACAAAAAAAAAACTAAACGAAAATCGGTTCATCAGTTTGGGAGTCACCGATACCGCAGACAGACAAGTTAAACTTATAACACCTCTCTTTTTGTTGTTAAAAATAGTAGATTGTACAACAAGTGCATAAAACAAGCCATTTTATTCGAGATAATTTATCGATCCGAGCCGCAGTTGAGGGTCGATATAAAGTAGAGGATAAAATGGGTTTTATACATCGGCTTTTCACTTTGATTGCGAGAAAATTAAATCAATAATTAATATAATTAAAATTATGTTATCAAATTTATACTAATGTTGTCGTCGACCGCGGGCGGCGCGGGCGCGCGTGGCACGCGCGCCGGCGCGTCGACCTCGGGTTTTACTTTATGCTCTAGAGCATAGAAACCTACTTTATGTCGCCTACGCAAAGCATAAAGACGAACTTTTAGAGCGTGAGAAGTGAAATAGCTATTTACGTTACAAGGGTTGTAAAACAAAGAAAGGCCGATATAGCAGATGTTTGAGGCCCGAGCCGCAGGCTAGGGTCATAAATATGCGAGGGAGGGCTTTCTGTTTTACGACCCGTGTTTTGTACACAATTTTACGTCACCACTTGGTCAAAAAGTGGGTTTTTCTGGGCGCGCAGCGAAAAGGAACAATTAGTTACCTTGGCTTGACACCGACTGGGGTCGAGCGCTAGGATGGCCAGCGTGGCTTGCGCATGCGCGGCGGCGGCGGGCAGCGCGGCCAGCGCGGCGGCGCGCGCGCGGCGGCGCAGGCGCAGCGCCGCCGCGCGCGCCGCGCTCGCCGCGCCCGCCGCCGACACGCGCTGCTTCAGCAGCAGGGAGCGCGTCTGCCGGAGGCACCAGCTCGTTTCTGGAACAACGCCGGCGCTGTACTAACACCATAAAGCATACGGTCGGCACGCATGTAACACCCCGTTGCAGGCGTCCATAGGCTATGGCGACCGCTTACAATCAGGCGGGCCGTACGCTTGTTTGCTACCGACGTGGCATTAAAAAAGTAAGGCTTGGAACGCACAGAGCGCGGCTCAGCGTCGTTGCGTGACGGAGGCTTTGTGGTACAAAGCGAACGCGGTCCGGAGGACGTCGCACCAGAAAACCGCGCGGGGTAGCGGGACGGAGGCAGCGTGGGTGACGCATGAATTAGCAATCGACAGTCGACAGTCGACAGTTTCGGCAAGATCAAACATTCTCAACCGCCCCCGCGCCGCACCGCACCGCGCCCGCTCTGTGCGTTTCGGGCTTAAGTTCCCTTTTTTCAAAAATGGCCGTAGAAGTGGATGTTACTCGCTACATATTGAAAGGCGAAGTGAACAGTTTATGGTCAGTTATTAATTTAAAAAATCAAACATTGCAGGCGCCCCAAACTAAAAACTCCCAAGGGAGTTATGAGTTTATGTGTGATCTGATTAGTTAAAAAAAATATAGTTGGCCGCAACACAAGATACTTGCTCTGTGATTGGTTGAAATATTGAAGCTGAATAATCTAGTTGGCCGCGCGCTGCAAGAATTAATATTGCTTTATGATTGGTTGAAATATTGAAGCTGCCCGCTCCTCTCGCAAGGACACCCCAACGATCATGCACTGATACTGGAGGTGAAGTTGTCGATTTCATCAATTTGGATTGGTGCTGGAGTTTTTTATTACCTCGCAAATGTGATGAAAACATTGTGCGTAACTCGGGCGTAAGAAAATTTCAAATTCTTGATCGCAATTTTCCGCTTACGCCCCTCGTTAAACAATGTACTATTAAATGATTTTTCTCTAATATACAATGAAATATTTTTGTTATGTTCCTTATAATAGGCAGCGAAACATGACGTTTCAAGTGCGACTAGGACAAGAGGTCGTTAATGGAATTTCATACAAATCTTGCAGGCCTAGGCCGGCAAAGACCTCTTTTATTAATTTCCCTTCCACATAAATTTGGGGCACAGGCATCATGACATTCTGCCACTATGCGTATTAAAAATAAAACTGATGTTTTTGTTGTTTATTTCATTACATGTTTGAGAAAAGCACTATACATACCTCGGCGGGAAATATGGGGTTGTCCGCCTCAGACCTATATATCTTCGGCCGGCGACCCCTTTCGTCCCGGCCTCTGTAGTAATGTACTATAATCGGGGTTCTACTCGTAGTGCCTGATGTTGTTGCATGCCTCGCGCTGGAGTCATATTTTCTTCTACCTTTTACCACGTCTTATCTAGACGGTACTGTCTGTGGTGGTATTTACCGCTATTCTCCACAGTGACGTAATTTCTCTGCGCGTTGACGCTCGCACTGAGATCCCCAGTCAGTGCCTCTGCGTCCAGCAGCCGTCGCCGAAAATCAAACTATGAACGATGGCGTTATAGCTGTGGTCCTCACTTGACGCCCCAGCAACAAGACACAATTAATGCGAAGGGGTACGCAAGCTCTTTTCATACAAACTTTGTGTACGTTTTTCTTTGTTTGTGTTTACGCTACAGTTATTATTTTTTGTCAATATGCTTATTTTTCTGTTAGCTATTTCTTCTAGTTGTTTTTTATTTTTATTTATGTATTTTCTTTTATAAAATTAAATGCTGTAGGGCCAAAACTAAATAAAACTTGCACAACCCTTGTATGGAGAATGCCTTGCCGTACCCTTCGCCTTAGTCGGAGTTTTAGCTTACCTGATGTTGTTGCATGCCCCGTACTGTAGTCAAATTTTCTTCTACCTTTTACAACGACTTAACTAGACGGTACTTACCGGTGTTCCCCACAGTGACGTAATGTCTCTGCGCATTGACGCTCGCGCTGAGATCCCCGATCAGGGCCTCTGCGTCCAGCAGCCGTCCCATAGCCAGCGGCATGGAATCCTCGTCGCGGCCCGACCAGTGAGCTTTTACCGTGAGTATGAGCTTAAGTGAGATCGCCAAGTGTTTCGTATTGTAGTAGAATATCTGTGGAATAAGTGTGAGTTTTAGTGCCACCATATATGAGGATCTTCATCGTCATAATCATCATATCAGCCGAAGAACGACCAGTGCTGGACATAGGCCTCCCCCAAAGGTTTTTCACTCTCTCCTGGCGTGGAGGTCCTTTGGGGGGCAAGTGTGTGGTGTCGCCCTGCACGCTTGCCGTCGGGTGGGGGGCGCTAGCCTCTACCGAGAGGGGACAGCTTCGGCTGTCGCAGCAGGCGGTGTTCGCGGGTGTGTGCCTTGGCGATCCCGTGTCACCGCCACTAATGCTGTGTGATGGGCATACCCTGGTGATTTTAGACGGTAGTCCGGGCGGTTCCCGGGAGTCCTACCTGTCCTAGTTCCCCGGCTAACGGGATGCGTAAATGCATTTCCCCAGGAAAAAAAAAGGCCTCCCCCAAAGAGTGCCTTTATGACCGGTCCTGCGCCATCCGCATTCAGCGGACTCCCGCGACCGACACCAGGTCATCAGTCCAGTTTGTGGGGGACCTACGCCTCATTCGAACTAGAAGGCTCAAAGTCTCAAAAAGCTCAAAGGCCCCGACGGAAGACCAGCGTTGACCGTAAGGTTGGCACTATGCTGAGTCGGGACCAATTCGTGGCGCTTTCTTTTTATTATGTTTTATTTTTTGTCTTTGTTTTTATGTGTATCGTATACAGGGTGTGGCCTGTAATAGGAGCAAAAAATTAAACGGTACACTATTGAGCTCACCAGCAATTTTTTCCAAATGATTTTAATTGAAAAAAAAAAGTTTTTTTGGAATATTTTTTTCGAAAATGTAGCTTATATGTACTTTTTTACTCTACTGGAGTGATATTAATAACAATTTATTCAAAAAACACTAAAAATGTATAAAAAATTATTTTAAAAAGTCCCAAAAATATTCTTTTAAGCCATAATTATGGGTCATAACGAAGCAACCACAAAATCAGCATTGACTGCCGCGCTATAATCTCTGGGTGCCAAGATCCATTACTTGGAAGTCATAACTTCAGATCAATATTTCTCCCAAATAAAAAAAAATTTTTTTTTGGACACAAGAGATTACTGCTGATGCTCTAAGGAAGCGTCCCTTAAATTTATTGCTCCTACTACAGGCCACACCCTGTATATTACTCCGGTTTTATATATTTGTGTGATGTGCTACGAATAAATGCTAATTAACTAACTGACTAGGCTGGCAAGACGACCCAAAATGAGTCTCGGCCTCAAAATGAGACAAGAGCACGCCACTTTTCTCGGCCCTGCGCTATTTCTCGCCAGCTTGCACCGGCTCCAAGCTCACGCAGGTCCGCGTCCACCATATCCTTCCAGCGATACTTGGGGCGACCCACAGGACGCCGTCCGGTCGGTCGGCCCAAGTATGCTCTTGCATCGTCTTCGCTGGCTTGGCCACCTCGAGGATGGGAGAAGATCGACAGGTGATGGTGAAATGTATTTCTATTCTATTCAAAGTCACGCAAAGAGCAAAGAGGGCTATGCTGGGAGTTTGTCTGCGCGGTGGCATCAGAAATGCGGCCATCCGGAATATGAGCGAGATGACGTTCCCCTGCGCCCTACCTCTTTTTGTTACGTGGCAATTCTTAAAAGGAGAAAATCCACCATAATAGTACATTACGATACAAGGGTTGTAAAACAAAGAAAGGCCGATATCGCAAGATGTTTGAGGCCCGAGCCGCAGGCGAGGGTAATAAATATAAATATGCGAGAGAGGGCTTTCTGTTTTACGACTCGTGTTTTGTACACAATTTTACGTCACCACTTGGGCAAAAAGTGGGTTTTTCCGGACGCGCAGCGTGCGGAAAAACGCGCTTTTTGGCAAGGTGTGGTGTAAAATATTAAAAAAAAAACTGACTAACTGACTCACCGCAGCATCGCATAAGAAGACAAGTGCCGTTTCCAAAGTTTTTTCCTC
Source organism: Notocelia uddmanniana (assembly GCA_905163555.1). Lineage (NCBI taxonomy): Eukaryota > Metazoa > Arthropoda > Insecta > Lepidoptera > Tortricidae > Notocelia > Notocelia uddmanniana. The sequence goes on along the minus strand of LR991076.1, from coordinate 13,314,988 downwards.
CACCATCAACCGTTCAGCCCACTCGGTGCCTACAGTTAGAATGTGAAGCACTTGTTCGGTATGTCTGTGTGCGTGAGACAGTATGATCCCCGCAGCTTCCAGGTACGCGGCTCTGTGAAAGTAACATTCATATTACAAGCTTGCTTTCGGATTTTAAAAATTGTGGTCTGAATTTTTTTTTAATTAAAAATGGGATTTCTCTTGGCCTGCATCTAGCCATGGGGCAAAGTTGAGGCCGACGATGAAGCGAGCTCACCCAGAAGATGCCTATTCACTCGTGCCTTAAAAAGGTCTAGGTTATATGAACTCGGAAATACAGACGCCGGCAGAGAATTCCACTTAGAAGTGCGCATTATGAAAGATGAGGCAAAGCGCTTGGTTCGAATTAGAGGAATTTCGACCAGGTAAGGATGGTAGCAAGCCGTACGTCTTCGTTTTAATTGCTTCTTAACAAAATAAATAGTACATGAGGGTGGTATTCCACTCATCCAATATCTTTGATCAAATTTCTTTGACGGAGGCCCATTCCACTTACCCAATATCCAAGTTTTTTTTTTCATGCATTGCCATATTGATTTAACTGTCATCAGAATCTTTGATCAAATGTCGGGGTCTCTTCCAAGTTTGATGAAATCATCCAATTTCTTTGATCAAATGTATATTGGACAAAGATATTGGATGAGTGGAATACTACACCCTTACTATAAAGGCCGAGAAACGAAGGTTTGCAGGCTAAGTAGATATAGACGGATAGGATACGCGGCCTGCAGCCCAACGTTTCTCGCCGAGATTTGTATAGTGCTTTTCTCAAACATATGCAATGAAATGAAAAAAATACACCACTCTAAAAACAAATTTAACAGACGCCATGTTTGACATTAAAATTAAAAAAAAATACTTCACGGCCTAGGCCTTCAATCATGAAATTCCTTTACAAGTCTCCCGAGTTGTTCCACCTCCAACGTGATACTTTGAAGCCGATAACGCACTGTAATTTCATTGCGTGTTTGAGAATAGTACATTACGATACAAGTGCAGAGAACAGGAAATTCGCAACGAGTGGTGATAAATTGAAACACGACCGAAGGAATCGACACGAGTTGCGAATTACCTATTCGCACGTGTATCGTACAACGTTTTACAGTACATATGGCTCTTTAAAGTTTCGATATATGCACGTAATCTGCTGATTACCGCACTCGTGCGGTAAAGTAGCACCATATGTACTGTAATAGTACATTACTACAGAGGCCGGGACGAAAGGGGTTGCCAGCCGAAGACATATAGACAGGTCAGGATAGGTGTAAGGCGGGCAACCCTATATTTCCCGCCGAGGTATGTATAGTGCTTTTCTCAAACATGCAATGAAATAAACAACAACAAAAAAACAAAGTTTTATTTTTAATACGCATAGTGGCAGAATGTCATGATGCCTGTGCCACAAATTTATGTGGAATGGAAATTAAAAAAGAGGACTTTGCCGGCGTAGGCCTGCATGATTTGTATGAAATCTCATTAACGACCTGTTGTCCTAGCCGCACGCGCACCTGAAACGTCATACTTCGCAGCCTATTATAAGGAACATAACATCAATATTTCATTGCATGTTTGAGAAAATAGTATTTATATTTTTTTTTAGGAGGGAAACGAGCAGACGAGTCGCCTGATGGTAAGCGATTGGCGCCGCCCATGGACACTCGCAACACCAGAGGGGTTGTAAGTGCGTTGCAACAGTTACATAATAAGGGTGCTTAAATAGCGGGTCGCTGTAACTCGAGAATTTTAAGACCTAATTATGTAACATTGCATACAAGAATTTTTCTACGACAGCAAAATATTTTCATTTATATTAAAAATAGCAACGCATGCGCGCCGCGCGTGCAACAGTTGCTGCAACACGAGTCTACCTACAATACCGACCTGTCCCCGAGCCACTGGCTGACGCGCAGCACGACGTGCGCGAGCTGCAACGCGTGCAACAGTTGCTGCAACACGAGTCTACCTACAATACCGACCTGTCCCCGAGCCACTGGCTGACGCGCAGCACGACGTGCGCGAGCTGCAACGCGTGCAACAGTTGCTGCAACACGAGTCTACCTACAATACCGACCTGTCCCCGAGCCACTGGCTGACGCGCAGCACGACGTGCGCGAGCTGCAACGCGTGCAACAGTTGCTGCAACACGAGTCTACCTACAATACCGACCTGTCCCCGAGCCACTGGCTGACGCGCAGCACGACGTGCGCGAGCTGCAACGCGTGCAACAGTTGCTGCAACACGAGTCTACCTACAATACCGACCTGTCCCCGAGCCACTGGCTGACGCGCAGCACGACGTGCGCGAGCTGCAACGCGTGCAACAGTTGCTGCAACACGAGTCTACCTACAATACCGACCTGTCCCCGAGCCACTGGCTGACGCGCAGCACGACGTGCGCGAGCTGCAACGCGTGCAACAGTTGCTGCAACACGAGTCTACCTACAATACCGACCTGTCCCCGAGCCACTGGCTGACGCGCAGCACGACGTGCACGAGCTGCAACGCGTGCCCGCGCCGCGCGCGCAACAGTTGCTGCAACACGAGTCTACCTACAATACCGACCTGTCCCCGAGCCACTGGCTGACGCGCAGCACGACGTGCGCGAGCTGCAACGCGTGCCCGCGCCGCGCGCGCAACAGTTGCTGCAACTCGGCGCGCAACACAAGCAGCGGGGTGCTCAGGAAGTCAAGAGAGACTGGAAGAGAAGACATAAATGATAATCAATATAATCATACATAAGCCTGAAAACACTATTGTGTTCTCTTTGCAGATGATGTTTCCTTGCTTTTTAAATGCCCTAACAACCATAGCATCGATTGTCAGATCAAAACAACATTAGCAGAAGCAAAATTATGGTTACAAGACCATTGCCTGGACCTAAACCCTAAAAAGACCAAATTGAAACAATTCAAGCATTACCAAAAACCACCCTTGGACTTGACAAAATTAACTGATGAAATTGGGATTGAAGAAGTTACAAAAGTAAACCTTTTAGGAATAAAACTTGGCACGAGCTTAAACTGGAAAAGACATGTTGAGAGCGTAAAAACCAAACTTTCGCGCTTCGTTTACGCACTAAGTTTAATAAAAAGAAACACAAATGTCGAATGCGCACGCTCTACATATCACGCCTACGCATACGCCTGGCTTCGCTACGGAGTAATAATGTGGGGCCACAGTGTAAACGCTCACCAAATTTTTGTCGTACAAAAAAAGTGCCTGCGCATTATTGTTAACATTCGCTTACACCATTGTGTAGAGTAAAATATATTGACTCTACAATCAATCAATTTATTCATGAAATTCAATAATTTTACATGCATGCATTTATATAATAGAGACAGGTAAATTTGTCAGAATGCACATACATATGTACGAATTCGAAAAAAGCGTTAGACGTCGAAACAAATTGTCAGTTCCCGAATCAAAATTAAACATACCAACAAGGGCCATATTATAGATCAATTAAAATTTATAATAAAATACCGGAAAATATAAAGGCGGAGAACAAACATGATATATTTTATTTTGTAAGAAGCTAAAGACTTTTCTTTTTCAAAAAGCTTATTATTCAATTGTCGAATTTATGAATGACTGATTTATGCATACAACAAAGAAAAACAAAATGATTCGTTAAGAAATTATTAAATTTTTATTAGAATTATTGCTTAATTGTACCTAGTCTAGCCATAAGTTCTGTTACAAATGAAATGAAACATATTTTTAAAAGGATGTAATTAATTTACCATAAGTAAATGTTTATTTATAGGCAAGTTAATAAGGTTTCTAAACAATATATTTTTTATTAAAAATGCCCGCCTTTAGCTTTAATACACGCCCTCAAACGATCCGGCCACACGTCTATAGATTCACGCACTGTATCCATTGGGAAATTTGCCACTGCTACCTTCAAAGATTTTTTTAGAGAATCGATATTGGCATGGCGTTTAGAGCAGACCATGTCCTCTAACACTGACCACAATTTATAGTCCAGGGGATTTAAGTCGGGACTGGAAGAGGGCCAATCATCTGCCTTGATGAAGTCCGGAACATTCCTTTGCAGCCAAATCTGGGTGGTGCGAGCTTTATGACCCGGGGCTGAGTCCTGCTGAAAGGTCCAGTGTACATTTTTGAACATTGTGTCGTTTAGTGGTTTAACTACTGTTTCTAAAATCGTATCCTGATACACTTTAGCTGAAATTTTCACTCCTTTTTCGCAAAAATGGATCTCAGAGACGCCTTGATACGACACACCCCACCAAACCATGACGTAAGCGGGATGATGACCTCGCTGAATCCTTCCAACTATCTCTTTAGCTTCTCGAGAGTTGTGTGCGTACACTTTATCATTTTGTTTGTTGTAGTGCTGCTCGATAGTAAAAAATTTTTCATCCGTGAAAAGAATATTTTTATATTTCCCATGTGCGTATCGAGATAAAAGGCTTTTTGATCTTTCAACTTTCTTGTCCTTTAGTGACTGATTTAACATATGTCCTGTATATCGTCGGTAAGCTGCAAGACTCAAGTCATCTTTGATTATACACGAAAGTGTCCTAGGTGGTATTTTCATTTCCTTAGAAAGGATCTTCTGTTTTCTTATGGGATTTCGGCGAATTCTGGCCCTTACAGCATTAACGGCTTGTTTTGTTCTAACAGTACGTGGTCGGCCAGATCTTTTACTGTCATCGACAGAGGACGTTTTGGTGTATCTTTGAATGGTACGATACACAAACATTCGACTGATCTCTAACTTTTTTAGTGTCTCAAAAATGTGGGACGGCTCCATTCCTACCTTATGCAGAGCAATCACAGCAATTCTATTTTCTTTGACACCCCACTCCATTATTAATTTACTTATTTTAATATTATATTGTATATAAATGGTGGCAAAAACATCCAAGTACTTACGTCAAAACACAACATTCGAAATTCGAATTATTATTTTTCTAATTTCCAATTGAAAATGAAAAATTGAAAAATTGATCACCCCGGGCGGGATTTGAACCCGCGACCTCTGGAATCCGTCCATCGCTCTTACCAACTGAGCTACCGCGGGTAATCCCGAGGCGACGAATCTTTCAATCAGTTCACTCTTTAATTAAGCCTTAGGGAGACTTGTAGCGACATCTACCGTCAAAGTTACTACAACTTTTTGAAACGGCACCAATGTCTCAAGTTACATTGAGAATCATTAGTAAACAATGTGCTACCCCATTCTAAATGTAAATGTTTTACAAGTGGAAACGTCCACTTAACGGAATTATAATTTCCAATTGAAAATGAAAAATTGAAAAATTGATCACCCCCAAAAGTCTCCCTAAGGCTTAATTAAAGAGTGAACTGATTGAAAGATTCGTCGCCTCGGGATAACCCGCGGTAGCTCAGTTGGTAAGAGCGATGGACGGATTCCAGAGGTCGCGGGTTCAAATCCCGCCCGGGGTGATCAATTTTTCAATTTTTCATTTTCAATTGGAAATTATAATTCCGTTAAGTGGACGTTTCCACTTGTAAAACATTTACATTTAGAATGGGGTAGCACATTGTTACTAATGATTCTCAATGTAACTTGAGACATTGGTGCCGTTTCAAAAAGTTGTAGTAACTTTGACGGTAGATGTCGCTACAAGTCTCCCTAAGGCTTAATTAAAGAGTGAACTGATTGAAAGATTCGTCGCCTCGGGATAACCCGCGGTAGCTCAGTTGGTAAGAGCGATGGACGGATTCCAGAGGTCGCGGGTTCAAATCCCGCCCGGGGTGATCAATTTTTCAATTTTTCATTTTCAATTGGAAATTATAATTCCGTTAAGTGGACGTTTCCACTTGTAAAACATTTACATTTAGAATGGGGTAGCACATTGTTACTAATGATTCTCAATGTAACTTGAGACATTGGTGCCGTTTCAAAAAGTTGTAGTAACTTTGACGGTAGATGTCGCTACAAGTCTCCCTAAGGCTTAATTAAAGAGTGAACTGATTGAAAGATTCGTCGCCTCGGGATAACCCGCGGTAGCTCAGTTGGTAAGAGCGATGGACGGATTCCAGAGGTCGCGGGTTCAAATCCCGCCGGGGGTGATCAATTTTTCAATTTTTCATTTTCAATTGGAAATTATAATTCCGTTAAGTGGACGTTTCCACTTGTAAAACATTTACATTTAGAATGGGGTAGCACATTGTTACTAATGATTCTCAATGTAACTTGAGACATTGGTGCCGTTTCAAAAAGTTGTAGTAACTTTGACGGTAGATGTCGCTACAAGTCTCCCTAAGGCTTAATTAAAGAGTGAACTGATTGAAAGATTCGTCGCCTCGGGATAACCCGCGGTAGCTCAGTTGGTAAGAGCGATGGACGGATTCCAGAGGTCGCGGGTTCAAATCCCGCCCGGGGTGATCAATTTTTCAATTTTTCATTTTCAATTGGAAATTATAATTCCGTTAAGTGGACGTTTCCACATGTAAAACATTTACATTTAGAATGGGGTAGCACATTGTTACTAATGATTCTCAATGTAACTTGAGACATTGGTGCCGTTTCAAAAAGTTGTAGTAACTTTGACGGTAGATGTCGCTACAAGTCTCCCTAAGGCTTAATTAAAGAGTGAACTGATTGAAAGATTCGTCGCCTCGGGATAACCCGCGGTAGCTCAGTTGGTAAGAGCGATGGACGGATTCCAGAGGTCGCGGGTTCAAATCCCGCCCGGGGTGATCAATTTTTCAATTTTTCATTTTCAATTGGAAATTATAATTCCGTTAAGTGGACGTTTCCACTTGTAAAACATTTACATTTAGAATGGGGTAGCACATTGTTACTAATGATTCTCAATGTAACTTGAGACATTGGTGCCGTTTCAAAAAGTTGTAGTAACTTTGACGGTAGATGTCGCTACAAGTCTCCCTAAGGCTTAATTAAAGAGTGAACTGATTGAAAGATTCGTCGCCTCGGGATAACCCGCGGTAGCTCAGTTGGTAAGAGCGATGGACGGATTCCAGAGGTCGCGGGTTCAAATCCCGCCCGGGGTGATCAATTTTTCAATTTTTCATTTTCAATTGGAAATTATAATTCCGTTAAGTGGACGTTTCCACTTGTAAAACATTTACATTTAGAATGGGGTAGCACATTGTTACTAATGATTCTCAATGTAACTTGAGACATTGGTGCCGTTTCAAAAAGTTGTAGTAACTTTGACGGTAGATGTCGCTACAAGTCTCCCTAAGGCTTAATTAAAGAGTGAACTGATTGAAAGATTCGTCGCCTCGGGATAACCCGCGGTAGCTCAGTTGGTAAGAGCGATGGACGGATTCCAGAGGTCGCGGGTTCAAATCCCGCCCGGGGTGATCAATTTTTCAATTTTTCATTTTCAATTGGAAATTATAATTCCGTTAAGTGGACGTTTCCACTTGTAAAACATTTATTATTTTTCTTAAAATCATTGTTAACTGCCAGTAACAGAACTTATGGCTAGACTAGGTAAATTATTTATAAGTATAACATTGCGATGCCCTTGCAGGGTACATGTTTGATACATAAACTTAGTGTAACACCATGTAATCTTAACAACATGTATGCAATAAAGAAATGAATGATCAATTGGGATGTTGACAACAATAAAAATAAATTACTCCTACATAACCAATAAATAAATATCACGAAAATACTCGGAGAAAATACTAATATCACGCTTCTACTTACTTTTGCTACTTTACAGATTTTTACAACACACCTTGCCAAAGAGCGCGTTTTTTGGCCAACTGGCGACGTAAAATTGTGTACAAAACACGGGTCGTAAAAGAGAAAGCCCTCTCTCGCATATTTATGACCCTCGCCTGCGGCTCGGGCCTCAAATATCTACGATCTGCGATGCAATCGGCCTTTCTTTGTTTTACAACCCTTGTATCGTAATGTACTATTACAGTACATATGGTGCTACATTACCGCACGTGCGGTAATCAGCAGATTACGTGCATATGTCGAAACTTTAAAGAGCCATATGTACTGTAAAACGTTGTACGATACACGTGCGAACAGATAATTCGCAACTCGCGTCGATTTAAAACACTCCCTTCGGTCGTGTTTCAATTTATCATCACTCGTTGCGAATTTCCTGTTCTCTGCACTTGTATCGTAATGTACTATTAAATACATGAAGAACAAAAAATAGACGCTATTTATTTAATCATAGAAAAGGCGTGACGTCACTTGTTGCTATTTCCCTACAAACTTCTTACCAACAGAGCGTTTTTGACGTTTCATTAAAAGTTGCTCATTTCAACATCACTATTGTAAAAGTAGTAGTGATCATTCATTAAGTAATTGCATTTTTTCCAATATTCTCATAAAATATTTTTCGCAGGATTAATTTCCAGCAAAATGGAAATTGTTCTAATACCTTCATTCAATACTCTCAATACTCAATTCTTTATTGCACATAATGGTTACACATAGTTGGAATTACATGCTCATATTTTAAGTCTCACATTATGTACCCTGTTGGGCGCAGCAATTTTGGGTTTCACTTATTAATAATTACAATATACTATTACAAAATAAATATTTATTTAAATTATAATTGTAATGATTCATCTTCAAAAAATTCATTTAAATAGTAATAACATTTAATAATTGTTTTAATTTGTTTAAAAATATTGTATCATTTTTTTTGTTTATTAGCACTTCCGGTAGATTATTGTAAATTTTGATTGACATTAGTAATGGCCCAGATGAGTGTTTTTTAAGTCGTGAGGAAGGTAACCACCACCACCATATCAGCCAAAGGACGTCCACTGCTGGACATAGGCCTAGAAGGTAACATCAGCCTTTCTCTAATTGCGTGTAAACCGAGTTTGCGCAATCCCAAGTGTGCATAAATTTTGGGAGCCCACTCTCGGATTACTGCAGTAACAAAACGGATATAAACTTTGACTCAAATATATTTAAAAAAAAGTGTTCCAAAATATGTATAGCTTAAGAACTGAAAACATGTTTTACTTAAAAATTGTTTAATGCATAAAACGCATGCAACAAAAACTAATTACCGACCTAGATATGCCGGATCCCACTGTGTATACAAAGTTTCATGTTATTCTAGCATGGCGTTTTAAAATGAGAGCATAAATACGTTTGTATGGAGAACCGAGCGTACTGCGCCCTCTTAAGAAGATGACCTGTTTTATGTAGTTGTGACGTGTTCGAATAGACATTACATATTTGAAATGTGCAACACAAACAAAACAAACGCCTATTCGAACACGCTACAACTGCATACAACAGGTCATTCTCTGAAGTTTTTTACCTATGACTATGTATTTATACAAGTGTAAACAATTGTTGGTAAACCAAATAAATAAATAAATTACACGCTAATGCGAATTAATAGCTGCGCTTATTAGGACCAAATGAAGGTTAATAATAATATAATAATAATAATATTGGGGGACAATCTTACACAAATCGACCTAGTCCCAAACTAAGCAAAGCTTGTACTATGGGTACTAGACGACGATATACATACTTATATAGATAAATACATACTTACATACATAGAAAACATCCAAGACCCAAGAACAAATATCCGTGAAAAATGCACAAATCAATGCCCTGGCCGGGATTCGAACCCGGTACCTCTAGCTTCGGAGGCAGAGTCACTACCAACTAGGCTAAACAGGTCGTCAAAGGTTACCCCCGTGGACCCGGGTATGTCCTAAAACTACGACCAAGACCACCGTGGGATCGGCAGCAGTATCCCTGGAGTGTGGAGATACTGCGATCGAAGAATCGATAGAAGGAATTAAACGATTTCCAGCTTATTAATGCACTCTTTAGGGGAGGCCTATCTCCAGCAGTAGACGTATTAGGGGACACACACAAATCGAACTAGTCCCATAGTAAGCTCAATAAGAATGCCTATGTTATGGGTACCAGACGACGATATATTTAATGGATATACACTTAAATACATAGAAAACATCCAAGTCTCAGGTACAAATGTTTCTGCTCACCACAGAAACAAATGCCCTTACCGGGATTCGACCCCGGGCCTCTAGCTTCGGAAGCACTACCGACTAGGCTAAACAGGTCAACAATTACCCACATTGTAGGCAATTTTTTATTGGGGGACAATCTTACACAAATCGAACTCAAAGTTTTGTACTATTGGTACTAGACGACGATATACATACTTATATAGATAAATACATAGAAAACATCCAAGACCCCATGAACTAATATCCGTGCCAAAAGCACAAATAATGTCCTGGCCGGGATTCGAACCCGGGACCTCCAGCTTCGGAAGCAGTGTCACTACCAACTAGGCTAATCAGGCCGTCATAAAAAACCTTATTGCGGTTATTAAATTCTGGATGTACGATTTTAAGCTAACATCGTCACTAACACTAGAATTACTGTTCAAAACGGGCTATTTACCATTATGTTATTTTTTTTATACCACGTCGGTGGCAAACAAGCGTACGGTCCGCCTGATGGTAAGCGGTCACCGCAGCCTATGGACGCCTGCAACTCATGGGGTGCCACGTGCGCGTTGCCGACCCTTTAAGAATTCATACACTCCTTCCTTGAAGAACCCCATACTGTAGTCCGTTGGGAAAACCTCGACAGGGAGCTCATTCCACAATCGGAGCGTCCGAGGGAGGAAATTCCTCTGAAACCGTACCGTACGCGACCATTTAGGTTCTAGGGTGTGAGGATGAATGCCCTGCCGACGGCGAGCGGTGCGATGGTAGAAAGCGGCCGTAGGCATCATGTCGAATAGTTCTTCGGAGCACAACCCATTATATAAGCGATAGAAAACGCACAAGGAGGCAAAATTTCTCCTTAAACTCAACGGCTCAATATCGCTCACCGCGAATTGACCGCGAGTGTACATACATACGAAGTTTACGAGTTATTACATTGTTGTAGGTAGTCAAGACTTACCATCGTCGAGACGCGGCAGAATCTCAGTCCACATTGTCACCGCCTTCAGAGCGGGTCTCAGCGCTGTGTGCTCCTGTTCCAAGGTCCGGCCGCATGGCATCATATCGGGATCTATACTCTAGAGAATAAACATATTCACACTTGAATATGGAGCGCTCGTGGCCCAGCGGTGCCCGCGTACCGCGTGCGGTATGCGAGGTTAAGCAATGTGGGGCCGGGTCAGTTCTTGGATGGGTGACCGCTTTGAGTGGTTACTAACTCAGGCACGTTAAGCCGTTGATACCGGCTGCTGTCTACGAAAGCAGTCGTTAAGTCAAGTTAGAGCCCTTCGGGCGGCTTGAGAACTTCTAATAGTCAAGTTGCCCACTCGCTTGACAAGGGGGAGTCGAAATTGCACCACGTCCGTAGGGAGTACCCACCGTTACTCTACACGTGACCCCTGAGTGGTGCTAAAATTGCAACAAAACTGGCAACTGTACTGTCTTCTCGAAGACCTCACGGTTCGAAAATAATGCCTGCATGTATATAATATATATACTTGAATATCATCATGGATTTAACAAGTAATGACCTGGAATGAGTCCGCATGACGCTCAGTTCTCCATACAAACGTAGTTTCATTCTCATTTTAAAACGCCTTGCTGAACTAACATGAAACTTTGTATACACAATGGAAACCGCCATATCTAGGTCGGAAATTAGTTTCTGTTGTTTAAAATTATAATGGAGAAAAATACAGCGTTTATTAAGGTTTCCATATTTTATTTTTTCTATTACAATTTCTAGCAACAGGAACTAATTTCCGACCTAGATACAAAGTTTCATGTTATTACAGCACGGCGTTTTGAAATGAAAACGACACTACGTTTGTATGGAGAATCGAGTTCAACTGAGCGTGCGGGGGACCCATAATTCTGCCTTCCACGTTCCATCACCGGACGTCCAGACGTGGTGAGCGGTTACATCATAACGTTGTCAGTCTACCATTTACTTAGTGTTGATCTTCGAACGAGAGTCTGTGGGACTTTTATCTTGTCTAAGGGAGGTATTCCACTCATCCAATATCTTTGCCCAATATACATTTGATCAAATAAATTGGATGGATGATTTCATGCAACTTGGACGGGACCCCGACATTTGATCAAAGATTCTGATGACATTTAAATCAATATGGCTACGCAGGAAAAAATAAAACTTGGACAAAGATATTGGATGAGTGGAATGGGCCTCCGTCAAAGAACTTTGATCAAAGATTTGATAAAGATATTGGATGAGTGGAATACCACTCTTGGTATACACACTCATCCAATATCTTTGTCCAATATACATTTGATCAAAGAAATTGGATGATTTCATCAAACTTGGATGGGACCCCGACATTTGATCAAAGATTCTGAAGACAGTTAAATCAATATGGCAAAGATTGGACAAAGATATTGGATGAGTGGAATACCACCCTAAGCTAAGTCTACTTTTTTTCCTTATTGCTTGCATGTTTAGATTTTTATTTTCTCTTTGTTGCTGTATGTTGGTATTTCAATGTTTTTCTATTCTATTCTATTTTTGTGATCACCGCGTCTCATTCAATGAGTGTAACATGCTTGCGCCAGGTTTTGCTTTAACGCAGTCACTGCCACCAACTGTTCTTTTTTTATGTATGTATGTTCCCCGATAACTCTTAACCATGTTGGCCGATTTTGATAATTCTTTTTTTTTTGTTTTAAAGCAGGTACCCCGACATTGGTCCCATATAAATTTGGTGAAGATCTGATGGGATCTAGGAGGAATCGAGGGAGCTCCTCGAATTTTATAGGCACGCATATGCCGATTTCGGTATTTTCTGCAGGTAACCAAGCATTGGCTCACGGAAACCACAAATTGTGGCATAGCAAATACAAAATTGAAGTCTGTTTTCTCACCTGGTCTTTAATCTTCCACTTATATTTCACAGCTGCATCAGCCAAGTCCATCTCAGCCTTCAAAAACAACATCGTAGCCACAGTCACTTTAGTGATCACTTCACTGCTTGTGCTTGACTTGTCCAGTATAGATTTGACATAACTTGTGTAGTTGTCCATTTTTGTATTTGTCAAAGACTTTGTGTCCCTGGTAGACTTGTCATCAAGCATGCACGTTTCTTTGGCTGTGTCGTCGAGTATAGACGACTTGTCGACGAGCATGTCGAGTAGAGACGACAATATGGCGGATAAGTGGGGGTTGTGGATGGTGCGGACGTAAGTTGGGGTTTGGATGGTGACGGTGCAGAGAATGTCAAGGGTGGTGGGTTCTGCTGAAAGATAAAAAAATAATATTATTTATCATACTGACATGGTTAGCCTAATTGGTAGTTGGCAGTGATACTGCCTACGAAGCTGGAGGTCTCGGGTTCGAATCCCAGTAAGGGCATTTGTTTATGTGAGTTACTTATGTATATATATACTAGCTGCCCTGCGCGGCTTCGCTCGCGTATTACAAATAACGCAAGGGATGCCCCGGATTAAAATATAGCCTTGCCGGATAAGGATACACGGCCTGCAGCCCAACGTTTCTCGCCGAGATTTGTATAGTGCTTGTCTCAAATATATACCATGAAATGAAAAAATACACCCGGACCCGGGAATTTCCTAAAACTACGACCAAGACCACCGGGGGATGAGCAGCAGCTTTCCTGGAGTGCGGTGGAGATACTGCGATCGCCAACCCGCATACTAAGCGTGGCGATTATGGCATATACCCCCCGTGAATTAGTAGGAGGCCTATGGCCAGCAGTGGACATCTTTTGGCTTATATGGTGGATGATGGTGGAAAAAATACGTCACTCAAAAAACAAATTTAACAGACGCCATGTTTGACATTAATATTTAAAAAAAAAAACTTCCCGGCCTAGGCCTCCAATTTTGTATGAAATTCCTTTACAGTTTTCCCGAGTTGTTCCGTTTGCAACGTGAGACTTTGAAGCATGTTATAACGCACGCAGTGACGAAATTTCATTGCATGTTCGAGAAAACATATATTATTTCATAGTGTTCATATAGGCCCTCGCGCCGATGTGAGCTGAGTAGGTAGAGGAACACTTCCGACGAATGACGAAGAAGTAGGCTAAAATGAGTTTGTATTTAGTAAAGATGATGTGGGCAGCAGCATCCCTGGAGTGCAGTGGAGATACTGCGATCGCCAACCCACATGCCAAGCGTGGCGATTATGGCATACACCCCCGTGAACTAAGGCGAGGCCTATGTCCAGCAGTGGACGACCTTCGGCTGATATGGTGGTGGTGGTGGTGGACGTGGAGATGACAATTTAATATTGACATAATTTATTAAGCCCATTGGTGCCTTTTACACGGTGAATATTATCACGCCATACACTCATATCACGATCCGTATCAAGTGAATATTAATGAATATTGAACACAGATATCAGAGTAAAGCAGATCCGCTCATTTTAAGTTGAACGATTTATGTACATCTGATCTTTTCTTACTAATGCACAATCAGTAAGTTTGAGAGAGACAGATAAGTCATATCTGACAGATATTAATGCAGTCTCCGTTTTCACAACTGCAAATTGTAATGAAATGACGTTAGTGACGTTTTGGTTTATATGGGATTTGACATTTGGTGTCCTTCTATATGGAGACAGTGCGTCGACAATATAGATCGTAATATCTGTCCCGTTCAAACTCATCTTAGTTTTCCATAAGGATTCAAAGAGACAACTGTATGAAAAATCATCTTCCTTAACACTACGGATCTGTTGGTATTATTAATCTAAGATATTCAAGCAAAGTACACACAATTAGGAAAACCGCGATAATATTGACACTCCAGCATAATTGAGTTAAGATAAATTTAATCGTGAAAAGGTCCCCATTACCTCAAATGCCAAAGAATTGATATCAACGCCATCTATAGTACAGACTTGTTCAGCAGATCCGTTTTTCCATGAAAACGCGATAACGACGCCACCTACCGGGTCCAATTGTATTTTCAAACCATCCTGGAATCCACTCGAATATACACACAAAATTTCATCCAAATCGGTCCAACCGTTTAGGAGGAGTAGGGTGACAAAAACACGTACAGAAGAATTATATATATAAAGATATATGTCTATTAATTATATAATCGTCTAGTACCCATTGTATTACTGTGTACTTTTATACTGAAATAAATTATCTTCTATTCTTCTATTCTATTCTATTCTAGTACCCATTACACAAGCCTTATTGAGCTTATCATGGGGTTTGGTTCGATTTGGGTAAAATTTCCCCTACTATTTATTTATTTATAGACGAAGGCATCTTGGATCTGCATTAAGCGTCCATTTTGTCGTAAGTATTTCTGTGTAGGAGTTTTTTTTTTTACTACGCCGGTGGCAAACAAGCTTACGGCCTGCCTGATTTTAAGCACACACCGTATCCTACGGACAGTTGCGACTCCAGAGGAATCACAAGTGCGTTGCCGACCCTTTATTGACTTGGGAATGCGCTGTGTTGAGAGTGAGGGACCTGCAGATTTTATTTATGTGATATTTTGACAATCTTACGCAAATCGACTTAGTCACAAACTAAGCAAAGCTTGTACTATGGGTACGAGGCGACGATATACATTATATTGACAGATAATTCATTAAATGCCCTGACTAGTTTTAATTTTTTTTCTTGGTCTGAGTGTCTTTTAAGGGATTATAGAAAAGGTCAAATCAATCGTAAGTAAAATTTTATACGCATTGCAATGCCCAATGCCTATTGGTACGGTCAACCAATTAGATTTCTGGGCCACTTCGTACCTTGTCACAGTGAAATTTAATATGAAAGCTGCTCGTGATCTCATATTAATGTCACTACGACAAGGTACTGTAAAGGTTTTATGACCATCTTTAAAGTTCTCCTTTCGAGACGGGGACTGGCAGTTAGATCGAATTGAATTTAGAATGTCAACTGTCTCTGTCTAGTAGAATAATAGTTGAAGGCCTCAGATAAGGCGAGACGGCACTGAAGAAATGTTGAATTATTATGGTATTGTGTATGTTAATATAGAAGATACATAAGGATGAATACGTATTAATTCTATCCCGTAGCTCAGTCTCCCTACATGGTGGAGGCGCGGGGTATAATTAAGAGTCGGCAGTATTATTATTAATCGTATGGCATTTATTTTCGAACTGTGAGATCTTCGAGAAGACAAGTACAGTTGCCAGTTTGTTGCACTTTTAGCACCACCCAGGGGTCACGTGTAGGGTAACGGTGGGTATTTCTAACGGACGTGATGCAACTTCGACCCCCCTTTGTCAAGTGAGTGGGCAACTTGACTGTTAGAAGTTCTCAAGCCGCCTGAAGGCCCTCTAACTTGGCTTAACGACTGCTTTCGTAGACAGCAGCCGGTATCAACGGCTTCACGTGCCTGAGTTAGTAACCACTCAAAGCGGTCACCCATCGAAGAACTGACCCGGCCCCACATTGCTTAACCTCGCATGCCGCGGTACGCGGGCACCGCTGGGCCACGAGTGTCGTAAACACGGGAGCGCTCAGTAACCACTCAAAGCGGTCACCCATCCAAGAACTGATCTGGCCCCACTTTGCTTAACTCGCATACCGCACGCGGTACGCGAGCGCCGCAGGGCCACGAGCGCTCCTAAAAGTAAGCTCGGTTCTCCATACAAACGTAGTTACGCTCTCATTTTAAAACGCCATGCTAGAATAACATGAAACTTTGTATACCCAATGGGATCCGGCTTAATTAAGGTAAGGTTTAAATACAAGACGTACAAAACTCAAAAACGCGCTGTATTTTTTTTCTATTACAATTTCTAGCAACAGAAACTAATTTCCGACCTAGATGTGGCGGCTATCATTGTGTATACAAAGTTTCATGTTATTTCAGCCAGGCGTATTAAAATGAGAACGAAACTACGTATGTATGTATGGAGAATCGAGTTCAGCCGAGCGTACTGGCGACTCTTAATACGTCTTCATTGTTATGTATCCTCTATATTAACATGCACAATAGCATAAATCGACCTTTCTTCAATGCCGACTCGCCTTCTACCCCGTAGCTCAGTCTCCCTACAGTACGAAGCGACCCAGAAATCAAATTCGGTTTCGGTTTTACATACTACAGACAAACTCTAAGCAACTTGAAAGTCTTACCACACATCCACGCGTGTCGCTTCCCTGTTGCCAGGTAGTGCAGCGAGCGCCACACGCCGGCGACAGGCGACAGAGACGGCCACAGGCGAGCGTACATGTTGAACTCGTGTTGCAGGAGCTTGCTGTAAAAGACACAGAATAAAAAAATAAAAAATATGACATGTAAATATTTTTACAAGCGGAAACCGTCCACATAGCGGAATTATAATTTTCAACCGAAAATTTGGCGCTAGATGTCGCTACTAGTCTCCCTAAGACTTGATTAAAAAGAGGGAACTGATTGAAAGATTCATTGCTTCAGGATAACCTGCGGTAGCTCAGTTGGAAAGAGCGATGGACGGATTCCAAAGGTCGCGGGTTCAAATCCCGCCCGGGTGGTCAATTTTTCATTTTCGATAGGAAATTAAATATGACATGTGCTTGAAAAAAAAACTGGCCAAGTGCGAGCCGGACTCGCGCACGAAGGGTTCCGTACCATTACCTATAAAAACGGCAGAGTCCGACTCGCACTTGGCCGGTATTTAATATTTGTTGTTATAGCGGCAAAAGAAATGCATCATCTGTGGAAATTTCAACTGTCTAACTACCGCGGTTCTTGATGTACAGCCTGGTGACAGACAGACGGACGGACAGACAGCGAAGTCTTAGTAATAGGGTCCAGTTTTTACCCTTATACAGTCAAGAATAAGTCGATGATGGGGTTTCAATGAGTTCTCTTCTGTCTCCATCATTAGATCAGCTCGGTGATACCATAATATTGCATTGTCACCGAACTTACATAAGTAGGTCAAATTTCAGGTAAACCGGCAAAGGACTAGTGGCTGTGAGAGCTGTAGATCTAGATAGATAGAAAAAAAAAAACAAATTTCAAAATTTCCAAAAACTGACTCGACAAAAAAAATCTATATAATTATCGAACCTGCTCACAAAAGTTCACGAGAATCGGTTGAGAAATGCGACCTATAGAGGAGCACATCCGGACAGACAGACTGAACTGAACGAAAGATTTTTTGTCGAAATCTGAAACGGAGACGCTTCGCTCGCTCGGTCAATAACTGGTCTAAAATTCAGAGGCAAGATTTGACCCGAATATACAATCATTGGACCCGGGTATGTCCTAAAACTACGACCAAGACCACCGGGGAATGGGCAGCAGCATTCCTTGAGTGCGGTGGAGATACTGCGATCGCCAACCCGCATGCCAAGCGTGGCGATTATGGCATTTACCCCCCATGAAATTGGGGGAGGCCTATGTCCAGCAGTGGACGTCCTAGGGCTGATATTGTGGTGGTGGATACAATCATTGCATGAACAATCTTGCCGGCACCCCATTACGCGTGGCACATACACCAGCACGCTAATCATTTACCATCAGGCGATTGGTCTGCTCGTTTGCCTCCTGTCATAAAAAAAAAACATCCGCCAGCGGCAATGTCTACGTGTACCGCGGCTTAATAAATATGAGGGTTCATTGGTGACCAGAAAATCAGACTTTACTGTAGAGCTGTTCAGCTACCAAATGCTGTTTGACAAACACTAAACTAAACGTCTATGTATGTGTGTTACATGGGTATATTATTTCATACAAGAAGTTTAATATGTTACTTTGAGTTTGGGATTCTCGCGTCTTGAAGTTATTATAACTAAGCTTAAGGTTGCTAATATTAAGACTGCGCAGTACGTTCGGTTCTCCATACAAACGTATTTATGCTCTCATTTTAAAACGCCATGCTAGAAAAACATGAAAATTTGTATACACAATGAGAGCAACAGAAACTAATTTCCGACCTAGATATGCCGATATCTAGGTCGGAAATTAGTTTCTGTAGCTTGAAATTATAATGGAGAAAAAATACAGCGATTATTAAGGTTTTCATACAAGCCGTAAAAAACTCAAAAAACCGCTGTATTTTTTTTTTCTTTTATAATTTCTAGCAACAATAACTAATTTTCGACCTAGATATGCCGAATCCCATTGTCTATACAAAGTTTCATGTTATTCTAGCATGGCGTTTTAAAATGAGAGCGTAAATACGTTTGTATGGAGAACCGAACGTACTGCGCCCTCTTAAATGAATTTGATCGCATAATACTCACCCAAAATCCAAATCACAGAAAAACGGCTTCAAAGTCCCATAGAGCTTCTTCTCAATGGCTATATTGCACGCATCCAGCACGGTTATCATCTGCAGTTCCTCATCCTCACTGCCCGCCAGCGCCTTAGCCTTGACATCCATCACCAAGCTCATATACTTCTCCGAGCTTAGCCCTTCCGGATGAGCAAATATCAAGCTCAAAAACCCGTCAAAAAGAGCTTTTTCATACATTTTGCTGTCCAGCTCACATATGCTTTTATTGTACAAAGCTCTGCTGATGTTCTTTAAGTCTTGGGATGTTCTGAAGTGGAGGAATTCATGCGTCAAGTATAGGTCGAAGAGTTGAATTGCCCAGGTATAGTTTTCTGCCTTGTTTAGCAGGATGGCCGTGTTGTGAATGTCGGTTTGGAGCTTACGGAGGCATTTCTCATAATTAGAACAGCCTAGGCGACATAGTTCGGTTAAGATACTATGTTGCTTCTGTATGATCATCAGATATGGTTGTAGAATTACTGTAACGTCAAGTTTAGAGTTGAGACAGGCTGCAATGGAGTTTTTCGCCAAAAATGACAGCCGCAACGCATCGTGCAAGCCTGATTTTATCTTGCAGTTGTCGCATTTCAATAACTGTTCAGTGTCTTTCAGTTTGTCTAACAAAAGTATAATCAGTCTCAGACATATTTCTTGCGAATCTTCCGTCAAGCTCATTTTTGATAAGCTATATTCGATATACACTCTTAACAGTTGATTTATGTATGGATAAGTCGCCTTCATAGCTTTTGTGTATCCCAACTTCTCTGTAGTTTCACATGAAATTATCAAACTGTTCAACACAGTCTCATTAAACGTAGCATTATCATTGTCAGTTAAAATACAGCAGAATGAGTTCAAATAAAATGTCTGCAAGCAATGGAACAGTTCTGGGGCGTGCCCAATGAAAGAAATACAGTGTCTAACAGTGGCAGACAAAACGGAATCTTTAAAATTAAATTTCGTTGCGTTCTCAGCGACAACATAGAAGCAATCGTTAAGCTTCACATATAGTTCTAGAAGTTCCTTTTCAGATAACTTTTTAAAAGCTTTAACATCCTTTTTCAAAGACAGACTATCAAATATCAATCCAAATGCTCCGTTTAAATCCCTTGAACACTCCGTACTGTACAGAAAATGCAGTTTTTTTAATAAATACACTTGTATAGTATTACAAAACTGTACACTGTCGTACATGGATATAACTTTCTGTACGTCCTCTATAAGCTTCGGCAGCAGTTTAATAATGGCTCGTCGGGAGGACTTGAACTTCTCGATGAACATGAGGCGGTCAGCGAGGAGGTTCCAGTAAGTCTTACAGTACTCTGTGAGCAAATTGTCTTGGTCATACTCAAATGGCATGTAGGACAGCTTGAGGACTAGCTCGGGAGGTGGATGTGATGGCTGCAAACAATATTTTACTATTTATAACACACAATCAATTCGTTTATTCATGTCATTAGAAAGAAAGAAAGGAAATACATTTAATAATCTACTAGGTTTTGCCCGCGACTTCGTCCAAGTAGAACTCGCATTAGAAAAATTGCAATATATTGTTCAAGACGTGAGTATTTGATCAGTGTGTGTTTCCAGAGATGACGTATGGCACTGAAACGTGGTCGCTTCCTAGGAGCCCCATAAGAAGGCTCAAAGTCACCCAAAGAGCAATGGAGAGGGATATGCTGAAAGTATCTCTGCGTGATCGCATCGAAAATGAGGCCATCCGCAGTAGAACCAAACTAACCGACATATCCCTCCGAATCGCTAAACTTAAGTGGCAGTGGGCGGGGTACATAGCACGTAGAACCGATGGCAGTAGGGTCGGAAAGGTTCTCGAGTGGCGACCACATACCGGAACTCGGAAGGCGCAGCGTGAGTCGGCCTCCCACAAAGTGGACTGATGACCTGGTAAAGGTCGCGGGAGTCCCCTGGATGCGGGTGGCGCAGGATCGGTCACTGTGGCACTATTTGGAGGCGGCCTATGTCCAGCAGTGGACGTCCTTCGGCTAATATGATGATGATATTGTTTACGGCGCAGGCTAAATTATTGCTCTCCCACACAACACAGTAAAGAGAGTCCATACAAAAGGTCCATCCGCGGCTCACGCGCACATACACGCGGCGACATGTGCGCGGCCGCCTGTGCTACGCGCTAAATGACTGACGTGTCCGCCGGTCTCGGCCTTTCCCAGTCGGGACTTGACTCCATGAACTAATTTAAAAAAGTATTCGCAGAATCCCATCATTTATGCCAAGAGCTGATTTCTTATGCAGATCGTTTATACAATTACTTTCACATGCGCAAGAACGATTACACAACTTCTTACAACCAAAAAGAAAGAAGAGTTTTCTCCCACAGTAATTCCGTTTCTCTAGCAATTCGATAGTAACTAGTTTCCCCGTGTATTGTAGTGGCACGGGCGCGAAAAATATTTAGGAAAAATATTTTTTTTGTAGTACTCATTTTAAAACATAGAATCTATACTAATATTATAAAGCTGAAGTGTTTGTTTGTTTGAACGCGCTAATCTCAGGAACTAATTAGGTTCGAATTGAAAAAATATTTTTGTGTTGGATAGTCCATTAATTGAGGAAGGCTTTAGGCTATATAACATCACGCTACGACCAATAAGAGCGAAGACGCGGACGAACACGCGGGCAACAGCTAATAATTAATAAAATGTGAGCAAAAGTTGTAAACAATACAACTCATGTGATCGGTCGGAGCACGCCGACGCGCCGTCGCCACTAGTTACGCTAATGGACGATTCACATCAAACGCCGGAGTTAGCGCGCCCCCCACTAGACAGAAGTTAGAATTAGTGGATATAGTGGTGGTTAGTTAGTGGATATTTGAATGGGTTTCGAGCTGCCGTCGGTTGCCGCCGGCTCTGCCGCTGCTGTTTGGATACGAAGTCTAGCTTCTGTATGGAGGGTTCGAATTCCTTTGACTCTTATAGCTGTGTAAGGCCGCGGACTGGACGCCAGCGGATAGCGGGGCAGCGAACGGGCGCTCACGCTCATACGTTTGAGCAGGTTCAATGTATAGGCGCCCGCCGCCCCACTGGCCGCTCGCTGGCGTCCAGTCCGCGGCCTAATACAACGTCATACCGCAAAACCGCCCCGCGCCACGTTCGCTTATCTGTGCTGTACCAACTCCCATGTTCTATATGAAAATGGTCAATATACAAGGGCAAAATAACTCTTAGCACTATATACCTTGTTTTATAGGATGGTGGCAAACAAACTTATTGCCTGCCTAGCAGACACCACAGCCTTAGGACACTTGTAACTCAAGAAAAATTACAAGGATGTTGCCGACCCGTTAACACATTCAGCACCAAGAACCTGATTGACAAGTACTCTATTCGTAGCTACATATGGCGAGCGTAGCCCACAGCACTTGGCGGACATGAGTGTGTTAATTGACTGAAGGATTAACTTTTTTTTTTTTAATTAAAAAAAATCTGATTGCTCTTGGCCAGCATCTACCCAGGGGGAAAAGATGAGGCTGACGACGAAGCGAGCTCACCAAGAAGACAGTGTTGACCGCTTGAAAGAAAAGCAGGTTCCTTACTCGCAACAAAGCCTATCCACCCGAGCTCCATGTACCTGCTTGTTCAAATATTCATAACATGCCTCACCTGTCTCACAATAAACTTGTGTATGTGATACACACATGCCAGTACTTTAACTCGCTCCGGCTTATCCAGGCCTCTAGTCTGTCGCACGCAGTCAATCGACAGATTGAGTAGCGCTTTACCATCAATCTTATCACGCCATGATGGAACCTTGTCAATATTTCTGCAAAATTTATTATTATTATTATTATATCATGTTAGACAGGCAGCTCGCGCACGTAAGTCTAAATCAAAGTTCACTAAGCACTAATGTAATTCACTGCTTTAGATAGTTTGTCAAGTCTATTTTTTAACTGATTAACACTGTTGGAGTTCACAACTCGGGAGGGCCCATAGTTTTACATGCAGAGGGATTTACATATTGTTATCTCTTTATTTATCTTAAAACTTAAGTTAGGTTTTTTACAAAACATTTATAAAAGTAAAAAATAAAAATACATGTACAAAATATAAAAGTATAATAAAAAACCTAACCTAGAGTGCCGCGAGCAGCAAGGCGGGGCCTAAGCTACCGGTGGTTAGGGCGACAGAGAGAGGAACCTCCTGACTATCCGCGCCGTGTCCAGGAGTACTGCCTTCTGTATCTGAGCCTTGACCCAACTATCTAGCGAGAGTCTCTTAAGATGTTGGTCGAGACTCTTCGCAATTAGAATGTTTGCAGAGACAACTATCAAGACAATGATCGTCGAATCAACATCCCACATGGCGGTTACCTCGTGTGCCAGGTCTAGGTACTTGCTAGCCTTGTACTTCTCAGCCTTCACGAGGTTCTCATCATGGGGGATGGTGATGTTGATGAGCACTGCCTGGCGCTTCAATCGATCTGTCAGCACGATATCAGGTTTGTTGGCTATAATAGTCCTATTATTATTATTATTCGTTTATCAGGCAGGCATTTGAAACAACTGATGAAACCTGTATCCAATTATCTTTAAGTACAATTTCAGTGTTGAGCTAAATTTGAATAGTGCTTATCCAATTTGTTTTTGAACTGGTTGACATTGTGAGCCAAAACCACACCATGTGGTAGTCTATTCCAGGCCTTCACCACTCTGTTGCTTAGAAAGTGTCTATGGGGTTAACTTTAAGTGATGGCCTCTGAGTCACGTGTTGTTGTTCCGTTCAAATATTTAATGGAAATCTTTGAGATCATAATGCCCAGATAGTATCTTGTATGTCTCGATCAGGTCACCACGTTCCCTGCGCTGCTTGAGACTTGTGAGGTTCAGAGAGCGCTATTAGCCTTGATTAAATAAAATAAAGCATTTTAAACACTAGGCATTCAATTCTAGGCAACCTCTCAATGCCTAAATTTTGCGTTTTTTAGAATTGGGTATTAACTAAATGACTAACATTTTGAATGGTAGAATAAAACGTATAAATCACACATTAGAAGTTGCTCGGCGTAATGACATACCTGCAAAGTATACATAGAACGTTGAGAGAGAACGGTCCCTTATCTTTTGATGGCACTTTTCCTAAAAGTTCCTTGACACTGGTGTAAACTTTATCCAGGTCATGAATATCGTTGGCCGAGCCGTCGGCCTTTAATTTATTTATAAAATCGTTCGCTTCCATTTTACAACAATTGAGTCTCACACATAACTCTTTTAGCAATAAAATAAATCACTGTGTATTACTCAAAATAATTGTATTTGTGCTCGCTAGAGTCGCTAAGCTTCGATTAAATTCAATTTAACATTTGGCCGTTATTTTTCGTACTCAAATCAAATGTCAAATGTAGATAGATTGTTTTCGTTGTACAGATCAAAACCATTTTTATATCGACGAACCAATTACAGCGAACCTTTTGCTTTTGCAGTCAGAGTTGTGTGATAACAGAGAACAAACCTATGGAAACGTTCCGTTCCGCGCAGTGTCATATAAACTTGTAGTTGTACAAACTACCTTCAAAGATTGATGTCATCATCAACATCATCCTAGCTTATTCCCAGTACAGTTGCATCCTGAAGGATGCCTGGGCTGGGGTCCACTACCCTTCCGCTACCCAATCTCAAGAATTGGCGTAGGCACTAGTTTTTATGGAAGCGACTGTCATCTGACCTTCCTACCCAAGGGGTAACTAGACTTATTGGGATTAGGCTTGTCAAGTGAGTGAGCAACTTGACTGTTTGAAGTTCTCAGGCCGTCCGAAGGCCTCTAACTTGGCTTAACGACTACTATCATAGAAAGCAGCCGGGTTCAACGTCTTAACGTGCCTTTCCAAAGCACGGGAGCGCTCAGTTAGTAAACACTCAAAGCGGTCACCCATCCAAGGACCGGCTCTGCCTGACATTGCTTAACCTCGCATATCGCACGCGGTACGCGGGCGCCGCTGGGCCACGAACGCTCTCAAGATTGACAGTATGTACAGGACATTATAAAAACATGGGCTCTTCCAAGGAGTATATTGAATGGCTCTTCATAGGCTGTATTTGTAATCTGTGGAACGATGCCATTGGCTTACTGCATTTTTCTGGTATTGACGAGTGGTTTGTGGTTTGACACTAATGACAGCAAAGACGATCGATCCGAAAATTCAGAAATTATTGCAAATTTCGTAGTATCTTCTTAGTAGTTTGTGAAATTTCGTATTATTCACCTCTACTTTTAAGCTATTTCTATAACAAAAAATAAATTTAAGGATATTTATTCGACATGGCACCACAACCAATATTCAAAAACATTCATTCTCGGATCCTCTTTTAATTTTCTCAGTATAATAGACATGAATTTTTGGACTTGAATCCGCCGACTTATAAATAAACACATCCAAGGAAACAGCCACCAAACATGTCTGAGGCTATAAAAGAGTTAGATTTAGAAACAAACTCGATAAAGATAGAAATAGTGTTAGTTAAACAAGAATCTGATATTGAAGATAGTGGAATAAGTTTGAAAGAGGAGGCAATAGAGGAAGAAACAGAATCGCCAGGACATGTGGAGATGGATGTGGTGTCTATTAAGGAAGAGCCATGGGACAGTGTGAGCGAGGCTCAACATGCAGGCTTGTATAGCGGACACAGGGTTGACGAAGGTCAGGTGCTCGAGACGGAGTCAGAACAGCAGCCAAATGTGCCGATGGTGAAAAGTAAGTTATGCATATAACATTGTTTTGAAGGATGGAAATCATCTTATTAAAAGAGTGAAGTATATGTGATTTCATGACGACTTTAGCTTAGTAGTAGTGGCCCTGCCTACAATGCTGGTGGTCAAGGGTTTAAATTGTGGCCAGGGTGTATATTCATGTATTATATTTTATGCAGTGCTCGAACTTTATGTGCCGATTACGTAAAATTGCATATAGGATGATTCCAATTGGTGTTAAAGTAATTATCAATCATGCATTTATAATGGTCATTTTTCAAATACGGCCTATTGCATCCGAAGATTATAAAGGATTTCTCTTTCTAAATATATATATTTTTTCTCTGTTTTATCTCCAATCAGTGCATTCACTTTTAGCAGATGTGTCGCGTGCTTCTGTCTTTCAGAGTGTGTCTTCCAGCGAAGACAACTACTCATTATTCTCTACACTATAGAATGTGTTTTCTTTTAAGGCGCTTTACATAGCTGAGTATTGTGAGCTGTCGTGCAAGGATATTGGCATGGGCTTCTAGCCGTTCCCTGTATGTAGTCCCGACGTCGATAATTTCTTCTTTCACTGTCGGCATATCCAGGTGTTCGTGGATCTCAGCATTAGTGACATTGCACACTACACATAATAAAACAGTACAAACGATAGTACATTGTTTAACGAGGGGTGTAAGTGGGAAATTGCGAATGATAGTCTATCAGAGGCCCGACGCCAAAGGCGGAGGGCTTTTGATGACTTGAGTTTGCAATTTTCTTACGTCCCGATGTAATCACAATTCATCACATTCGCGAGTAAATAAATAACTCCAAAACTAATCAAAATTGAAGAAATCAACCACTTCATCTCCAGTATCAATGCAAGGATGACCTTCATTATTGCGACCAATCAGAGAGCAGTATTCTTGTGGAGCGCGCAACTCTCTCACAGAGAAACTCATAACTCCCTAGGGAGTTATGAAAATCCATAACTCCTGCGGGAGCTAAATTGGCTATAGCTACTCTATACGCCTGCGTACAATAAGACCCTTTACGAGCAAGTGTGATGAAAAAGATATAGGACGACAGAGGTAGAACAACTAGTGATTGTATCACTAAAGAGCAATGTCAAAGTCAAAGTCAAAGTCAAAATATTCTTTATTCAAATAGGCCTAGCAACAAGCACTTTCGAATCGTCAGTTATAACATGTATTACCATATATATTAATTAATTATTTAGAGCAATTTATTGATGCTATTATTATTCTTTAAAACAAATATTGTATTGTTGTAGACATGTCAAAGTAAGAAATTATTTTGTAGTAAAATTCACAATAGGATCGTCAAAACATAAATAATAATAATAATAAAAAATATATAAAAAATAGAAATCTAGACAGTTTCTAGAATAAAATCAAAATATCAAAAGATAAAGATCATATTAATATCTAACGCCATAATGTATTGCAAACAACCTTTGGGTAATGAAGTAATGAAATGTAAAAAAAAACTGGCCAAGTGCGATTCGGACTTGCGCACGAAGGGTTTCGTACCATTATCTATAAAAACGGCAAAGAGTCCGAGTCGCACTTGGCCGGTTTTTAATATTTGTTGTTATAGCAGCGACATATATGTAAACTTTTTCTAGTATTTAAATTTAACATTTTATATTGACTTCAACATAATTTTTACTTTTTGAAATTTTAATTTACTACTTATATTTGCATGCTTGCATTGGACCCGGGTATGTCCTAAAACTACGGCCAAGACCACCGGGGGATGGGCAGCAGCATCCCTGAAGTGCGGTGGAGATACTGCGATCGCCAACCCGCATGCCAAGCGTGGCGATTATGGCATTTACCCCCCATGGAATTGGGGGAGGCCTATGTCCAGCAGTGGACGTCTTTCGGCTGATATGGATGCGAGCTAGATACAAGCAAATAAACAATTTCTGATTTGATCTCTGAACAGAAATACATGATCTGTGAAAATTTCAACTGTCTAACTATCCTATCATCTAAGTCGTATCTTCATAGGGAACTCAAGGCACTTCCGTCATTTTGTTTGGGCAAGACAGACTCAGTGATAACTCGCAATGATCTATCTTGTTCAAACCATAAATACACCACAACCACCTCAAATTTTCATAAAGTCATAAAACAATACATTCAGCATAATTCACCATTTTAGTGGCATGCAAATTAAAATTACAATTACAATTTATTTAAAAAGGCATTTAAATTATAAAAGCATTCTTCTTTAAGCCAACAGCGAAGCTTTGATAGGAACAAAGTGTTCCGTAGATTTCTTAATTCTAATGGAATATTATTATTAATTCTCAGATAGTCATAAAATATTTATTTGCGTAATTACGGTAGGTACATAATTGGACATAAAACAATACGTTCAGCATAATTCACCATTTTAGTGGCATGCAAATTGAATTGAAATTACAATTACAATTTATTTAAAAAGGCATTTAAATTATAAAAGCATTTTTCTTTAAGCCAACAGCGAATCTTTGATAGGAACAAAGTGTTTGGCAGATTTCTTAATTCTAACGGAATATTATTATTATTTCTCAGAATTTTAACCTTCATAGTTTGGATATTAGAGGAGGGCGAGGCACACTTTACGACTAAGACAGCATGTATGGAGTGCCCCCCCCCAATTTAATTTTTACCTTTTTTTTTTTATTGGTGTGCTTAGTCTTTTTTCATCCTAGTTCAAGGATATGAATGTCTTTAAAAATATGCATTATGAACCCCATTTCATGCTCCTTAATTCTGAATTTATTTGGTTACTCTCGCTTGCTTGGTTTAGCTAAAATAACAGTTTAAAAATTACCTTGATTTTTTGACATTTTCGCGAATAAGTCTGAAACAAAAGAAGATCGAAGGCTGATATTACGCATACAGTGTTCTTAGGTCCTGCCACTACTGCACCTCAAATTACAACCAAATCCCTTGCGGGGGCCACTCTTATTAGCTTAGCCTGATAGACTCTTTGCGTAAAGATGATAAATAGTACATTACTACAGAGGCCGGGACGAAAGGGGTTGCCGGCCGAAGACATATAGACGGCCGAGCGAAGCGAGGTCGGATAGGTCTCAGGTGGGCAACCCCAAATTTCCCGCCGAGGTATGTATAGTGCTTTTCTCAAACATGCAATGAAATAAACAACAAAAAAATTAAAGTTTTATTTTTAATACGCATAGTGGCAGAATGTCATGATGCCTGTGCCACAAATTTATGTGGAATGAAAATTAAAAAAGAGGACTTTGCCGGCCTAGGCCTGCAACATTTGTATGAAATTGCATTAACGACCTCTTGTCCTAGCCGCACCTGAAACGTCATACTTCGCAGCCTATTATAAGGAACATAACATCAATATTTCATTGCATGTTTGAGAAAAAATACAAATCAACACAGAACTATCTAACACATACACACACTAGTAAAGGGATAAGTTCGCCTTTGTACAAACGTCTACAATTAAGTTTATTTTTTATTTATGTACTTGATTTACTACTTCTATTACTACTAGTCCCCGGGCGAGGAACAAATAATAAGCTCCTGTCAGCGGTGAGAGAGTGGGAAGCCAGCCCGCTACACGAACGATGGAGGAGCTACCACAAGCCGGTTAAACGGGGTCGGGGTAACCCATGATCTGGCTTAATTTTAATTTTAATTAAATTTTAGTGTTAGTGTAGTATTATTATTATTGTTTTTATTTTATCTTATTGTATAACATATGGACATGTTCTGGAATAAATTGATTTAATTTCATTTCAAATATCGTCAGTAATTTCCTCTCGGGCGGTAACTTGTCAGATGCTTAAGAAAGTTGCTCCATTGGTGGTTTGAGCAACGGTAGCCTCCTTAGTGCGTCAAAAAGCAATTGGTCATTTCCTCTCGATTGAAACTTTTGTCGAATAATAGTTAACCCAGTAACTTAAGAACAAAAATCGTCCGCTGACTAATAGTAAGGTAGGGTAGTAGTGGGTTATCTTGATGCATAACCCCATCCTGGTCACATGAACATGTAATTTTTATTCTCAGTCATTTCCCCTCAAATTTAACTTTGCCAGATGACAGTTTGTATGCTATGTGTAGTTTGTTTGTATGCGCAAAATTGTACCGCAGGAGAAAGAGGAAGCATTTATCGCCTATTTATAAAAACTTGTCAAGTTTTCCTCGGCGTATTAGCAGCTGATCTTTAGGGTTCCGTAGTCAAAATGGCAAAAACAAAACCTTTTGGATATATTCGGAGATAATCGCTTTGAATGTCACAATAGGTACACGGCGAAGTTACGAACATTGGCAAGTGGTTCAACAATCTCGGTTACTAAAGTATCCATTTAAATTATTTTTATTTCATTTTCTTTATAATATGACGATTTATATGCCACTATTTTTCATCTAAAAAGTCATTTTACTTAGCTAATACCAATCGTATCTGTTTATCAGTGCGTCGCACTTACGCACACACACTCGTTTAGGCAATTTACTCAAAAGATATCGAATTAATCAAAACAACGTTAATAAGGTTATGTTTACACGTATTAGAATCGCCTTAACAAGTAATTGCTGACTGTGCAAATAAATTACTTGAGCAACAAATGTATGTTTTTATAAAACTTTTCTTTTTAGTTACATCATTTGGAGAAGCATCGACATTCACAGAAGAGTTCAGACGAAGTGACACGGAAGCTGTGCCAAAAACGGGGCATTTAAACTGGGATACCATAGACAGCAAAATGATGGCTCAAATATCCAGTCTATCTACTCACATGCATGAAAACACACTGTTGAGAAGAACTTTCAAGTCCAGAAAGAAGAAAGAAAAAGTCACTGGTTCTATTAACGATCAGACTGAAAACAAAGAAAAATACATATGTGACATTTGCAACAAAGAGTTTTCAATGAAGAAGTATTTGATCGGTCATATCAAGTATCACATGTACAGAAAACCATTCTATTGCAGCATTTGCGGTAAGAAATTTACGTGTCAGACTTATGCGACCGTGCACGAGCGGATTCACACAGGCGAGAGACCTTACAGTTGCAGCATCTGCCAGAAACCCTTCAGGTGTTCCAGCCACTTGAACAAGCACCAACGCATTCATACACAAGATAAACCGTATTCTTGTGGGGTTTGTAACAAGCAATTCAAAGAAAGAACACATTTAAAGCTCCACGAGCTTCTACACGAAGGAGAAAAAGCTAAACAGCACGCTTGCAAAATTTGCCCAAAGAAGTTTCTACACCTGTACAAATTGGCTATACACGAGCGCTCTCACACTGGCGAGAAACCATTCGTCTGCAACACGTGTGGCGAGGCCTTCAAACAGAAGTTCCAACTTAACAGCCACATGCGATTACACACCGGACAGGAGCCGCTTGTGTGCGAAACGTGCGGGAAACATTTCGTAACCAAAGCAGACTTGGCTAGACATGAACTCATTCACCTAAAAAATAAACCATTTGCCTGCGACATATGCGATCGCCAGTTTACACAAAAATCACACTTGACTAGTCATAGACTCATTCACACTGGTGAAAAACCCTTTTCGTGTGACATGTGCATAAAGACCTTCAGCTGCAAAGCTTCGTTACGTGTCCATCGACGAGTTCATACTAACGAGAGGCCTTTCGCTTGTAAAGTGTGCGGGAGGCGTTTCAAGCAGCGAGGGCAAATGAAAAGGCATCAACTGACTCATCGTGAAAGAGAGCTGGAAGTAGTGCTAGTTAAGGAAGAATTAAACCTTGAAGATAGAGGAATATGTGTTAAAGAGGCGGCAAAAGAGGAAAAATCAAAATCACCGGGACATGTGAAGATGGAAGTAGTGTGTGTAAAGGAAGAGGCGTGGAACAGCGTGGGCGGAGCTCAGCAAGCAGGCTTATTTAGAGGAGATGAAGTTGAACGGGACCTGGTGCTCGGGTCGGAGTCGATGCAGCATTCAAATGTACCAATGGAAAATGGTAAGTTAAATATACATGTAAGATTGTTAGTAGAATAGAAATCTTAGCATTAAAGTTGTTGTAACCCACTTTAAGTAGGTTAATTTGTTTACTAATCTTTGTATTAAAATATATTCAAAAATGATTAATTTCCCATAGTTATCTCTTTTAACGTTATTACAAAAAGCAAAACCTAACTTAACCGGCTCTATATGATTTTTTTAACATCTGAAGAAGTTATCGGTTTCGCTTTATGTTTACCAACACCTTGACATGTTTAATTTTATTTATAAAATAAATTGTAAGTTTGTTTTATTAAAACTCAAGTGAATAGGCATATTTTAGATGAGCTCGTTCCATATTCGGCCATATCTTTATCTTTGGTTCAAATGCCCAAGAGCAATCCCATTCGCAATAAAAAAAAATTGGTCGGAAATGTAGTGTGACATAAATAGTTCGCATATTTGAAGTTTTTTTTCTCCCAGTAAGCGGCGAGACAATCATTATAGTTTTATCCAAAAATTTGTATAAAATCGTCTATATCATATTTACACAGTTTCCTATGAAGTATGTCTTAGCTGTTTTTCAAGACGTACATCTATATTAATAATTTCGTGCAGGGGTACGGTAGACCCGAACGAGACCTGTCTCAAATTGAAGAACGTATAAAAATAATGATTTTTGAGTTGAACATATGTATCCGCAAAATTCGGATTGTCGCGTATTTTGCATTTAAAAGTGTTAATTTGATGACAAAACGTCGGC
Source organism: Notocelia uddmanniana (assembly GCA_905163555.1). Lineage (NCBI taxonomy): Eukaryota > Metazoa > Arthropoda > Insecta > Lepidoptera > Tortricidae > Notocelia > Notocelia uddmanniana. Next base: position 13,282,305 of record LR991076.1, on the reverse strand, counting down.
CATATTGCCCACAGACTATATTGCTATATTAAATTTGTTGGTTGACAGTGTCGGTTACGTTCGAAAATCGTGAACTATTTTTGCGTCCGGTAAGGTCCGGTATGTTGGCCAGGTTGCTGGGCTGCGTTCTGGGTGATGGGCCATCATCGCCCATTGTGTGGATTCGGCTAGCCGCGTCTGCAGCGTTTTGTTTTTGTAGTTTTCAAGCGTTCTATACACCTATCAGCCTAGCTAGCACGATAACGTATACCGTCACGTTATATGGGCGAAATGTATTAAAACGTCACATAAAACGTAACGGTATAATCTATCGTGCTAGCTAGACTGATTGTCACAACAACCGCCTTCAAAGCGAATGTATGGGGCCTGTTACATGTATTCATATCACGATAAGTATCACGTGAATATTAAAGCAGAATCCATACAAATTCGAAAACTGCGATAATATTGACACCCCAGTATTATGATAATATTAATCGTGTAAAGGACACCACTTGAATAATTGCTGAGTCTGTCCGCCATCTTAAAGCTGCGTCTCTATTTTGTTTGTGACAAACTACTAGGTGACTTATGGCTTTTAAACGTCTAGCAAAATTCTATCCCTATCTCGCTCTATCTTATAACTTAGTGGTACTGGGGGACTACTCCGAAATTCGAAATCCGAACTTCGTATGGTGCCGTCCCTTTCACTCATATAGTCTATGACAGGAGAGTGAAAGGGACGGCACCATACGAAGTTAGGATTTTGAATTTCGGAGTAGACCCTCAGCTCATGCCGTTCGCCGCGCTCGGACGCTAGAGGCGCTACTGCGAACCGAAAACGAAGTATCTGCCTCTCTCGCACATGTATATTCGAACGACAGAGAGGAAGATAGTTCGTTTTTGGTTCGCGGTAGGCCCTCAGGGGTGCTACCGCGAACTTCGAAAATTGAACTTCGTATCGTACCGTCCCTTTCCGTCATATAAAGTATAACACGAGAGTGAAAGGGACGGCACGACACGAAGTTCGATTCTCGAAGTTCGCGGTAGCACAGCAGGCGTCAACTTTAAAACGAATAGGGTATTTTACTATAAGAGAAATAAAATTCAAAATTTAATAAAAACCAGCCAAGTGCGTCGGAGTCGCACACTGAGGGTTCCGTACAACTAAAAAACAAATGTGATTTATCAATATATTAATATTTTTGGTAAAATATACTTCATAATAAACATTATCACTTAATTTCAAGTTCATAGGTCGATGGGAAGCTACAAAATTATATGTGTGGCAGACAACACACGGAATGTTCTTTGACTTTCTTCGACCGTCCGCCACGCTCGGACTAAGGTGCTACCAACCGAAAACTAAATATATATGCCTCTCTGTCGCACTTGCATATTCGAGCGCGGAGAGGGAAATACTTCGTTTTCAGATCGTGGTAGGCCCTCTGGTCTGACGGCTCCTATTCTTGGATGGTGCGCGTATCGGAATGTGAAATACTTTTGGCAAAACGGAACAAGTTGTTAAATAGCTTCCATTAATTGGAGAAAATATTACCAACTGTTATTATTATCACGTGAAACACTGAATATTGAAGCAACATCCATAGGGGCCTGTTACATGGTTATTATTATCACGCGATATACTCATATCACGATCCGTATCACGTGCAATGAATATTGAAGAAAAATCCATACGATTTTGAAAACCGCGATAATATTGACACACCTGTATTGTGATAGTATTAAGCGTTTAACAGACCCCATACAATTTTAAAAATCGCGATATTATTGGGTGTAAAGGGCCCCACTGAATAGAATTTGGCGGAGAATAGAGAGCTGCTATCGCGAAACGAAAACGAACGAACATCGTGTATTTCCCTCTGTGTCGCTCGAATTTGCAAGTGCGACAGAGAGGGAGATACACGAACTTCATTTGTTTTTCGCGTTAGCAGCTCTGACTTCGCACCAAAAATACTGACTGGCACATCAATATTTAACAATTTGAATGAACGATTAGTATTTTAGCTATACAAATCAGTACTGATTACGGTGTCAAATTTTTTATGTGCCTTTAAATACTACCCTTATAAAAATGCTTAGGATTAACTTGCAAAGATACTCGCCTTTGCCCGTGACGTCGTTTGCGTAATCTTTTACTCCCAATTCCATATAATTCCATTCCATACTTTTATTCCCAATCCAGACTACAGACTATATTTCTATACGATTCGAAGTTTCATCATAATCCGTTGTTGTAATGTTTTTATTTTATACATTTTTGTACACTATTTCTTTCGTCGTTTGCATAACTGTCACGAATAAATGTTTTGTTTATTTCTTTCTTATTTATTTCACCCGAGCGAAGCCGGGCTTTCATCTAGTTAGTTTATAATTAGCGCCACGGCAGATTTCGGCCAAGGCGACTGTTCTCATCTCCGTAATTATCGTTGGAGAGCTCTTATGTGGCAAAAATAACCAATCTTGCTAGTATAGATGCGAGAATATTGCGGGATGGATAAGTAAGGTATTGCTTGTATTTATTGGTGGTCCGGCATTTATCGCGCTTGGCATCAGTTGAAACTCCACTTGAGATACAAAGTTTTCAACTTCAGAGTTAGCCCTTCTTGTTAATCAATCAATCATACAAATAAGACGCTACTCAAAGTAGTAAATACGAGTACATAGTTACGATTACGCTTATAATAAGTTAATAAGTTTAGTTATCATATGAAAGAGGCATTGCCAGAAACATTCATTTATGATATATTTTCAAATTATGATTACAGTTTTACTATTTCCGATTGCCATTCGCCATATTATAACTATGTTTTACTTTCGGTCACTACATTATCGGGTAACCTTCGTAGTGAACCCACCATATCATAAAATTACTCAGCCAATGTTAATCTATCAAATATAAGTGGTGTTGAAATGTGGGCAAATCATTTCCTGGCGAACGAAACAGTGCAAAGCCTCCTAGTTATGGTCTCGGATCTCGGTGTGAGATTATGCACATTTTTTTCTGAATATGGAAATAAATGCGCAGTGGAGCAAAATTTAATATCGTGCTATGCTGTGATGTGATACAATTCATATCTAAGCGAGAATAACCTCCGAAGCTCATAATTGATGAAACTGTAGCTGTCTAGTGTCTACGGCGACCAGTGCCCTAGTAAAACCATGGTTTATAACCGGAGGAAGTCTAGTTTTTCTGAAAAGTACGTCAGTAGGCCTTGTATATATCAGCCACTCGCTGCTCTGCTTGTCATTCTATATTACCTACATTATGATATTTCTATGATGTGAACCAATGTTTTTAAAACTATCTAAAGCAGCGTTAACTTGTGCTAAGTGAATCGTGATCGAGACAGGTATAAGTGTCAGCTTCAAGTTTAAACTAAATTAAAAAATAATAATTTCATATTTCTGTCAAAAATAGATAATAAAGGGTACTGACCTTTCTACATTTACTTTGTTTATTTATCTTGTTCTTATTATTAAAAATGGGATTGCTCTTGGCCAGCATCTAGCCAGGGGGCAAAGATGAAGCCGACGATGAAGTGAGCTCACCGGAAGATGCCTATTCATGAACTTAAAAACTCAAACGCCGGCAGAGAATTCCAAACCTTAGAAGTGCGCATTATAAAAGATGGTGCAAAGCGCTTGGTTCGAATTAGAAGAATTGTGATTAGAGGGGTTCTGGAGGAGATGAATGACATATGCACTGCGTGACACAGTCTTTGTTTTTAGTACTAGGGGCTGGATGTTGATAGATAGATAGATAAAAAAATTATTTGATTTGTCGGCCTCTTTAGCCTAGTTGGTAGTGACATTGCCTCCGAAGCTAGAGGTCCCGGGTTCGATTCCCGGTAAGGGCATTTGTTTCTGTGGTGAGCAGAGACATTTGTTCCTGAGACTTGGATGTTTTCTATGTATTTAAGTATATATCTATTAAATATATCGTCGTCTAGTACCCATAACACAAGCCTTATTGAGCTTACTGTGGGACTAGTTCGATTTGTGTAAAAAAAAAATGTCCCCTAATATTTATTATTTATTATTATTATTATTATTTGATTGCCACAAGTCACACAGTAAACAAAAAATAAACACAAACAGAAAAATAGAACAAACATAGCATCATAATAAAAATAGAACAAAAACTTAAAAATAAAAATACAATTACTGAGTGCATTGCAGCAAAACAAAAGGGTTCTGACTCAGTGATACGCTACGCTCTTTCGAGCGAAGCACTGATATTCTGCCAGAACCCGAGTCACGACCAGATGAGTTAAACTTAAAAATCATTGTCATTGGATTGACCAGGCGAACTAAATATTGTAACTTAATGAAATACTTAATTAAAAACCTAAGAAAAAATATATATATACTAAGGCCTTATCGAAGGTTGATATAATGTCACCTTGAGGCAACTACCCACCAACACTAAATTTTTAGGTCGTCAACCAAATAACTGGACGGTATCCCTGCGCTCTGTTTGTTCAATAAATATTTTTTAAAGTTATATTTAAAAGATACTTTCGTCTTAAGGCGTCTTATAGGTGGGGGAATATTGTTCCAGCATTTGGTTGCGAGATAACGAAAACATCCAGTAAAAGCTACAGTTTTGTGGGGGTGTACCTCCAAGAGACAACGCCGAGTACTTCGAGTACCATGTCGTCTGTGAAACGAAGAGATGTTTATCTTGAAGAAAAGATATTCAGGCTTTTTGTGGTTCATAACGCTGAACAGTAAACACGCAAGATGTAAGTGTCTACGAGAGGACCCTAGGATATTATATCTCACTTTTTTCAAGTTTCAAGTTAAGAATCATCCTCCTCATCCTCCTAGCGTTATTCCCAGTACAGTTGCATCCTGAAGAATGCCTGGGGTCCGCTACCTAATCCCAAGAATTGGCGTAGGCACTAGTTTTTACGGAAGCGACTGCCATCTGACCTTCCAACCCGAGGGGGAAACCGACCTTATTGGGAATAGGCTTGTCAAGTGAGTGGGCAACTTGACTGTTAGAAGTTCTCAAGCCGCCCGGAGGCCTCTAACTTGGCTTAACGACTGCTATCAAAGACAGCAACCGGGATCAACGGCTTAACGTGCCTTCCAAAGCACGGGAGCGCTCAGTTAGTAACCACTCAAAGCGGTCACCCATCCAAGGACTGACCTCGCCCGACATTGCTTAACCTCGCATACCGCACGCAGTACGCGGGTGCCACTGGGCCACGAGCGCTCCTTTTTCAAGTTAAGAATAAGAATATGTATAATTTATTAAAAACTCATTTTACAATTATGTTATTAGAGCCTAAACTTATCTAAAACAAATATTACGTATTTGAACGTTTATTACGTTTATTACTCAACACAGGTACCTATATACCTACGGAGAGCCCTCAACTTTGCGTTGTTTGTAACCACTACGTTTAAAACGAATAAATAAATTTCAAAATCAGTGTCGTTGCACCCCGTGCTGCGACCCACGCTGAGTGGACTACTTTTTTAAGACAACACTAGATTATTTCTTGAGATTAAAGCCTTATTAATACCCGGGCCAGAAGCAAATATCGTCCGTCATTTCCTCGCGGGCGATAACTTGTAACATGCTTAAGAGGGTTGTATTATGAAGACCCATAGATGTCAGCTGGTGCTCCGTTGGTGACTTGAGCAGCAGTAGCCTCCGAAGTACGCAAAAAAAAACTGACACGATTCAGTTTTAACAAATGATAGCTAAAATTTTAAGGAAAAGAATCATCATCTACCTATATATGTAAAGTGGTTGATTATCCGTCTGCTGGTCAAATGAACATGTAAAAAAAATAGCTTCAGTCATTTCCTCTTAAATGAAACTTTGTCAGCCCAGCTAGCCTAAGGTCGAATATGCGTTTATGGTACTGGCCACTAGAAAATCCATTTAAAAACAAATTATTTAAAGAAAACATGTCATATTTGTGTTATTCTGTTTCGAGATATTCAACGCAAAAGTTCATCACGTGTGAATTACCACAAACACTGACTGGGCTGGGCTGACAAATTTTCATTTAAGAGGAGAATGGAAATGACAGATTCTATGTTTTTTACATTTTCATGTGACCAGCTGACGGATAATCCACCACTCTACAAGTCTACATATATAGCCAGCTGATGTTTTTTTTCTTAAGATATTGGGTTAGCAATCTTTTGATAAAACTTTAAATAGTACCTTTTTTGCTTAGTATAGACTCCTGCTGTTCAACCTACCAACGGAATCGCAGCTAACGTTCACGGTACTTCATAATACAACTATCAGAAGCATTTTACAATTATCATGCGAGAGGAATTTAGTCAAGGAAATCTGTTGCTGGCTCACAGTCTATGTCATGTACTTTCTTGTTGTTGTTCCAAAATAAATTGTATTCTATTATAAATTATTGAATTATTACAATTAAGAACTTCAGTGTGTGTTGTGTACTGATAATAAAGTACACACACTGGCAGTTCTTCAATATTATCAAATATAAACGTGTAATTAATATATTCGAGCCACGTTACTACTCTAATGGCTGGCTGAATTCGACACTTTAAAAACTAACATTGATCATGCATCGACATTTAAGGGCTCTACACACAAAGCCATACATTGACAATAATATTGTAAAAACGAAAATGTTATTTTTTTCAGTTACATCATTTGGAGAAGCAACGATATTCAAAGAAGAGTTCAGACGAAGTGAATCCGAAGATGTGCCAAAAACGGAGCATTCTAACTGGGATACCATAGACAACAAAATGATGCTTCAAATATCCAGTCTCTCTACTTACATGCAAGGAAATACACCGTTGAGAAGAAAATTCAAGTCCAGAAAGAAGAAAGAAAAAGTCACTGACTCTATTGACGATCAGACTGAAAACAAAGAAAAATACATATGTGACTTGTGCAACAAAGAGTTTTCAGAGAAAAAGTATTTGATCGGTCATATCAAGTATCACATGTACAGAAAACCATTCTATTGCGGCATTTGCAATAAGAAATTTACGTGTCAGACTTATGCGACCGTGCACGAGCGGATTCACACAGGCGAGAGACCTTACAGTTGCAGCACCTGCCAGAAACCCTTCAGGTGTTCCAGCCACTTGAACAAGCACGAACGTATTCATACACAAGATAAACCACATTCTTGTGGTGTTTGTAACAAGCAATTTAGAGAAAAAACACATTTAAAGGTCCATGAGCTTCTACACAAAGGAGAAATAGCTAAACAACACGCTTGCAAGTTTTGCCCGAAGAAGTTTCTACACGTGTACAAACTGGCTATACACGAGCGCTCTCACACTGGCGAGAAACCATTCGTCTGCAAAACGTGCGGCGAGGGTTTCATACAGAAGTTCCAACTTAGCAGCCACATGCGACTACACACAGGAGACGAACCGCGTGTGTGCGAAACGTGCGGGAAACATTTCGTAACTAAAGCGGACTTGGCCAGACACGAACTCATTCACCTAAAAAACAAGCCATTCGCTTGCGACATATGCGAGCGGCAGTTCACACAAAAAGCACACTTGACGAGTCATAGACTCATTCACACTGGTGAAAAACCTTTCTCCTGTGACATGTGTACAAAGACTTTCAGCTGCAAAGCTTCATTACGTGTCCATCGACGAGTTCATACTAACGAAAGGCCGTTCGCTTGCAAATTGTGCGGGAGGAGTTTCAAGCAGCGAGGGCAAATGAAAAGGCATCAAATTATTCATCGTGAAGAAAATCTTATTTGTAAAGTATGTAATGAACAATTTACTGTGAAAAGCGACTTGAAGCGACATCAGAAAAGACACAAGTGGGCTCACAAGTGTGACATATGTAACAAGAATTTTAGAGACAAATTCAACTTTAATAGGCATATGCAGACGCATAGTGGGAAATCTGAACAGAATGAAGACGCTAATGTCGCAACATTATCTGTGGATATAGAGTCGCCATAAGGCTCACCCGAATTTCCGATCATGCCGGGTTGACGAGAAAGGTCAAAGGGGTGGAGCTTGCGATCCAGTATAGTGTGACCTTGGTTTTGTCATTCGCCGTACGGCCTGCAACTGTCCAGACGGGCCAGATCACGCGACGGACTGCCATGCTCGCATGTCGGGATGCGCCTTTAAGGCTATTACACATCTCGCAATTCATCACTACAACTGTCTGTAGTGTAATGAAATGTATGTGTTGCTGTTTGCTGTCTTATTCCAACCACAGGTGCGTCTCTACCGGTTGCCGCGATAAATTGCAACATAACAAAACACGTCAGTTAGCGCGTTTAAAAAGGGCGATAAATGCTTTTGCAATACAATCTTTAGGGCATCAGCTGACGTGTTTATTTATTCACAATTGCATAAAACTTTCATCTGAAAAAGTTTCATTTAAGAAGATTCTTTTCTTTTACATGTTCATGAGACTAGCTGAAGGATAATCCACCAATCTATATCCAGCTGACGATTTTTTTTCTTTAATAAATTGGGTAAACTGTTATTTGATAAAACTTTCAATCGAGAGGAATTTCAGCAAGAACAGATATGTGTGCAGGACACGAATACGGTGCAACACTTGTCAGTTGTTCACTCTTTCAAAATTATTTTAACGTGCAAGTTGGACTTTATTTCTGATAAACTTATAAACTTACTTATATATAAACTTTAACGGCAAATAAGTGACATTGATTAAGTGTTAAAAAGTGATGAACTAATGTGTATTTTATCGATAATTCATAACTAAAGATTTCTTTAAAAGTTTCTCACCTACTGTCTATTTTCCGTCGACGTCGCCCTAGTGATTTCTCGTACTGATTAAACAAAATTGTGCGCTAAAGTAATAAACATACGAACGATTTAAACTAACTATCTTTCGGAACATTATTCATCAACATCTTTTCACGAAATATCAGAAATGGATTGCTTGGCTTGCCTGGGAACAGTATATAACACTGAATTACTTGTGTGCGCACACTGTCGCGGCAAATACCACCACAACTGCGTGAATATTACGAGTGCGCAATACAGGGCTAACACTAATGATTTTCGGAAGACCTGGAAATGCCCATCCTGCCACAATGTGACGAATCGCAGAAAAGGTGCAGAAAACACTCCAGTCCGTAGTTTAGACCTACACGGGATTAAAGAAATGAAGCACCAAACACTCGTGACGCCAAAGAACACACTGGTGAAGAGGAGAACTGTGTCTGTGACAGTTCTCCTTTACCGGAGGCACAGGCGGACATGTCCTGCGACGAGTCACCTTTGGAGCCGACCGGACTTGAATCTCAAGCTTCACATGCCGAAGATATAAAACAATGCATGCTGGATGGTTTCAAGTCCACAATGGAGACGTATGTATTAACGGTGCTAAATAGTTTCGCGGAAAAATTCTTTTCACGTATTCATAGGCTTGCTACGACAATGGAGACAATCGCATTACGTCTAGCTACCTTTGACGAGCGCATCTCAGCTCTGGAAAATCGACTAGTGGAGCGCACAGACACCTCGCAAAACTATTTGGCGATGGAGATCGAGCAGCTTAAGTGCGAGTTAAATGGCCGTGATCAAGACTTACTAGCAAATGACCTTGAAATCACTGGAGTTCCGGAAACAACAAATGAAAATTTGCTGCATATACATTGGTCAGCAGAAAGATCGGCGTGACCGTGACCGAACATGACGTGGTGAGTGTGATGCGCGCCGGCCCTCGACGCCCGATCCAGGATGTGGCTGAAGCACCGAACGTCACAGCCAAAGTCAAGGAGGACAGTGCATCGAGACGTCTTGCCCCACCCGTGGTCGAAGGAGAGAAAAAACAAATGAGGCTAGGGCTGATTCTCGAAGGCTGCAGAGTAGTGCTACTCGTAGCACCATAAACGACAAGGTTCCAGAAGAGGCTGCCACCGTGGTACGCCGCTCTGCTGCTGAGACTGCGACGCCGGCACACTGGGCGCCCCGGCCTCTGGTGGTGCGGCTGGTGCGGCGCGCGCAGAGGGACGAGCTAATGCAAGAGGCGCGCATTCGCCGAATCGTGGATACTACGGGATTGGGCCTGCCTGGGCAGCCTAGGCGTATGTATATCAACGAGCGACTGACGCCCATGAATAGGCGGTTGTTCTACAAGACTCGAATGAAAGCACGGCGCCTGCAGTGGCGCGCTCCATGGACGAGTCGAGGCAGCATATTTGTTCGTCGGGATGCTAGCCATTCGCCACAAAGAATTCGCTCCGAAGTCGACTTAAGTAGGGTTTTTGGTAAATCTTAAGTTAGTTCTTAATTTAATTTGGCTGTTCAAAATATTATCCAGGTGTATCTCATTGCGTTTGTATAGTATAGCATATTACTGCTGTCACAACGAGTTTATTCTAGAACATCGTTCAATGTCATCAAGTTCTATGTGGTGTGTTATAATGTTTGTCATGTATTTCTTGATGCCTATGATTTCTACCAAATATTATAACATAGCACGAATATTACATCATGTACTGTCATGGATTTTCCGTTTAGTTAATCAGAAACTAGGCCATTTAAGTTGCTTATTTTTACCATACTACATATTACTGCTATTTTCAATGTTACATTTAATGTGTGCAAGATATATTTATATAAAATATATTCACGAGATAATACCTATACAACCGCAACTTTCAGATATGCATGATATGAATTCGGTTATCTTTAATTGCATTAAAATAAATGTTATACGTGTACCTATTGTTTATATTTATGTACTCAGGTTAGTCAGGTTATACTCGTATAAGAACGAAAAACGTTCCAGTTCACTTCGGTATCAATGGTTTATTCTGGCCACAGTAGGTGATATTGATTTTTTCATATTTTGTGTTTCCGATCACCGCCATGTATCGATGCTATCAAAATTTTTAACCAACAATAAGTATTTACTGATATACTCATATATAATACAATTCATCGTTCGGTGTAAAAACTTGCGCATCGGTCTGCTGAACCCTGGTTCGTTAGGAACGCGGGATGGTGAGTTCCTTGTGGCCTTGGAGCGCCACGGTGTAGACGTGATGGCAATAAACGAGACGTGGCTGCGGGAGGGCGAGGAGGCGCGCGCGCCCGCGCCGCCCGGCTACCGCCTGCGGCACACGCCGCGACCGGCCGCCGTGCGCGCTCGTGGCGGCGGGACAGACTTCTGTGTCAAACGCGACATAAATGCACGTCGGATATCTCATCCTTCAAGCCCGCCCGTGGAGCAAATGTGGTTGAACATATCTATCAATGGTATGAAGCTAGCGCTAGGTACCGCATACCGGCCACCGTGGCTAGACGTTAATATTTTTGTAGATGCACTCGGCGATACTATCGCTACGCTTTCAAAATTTAATCATATTATATTGCTAGGCGATTTTAATGTAAACCTATTGAAAGTTAGAGATGCTAATACTTAAAAAAAATTTCAATTCTTTCATTGCTTTAATATTCATCAATATGTGGACCAGGCCACTCATTTTACGGAGCATATGTTCTGATATTGAAATCAGTAACCTTTGCATTGACTACATACCGGATCTTAGCAGTCATGCTTTTATTTCTTGTGAAGTATCTGTAAAAAAAGAAAAAAATACCCCGAGACACATTATTTATCGGCCCCTTAAAAACATACCCCTCGCTAAATTCAACTCAGATGTAAATACTATCAAATGGGAGCGATTGGTTTCCCATAGTTGTGTTAACGATACCCTCGATAGTTTCAATACATATGTGCTGCGTCTATTCGATTGTTATGCTCCAAATAAATTGATTACCATTAGAGAACAATCTTATCCTTGGATAACGCACAATATCAAGGAAATAATAAGGGTTCGTGATGAGGCTCATAACAAATACAGGCGAAGTGGCTCTGACTCACATAAATCATGCTACAAAGATCTTAAGAGGGTGGTCGTCAATGCTTTACATAGCGAAAAATCTGCTTATTTTGCGAACTACCTGGTACCAAAAATAACCAAACCGAGCACGTTATGGAAAAATATCAGAAACAATGTAGCAGATTTTAAGAGTAAGGATTATTATTTGCCTCCACACTTAAACGATCCCTGTGTTAGAAATGCACAGTTTCTGAATATACCTGGTGGAACTGACGTAACCTTATCACAACTAATCATGAATTTAATAGGTATGGATCGGAGGTATTTACTTTAGAGCCTGTATCGGTGTTGACCGTGGTCAAGGTAATCCAGTCAATAAAAACCAATGCCCAAGGTGTCGACGGGATATCTCTCGACATGCTTTTAACGCTGCCGCGCACGTTAAACGTAATAACAGCCATGTAAGTCATTGAGAACGGGTATGTTCCCCGACCTCTGGAAAATAGCAGTTGTATATCCCTAAAAAATCACCACCTACTGGTTTGAAGGACCTTAGACCCATAAGTATTTACCCATGTTATCTAAGGTTTCAGAAAAGGTAGTTTGTATGCAGCTGACACATTTTCTCGAGCAGAATAATATCTTGCCTGCTATGCAATCGGGTTTTCGTAGGACATGAAGTACGGCTACGGCTTTGCTGGATGTCGTAGATATGTATTTTCTCAAACATGCAATGAAATATTGATGTTATGTTCCTTATAATAGGCTGCGAAGTATGACGTTTCCGGTGCGGCTAGGACAAGAGGTCGTTAATGCAATTTCATACAAATGTTGCAGGCATAGGCCGGCAAAGTCCTCTTACATAAATTTGGGGCACAGGCATCATGACATTCTGCCACTATGCGTATTAAAAATAAAACTTTGATTATTTTGTTGTTTATTTCATTGCATGTTTGAGAAAAGCACTATACATACCTCGGCGGGAAATATGGGGTTGCCCGCCTGAGACCTATCCGACCTCGCTTCGCTCGGCCGTCTATGTCTTCGGCCGGCAACCCCTTTCGTCCCGGCCTCTGTAGTAATGTACTATAACAGCACAAGATATGGGTATGGGAACGATCTTAGTGCTACTGTACTATCAAGGTGAACATATATATTGTGAAGTAACTTTTCGATTGTATTATTTTATTTCCTCGCACAAACAATGCATAGTAAAACGTTGTATGATACGCGCGCGTAAAGATGATTTTCGACTCGTGTCTCATTATAAACTCGCTCGCTACACTCGCTCGTTGATAAGAATAATGGCACTCGTCGAAAATCACAGACTTTCCGCACTTGTAGCATAAATAACTATTTCACCTCAGCGGCTCGAAAATGGTGGTTTTGCTGCTTGAAACTAGTGAGCAAAATGCAATTTTGCTGCGAGCGTGAAAACGACTTTTCCTGCTTGAAACCAGTGAGCAAAATGCAATTTTGCTGCGAGCGTGAAAAAAACTTACTTTTTAATTTTTCATATCGTAGGTTAGTTTAAGTAACTTCATTCTCTCTATCACTATTCCTTTGCGTTATATGTTCTCGCAGCTGAGGTGAAAAGTTGTATGTATCACACGAGAGCAAAGATATTTGCATCTCATGTCTTTGAGTCCCTCGCTAAGCTCAAGATTCTATTTATTATAGTCTTTCGCTAGCTCGGAACTCAACATTAACACTCGCAGCAAAAATGCTCTCTTGTTGAACAAATACTACCCGCCGCCGGCTATATATTTCAAAATGTCTAAACTCACGGGAGTCTTTATATTTAAAAAAATTAACTATCCTACTATAAATTATACTACTTATACCAAAGATGTTATTACGGGGTGGCCGGTGGATATGCGACAAATAGGCAAAGCACTGTTAATTTGCTTCTTTCAAGTTTTTGCCTTCTCCACGAATCAAATTTATAAACTTTGAATTGAATACATTATTTTTATCATATTGTCTATTTAATGTCTAACCATTGGACCACCCAGTAAAATGTACCTATGTATTAATATTATAATGTATAAGTTGTAAAATGTAATGTGTCTATTAAGTATTGCCACACTTCAATAAAGTAAAATAAATATAGAATATTTAATAAGAATACTAATTAGGTTATGACTCATTGGTGAAATAGTTTTTTTTTTTTTTCAAGAATACCATGTCAAACTTTGTGATTATATCTTCTTTGATCAACCTTTTTAGTGTTCCGTAGCCAAAATTGCGTAAACCTTTATAGTTTCGTCATGTCTGTCCGTCCGTATGTTACAGCCACAGATATCAGAGTACAGCAGATCCGCTCATTTAAGTTGAACGATTTTTGTACGTCTGATCTATTCTCACTATTGTACGAATCAGAAAGTTTGAGAGAGACAGACAAGTGACATCTGACACGTCTTCACCTGTCAGTGTCTCCGTCTTCATAACCGAAAATTGTACTGAACTGACGTTATGGTGTGTTAAGTTTATATGGGACTTAACATCCTGGTGTGCTCACAAATCGAGACAACTTGTTAACAGCCGAAAATGATTGTATTATCTGTCGCATTCTAACTCATTTTGGTGCACGATAAGGATTAAAGAGACAACTATATGGAAAATCATCTGGCTTAATACTGCGAGTCTGCTTTTCTCTGATGTCTGTGGTTACAGCGGATTTGCTCGGAGACTATTATGTTTCTATTAGCACTACAATTATGACATTTGGTACCCGGTAGGTGTATTCCACGAACCGTTACAGAAAAATAATGTGAATTTACGAAAAAATATTTAATAAGGCGGGGCACTCGATACTTATAACGGGGGGATGGAAAAAAACCGGCCAAGAGCGTGTCGGGCCACGCTCAGTGTAGGGTTCCGTAGTTTTATTTAATTTTTCCAAAGTCTATTCTACCTATCAAGTTCAAAATAATTTTCCTACAAAGTTTTTATAAAGTTCTACTTTTGAGATTTTTTTCATATTTTTAAAACTTAAGGTTCAAAAGTTAGAGGGGGGGGGGGACACATTTTTTTTAACTTCTGGAGCGATTATTTCCGAAAATATTAACATTATCAAAAAATGATTTTAGTAAACCCCTATTTATTTTTAAATACCTATTTAACAATATATCACACGTTAGGGTTAAAATGAAAAAAAAAACACTCCACTTTACGTATAGGGGAGGTACCCTAATAAAATATTTTTTTCCACTTTTTATTTTACCACTTTGTCGGCGTAATTGATATACATAGTAGTACCAAATTTCAGCTTTCTAGTGCTAACGGTCACTGAGATTATCCGCGGACGGACGGACAGATGGACGGACAGACATGGCGAAACTATAAGGGTTCCTAGTTGACTACGGAACCCTAAAAAATTAGTCAACCGGTGAGATATTAGGTGTCAGTCTTAAAAATTGTGTCACCCCCACGTCACCCCTATCTAATTTCCAAACTACGAAGTATAAAATTCTGAAAAAGATTTAAGGAGTTGTACATTAATAAATACTTTCAACGATTTTTGGTTAGAACAAGATAGGTTTAACGGTTTTTGAGGTATCACTGAAAAACTGTCTAAACTAAAGGACGTAAGTGCCATGAGTTCCTTATAAAGATACGACCTTTTTTGATACAAAGTATTTTATAGTAGTTTTAAATGTGGACTATTAGGTGTCGGTACGGAACCCTTCCTTGTGCGTGATCCGACTCGCACTTGGCCGTTCGCTAACATACAGACATGGCGATTTTGCTTAAATATTCACGAGATACGTATCGTGATATGAGTGTATTGCGTGATAATAATAACCGTGTTTAAGACCCCACTGATTTCTCGATGCAAATTAGGCTTGTTCAAGCAGCTGAGGTAAAAATGTAGGTACTTTATATTGATATTAAGACGGCGCAGTACGATTGGTGTGGATCGGTTCTCCATACAAACGTATTTAGGCTCTCATTTTAAAACGCCATGCTAGAATAACATGAAACTTTGTATACACAATGGGATCCGGCATACCAAGGTCGGAAATTAGTTTCTGTTGCTAGAAATTGAAAAAGAAAAAAAATACAGCGGTTTTTTGAGTTTTTTACGGCTTTTATGAAAACCTTAATAATCGCTGAATTTTTATTCTTTTTCAATTTCTAGCAACAGAAACTAATTTTCGTCCTAGACAAGCCGGATCCCATTGTGTATACAAAGTTTCATGTTATTCTAGCATGGCGTTTTAAAATGAGAGCATAAATACGTTTGTATGGAGAACCAAACGTACTGCGCCCTCTTAAGCGTAGAAAGAGGCATTAAATTTTTCAATTTTTCCCTTTAATTTGAAATTCTCGTTAGCAGCGTTACTGCTTTAATACAAAATTAACGTAGAAAGAGGATTCTTACTTCATGATACTATGGGTCGGTTGCACCAAACCGTCTGTAATTGTAAGCTGTGTTCGTTAAAATTGGAATGTATGGAAAGAGTGACAAGTTTCTATGGGATGACAGCTGCCGGCGCCATATTTAACGTTAATCGGTCTGTGATCGTAAGTCGGTGCAACCCAGGCTAAGTATT
Organism: Notocelia uddmanniana; assembly: GCA_905163555.1. Lineage (NCBI taxonomy): Eukaryota > Metazoa > Arthropoda > Insecta > Lepidoptera > Tortricidae > Notocelia > Notocelia uddmanniana. Next base: position 13,265,924 of record LR991076.1, on the reverse strand, counting down.
ATAGGCTGTAAGATTGATTCTTCAACAAAATAAATGATCGGTACTCGGAAAGAACATGTCTAGTCCTTTAAAATTCCAAAGTAAGTTTGCACGGTATATCATAATATGTTAAGTTGCTTTTTGTTATGAAATTTAAATGGAATGGACATTTTTTTCCGTGTACCCTTCAAATCCTTGACTGCCAACAAACCGCATTGTGGTTTGGCAGAAGTGTGTAATTACTAAAATTTGTTTTATTGGCGTGAATAAAGAACATATTTATTATTATGTCTTTGTAGACGACAGACCCTACCCTCCCCTGCCCGGCTAGTATGATCGCTTATATGTCGGACATATAGCATTCGTCCCTCTCGCACTTACATACTTGACAGTACGGGACGAATGCTATATGTCCGACATATAAGCGATCATACTAGCCCCTCTGATGTACCTAGCACGTAATTTAGAAACAAATAAAGATAAGACGTTAGCTAGGTAAATTTAAGAGTAACCCTGTTATTTAAAATGGAATATTTAAGAAATATTGTCATATTTACGTAAATATTAGAACCTTGTCGCACTAAGCGGAAGGAATAACTCTTTAGGGCGAGTTTATTCATTTCAGCAAGTATTATGACACAATTAGAGTGATTGCGCAATAATACTTGGAAATTTCCATACGCAGTAGAATGAAAGATTGCGTAATAATGTAAAATATATCGATCGTAGATCGAAATTACGCTATGATAATTTTTAAGAAAAAAAAACCGACTTCAATGGGGGAGGCCGGTAAAAGATTATTATCCTTAGATGGTGCACTCTTAGATAGATATACAATAAAATAAAAATTGTTATAATGTATGTTTATAATGGTAGAAGACTAAGTACCCTCAATTCCTCATGGAATCATGAAAAAATCTTGCTTGCTTGACAAACAAAACGAAGAGAACAAATCGCCAAACGTGAACTACGCGTCGTTGAAGAGTTCCGTTCTGATCATCATCGGCAGTTCCACTTCATCAAATGTCACTTTTATGAATGAAAATGCTTGATTACTTCATGAAAATACTAAAATCACTATTTGTGTGCCTTTCACATTTGAGGAGCTCCCTCGATTCCTAATGGATCCCATCATCAGAACTCGAGCATGACAAAAATCAATCGTGAAAATAGAACTTGCTTAACAAACACAGCTAGAAGGACAAATCGCCAAACGTGAACTTTTCGTCGTTGAAGAGTTCTGTTCTGATCATCATCAGCAGTTCCACTTCATCAAATGTCACATTTTTGTATGATAATGCTCGATATGTTGATAAAAACACAAAAATCACTATATGTTTGCCTTTAAGATTTGAGGAGTTCCCTCAATTCCTCATGGATCCCATCATCAGAACTGCGTTTTGACAAAAACGGGACCAACTTGGATATATATACTTACATTCAAAAAAAGAATTTTTCAAATCGGTTAAGAAATGACGGAGTTATGGACTAACAAACATTAAAAAAAAAAAAAAAAAAAAAAACATACAACCGAATTGATAACCTCCTCTTTTGAAATTTTGAAGTCGGTTAAAAATGGCATGTTTGTGAGCTAACTCACAAACAGTTGACTCTGAGACAATAAGGTTTTTATTATATAAAGTAGGCGCTGAGGCGCATATTATAAGCCCTGTTTGAATCACAGGCACTAAGAAATGGTCGCGCAGCGAATTTCTTAAGATTGAATAATTTCAGAATAGTCGTTTTTACACAACGTTCTTCCCTCTCAGAGCCAATATTAGGAAGACACTGTCCAAGTATAAAGGGTCACGTGTGACCACACCGAACGCCGACTCGATGAGTCCTAGTACAGGCCAGTGAGATAATCACAGCCTCCGCAATCCGCGGAAAACCGCGAGATTTGTAAGATTCCCTATTTATACTCGGACAGCGCCTCGTAGCGTGCACAACTTCATGGTGCTCACGTTACGGTCAGCCATTACGAAAGAAAGGAGGTGAGTTCGCAACGTACTTCACTTAGTACCGAAGAGACACTCCAAGGAAGAAACCCAGAACAAGAAAGAAAAAGTGCGTTGGGAACTCAGCTCAGGAAAAGTTTAGGAATCTAGACATTGTGTCCTAGATTTAGATAAAATCAGTGTTAAAGTCATTATAAATAAGTAAATTTATTATATACAGTGTTAACTTCAAAATACGTTTTAATAAGAACATAACCTGTGATAAACGATATAAATCATTTACAATCCGTCCGAACTCTTTTACTTGTTACGAATCATAAGAAAAAGCAGAACCAAGGTGGCACCAAAATTAGAGTAGAGTCAGTCACTGTTATTTTACGAGAGGAACTACCAGTCATTTGTATACAGTCCACTTTAAACATTTATATTTTTGGGCCTAATCAATCAGGATTAGTGCATCATTTAAAGTCTTTATTCATTTTATTTCTTAGTTTAGGTTTTTACAATATTTCTATAAACAGTAGAATATAAAACAAAATTTACAAAACATAAAATTATTATAAAAACCTAACCTATATAGGGTGCTACCGGCAGCGAGGCAGGGCCTAACCTCCGGACTATCCGCACCGTATCCAGGAGTACCGCCTTCTGTATCTGGCCCTTGACCCAGCCATCTAACGAGTCTCTTGAGATGTTGGTCGAGACTCTTCGCTATTAGACCGTTCGCAAAGACGACTATCGGGACAATGATCGTTGAATCAACATCCCACATGGCGGTCACCTATCGTGTGCCAGGTCTAGGTACTTGCTGGCTTTGTCCTTCTCGGCTTTCACGAGGTTCTCGTTATTATTATTATTATTAACTATCTTCTGATTTATTTTATTCATCAAATGTCCGTTACGCAATTATGCGCTAAAGGGAGAAAGACATATTATCCTCTCATTCCACCGCATAACTGCGTCCGTTGGGCCACCATGGCCACAGATATCCAGCCAGATATCAGAGTAAAGCAGATCCGCTCATTTAAGTTGAACGATTTTTGTACGTCTGATCTATTCTCACTAATGTACAAATCAGAAAGTTTGAGAGAGACAGACAAGTGACATCTGACACGTCTTCATCTGTCAGTGTCTCCGTCTTCATAACTGAAAATTGTACTGAACTGACGTTATGGTGTGTTAAGTTTATATGGGATTTAACATCCTGGTGTGCTCGCAAATCGAGACAACTTGTTAACAGCCGAAAATGATTGTACTATCTGTCGCATTCTAACTCATTTTGGTGCACCATAAGGATTAAAGAGACAACTATATGGAAAATCATCTGGCTTAATACTGCGAGTCTGCTTTTCTCTGATGTCTGTGACCATGGCCCATTGTGTGGTCCGGCAAAAGTAGATTGAAACAGATTATTGGGCGATTGATAGCTTGTACGGGACATTATGACCACTACTGTATAGTATGTATGTGATCTGTGGGATACTGCGATTGGTCGACCCTAAAGAAATTTTATATGAAACGTCATTGCCTCATTGGTTTTCTTTTCTTAGGTTTTCACCGAGCTAAGAGCTTTCACCTTTCACTTTCACAGTTGCCATTTTACTGCTTATTCTGGTGAATTAGCGATCGAATTTATCATAAAACTCTATCAAGGCGCAGTACATTCGAGTACTATTTTATGTTAAACGGGTCGTAACATTACCAATTATTTCGATTCAGTTAAGTCAATATTGCTTATTCCCTGAAGTTATCAGTTTCACATTCACAAAGATCTTGAAATAACATTTTGTTTCTCGTCAAAGGCATTGAATGTAATGAATATTCCGCATCCAAGATTTAAAAACAAAGTATGTCGCAAGAAAATGTGAACCAAGTGCATGACATAGAATTAGTGTCAGTCAAGCAAGAAATAGAATGGGTAGAAGACGTTTCCATAACAATAGAGGAAGTACAAGAACCACCATTATGTATAGAAACAGTGAGCGTGAAAGTGGAGCCAGTGTCTATGGAAGACGAAAAAGAAGAATCTATGATTCAAGTGAAAACAGAAGTGTTAGTAAAGGAGGAGCCTTGGGAGCCTGACGCGGAATGTGGAGTGAGCACAGCGGCTGCAGAGGCGGGCCTGTATGCTGAACACGAGGTGAAACAAGAACTGGTCATTGGGAGTGAAGGTGTGCAGACGCCTATTGTTGGTAAGTTCTATAAAATAAATTATGGTCATAGATTGTTCAATACTGAAGGCGCCTCACTCCATTGTGTAGTAGTGAGGGTGTCTATGGGGCAGAGAAGATAAAGGGGCGTACGCATTTGAGGCAGCCTCAGGTTGAGGCACGCACGGCTCGCACGGCTCGCATGTTTGCTTGAGTGAGGTCCTTTCTGGATAGAACTATCTACATATATCATATTATAGGGTTGTTGCGCTGGTTACCGGACCAGCATAGTTGCAAAGTTACCTAAATGGTAGCTAGCTGGCATTCTAAATGAAGTGGTTGCTAACTGACGCAACAGTCATATACTTTTTATATTTTTAATTAGCAGGACTTAATGGCATATAATTTGAAATAAATATACTAATCCGGACAGGTAAAAACAGTACTTAGATGTCACGATAATGGTTTACAAAATTTTAATGATATATAAATCAGAGACCAGAGGGCTGGCCGGTATTTCGCCCAGCGGATCAGCATTGCTATCCAACGGGGTAATGCGGCCAGCCTTCTGGGTACACTACCTAGTAATGTAGACCTACGGCAAATTTTTTAATTTATAAGATTTTTTTATATTTATTTTTTATTATGTTCTATCCTTGTTCTTTTTGGTTGTTATTAATAAATAAATAAAATCAGTTAGCATTAAATAAATGAATATTGGGAGAGAATCTCACACAAATCGAACCTAGTCCCAAAGTAAGCAAAACTTGTACTATGGGTACTAAACGACAATATACATACTTATAGAGATAAATAAATACTTATGTATATACATAGAAAACAACCAATGATCTTTTCATGCTGTGGCACCTTAAACAGACAGTGTCATTTAACTGATTTATTAACCTACCATAATTACATTATGTCAATCCTAATATATTTTATAATTATGTGGGGCAACTCTGTGACGCCGACTGTGCCTTTGTTGCCCAAAAATGCAATACAACTCTGTGGAATACATAGACGACAATCCTTTATCCATTTTTTTTTTTAATCCGAGCTCTGTTTAAACCACTATATGTACAGTCAACAGAAACCTGTATGCAGAGAGGTCAGGTTTCTCTGCAGCTGGCTATACACAGTAAAGCTTCGAAATATTACAATAAATTGTAAATTACGTAACTTGGTCACTACCATAAAAACACATTAGATTTCGAAGGTTCAAAAAAATATGTTTAATTTGTCCAAGGGTATAACAGATACTAGTAGATACCTTATGTTATAATAAAGAAGAAATTGTATGACAACTGTATACCTAAAGGCAATATTTCACGACCAAAACTGCAACTTTTCGTCGTAAATAGTAAAATAGAAATAAAATAAAAAACTTAGCTTCTTCTCTTTAAGTCGTTTTTTTTGACATCATGACTCTCTCGACCACTGCTATCCAGGCCGTTCGGTCTTGAGCTTTTTGTATATACATACATACATACATATAATCACGCCTGTTTCCCAGAGGGGTAGGCAGTGATCACAGATTTCCATTTGCTACGCGGAAATAATTATTAAGCTCGCACTGACTTGTTGCGCCATCTACACACTTGCAGCGTGGTACTTACGCGAGCTCGGGAGGCGAACGACCGCGGCCTAAGTGCGGGTAGCCTGGTCCAGTTAGGTGCGACGACGAGCGAAGTGAGGAGGAGCGTGTTATGGACGATTCGAAACAAACGGCTGGAGTCGGCGCGCACCCTACTATTTGTAGATTTCATATTTGAATGGGTTGCGGGCAGCCGGTCGGCTGCCGCCGGCTCTGCCGCTGCCGGCTCTGCCGCTGCTGTTTGGATACGAAGTCTAGCCTCTGTATTTAGGGTTCGAATTCCTTTGACTATGGTGGCGTGCGCGCCGACTCCGGCCGTTTGGTGTGAATCGGCCATTAAGTGAACCGGGAGCAAACAGCGCACGAAGCCGAGCGAGCGAAGCTAGCGTGCAGCGGTAGCGGTCGGCGAGTGCCAGAATCGACTTTTTTATATGTATAAAAATATCCATATCCATATATATTGCGCTTATACCCACGTAGTTAATTAATTATATTTCATAGATACTTAATGAAACCCTATTCAATAAAACTTTTGGTAAACATGCATTATACGACGAAATGTTCATTAGTCAAACTAAAACATTCAACTACTTTGAAAATAAAACGGAATCTTTTGATAAGTTAACACATGATTATTCGGCGAAATCAAATTATGCAAAAAAATTGGCAATACATTTATCGGGAATAATTTAAAGAACCATCCTCTCTACATGTCCAAACCATCTTAACATACCTTTCTGAATTTTCGTCACTACGTCTTCATTCACTCCACAGTTCCTCACCGCCTTTTTGTACAGTTGTCTATATAGTTTTGAACTGGACCCGGTAACTTCTTGGACCGCGTCTGTCCATAAAAATTGGACTAAACATTATAAAATAAAAATAATGCCCTATGTCGCCTTCTGACGACAGCGGGCTCAGAAGGCTGGCTGCATTGCCACATTGTATGCCAATACTGATCCGTTGTGCGAGGATCCAGCCTTTTTTTAACCGTATTCCAAAAAGGAGGAGGTTCTCAATTCGACTTTTTTAAATGTTTCTTACATCAGAACTTGTGATTGGGTGAAACAATTTTGATGATCATTTTTTTATTTGAAAGCTGGTGCTTCCCGTGTGGTCCCATCCCATTTCAATTCGGTCCAGTTCTGACAATGGCATCCATGAGAAAACCATATAAGTCTTAAATTTGCATTAAGAGGGCGCAGTACGCTCGGTTCTCCATACAAACGTATTTACCCTCTCATTTTAAAACGCCATGCGAGAATAACATGAAACTTTGTATAAACAATGGGATCCGGCATATCTAGGTCGGAAATTAGTTTCTGTTGCTAGAAATTGTAAAAGAAAAAAAATACAGCGGATTTTTGAGTTTTTTAAGCCTTGTATGATAAATTTGTTATTAAAATTAACAATCACTGTATTTTTTCTCCATTATAATTTTAAGCAACAGAAACTAATTTCCGACCTATATATGCCGGATCCCATTGTGTATACAAAGTTTCATGTTATTCTAGCATGGCGTTTTAAAATGAGAGCGTAAATACGTTTGTATGGAGAACCGAGCGTACTGCGCACTCTTAAGTATGTGCACGATAAATAGACGAATATCTCGGTTGAAGCTGTTTTTTTTTTGTTAAATTATGTTACTATACAACAGCGGTGGCAAACAAGCTTACGACCTGCCTGATGGTAAACAGACACCGTAGCCTATGGACGTTTGCGACCCCAGAAGGATCACAAGCGCGTTGCTGACCCTTTCTTGACTTGAAGATTCGTTGTGTTGACAGGCCGTTGTGTTTGATACATTTATGCGTTTTCGGCCGTTTGGAGCATTCCACGGTGGTCTGGCTACTACTCATAATTTAAAAAAATGAAGGTTTCATTTTTAAATATCGAATGCTGTCATGTCATTGGCCGATAAATTTACTGTAATTAAATATAAATAGATTATGGAGAACTAATTGTTTTCATTCCTTAAGGAAACTCGAAAGTGAACACAACTTACGTTTGCACGCGCACCCTTATCACTGACTCATTAAGAGGGCGCAGTACGCTCGGTTCTCCATACAAACGTATTTACGCTCTCATTTTAAATCTCCACGCTAGAATAACATGAAACTTTGTATACACAATGGGATCTTTAAATTATAATGGTGAAAAAATACAGCGATTATTAAGGTTTTCATACAAGCCGTAAAAAACTCAAAAAACCGCTGCATTTTTTTTCTTTTACAATTTCTAGCAACAAAAACTAATTTCCGACCTAGATATGCCGGATCCCATTGTGAATACAAAGTTTCATGTTATTCGAACATGGAGTTTTAAAATTAGAGCATAAATACGTTTGTATGGAGAACCGAGCGTACTGCGCCCTCTTAAGTGACCGCTCATTAGTCATTAGCGGTTATCTTTAGAAGTCTTAGGAAGTAAAAGTGACCATTTATAACAATGGACCTTCAAGAATCAGGTATGTTGTTTCGTTTTATCTTACTTATTTGACATGTTTATTGCAAATATAGATATAACGACGGGTATACGAGACGAACTATTTTAAATAAAATAAAAAAACAAATTTATAATTTACTTAAACTTTTAACTATGTTCTTAATCTAATATAACGATATTTTTTTCTTAATGAATATCTCAAATGTGTCTAGATTAACGGACACAAACCTTTGTCTGCGGAAATTTGCAGATTGTCTAGGCCTTATACCGTCACGTTATATGGCCAAAATGTACTGAAACGTCACATAAAACGTGACGGTATAAGCTATCATACTAGCCGGGCAGGTTAGTTGCTGTACGGTAGTCTTCCATTTTGAAGTGCTCTACTCTTATGAATTTGTTCAACTCCTTAAGATTTAAAATAAATCTATAAGAGCCATTAGGCTTGGTTACAGTAAATATCCTTGAAAGGAATTGCCCACTAACAGGACTACATTTTGAAATAGCACCTATTTGGAGGAGATTAGATATCTCCTCCACCAATATGGTTTCCTCTTTTTTAGAAAAATAAAATATTTTTCGGTATATATAATTGCACCGGTGTTTCATGAAAATGAATATTATGTCCTTTAACCCAGCCGGGTATGAGTGGGTCCTTAGTTATTTTTAACCAGTTGTTATAAAAGAGAGGTAACCTGGCAACTTGATTTAATGTTGGTGACGATGGTGGCTCGGGTAGTATTGCTTCCGGTAGCCCCTGCCGGATGTTGGAGGTGCTTTCTTCATCGGAGCTGGTCGAGGCCCACTGCTGCGGTGTTTGAAGGCACGAGGCTCCTGTGTTTTCTCTGCCTGCCGAGGTGGGCCCTTGTAATTTGAAGTCTGTTGCTTTGGAAAGTTTGTGCTTGGTGTTTTCGGCTGAAATCGAATCTCACGACCAGTTTTGCCCATTGCTTTAGCTGCTTTAATTTATTCATATAAATTCTCACCAAACAAATACATATCTGGTTGAGTTTCAATAAGTGTATCTCTTATCTCTTTGTCCAATCCACTGAGGATGAGTGTTCTTCGGGTTTTATTCTCATTATAGAATGTATCCGCTAAAATCTTGGCAGTATTATTAATTATTCCAAGAATTTGTAATTTAACATGGTTAGGTTCTACCTCATTTAATACCTTTTCTAACGCACAGGCCAGTCCACCTATGCTTGCACAAAGCATCTTTTGTCTTATTTCAATATAACCATCCTTCTTGCGACTAAGGTCAGAGCCTGCAGCTGCTGTCTCTGGATTCAATTTAGGCACTATAAGGTGTGGGCAGTTCACTGGTGGCAGATATGTGCTTTGCTTTAAAATCTTGTCCTTTTCCTCTTTATCTGAGCCATTTATTAATACGTTCTCCCACCTTTCAGCAACTTGTTTATGTATCTTTTTACCCCACTGTTGTGGTTTTTCCTGATTGTTGCCCAGCACCTTCAAAATTGAGTCGTCTAATAAGTCATGTTCTGAAGCGTCAAGATGTTCTGAGGCATCTTGTTGGTCTGGGGTATCTTGATAATCCATAGGATTTCCAACAAGATCCGACGGATCAGTCTGTGAGCCTGAAACACAGATTTTGGAACTGTATAAATCGTCCTTAAAGCAGACAGTAGGAGCTCCAGATGAACGAACCAATTGTTTCGTTGGCCGTATCACATAAGATGGCCGACCGACCACATTTGACCTTGAAACGTTGTGTACGTTTTTAACAAAAGAGTCGTTGAAGGACCCCGCAGTGTCCATCCTTGACCTGATTAATGCCAATAATCGACCCCACAGTGACGATCTTACACATATATCGACTACTGAACGATCCCTCTCGTATCGATCCTGAGACGATAAGTGGTGTATGGCTTTAGACTTGCTATTTTTATGTAAGGTAAATAACCTGTAATATTACCTTCTGCATCTTCAGTATCCTCTATGTTTTGAGGTGATTTTATCGATGCCGGCGCCGGTGAGGCAGGCGCCAGTGAGGTAGGCGGCGGCAGCGGTGAGGGCTCGGAACCGGTTAATCTCAAAATCCTGAAATAGCGAAATATTTTTAATAAGTTTATGCTCTTTATGTAGGACTCAATAATGTATTTGGGTTATTACTTCATATTGTTAGCTTGCCTGATTAAACATGAAATAGTAGACGAAAGAACGATAAGAACTAAAAAAATACCGGTATTTTTGTATGGACAGAATACCGGTTTCCGAGCCCTGGCGGTGACGACGAAGTAGGTACGGCGCGATCTTTCTTTCGAGTTTTTTCAACTTCTTAAGAAGATATTCGTCGGACGTCCTCTTCCGCTTTGGCATAACGGTTTCTTTTTATATTAAATGATAATTATTGTTACTGAAGTTTGTGACGCCTTCGCACGGAAAAAAAGAATGAGTTGACAGGTCACAGATACTAAAACGCGGCAAATGAGCGGGACTGTTCGGCATTTTTTTTCTGCTCCAATGCTTTTCCATCCGTGACGCCAGCGGGATGGAAAAGGGGAGACTACACGAGTGATCATCGAAGGACGTCTGAAATGTAATGTAGCCTATTGGTTCAATCCAAGCGGCAGCTTCGAATCGTGAAGAATACTGAATGGGTTCGAATCCTGGCTTGTGTCATGGACTTTTTCGAACTTAAGTGCTGTATATCATTTGATATTTACCGTTAGCTTTTCGATGAAGAAAAACGTCGTGACTCGTGAGGAAACCTGCTATCAAAAAAAACCGACCAAGTCGAATCACGCGCAAAGAAGGGATCCGTACCGACACCTATTACTGCACATTGAAAAGAACTAACTATACAATACCTTGAGTCAAAAAAGGTCGTATATCTTCATAGGGAACTCGCGGCACTATACCACTATAAGTCCTTTTGTTTGAGGAAGACAGTTTTATAGTGATAACTCAACTTTTCTTTAGAAATGGGTACTGAAGTAGAACTGTGTCACTGTGTAATATTGATTAATAAAAACTAAATGAGATTATTTTCAATATTGCTTTCTTGAGGTTAGATATGAGGATATCACGTATCATTTTCGGTATATTACTAAAAAACAAACATATCAGCCATATCGTATATGGAGGAGCCCAAACTCGGTATGCTTTGAAAATTATTTTTGTTTTAATAAAAAAATGGGTGAAATGTAATGATGTGGTATATTTTTACAATCGCCTCAAAAAGCCCATTCATATGATACCGCACACGATAGGTTTATGAAAAAAAAACCATACAAAAAAATTAATCAGCGAGGGGAGTGCTGATTAATTTTTTTAAGGGATTTTTTTAAGAACTGCAGGTCAAAAAATTTGTTTTGACCTCTATTATGCGTGTGCCACCCGGGTATGTCCTAAAACTACGACCAAGACCACCGGGGGAATGGCAGCAGCATCCCTGGAATGCGGTGGAGATACTGCGATCGCCAACCCGCATGCCAAGCGTGGCCATTATGGCATTTATCCCCCATGAAAGTGGGGGAGGCCTGTGTCCAGCAGTGGACGTCTATGGGCTGATATGGTGGATGCGTGTGCCAAACGGCTAAACTGTACATCGATTTGCGGTTTTTTTGCGTACACCTTCCACTAAACTGTGAACTCGCGATGTCCTCTTGGATCCGTCCAGCGCCATCTGGTGTTGTTTAGAGAAACCTTATTTTCAATATGTTATATGAAAATAAGGTTGTATAATATTATTATTATTATCATCATAAACCCCCTGTATTTTAGCGACCCCTAGACCGATATGGCTTATATTCGAATTTTTTAATGTTTTTTTTTTAACTCCCGACTCTCCCGACAAAAAGGGTGTTATAAATTTGGTTTCGCAATTTTGACCTACGCGGCTGTCTGTGGCACCATAACTCTTGAACGGCTGAACCAATTTGAATAGGTTTTTTTTTTAATTGAACAAAGAATTCGTTGTGTTAACAGCTTAGATATAAATGTAAGTCGTTTTGCGGTTACTCCGAGAGATATGTATCTCTCGACGATAAAAAAAATTTGGGGTAATTAGTAATCTAACTAGATAATTAATTACCCCAAAAAAAATTGATTAACCTTTTGGACGCCAACGACGCATATACTCGATTCTCGATTCAACGCCAATGACTGATATAGCGGTCACGGCGTGCAGTGCCATTTCCATCTACATGCATTTCTATAGGGGTGACATTTCGATGTCATGGCGCGTGAGTGCCAGCTTTTGTATTTGACCGAGCGTTGAAAAGGTTAACAGCTGGTTGCATTTCTTGTAGTACCTATACAAAACCAAATCTACGAGTATATTGTCTTAACCTGTAAGCTCGAAACGCTCAGAGCGGGGGCGGTGCGGTGCGGGGCGGAGGCGGTTTTGCATTTTTGATATTTCCGAAACTGTCGACTGTCCATTATTGCTTCATATGTCACACACGCTAGATCCGCTCTACCGCGCTACCGAATACCGCGCGGTTTTGGTGCGTCGTGCCCCGGACTGTGTTCGCGTTACCGCAAAACCGCCCACGCCCGCAACTACTCTACGCCGCGCTCTATGCGTTTCAAGCTGTATTATTATTAATCACTTTATTTATCTTTGATCTTAAGTTAGGTTTTCTACAACATATTTACAAAAGTAAAATATAAAAATATACATACAAAATATAAAAGCATTATAAAAAAACCTAACCTAGAGTGCCGCCGGCAGCGAGGCGGGGCCTAAGCTACCGGTGGTTAGGGCGACAGAGAGAGGAACCTGCGGACTATCCGCGCCGTGTCCAGGAGTACCGCCTTCTGCATCTGACCCTTGACCCAGCCATCTAGCGAGTTGGTCGAGACTCTTCGCAATTAGACCGTTCGCAGAGACGACTATCTGGACAATTATCGTCAAATCAACATCCCACATGGCGCTTACCTCGTGTGCCAGGTCACGCCAGGTCTAGGTACTTACTAACCTTGTCCTTCTCGGCCTACACGAGGTTCTCATCATGGGGCATGGTGATGTCGACGAGCACTGCCTGGCGCTTCAATCGATCTGTCAGCACGATGTCAGGTTTGTTGGCTATAATAGTCCTGTCCGTGATGACAGATCGATTATTATTATTAATTATTATTAAAAGCCTATAAAGTCCACTGCTGGGCAAAGGCCTCCCCTCTTGATTTCCACTCGTACTTGTATAATCGTTGCAGCTAAAGTTACACTGTGCTTGCACTTCTACTGGTACATATTTCTAGTACATAAATTGTAACATGCACCTAAACTAGGATTATATTCCTTATGAAATTATAAATTTAATGAAGACCATGGAATCAAGGTCAGATGGGAGTCGTTTCAGAAAAAACTAGTGCCTACGCCAATTCTTGGGATTAGGTAGCGGACCCCAGGCATCCTTCAGGATGCAACTGTACTGGGAATAACGCTAGGATGATGATGATGATGATGAAGACCATGGAATTAATAAAATCCCGCTGTGTGTGTTCCTAAAATAAAGAATATTTGTATTTTTTGGTAAACGGTTTTTGTCTTAACCTCACTCACACAACAGTAAAGTACTTACCTAAATTATTTCATTTATTTATTCATTGTGTTTGAAATTCATTGAAAATACATAGTAAAATATAATACATCCTACTAATTATCAAAATTCATTAATTTTAGAAATAATAGTACATTATACAGATGCCATCTTAAAAATAAAACTAGTCCAGTAAACTATGCAAAAACGTTAATAAAATTGACAAATACATCCAAAAAAAAAAAAGAAAGAAAAAGAGATGTCAATTAAAAATGATAATACAGACATAATTAGTAGTAATAATAATAATAATGATGGCTGGGTCAAGGGTCAAATACAGAAGGCGGTACTCCTGGACACGGCGCGGATAGTCCGGAGGTTCCTCTCTTCGCCCTAACCACCGGTAGCTTAGGCTAGCCTCGCTGCCGGCGGCACCCTAGGTTAGGTTTTTTATAATGCTTTTATATTTTGTATGTATATTTTTATATTGTACTTGTATAAATTTATTGTAAAAAATCTAACTTAAGACGAAAAAATAAATAAGGTGAATAATAATAATAAAAAAATATTTATTTAAAATTATTTATTATGGTTCAAAATTAAATAAATGAAGTATTTCACAGATGTGTCATATACGTTAAAGGCTGCACCGATCTTAGACACCGATCTTGATGGAGCGAATTTTGTCAAAATCAAAAGTCTATTTTATAAGAAAGCCTCGAGGGCTTTTTTACAATTAATACGAGTACAATATGGAATTATGACATGACAACAGTGGTTATTAACAGACTAATACCTGGACACATACATAACGGGAGATGTATATTGTCTCCGAATCCAATAATACAGAGATGTATAGTTTCCAATGTCTTTCGGGCTTCGGCACCCGTCGGTTGACAGTGTTGACACTTGACTTTTCGGATTTTTGACGCTCCAGACACCTGGCAATTAGACGGGCCGCTCCGTCCACTCTACCCTGGCTAAAGGGGTCTTATTCTTACCAAAACGCGATCTACCTTTGTTCCTGTGAAGTTTTTTTTTTAACGACTACACTTAGTGGCTGAAAATAGTGTTTCTTTTTCAGGTGCGTGCGAAGTTAAAGTAGAATACGAGCGAGCGGGACCGAGCACGCCGGGGGGAAAGACGGGTCGGAAAAGAGGACGCCCCCGGGGATGTCGGAATAAAACCAACAAAATGCTCGATAAAGATTTTGAAATACCAAGCGCCCGCACTAAGACTGCTTCGCGACCAAAAACAGCAAAGAAAAAGCCTGGCCGCCCAAAAATAGAAAAAATATTCATCTGCGATTATTGCCACAAAACATATACAATAAGGAAGCGTCTGGTCCAGCATATAATGTATCACACACACAGCAAGCCCTATTACTGCAAAATATGCGATAAAACTCTCCTGTCTCACACGTCCAAGTACGCACATCAACGTATTCATTCTGGCGATAAGCCGCTAAGTTGCGATATCTGCCATAAACGGTTTGCGTGGGCGACCGGTCTGCGTAAGCACCAGCGTATCCATACAGATGACAAACCTCACACGTGTGAAGTATGCAAAAAACAATTTAGAGAAAAATCGCATCTGGTTATCCACGAGCTGATACACAAAGGAGATGCAGCAAGGCGGTATCCCTGTACATTGTGCTCAAAGAAGTTCCGGCAGAGATATGAGTTAGTCAATCACGAACGTTCCCACACGGGAGAGAAACCTTTTGGGTGTAAGTTATGTAATGAAAAATTTTCGCGTAAACGTTTACTCAACAACCATAACATGAAAGTACATATGGATAAACCAAAGCCAAGCGGCCAACAAAATGAAAAAATATACATCTGCGATTATTGCAATAAGACGTATACAATAAGGGGACGTCTGGTCCAACATATGACGTACCACACTCACAGCAAGCGCTATTACTGCGGTATATGCGACAAATATCTCGCTTCTCACACTTCCAAGTACGCACATCAGCGTACACACACAGGAGAGAAACCATTCAGTTGCGATATCTGCCAGAAACGGTTCGCGTGGTCGACCGATCTGAGTAAACATAAGCGTATTCATTCAGACGTCAAACCACACAAGTGTGAAGTATGCAAAAAACAATTTAGAGAAAAAACGCAACTGGCTATCCACGCGCTGATACACGAAGGAGATGTAGCAAAGCGTTATTCTTGTTCATTCTGCCCAAAGAAGTTCCGTCAAAGATATGAGTTAGTCAATCACCATCGCTATCACACAGGAGAGAAGCCATTTAGATGTGAGATGTGCAATGAAGAATTTTCGCATAAGTTTAAACTCACCGAACATGTACGAGTACACACAGGGGAGGTCGAATATAGGTGCAAAATATGCAGAACCAATTTTAAAAAGCAGTGCCATTTCGACAGGCACCTCCAGAATGGTGTCTGTGGCCTGAATCCCTACTTCTGTGAAGTATGTGAAAAGACTTTCAAATGCAAAACCCAATTGGTTAGACATAAATTAATTCACACAGGGGCTAAACCGTATGCGTGTGACATATGCGGCCGAGCCTTTACTCAAATAAGTCATTTAAAGACACACAAATTGACTCACTCGGCAGACAAGCCGTATGCTTGCGAAGCATGCTCGACACGGTTCTCTAGTAAACGATATTTGGCTAAACATATGCAAAGAGTACACTCCAGTAATAACGAAGCACCGACATACGTGTGCAAGATATGTGACAAGCAGTTACCACGAGCGTGTAGCTTGAAATTACATGAAAATGCGCACTTTAGAGCTCGGAAACATATTTGTGGTGTATGTGGTAAACAATTTCGGGACACACATAACTTGAAAAGGCATATGCAGTGCAGACACACTGCAAACGTGGGCCTCAACGATGATAAAAATCAGTCTAGTTAAGATTATACTAAAAACAGATAAATCACGTCTTAATCTAACTTTGTTCTTCGGAAGTTCTTTGGGTGGTAACAATTTAACGCTGCTGTATATACAATTGATGTGTCACGTTTTGAAATTATTATAGAATATTCCGTTTTATTTGATTGATTATTACTTATGTATATTTTATGATGGGCGATACTATGTGAGATTTAATAGTGTTTTAACGTCATGCGACGAACGCTGCTTATATCCTCCAGAAATGTATATAAGTAAAGTCGAGTCCAGAATTAGGCGAACTAACTTGACAGTTCATTGTACACTAATGTTGCCACAGTTTGGCTAGTGCTGTTAATATCGATGTTTAAAAAGTCTAGTTAATCATTATTATTGTGTTTGGAATCAAACTAATAATTTTACTAAGCAAAATAATAATAGTAAAAATGGGTTGGAATTAAAAATACATCGAACATCATTTTGGTCATCTTTAGACTCTGTCCGCCATTTTGTTTTGTTGACAATTTGGACCATTAGCCAAACAAAGCAAGCCATTTTCGGCTTTCGACAATACTTACACGACAATTACTTGTATATAAATAGAATCAGATTTATAGAAGGTACAAGTTTATATCGACATATTTGTGTCGACTTAAACCTATCACTATTTATTTTTCCCTATGTCTGGCAACATTTTTGGCTGTCAAGTTAGTTCGCCTAATTCTGGACTCGACTTTAGTTCGAAATTGGATCAGATTTGCATTTGTTTGGTTTCAAGATAAGATAATTTATTTGATAAAACATGAGTCACATAGGATGTCATTTTAATCTCATAATTCACAGTTTCAAGTATACATACATGGTTTGCTGCAAATCCAGCACTCAAATTAGCCATGCAATTGAAATTTACTAATAGTTTAGAATATCAACAAATTCCATATAATTAATCTAATGTCACAGTATCCATAAAATGTTCCACATTAAACAGTTACAATTAAGTTAATAGTATTAGTAATTTAAATATATTAACTCACTTAAAAAAAATATGATACTCTAATATCACAGCAATAATAAAAAGCATCTTATGGCTTTTCGTTCGATTTCAAAACAACAATTTCTATGCTATTTCCAATAACATAAGATTAAAATTGAATCGTATTTTCATGTATGGAGGGGCCGAAGGATGTATACCTAATATATTAACGATTGGTTAATGAGCCATATTATCATCATCATGTCAGCCGAATGACGTCCACTGCTGGATATACGCCTCCCCTAAAGACTTCCACAATGACCGGTCCTGCGCCACCCGCATCCAGCGGACACCCGCGACCCTTCCCAGGTATCAGTCTACCGTGTGGGGGGCCTGCCCACGCTACGCCTTCCGGTACGTGGTCGCCACTCGAGAACCTTTCCGCCCCATAGAGCCATATTATAACAATGTTTATTTACAGTATCTACAGTATCTACACCCATGTAGTAAATCCTCTTTAATGTTTTCTAAAACCATCAGTAAATACCAGTTTAACAATATACCCCATTCCGTGCGTGGGCTGCGTTGCGTGCCCTTCGCCCGCGCGCGCATCATAACTTCATGATATATCATGTAGTTATCACCACTAATTAACCACACTAGTGTTTTAATGCCTCACATTATGTAACAGTTGCATGAACTACGATTTTCTTATCCAGCATTATATTTATAATCTGTCAATTAAATGACTGACAGCAGTATTAAAACAATAAACTGCGAGTCTATACCATAGACAAGTCATTATATGACTTGTCTATGATTATTATATTATAAAACTGCAATATTTTTTTAATTTTAATAGAGGCACATCTTACTCTGCTACCATATCATTTTTTTAAATCTAATTATTTTACTGTTGTAAAAACAATTATTTGAATGCAACGTTACATTAGATCTTAAAATTCTCGAGTCTTTAATAACAAAACGAGCGTAGCGAGTTTTACAGCGACTAAATTTTTTAAGAACCCTTATTATGTAACTTTCATAAAATACTATAGTAGAACACTGTTAAATCTTCCAAGTACAAAGAATACCAAGCCCATCATAATTTAGAAATAGAGTTGTAATTAAGGGCAGTGTGTAATCCCTTAGAAACCTTAAGAGGGCGCAGTACGCTCGGTCTGGCTCGGTTCTCCATACAAACGTATTTACCCTCTGATTTTAAAACTCCATGCTAGAATAACATGAAAATTTGTATACACAATGGGATCCGGCATATCTAGGTCGGAAATTAGTTTCTGTTGCTAGAAATTTTAAAAGAAAAAAAAATACAGCGGTTTTTTGAGTTTTTTACGGCTTGTATGAAAACCTTAATAATCGCTGTATTTTTTCTCCATTACAATTTCAAGCAACAGAAACTAATTTCCCACCTAGATATGCTGGATCCCATTGTATATACAAAGTTTCATGTTATTCTAGCATGGCGTTTTAAAATGAGAGCATAAATACGTTTGTATGGAGAACCGAGCGTACTGCGCACTCTTAAGAACATTAGAAATATTTTTTTATTATTGTGTTCTGCGAACGTGTGCGTACCTATTATGTTTGGCATGTGGTTTCGCTTATTATATAGTCACTTAAATAATTATCACATTTGTTTTATTGTATAGTCCTCTCAGATTCCACTTGTCACACAGTCACAATTGATTTATCAGATGAATAAAAGTGGCGAGGTGCGTGTCGGCCCACGCGCAATGTAGGGTTCCGTCGACAATTTATAGTTACTGTATATTTGACGTAATTATAACAACATGTCTAAGTAATCAATGGAAATTGTACGAAAGTTTTCTTTTCCATCTACATTTCTCAAGTTCTGCTATAACTCATGAACTAGTAATGTCTACATAACTGTGATAGTCTTCGTTTTAAAATAATTATCCTACTAAGTAAAACCATGATTTTTACAAACCCAGTAGCAACCGTTTACTAGTAGCTGCTAGAGGGGGAGAATACACTAAACTAAATTAGCACTTTAAAAACTAACATCATGCAAACGAATAGCTAAGTCGAAAAATGGTAAAAGAAAGATCATATTCTTTATTAACGAGCTATCTAACGATACCAAACTCGATGGGATTTGCAAGAAAAAAAATGCATCCCCACTTTACGTGAAAAGTTCCCCTTTTTAATATTTTATTATGCTTTGTCGGCGTGATTGATATGTATACGCATACCAAATTTAAGCTTTCTAGTAGTAACGGTTACTGAGCTAAGTCGCGGACAGACGGGTGGATGGACATGTGTGGACATGGCGAAACTACAAGGGTACCTTGTTTACTACGGAACCCTAAAAACTCTTCATGCTAGACGCATAAGTAAATATAAAAAATAGGGTTTAAGTAATGAAGCTTACAATATACAGAGCGAGACGTGAGCAGTAATGACTAGATTTGACGGACAATTGGAGTCGAGATTTCTAAAAAAAATACTTTTTTTTTGACAATTTGGTCACCCTACACCGCAAGACGTAAAGGGGTGCTCGGTCAAACCCGATAAGTTGCGAAATAGGATTTTTGAAAATAGAACTACGTGTAACGAATATTGAGTTCTTATTTCAAAATACCATTATTTCTTTTTATCGGGTTTGACCTCGGTACCCTCGCGTTGTTCTTCTTTCTTATACAGTTTGTGGCAAATAAAATAGGGTGACCATGAGATTTGAGTTTAAAAAATCCAGATTTAAAAGAAAAAGTATTTTCGTTTTCGCACGAGTTTCGCATTGAAATAACGATCAATTGCTGAGTCGGAAAAAGTGGTTCCTGATTAGGTATTCTGAATCACCACAGGGTATCCAGGTACATGACATGAAAGGAATAAACTTTTATCTAATACATTAATTTGCATTATTTATTAAATGGCCCTTTTACTGTTGACTTGTTGTAATCGTGCCCCAGCGTTCGAGTCTAATCCTACTAATATTATAAACGCGAAAATTTGTAAATACGGATGGATGTTTGTTACTCTTTCCCGTAAAAACTACTGAATGGATTTTAATGAAACTTTACAATAATATAGCTTTTAAATCGGAATAACACGTAGGCTAATACAATTTATATAGATATTGTGTGAATTGTCCAAATACTAATCCTGCGCAGACGAAGTCGCGGGCACCAGCTAGTGTTAGATATTTCCGTAAGAATACTCTTAAGGGTATTTAACCCTTTGAACGCCAAGAACGCCTAAATGCGTCGCGTGTTGTCGTGCCACCGGCGCCAAGAACGACTATAGATGTTATGACGTACGTTGTCAAAGTGACCTTCGTGCCTTACGCTAAAGTTTATATTCAGTCTCTTCTGGAAGACGTGTTGGCGTGTAAGTGTCACTTACGTTTATCAAGAATTGCGTTCAAAGGGTTAACATGACTATATAACAAACTATATCTCAGTCTATATCACTGCTAGTTATAAACTTATAACACCTAAAGTACTATATCCTATTTCCAAGCTGCTAGCTATGAATCCTATGATAGTATATAAGTAGTCTAGTTTACTCATTATCGCAAAAACAGGTAGGTACACACAAAGTGGTCTTTTGTTACGAGTTCAGTTCAGTCTTTAGAAGAAGAAAACAAACAAACACATAACATAGAAAAAGAGAAACATACACAATAACTTTTTTTTTCCCGTGGGTGGAGGAAATCCTCATTGGATACTACCGGCCCGGTTCCGTGAGCATGCCCGACTCAACTGGGAATTGGCCCAGTCGCCTACGGACTAAAACCTCCACCCGGTGCAGTGTGAAATGTTGCCGAAAACGCAGCGCTATCGGTATACGCTTTGTTTCCGGGTGTATAGGTGTGTTGTAATGTATGTTATGTATCACAATAACATTATGACATATATAATCATATGATTGAATTTCAAGTATTTTAACTGGCCTTTGGAAAAGGTTTTTTCATTATACCCGTATGGGGTAGATCAGCGTACGAGTAGCTAGTTTTGCTACACCTGTTTATAGCAAAAGCCTTCAGTAATATTTTTCGCCTTCTATTCGAAAAAAAAGTGTTTTCTAGCCCTTTAAGAGAGAGCTAAACTCGATTTTCCTTCCTGTGTTTTTTTTATATATTTTTTATTTCTGCTCTGCCGACAGGGAGCAAAGTACTGTTGTGTTCCCTGGCAAATTACAGGGAGCAAAAGCGAGTTTTGCTCCCTCTAAACGGGAAAGAAAAGGCTTTTTTATATTTATACAACGACGATGGTAAATAAGCTTACGGCCTACCTGATGATAAGCAGACACGGTAGCCTATGGACACTTACGACTCTAAAAAAAATCACAAGTACGCACGAACCTGTAATTTTTCTGAACCCTTTTTATTTAATTCTCTAATACGGCAATCTGTGGTATCTTACTTATTTATTGATTAAATGTCAAAAGTGAAAAGAAGGGTGTATACGGTAGCAAAATTATTTCTAACTCGGGCGTGGCGCTTTGTATCCCTCGCTACTCTCAGGATTCTGGAATCCTTTGTTTCGTTCGGGATTCAAAACGCTAACCCTCGATGAAATATTGCATATTACCCCCTTGTAATACTATACAAAAATACCGCCGTTTTCTCTAACCTATTAAAGTGTGGACACGAAAAAATCTGGTCATGCATGATATGGTAAATCTTTGAAATTAATGTGGATTTTCAGGCACCGCTTTTTAAAAATAATTTGTAGATATCAAACTACATAATAAAAATACAATCATAATATAACGTTAAGTTTTCTGTGTCTTTCAGCATTATATATTTCACCGTACCGATATTTTGTTGAACAGCGGTTTCTGATAATTTTCACTCGCTTCCTGCTACTAAGCTACAATTGTATATATATTTTTACGAGTTGTTTTAAGCTCATTAGAATTTCATCATTCCAAAAACATACTTGTTTGAACACTTTTCTACTTGAGGCAGTCAGGAAGACTTTCTACTCCAAGCATCGAAAGTTGTTTTATATGGGAGGCATTTTTCTGTAAAAAAGGCAAATAAACCAAAATGAAAAACAATTCGAACTACGTCAATCTGAAGTCAACTAGAAAAATGTTAGCTATTGTAAAAGGATGATGTAAAAAGGTAAAATTTGAAAGATCCAGATAAAAATAAAATAAAAATATTAACAGGAAAACTTGGTACATACTGTCCGAAGGCGCTGTTCAACAAAATATAGGTATGGTGGAATATATAATGCTGAAAGTCACAGTCAACTTAACGTTATATTATGATTGTATTTTTATTATGTAGTTTGATAATCACAAATTATTTAAAAAAAGTGCTGCTTGTTAATCCACATTAATTTTAAAGATTTACCATATCATGCATGACCAGATTTTTTCGTGTCCACCATTGTCATGCACTTAAACGACTAAAAGTAAAAAAAATATATTTTATTAAATAGGCCTAGCATAAAGCACGTTCGAATCGTCAGATACTACAACACCTTAAATTTAAGTCTAAAATAAATACCGACTATGGTTCGACAGATTGGCAGTTGTCTCTAAATTTTGGGAATGTAGAATGATGAATATAGTATATTATCTATACTACCAGCCTTTTAGTTATAGGCTATCGCTATCGCTGTCTCGCATCTGAGGTATATTTGCCTTTCGTTTCGATAAAAGTGAAGATTGCAAATAGCCCTTAAAACTCTGGTAGTACTATGGAAAGTACAATTTAATTTTCCTTTTCAGTTACGACATGTGGAGAGCAAACGGAAGAAGACGAGGCAAGTGCAAGCGGAAAAGGTACAAGCGTTACCCCAACCGGCCATGACGGTCATGATGTAAGGATTAAGTACAAGCCACGAATGAGACGATCATTAAACAACCTTCAAGTCGTAAACGACACATACAAATATACCGGAGACGGAATATACGTTTGCGATATCTGCAAAAAAGTGTTTTTGGCGAAAGCCCAATTGATCAGACACGTGATTTACCATATGACCAAGAAGCCTTTTCACTGCGACATCTGCAACAAAGATTTCCCATCTCACACATACGAGACCGCACACAAACGGACGCACGCTAAAGAGAAGCCGTTCGGTTGCAAATTATGCCTTAAGTATTTCAGCTCTTTAAATGCTTTCTACAGGCACGAACGTACCCACACGGGGGAGAAGCCTTATGGTTGTCCAATCTGTCTAAAAAACTTTACGTGTCCATCAGGTTTGTACAAACATAAATTTGTACACTCCCAAGACAAACCCTATTCTTGCGAAGTATGCTTTAAGCAATTTAAAGAGAAATCACACTTGAAAATCCATGTACTCATACACAAAGGAGACGCGGCGAAACGATATCCTTGCAAGCAGTGTCCAATGAAATTCGCGTTCAGATACAAATTGGTTCTCCACGAACGCGTTCACTCTAACGACAAGTATCCATGTCACATATGTGAGAAAGAGTATACGCAAAAATATCAACTTCGCACCCATTTACTAACAGCGCACTCGGAAGAGAAAAACGCAATGAAAGAGAAAATTTTTATTTGCGACACGTGCCAAAAAATATTTATATCAAAATCCGACTTGGTGAGGCACCAACGAACTCACACAGGAACCAAGCCTTATTCATGCGATGTGTGTGACAAGAAATTTTCTCAATCGGGGCATTTAAACTCGCACAAACGGATACACGCAGGGGACAAACCTTATACGTGCGATATATGCAACAAACAATTTGCGACCAAAGGTTACGTGCGCAATCACAGACGTACTCACAAAGGAGAGGTTATTTATACATGTGAAGTATGTAACAAGCAATTTAAACACATAGGTCGGTTGAAACAACACCAAGATAAGCATGCTCGTGAAAAAGCTAAATGTTCTTAAATTTTCACTTGAATATGATCACAATACTGGGGTGTCAATATTATCGCTATAATAAAAAATTGCTTCTATTTTGCTTCAATATTGTGATAACGTGAAACGGAACGTGATATGAGTGTATCGCGGAATGATATTCATCGTGTAAATCCCCATACATAATATGCACTTCGTCCTTAGTGATAACCAAGATAAAGATTAAGATATTTAATCAGGCACGTTCCTATCATTTGGGCTATTTATTTTCACATAGCAACGAAGCTAGTTGAGCGTTGCGGTCTGTGGGTGCTTTGCCGGTGCGGATTGCGCTGCGCGCGCAGTTGACATTTGTCCGCGCTAAAAAGGGTGCTCGTTGCGGGTTATTCGGACTTTTCTTGTGACTCTTAAATGTTTTTTACTGCTGTGTCATTATATATATCTCCTATCATTAGATCACAAGGTATGTACATTACCTAGATTAAGCTCTGCCTTCTCTTCCCCACTATGGAGGAAGAGGTTACAGGTGGCTTTAGGGTTTCCAGAAGGCGGTTGGGCGAAGACAGGGACCGTCTTTGCCCTGTACGTCACCCGCCACAGGTTCGTTTATTCCGGTTCGGTCTCTGACGAGTCGTCGGTGGTCACCGAGCAGGAGTCGAGTTTGGTGGAACCGATTGTGTTCTCGAGCCCGCCTGCCTCGCCGGCCCACGTGCCTGATCCGATCAGGCTTGTTCTATGTTGTTCAGCTCCCTCCCTGATTATGTGGAGGGCAGCAACGACGATATGGTGTTGTGTTCGGAGCAGATGGCGCTCTGGCGTTGCTGACGGATTGGAGATTTGTGCCGGTAGACACAAGAAGTCGGGCAAAAAGCTCGCTAAGCGCAGGCGCGAGGAGATCCGATGGCCCCTTGTCTCCTCCGGGGGGAGCGACAAGGAGTGCACGGATGGTGAGTCCTCTTCCTCTGGATGTTCCTAAGCGTGCGAAGCCGCGCGCTACGGATTGTGTTTCGGGGGTGGAGGAGGTCGCTGCACCACCTGTCGCCGCCGCTTCTCGGAGACCCAGGAACACATGGAGATGCAGGGCCCCGCCAACTCCACCCCTGCGGAGCAGCCGAAGCGGGAGCGTGCTCCGCCTGTTATTGTCATCAATGACAAACGCAGGTGGAACAGGCTCTCTGCGCAAGCCACCCGCAATAGGCTCAATTTTCTTGCTCGCGTGGCCAAAAAAGGGATCGTCCTCCAAACGAGCTCTAAGAACGAGTACAGGGCTTGGTAAAAATTTATCATGCGCGGCTACTACTCGTACGACTTCGAGGAGGATAGGAACCTCCGAGTCGTCATTAAAGGCCTCGACGTCAGCGTCGAGACTGACTTTGTCAAAGTGGACCTGACGGCTCAGGGGTATCCCGCCCTCAGCGTCCACCGCGATAAAATGCCGTTCGCTTGTGCGCTTGTGGTGTTAAAGAAATCCCCGAAACCAAAGGAAATCTTTAACGAGTCCAATGTGTTGACAGTTGTAAGCTTGTTTGCCACCGTCATTGTATTAAACAAATCTCTCAAAATGTCTGACGTGTGATAAATGGTTAATTTTGGTTCGGATTCGAAGGTTATGTTATGATGGTGGTGTAATGTATTGCGGTAATATTTTTAAATAAATTTGATTATAATATTCTCGTTATTAAATAAGCTTACTAACACACCATGTATAGCAATAACAATAAATTAACTTATTCTTTTATAAACAGTAAACGCATAGTATAGAACTTATATATGACCCAACTAAGTAGATGTAAATATAATAAGAATTTTATTTGTAATTTATTTTATTTTACATAGGTACTTTTATGTAATTTTTCCATTGTTTATAATAAATATACTCGTATAACACCCAATCAAAATTTGTAATTCTGAGAAAAAGAAGAATAATAGTATGTTGCATTAAATGTATCAATAAAAATAAAAACAAAACAGCGGATGCATAACAGTTTATGCGCTAAGGCCGTCGGCTTAGGGCCTACGCTAGCTGGCGCGGGCGCACGCCTGCGGGTACTCGCTCTATGCAACCCGCCGCGGTTCAGTTAGCGCCGCTCACACTATTTTTCGATAGGCCTGCTCCGTGTAATCCAGGCCAGCTGGCGTAGGCCCTTAGGCAAAAGGGAGAGGACGCCCGCTAGCGTTATGGGCACTCTTGCACCGGGAACGGCAAGGGGTGGGTTACTTTAGTTATGATTGTGTAAGTAGTGCATTATTAGTTTTAAGCTTATAAAAATAATATATAATGACTGGACACAACATGTCCTATGCAGACACACCTTAGAATCGTGATCCCCCTGCATAGAAGTGTGTATGTAGGGGGGTCAGCTTTGTCTGCAGCTGACTGTAGGTACATTGTGCCCTAATTAGTGATGTGCTAGTAGAAGATAATTTGCGTATTTATTCTCGACACATCCTAATAACAGAATTTTAACTAACTTAAATCGATTGTCGTAGTACCTAAACGATTACAATTGATAGTAAATTAAATGAACGTTATTCTGACATTTGTCCGCGCTAAGAAGGGTGCTCGTTGCGGGTTATTCGGACTTTTCTTGTGACTCTTAAATGTTTTTTTACTGCTGTGTCATTATATATATCTCCTATCATTAGATCACAAGGTATGTACATTACCTAGATTAAGCTCTGCCTTCTCTTCCGCAAGTAGGCCGTATAAATATATAAAAAAAATATTTTTGGGTTTCTTGTTAACAAGTTAACGAAATGAGTTAATGTTTCATAATACCTGAAATTTTTAAAAATTGTAAATTTTGATTTTTAGAGTCGATGAGCAATACGAATTTGTAGTTACATGGGTATTGTGTCAAAAATCTGTTCTTAGATTGTGTCGTATATAGTCTAATTACCTACTTCTAATAAAGTAACTTCGAGAACTGGTTGGGTTTTTTATTCAAACTTACTATTTTCATCATATATGTTTACGCCTTTAGAGACCATCCTGCTTTGAAAAAAATAACTGTAAAATGAAAAAAATACAAATAGGTTGATAGGTTCCTGATTTTTAGGGTTCCTTACTTAAAAAGAAAAAAACGGGACCCTATAGGATCACTCATGTGTCTGGCTGTCTGTCACAGCCACTTTGCTACAAAACTAATGGACCGATTGAGTTGAAATTTGGTACAAAATGTGTAAGTCAGTGACCCAAAGATAGACGTGTAACGTAAATTAATTAATTTTAAACATGGGGGCCACCTTTAGGGGGTAATTTAAGAAAATTAAAAATAGTTTTGGAAGCTATCATGTGACATCAAATGAAAGGGCTCGTCCTGATAATCGCAAATATATATTTGTTATAATATTGAAATAAACAGTTTTGAAGTTAGTTCAGAGAAAGGCCGGCCGATAATTGACCATTCCACCTCCTTATCTCCGAAACTAGACTAGACATTTCTATATTATGTTCCATTTAATAACGTGTAAAATGGCTTGACGAATAAATAACTTATGACTACTTAGCCTAAAATTTAGAGAAAAATACAGAGAATCTAGACACGCGGCAGCGTGTCCAGCCAAGTTCACCCCAGGAACTGGCGGACAGCAGCCGTGTGTTATTTTACACGAACCGTTTGGAGCCACTTTTGACCCCCCAATAACTCCAAATCTATCTAACATAAAATAATGAAATTTGGTACATGTATTAAGATCCTTTAGAACAACTAGAACCACAAATTTCATAAATATTAGTTTAATAATTATTGAGATATTAAATTCCAAAAAACGGCATTTTTACCACTGACTGACTGACTGACTAGTAAAAACCTAACCCACTTCCAGGTGACCTAGAAAGCTGAAATTTGGCATGCAGCTTGGTAATTATGTGTGTACACCAGAAAAAAACAGAAAACAGTGATTTTTTTTATTACTTTTATTATTATTATTATTTATGCTAGTTACCTCAGAACTCCGTCATTTATTAACCGATTTGGAAAAATCTTTTTTGTTTGAAACGGTATACTTCAGGGGTGGTCCCATAGTTATCAGGCAAGAATCCGATCACAGGGTCCTGGAGAAATCGAGGGAACTCTTCAAATATTTGAGGTCCACCTATAGCGATTCGGGTATTTTGTATAGTAACTCGTGCATTCGCTCTTAAAGAGCACCTTTTGGCGAAGATTGACAAAAAGTAATGATATCCCATCAAAAACATAAATGTGACAAAGGGAGCCAAGTTCAATATTCACCGACAAGAGAATTGAGATCTGAATGGGTGCCAAGTTCCGTAGATTCTCTGAAATGGTGCCAAGACCGGCACTACATTGTTTACAGAAAAACTAATTTACTGCGGCTTAATGCATTTTGAGCCTTAACTTGGCAGTTTTCTATGCAGTATGTTATAATAGCATAAAAGCTGTTGGATATTTAAGAAAACTGCCAAGTTAAAGCTCAAAATGCATTAAGCCGCAGTAAATTAGTTTTACTGTAAACAATGTAGTGCCGGACTTGGCACCATTTCAGAGAATCTACGGAACTTGGCACCCATTCAGATCTCAATTGTTTTGTCGGTGAATATTGAACTTGGCTCCCTTTTTCACATGTATGTTTTTGATGGGATAGTTCTTTACCCATATATTACAGGAAAACATATAAGAAGTCGATGACTAGATGGTATTTAAAGTAACAGGTACAGAACCTTTAATTCGCAATGTTGTTTAGAAACTACATCCAGATTTTAAAAAATACTGAGGTTCTATTTTAATTTAATTTATAACATCACGTCGTTTAAATGACTATAATTGCTGTATTTTTGCGTGCTTGAAATCGTCACATCAATGCTCCCGCGCATTTTTTTTTGTCATTTGGTGGCAAGATGGCGCCGAGTCGACGCGTACTGGTGAGAGGCCCATTAAGAAAAAAATCTTTAAAAGTACTAAGCGTGTTTTTCATGAATTTTGAAGATTTGAACATATTTTCAAATGGTTAAATTAATGTGTTGTGATACGTACATTAAATTACCGCTGAGACATAAATAAGACTACAAATATGAATGTTGCTTGTAACCTTGAACAATCGATCTGCACGTCCCTATGTTGTTTTAATTAAACTAATATTGCGCGTTTCTCTGACTTAATCTCGACGTCGGCCTTTTTAGCCCAGTTGGTAGTGACACTGCCTCCGAAGCTAGAGGTCCCGGGTTCGAATCCCGGTAAGGGCATTTGTTTCTGTGGTGAGCAGAAACATTTGTTCCTGAGGCTTGGGTGTTTTCTATGTATTTAAGTATATATATGTCGTCTAGTACCCATGACACAAGCCTTATTGAGCTTATTATGAGACTAATTCGATTTGTGTAAAAAAAAATGTCCCCAATATTTATTTATTATTATAATAATACGGGGGTGGATGTGGTCACCTAAGTGGCGAGTTGGCTATATGTTTAAAGTCCAGTGCCACCTCTCTACCCCAGCCCTCTGCACCGGTGTTGCCCTTAGGCCATTTTAATGTCGCTATTTTTAGGGGCCCATCTAGCAGAGGGCGAGTCACCGTCTGCCTGAGATAAAAATGTGAGACAGTTTTATTAGGCAGACGTCAGTTGTCTCACTCAATAGCCCAGCCATTAGTCCATCATATTCACCCAATAGTCCGGTTCATTTAGATTCCATCAACCAGCAACAGTTCCTGTACACCCTGGCGGGTGCTGTCTCTGTGTGCGTCCCATGACACGGGCAGGGACAGCATCCGCTCGGTGTACCCCATGCATTTCATTAAATTGTCTAAAGGGCCTCTACGTGTTGGCTATGTGGTACTCGGTTGGTACTTCGGTACCTCGGTACTTCGGCTCCGCGCACGCCTTCCAAAGGCCCGGGACACCATTGTCCCGTGAGCGGAAAAGACATATAATAATAATATTGGGGGACAATCTTACACAAATCGACCTAGTCCTAAACTAAGCAAAGCTTGTACTATGGGTACTAGACGACGATATACATACTTATATAGATAAATACATACTTAAATACATAGAAAACATCCAAGACCCAAGAACAAATATCCGTGAAAAATGCACAAATAAATGCCCTGGCCGGGATTCGAACCCGGGACCTCTAGCTTCGGAGGCAGAGTCACTACCAACTAGGCTAAACAGGTCATCGTTTTTTTTTTATTTATATTTTTTCCTACTTTTTAGAACTATACTTAGACGTACATCGTAAATAATGCTATTTCTTCCCCTGTTTTGTTTCTACCCTTGTAACGCCCGCCATAAAAATTGAGCCAGTGAAAATTGAATCGTATACATACTCCAGAGTTAAATTCCTTGCGTTTCTAAATGTAATAAAACAAATGTATAAATTAAACGTGTCATGAAAGGGCGTATTCTATTCCGATACTGTATTTTGTTGCGCATTTAGCCTTATGCGGAAAGCTTTGGGTATCCTTCTATACGATCCAATTTCTACGCTGACCAGCTGATGAATTTTTTTCGTTAAGGTAATGGCTTAGCTATCCTTTGATACATGTTTCAGTCGAGAGGAAATGACTGATTTTTGTTGTCTTTGGGAGGCTGCTGCTCTTCAACCCTCCAACGGAATCGCAGCTGTCGTTAATATTAAGTATGTAGAACTTTCTTAACCATTGCACAAGTCATGGTGCGCGAAGAAATTGGTCATTGGAATCTGGTGCAGGTCATTGGAATAAAAAAAGCATGAATTTTAAAAGTAATTATAAAATTTGTTTTAGGTAAATGATCATGAATTTATATACGAGTATGTATATATCACAGTTCGCCTTATTGAAATACAGGGCGGGCCCTGTAACAGGAGCAAAAAATTAAACGATGAACTATTTAGCGGGCCAGCAATTATTTCCAAGTGGTCTCAGTTGAAAAAAAGTTTTTTTTTCTTTAAAGATAGCTTACGTGTATTTTTATTACTCGTCTGAAGTGATATTAATGTCAATTTATTTTAAAAACTCAATAAAATTGAAAAAAAGAAATAAATTAGAAGTACCAATAATATCCATGAAAACAAAAAATGCAAAAACAATTTAGGCTCATAACATGATACTACCTCAAATACTGCATTGACTGATGCGCTATAATCTCGTGGAGTCAAGATCCATTACGCGGAGGTCATAACTTTAGATCAAAACTTCTCTGAATTCAAAAATGTTGAAAGTTGTTCCGGCACAAGAAGTTACTGCAGATGCTTTAAGGAAGCGTCCTTTTAAATATTTGCTCCAGTTACAGGGCCCACCTTGTATAATGAAACGGATCACTCACGTCTTTAAGGTCGAATATCGCTCGACATGTTTGAGACCGGTTCGCGGTCCTTAATCATGAGTACTTACGCGGTGGCGGTTCTTGTAGCATAAAACGACGATAAGAAAGAGATACAAAAAGAAGAAGGTTTTAGATGTGCTAAAAGAACCGACGCCGCGATAAGTACTCATGATTAAGGACCGCGAACCGGTCTGAAACATGTCGAGCGATATTCGACCTTAAAGTCGTGAGTCACCCGTTTCATTATACAAGGTGGGCCCTGTAACTGGAGCAAATATTTAAAAGGACGCTTCCTTTTTTTTTATTTAGATCTAAAGTTATGACCTCCGAGTAATGGATCTTGACACCAAGAGATTATAGCACATCAGTCAATGCAGTATTTGAGTTAGTATCATGGTATGAGTCTTAATTGTTTTTGCATTTTTTGTTTTCATGGATATTTATGGTACTTTTATTTTATTTTTTTCGATTTTATTGAGTTTTTAAAATAAATTGACATTAATATCACTTCAGACGAGTAATAAAAATACACGTAAGCTATCTTTAAAGAAAAAAACCAACGTGAGTGACCCTTTTCATTATATTTCAAAATGCGTGAAACTCACGGGAGTTTTCTATATAAAACAGTTCGACTTCTTATTACGAAATCTATCTTATTCGCACTTTCACATCCGAGCGACTGAGAGGGAGACATTTCGTTTTCAGTTCGCGGTAGTCCATAAGGACCATACATCTACCACCACCATATATATCTTATGTAGACCATAAGGTCTAACTGGACTAAAAGTCTTAGGGCGCCTTCTACAACAGGAAAGGCCTCCTGTGATGTTGAGAAACTTTTTGGTCAAGTGGGCGTCGTCCCTTTACATAACATGGCCAAGTCGTGCACTCGACAAGTTCTAAATTCAGCTGCATTAGAGCTGTCTC
This sequence comes from Notocelia uddmanniana, assembly GCA_905163555.1. Lineage (NCBI taxonomy): Eukaryota > Metazoa > Arthropoda > Insecta > Lepidoptera > Tortricidae > Notocelia > Notocelia uddmanniana. The sequence continues at coordinate 13,233,405 of LR991076.1, read as the reverse complement.
GAGTCCACGCGTATAGCAGCTATATGTATGTTCGTTTAGGTCTCCCGTATATATAATACAGAATACCGGATCGTAAAATATGTGTTACCTGTTATTCCTCTTTATTCATTTTTTCTTCTCTTAGATTAGGTTTTTAAAATATTTTTATAAAAAGTAAAATATAAAACATAACATAAAATCATTATAAAAACCTAACAGGGCAGGGCCTAAGCTACCGGTGGTTAGGGCGACAGAGAGAGGAACCTCCTGACTATTCGCGCCGTGTCCAGGAGTACCGCCTTCTGTATCTGACCCTTGACCCAGCCATCTAACGAGAGTCTCTTGAGATGTTGGTCGAGACTCTAGCGATTAGACCGTTCACAGATACGACTATCGGGACAATAATCGTTGAATCAACATCCCACATGGCGGTTACCTCATGTGCCAAGTCTAGGTACTTGCTGACTTTGTCCTTCTCAGCTTTCACGAGGTTCTCGTCATGGGGGATGGTGATATCAACGAGTACTGCCTGGCGCTTCAATCGATCTGTCAGCACGATATCAGGCTTGTTGGCTACAATAGTCCTGTCCGTGATGACAGATCGATCCCAATAGAGCGTTGCACGACCGTTTTCGAGAACTGGCGCAGGTGTGTACTTATAATACGGCACTTCGAAGTCCACAAGACCGTATAAAAGAGCAAGCTGCTGGTGAATAATCCTGGCCACCAAGTTATGTCTGTGCAAGTACTCGCCGTTAGCAAGATGACTACAACCAGAAATAATATGCCTGAGTGACTCTCCGGGACGGCGGCATGCCCGACAAATGTCGACCGTACCGTCCTTCAGGATATATTTCCTTACCTGTTATTATTATTAACCAGTTAGTCCCGGCGGAAGACCAGCGTTGACCGTAAGGTTGGCACTATGCTGAGTCGGGACCAATTCGTGGCACTTTCTTTTTATTATGTTTTATTCGATGTTTTTTTTGTCTTTGTTTTATATGTATCGTATACATTACTCGGTTTGTATGTATTTGTGTGGTGTGCTACGAATAAATGTTTTTCTTTCTTTCTTTCTACATTATCCTCGTTTACATGCTCTTATGTTTGTTTCAGCTCCACCATATAAAGTGGAAGTCACTTTCGAACCGACGTTGGAAGAAAGCCACGATTCTCTCCTAACTGAATACTTGCCCGACCTTAAAAGCAAAACTGCCCAAAAACCTAGTCCACCCACCCAGTCACCGCAAAAAACCAACACAAAAAAGAAAAGGAACCGTGCTCTCACCGAAGAGGACGGAAAATACATTTGTGATATGTGTAATAGATTTTTTACTGTGAAAATCCGTCTGATCAGACACATTGCGTACTACCACATGAAACACAAGCCGTTTTACTGCGATATTTGTGACAAACGATTCAAATCTGACACTTACGCGTACACCCACAATTTGTTACATTCAAAAAATAAAGCATACTCCTGCAAAGTATGCAATAAACAATTCGCTATAATAAGTTATCTGACCAAACATGAACGGATTCACGAAGGATTAAAACCTCACGTGTGCGAAGTATGTAAAAAGCAATTTAGGGAGAAAACACAACTGTCCATACATGCGCTAATTCACAAGGGAGAGACAGCGAAACAGTATCCTTGCAAACTTTGCTCAATGAAGTTCACGCACAAATATAAATTGCTCCGTCACGAACTAGTTCACGGAGGTGACAAGCCACATGTATGCAATATATGTAACAAGGGTTTTTCGCAAAACTTCCAACTAATCGTCCACACGCGAGTTCACACAGGGGAGAAGCCGTTCGTGTGTGAAATATGCAACAAGAGTTTCGTGTCGAAAAACGACTTGGTGCGGCACGAGCGCACTCACACAGGAACCAAGCCTTACCGTTGTGGCATCTGTGAGAAGCAATTCACCCAGAGAGCCCATTTAAAAGCGCACAAATTGGTTCACACCGGTGAGAAACCCTATTCGTGCAATGAATGCCAGAAACAGTTTACAGCCCGAGGGACGCTCAATCGGCATTTGAGAGCTCACGCCGAGACTCAAATTCAAAGTAAGGCCTTAGCGTGTAGGATATGTACGCAGCCATTTAAACATTTGCGGAGATTGCAAAAACACGAGGAGGCGCATGTTAAGGCGGGTTTCACTTTACCCAGCGACTGAAGTGTCGAACTCACAACACATGCATAGCGGTAACAAAACATCGAAATTTATCATGATCTAAGAAAACAAGGTCTGCTACTCCGGATCGTGACACAAGCCTACACACACACGAACTCACACTACGACCTCCTACCATCGATAGGCTCGATAGCAGTGATGACGTAGGCTTGTGTCAGTTCCCCGAAGTGTCATACCTTGTATTATTGTATCATGGAAATTTATTATGTAAATTCGGTTCCCCAAATGATGCAACATTAATTTAATATTGTCAATACATGTGTTTTACATGTGGTATACCACGAACCGTAGCTTATGGTCACTTGAGACGGAATCGCGAGCATGTTACCGACCCCTTATTCATTTGAAGATTAGATGATAGAGTTGACAGCACAGATTAAATACAAGTAACTAGTAACACACTAGTAACTTTGTCATCTTTTTTTTTATTGTGAAAGGGAAAAATGTTGGTGTCGTTTCTAATATATTTTGATAATCTAAATGACGGACTATAATTATTATTTTTTACCCACGACATTACCCAATTATGGGTAAATTTTTACCAACGTAAAGTAGCCTTATTTTTTCAAGAATATACACCGAGATTTTTTTCATCTGTTAACAGCGAAATCAGTAATGGCGAAGTAAATTGACCTCTGATTTTGCTGGTGTTTTGCAGCAATATTGTAGATAGATAGATAAATTTATTGTCAAAACTGTGTACATAAGATCTTATGTCATACATTGAAAGTACTTAAGTATCAACAGTTTGCCCATTTCGGACGTACAATATTATTGAACTTAAAATTAGACTTAATCAATGGTAGACCTATACGAAATATTCATTTAGATTATAAAAATATTTTTTTGCCAGCCATTCTTTTAGTTCCTTTTTGAACTTAGTACCTTCGAGTGACTTAATACATTCAGGTAAGTAATTAAAGATCTTTATTCCAGCTGCATAGGTACTCTTGGCAATTATGTAACTTGACGGCCTAACTGTACACATATCATTTTTATATTGGGATCTTAGATTACTTTTCGAGTCACCTTTTTATTAAAGATATCATGTCGTTCCTTAACAAATAAACAAATTTCTAGTATATAGATACACGTCTGAGTTAAATTTTTGTTACTTCTAAAGATATCTCTTAAGTATTCCCCATGTAAATCTACTTTTGTTGTATGTTAATAGTTAATGCCTCTAGTTGTGTTGTGTTGTACAAGAATAGTGATTATATTATAATATTAAACTCAGTAAAACAGTTTAAGGTTACGTTTTACGGACTACGTTATTAAATTACAATACCCTTATGATATTTGTTGCTTTATTTGTCAATAATATCACCTAATTCTCGCAATATTAATAAAATCCATCAAATATGCACGAATAAAGCTTGAAACGCACAGAGCGCGGCGCAGCGTCATTGCGGGGCGGAGGCGGTTTTGCGGTAAACCGAGCGGAATTTGGTAGCACGGTAGAGCAGAGGCGGAGTGTGTAACATATGAAGCAGTAATGACAGTTGACAGCTTCGGAAAGATCAAAAAACCGGCCAAGTGCGAGTCGGACTCGCGCACGAAGGGTTCCGTATCAGAAAAAAAAACGCCAACAACTTCTCTGTTGTATGGAAGCCCCCCTTAATTATTATTATTATTTTGATTTTAGTATTTGTTGTCGTAGCCACAATAAAAATACATAATCTGTGCTCAACTGTCTAGCTACTACGGTTCTTGAGATCTAGCTCGGCAAGTGGTAGCCATGAAAAAGGGCTAAAATATCATGTTTTTTGTATGGGAGCCCCCCTTAATTATTATTATTATTTTGTTTTTAGTATTTGTTGTTATAGCGGCAACAGAAATACACAATCTGTGAAATTTTCAACTGTCTAGCTATTACGGTTCTTGAGATACAGCCTGGTGACAGACAGACGGACAGCGAAGTCTTAGTAATAGGGTCCCGTTTTTACCCTTTGGGTACGGAACCCTAAAAATGCAAAACCGCCTCCGCGCCGCACCGCGCCGCGTCCTCTCTGTGCGTTTCGACGTTTAAGTTCTGCCGTTTAACTTACGACTACTGGGTGGTGCCTGGCGCTATAGGGGTGTCAAAGCGGAGGGGGGCGGGCGGGCCGGCTGCCCCGCTTCCCCGCCCGTTACCCTTTGATGTGCTATGGCATCACCCATCTTGCGTCTAACAGCCGCTAGCACGATAAGCTATATGATCACGTTTTACGGCCGAAATCGCCTAAAACTTCACATAAAACTTAACGTGCTAACTGGGCATGAGACTTCCGAGTTAAACGGTAGCCTTAGTACACTGGTTTTTTAATTGTCTGTTTAGGTGTCCTACTGCTGGGTAAAGGCCTCTCTCTTTCCTACTTTTGAGCTCTACGGCTTGCGTGTTCCCGCCATCTCCTTTTTGGTCTGCTTCTGCTATGGGAGCCGTCCGGCCCGCAGTATACATTTATTTTAGCATTATTCGTTCTGCAGGATTAAATAATATTGACTGTTCAAATTTTCACAGTGGATTCCTTAGCGAAAAATAAAAAGTACGTGTTATTTATTTCAGTATCTTTCAGTACTAAAATATTGAGACAGAGCAGCTGAAAGATATCCTAAAAAACCATGCGTTCGTGGATACCGCGGTGGCGCGTTTTGAGGAAGGTGGCGATAACGCTCGCCCCGCTCCCACGTTGAGTCGCCGAGACAAACTTACGCGTCGAAACACCGATTCTTTAATGAAAGCTAGTAAAAAGAAATACTAATGGCGTCTCCTGTTTTAAATGTTCTAAGACGGTCGCTCATGCGGAGATGCGCGTGCGACTAATTTGTAATTTTGGTCGAGATAAGATAGGTGAGCGCGCCCCTCCCCCCGCACCGCTAACCCCGAGCGTCATTCAGCTCCCGATAATCCACACGTTACTAATTATTTACTCGGACATCAAATTTTGATTTGAAAATTTTACCCATGATACTTTTTTCAGAAATGGCATCTTTTATTGATACCTAATGCCTTTTTTTTTTTTTTTTTTTAACGTTGGGGAAATGCTTTTATGCATCCCACCCGGTTGGGGGGACCAGGACGGGTATGACGGACTAACCGCAGCAGAACGCCTTGGACTACCGTCTAAAACCCCAACGAGTGCCGGCTCCGCCTTGTCGAGGACGCCGCGGGATCGCTATCAGCATTCTACCGCGTGCGGGAAAAATTGAACAGTTAATAATGTTTCACCCCTACTGCCAGTTCCCTCTTATCTTTTAGAGGAGGCTTGTGCCCAGCGTTGGGAAGTATATGCTGATGAGATGATGGGAATTTTAATAGTTAAATGTAGCCCGAAAAGCTTTTGTATGGAAAGTTCACGCTGTCATTGCATCGGAAAAAATATATATATCTAGAGCCATTGCATAATTACTTGTAATTGTAACTTGTACCTTGTAAATGCAAGCGCAAACCCCTTTTCAACCCCTGTATTTGGAAAGAGATTTCCACTTGTAAAACAAAACAACTTGTTTGTTTTATTGTAAATATTTATTTATTTATTTATTTAATGTAGTCAAATCATCCATTCAGCGTCAACCATCGCTTCACGCAGTGTAGTCCCATTTTTTCTTAAAGTCGTACGCGCTACTGCCATAATGCCACACGTGGAGCTTTCTAGTCCGAAGTTATTTTTGATACCTACATGCTCGTATGTACAGTCGGGGAATTTGATTTCTGGAACAGTGAAAATCACTATGAAAACTGTTAAAGATCTCATATTCTTGTCACTGTGAGAAGATACGAAGTGGCTCAAAAATCAAATTCCTTAACTGTACATCAGCGTTAACTAATGAGGGCTATTGTTATTGTGCTCACCAGTTGGCACCACTGTCGAGTAAGGTCCAGCTGTCAAAGTTTGTTATTAGTTATCACGGGTGTAATAACAAAGTTTACATTTAAACCATATTTAAAACCTTAAAACCGTACCTACTGTAAAAATATCGAGCATGCCGCAGTGTTGCCCCCGTCCCGTTGTATTCGGCGATAAAGCAGTAAATAAGTTTTCGAAAGAATGAGTTTTGTCGTCTCAGATTTTATGATTCTGAACCACTATAGTTCCTGTTTAGCCCAGTGGTTGACTGGTAGAGAATGCCTTAAGGCATTAAGTCCACCTCAAGGCATTAATTGTACTTCTTTTGTATCTGTGCAATAAAGTTTAAATAAATAAATAAAACTCAAAGTACTAACATTGAATTGACCCGTTACTTTTTTTTGCCATAATGGAATCTCAGGTTGTCGCTGGTATCGCAAAATATTCACCACATTATTGTAATTAGAAATAAACCTGCATAGCACACCTACAAACAGTGACATTTGCATAGCACACCTACAAAGCTGTAAGAATTCTGACCTTACCGTCAGTATACATCCTAGAAGCATGCATTTTTGTGAAAAAGAACATGCACTTATTTCCACTACTTATACATTCCCGACCTACAAATTTACGTCCCCGAAATGGATTAGAAAGGCCAACTTCAAAATTGCAAATGGTTCTCTCCGGCCCTTATACGTAATGTGCGTTAAACTGTATAATAACTTACCGACCACATTTAAAAACTAAAATAACATATGTTAACTAAAGTCACAGCTGAAGACGTACTTAATTAAAAAAATTTATTATTCAACCGAAGAGTACCTAATAGACAAGGATTGTTAGTAATTTTAATAGATATATTGTATTGTATTGTATTGTTGTATTGTTTAGCCGTAAAAATTCAACACCCTAACAGGGTTCATGTTTGAATCTTTTAATGCAATTATGTATTAGAAATTAAGAGGGCGCAGTACGCTCGGTTCTCCATACAAACGTATTTATGCTCTCATTTTAAAACGCCATGCTAGAATAACATGAAACTTTGTATACACAATGGGATCCAGCATATCTAGGTCGGAAATTAGTTTCTGCTGCTAGAAATTGTAAAAGAAAAAAAAATACGTTTTTTTGAGTTTTTTACGGTTTGTATGAAAACCTTAATAATCGTATTTTTTCTCCATTATAATTTCAAGCAACAGTAACTAATTTCCGACCTAGATATGCCGGATCCCATTGTGTATACAAAGTTTCATGTTTTTCTAGCATGGCGTTTTAAAATGAGAGAATAAATACGTTTGTATGGAGAACCGAACGTACTGCGCCCTCTTAAGACCTTGTAAACAATCTGATTGATGCAATAAAGAACTTGAACTTGACCTCACGCTACACTGGCGCCTCTAGCGGCGGATTCATATGTGGTAGAATCATTTTAGGTATTGTGAACGGAAGTCTTTTTTCAACCCGCCTCATAAGAAAGAGACTAGCACATAATTTATCTTCCTAAGTTATTATTCAATTAGGCCCTAATTATTGTGATGTATTTCTCATATTTGAATAAGAATTAAATGATGCTTTAATTGTATAATCTGGTTTTATTTTTTGGTCTTCCTAAAATGTCCGGATTCGGAATGTTTGATTAGGGGGTGAAAAGGGGGGTAACAGTTTGTATGGGCGCCTACAACAATTGAATCGCAATAATTTCTTTAATATAAACGATATTACTAAGAGTATAAACCCGCTAAATCCATTTCTTAATTTTTTTTTGGTTTTAGGTACACACCATTTCTGATGATTGGATCCATTAGGAATCGAGGGAACTCCTCAAATGTGAAAGGCACACAAATAGTGATTTTAGTATTTTCATGAACTAATCAAGCATTTTCATTCATAAAAGTGACATTTGATGAAGTGGAACTGCTGATGATGATCAGAACGGAACTCTTCAACGACGCGTAGTTCACGTTTGGCGATTTGTTCTCTTCGTTTTGTTTGTCAAGCAAGCAAGGTTTTTCCATGATTCCATGAGGAATTGAGGGTACCTAGTCTTCTACCATTATAAACATACTTATAGCCATTTTTATTTTATTTTATGGAATCTAAGAGTGCACCATCTAAGTACCTATAATAATCTTTCACCGGCCTCCCCCACAGAAGTCGGTTTTTTTTTCTTAAAAATTATATTAGATAGATTTGGAGTTATTGAGGGGTCAAAAGTTGTTGTAGGGTGTGACCATGATTGTAGAGAATTAAACTTTAACTTAACAAAAATTTAAATACAGGAAAAAGGTATGGGTGTTTCACTT